>CM068956.1:21697314-21712907 GCA_035128595.1 Eptatretus atami | reverse complement strand
AATTACTGAATTTTGGTATTTTTTTCCCCGTTTTTGTGTCTAACTCATAGAGGAAAACTTTTGTAAAGTCGATGACAAAACATGACATTGTGCACGTACTGCACCTACTTGCTGATTTCTATCATCGTTAACTAATGTATGTTTTGTTTGTTTCTCTTTCAGAAACTGTCCAGCTGGTGATCTCAAGGATCTTTGTGTTGTTTCACTGCTTTTGGGTGCAATATGCCAGCGTCGTGCAGCTGCTTTGGTGTAGAGGAACTATGATGGGAATGCCTTAGTGATAAGGTCATATCCTTCCGCAAAGACATCCTGAGGAGAGGGAGAGATGGATATTGGCAATGCAAATGAGAAAGAAAAGCTTGAGGTGCTTAAAGGAGATATATATTTGTGAGACACTTATCAATTGTGATTGGGTGTCAGTAAGGGAGGTGGCAAACCACCCAAAAGACCCCCATCAATATTTCCTGGAGTACGAAATCACTATTGAAGCAGGTGAACCTCAGCACACCCCCAAACATATCTTCTTACGTCAGAATCAAGAGCTAAGAAGATGGACAGGCAGCTGAATGAGGCTGCAGACAATATCCAGTTCGACACTTCTGTGCTAAAATCAGCTCCTATTTTCCTGGACTTTAACGTCATAAAAGACCAGGAAAACCTATACTATCAAGAACTGATGCTACTGGAACAAATGACTGGTCCAAGCAGTTGGTTTCATTTCAACAAAAGTTCACTCACCTTTTGGATTTTCTATTCCTTGAATAAGAGTTGAGACAGATGGCATTGAGCGTGCCCAAACCGACTTTTTCCTTGCCAGAAGAACAGCCCTGCTCTCAAAATGGTCCCAGATTAGATCCATAACTGACCAGGTAAACATCTATGAATGCCAAACTAGCAAGGAAATTCTTCAGCTTGTAATAAGCCACTCTGTTGGATGACTGAGGCACATGAGCTTCCTCATTTCACCTTCCTCTGTCGCAGCTGCATCTATGTTCAAACCTCTATGAATCGTCGCCGATTTGGATACTGATACTATGCATTTTCGGCAATCGCAGCTTCACAACAATATCACACACGTGCTCAAAAATGATTCGTCGATCCGCTTAATCATTCACATCAACAAAAAGGTAAACAGATACTTGCTAGTAGTAACAGCAAGACTCAAAAACCTCAAAACCTTGTTGACCAGCTAAAACCATCAGCACCGTTTGTCAATTAATAATGTTTGACGACGGTAAAGCTGGTCGAGACTTGCGATTTTGGAGGGCATGTTGTAGGATCGCTCAAATGCAGCAGCGGGTGGTGAACACGAATGCTTGCTTCAGCATGCTATGGTTGTTGAAGTTGCCTGCCATTTTCGGTGGTCCACCTATATTCTACGCGATTTTGCCCTGCAAACAAACGAACTGCCGATCATGAAGGAACTCCTTACGAAGCCTGCATCAGCTGTAGTGGTGCTGGCGTACTGTGATTTCTTATGATAGTGACAATTGCAATACCAACCGCAGTGTTTATTAAAAACTGAGGACAGGAAGTTCCAAGCTGTGTCAATTCAAGCAAATCTATGTTCTTAGTGTAACGATATGTGCACATCTCAAAAAATGTTCGCAACAACTGGATTACTGTTGATGGCAAGACACCTCATTTTTGGTCGTAGATGTAATGAGTACAAAGCTTACTGGAGGATATTTCAGAAGGTTTATGACGATCGACCTGGCGCTACTCCTATTCGCTAACAAAAGCGTGACGCACACGTTGTTTCTCCCCACGCCCTTCAACGGCACAGAGCGTACCCATTGTAGTGGCCAAGTGTTAACATGACAAGACTGCGCTGCTTTAAAGACCTTCAGGATTCACTGGGCATCAGCAAAGGCACAATCATCCTCACCAGAATGAGATGGAGTGGTTTCAAAGATGATGAACGTGAAAAGAACGTTTTCTCAGCTATCCTCTGTGCGAACGAATCCAGACAGCCTTGAAGCCAGACGTACAAGTTCACTAAGGCTGGAGCAGGCCTCGCCAATTATATTACCTGCGCACGCAGAGGAGGTGGTGGTCATACCTGAAGCTAACTCAGCAAACTGCTGAAGACTGCACTGGTGTCCACACGTAAATAATGTGGATGCTGCCAAATTGCTTCTGGCGAGAAAGCTTTGACTACGTTCTTCCTGCTATATTTGCAGATGAAGCCTTGGAAAAGATTTTTCGGCCAAGCAGGCAAGAAGCGGTGATACATCTACATTGACGTAGTTGACATTATGGCTGCAGCTAAAATTGTAATTTGCAAACAAACATATCAGCATAGACATTCATGCCCGAATCTAGTTTCAGTGTGATTGATCGCGACAAGAACTGTACACTTTTCCATAAATCCAGATGGAGCGAAGTGAACTATTGACCGAGATTACTCCTCAAGACACTCAGGATTCTTGGGGTCTGAGATGCCCTTTAAGCATAAAGTAGTTATATTGGTCCATGACACTTGTTCAAAATATGGCGTAGCACTAGTATGCGAGGGATCATTGATGATCGAAGATGGTACGAGGGTCAATCTGAAGTTTCTAGATAATTTGAATTAGAGGTGGATTGAGTGTGCCGACCTGTCAACGCGTCTATTTTTTGTACATAATGCCTATAATTTTGTATGAAAATAAAATGCGTTGCCCGATTTCATTTTGCTGAGCCTGCTTCCTCTGAAAGATGCACCTTTAGGCTAGATAGTATGCTGCCATGTACTACTTTAGCTACATTCTATTGAAAGGCTCAATGTCCTCAATGTACGTGACAAAAGAACAAAGCTTTTGGATGCCTCAGGAGGCAGCAAAGCTCTCCAACTAGTGGATAGACTAGGCATAGTTGTAATAGGATAGTGTTGTGACATGATATAATGTTTTATGTAATACGATATATGACAATAAATATCAAAGTTTGACAGCTCTATCACACTTGCATCTATTACATCGCCCATCTCTCACCATTTATGATTAGACACAAAAAACGGGCAAAAATACCAAAAACATTCAGTAATTTGAACCTTGAATATGACCTTTTGACTCCTTGAAGATGACCTCAGTGGTGTTAAAAATGAACACTATTGAATCGCCATCCTCAAACACCCTATATGGATCCCGAGATCGTGTCTCTAAGTCCTTTAAAGTCATTTTAGCCCCGACTCAAGTTAATCCTTCAGACTCAAGTTAAAACCCTCGAGCACGGGAGTCAGTCTTCTCCTAAGGATGTCTATGGGTAAAAGTAAAAATAATGGTTTAAAATGGAGTTGGGTTTGAAAGGCCTTTATATTAGAAAGCTGGTGGGTGTGGTTTCCTTTTTTCAAAATGGGAGAATTCTGAACAAGGCCTTCGTTCAGAAATTTTTTTACACAGCATAACTCTAGAATTTACTAGTGAATTTCTTTGTGAGTCTAGAGATTAATGGAATGATGTAAGAGGAGGCGGGGATTAAGGAAAAGTGGGCGTGGCTTAAGAAAGTGGGGCGGGGTTTAGAAAAGTGGGCGTGCTTATGCAAAAAATAATCTGAGGCTCATGGAAGGTGGTTAAACAAGAGACATTAAGAGAACGTTTTATCATTTCATAATGACACAAAAGGGGTATACTTTGAAAATATAAGATTCAAATGTTTTATTTTAATATTTAGATGGGTACTTATGTGCAAAGAAATTAAACTATTGAAGGAATTTGAGAATGAACAAATCTTTATAAGGTTCAATGAAGTGAGCTAAAACAATTATGCCATTGGTTTATTTGAAAAAAGTGCTCCTTCGGTTTTAATAAGGGGAGGGCTATTAAAATCTCCATTGCACATTACATGTTTTAGATATTTCAACAGCAAGAATTCACACGGTTGGATAAAAAGGAGTTTATTTTTTTAGGGAAAAATGTATGAATCGCTGAGAATCCCCATTCACTTTAACATGGGGTAAAGTGGAGCAGAATCAGTATATTCAACCCTACTATTAGCATATCAATCTATGTATCTTAACACTGAGTGTATATAGTTATGGTGGTTATATTAAAATTACATGGGTGTATAAAGCGAAAATTGAAAAGGCAATCTGTTTATATCTGATCGCGACAATCTCTGATTCGAATATGGTTGAAAATTAGTAAAAAACATTACTCAATGGTGTGGACAAGAGCTATCAAGCAATTCTTGTTGGTCTGGCTATGAGTAGTTATATATGAAATGAAAACTAACACCAAGAAATGCCTGCGTAAATGAGTTGAGAAGCGCAAACAAGCAGATGACATAAAGTCAGCCAATGAGAAGCAATATTTAATGTTCTAATATAGGATTCCAAATGTTTGGTAATTTCATTCAAAAGGTTGTTTTGGTTTGGTCTCTATATATGAACCCAATACCTATTGTTGTGGTACTGTAACAACCACACTCCTTCCTGAGGCAATGGCACACACCATATAGCGATCCTAAGACAGTTATTTAATTAGTATTATCTTTGTTAGCCCTTTCCATATGTCTAGTGGGGATAAATGGGAAAAGATGCGTTGCGTAGGGCTTTTAGTTAGGTCTTCACTCCTCTATTCTTTCTTTTATCTCATTGCTTCACCTTACCACGTTACCTCATACACAAACCACGCAAGCACGATACAGTATGAGGGCGATGCCAAGAGCGCGAGAATACACAGGATGTCATTTGCATATCCATCCATTTTCCATTCAACTGCGTGCAAAATATCCAACTGCCGCCTCACCTCAGGCCCTTATTATGCACAGCACAAATGCTGGCAACACTTGCTATAAGCCATTCAGATGGCTTCTAAAATCCACCACAACAACCTACGTCATAGCTTTCAACCGCAAATGCGCGCAACTGCGATCATCAACCCCAACCACTTTACTAGCAAAGCCATATCTACGACCATTTATCCAATCTTTTCACCAACAAATGTCACAATGTTCTCTCACCTTTCTATAACCTGCGCAACTGCCATTAACTCTCTTGGATGCTCACCACAGTCTCAGAGGATTCGAAAGGAATGAGGATAAAGAGAATTTGGGATGTTTGGCGTGTAACTAGAAGCATAAGCGTGTGCTGGGGTTAATTTGGAAGACCATATGCAGAAAGCTCATAGGGTTTCCGCCAAATAACCATGCTTAAATGGAGTCCTAGTGCATGCTTCGGGGCTGGAGTGATCCGTAGACTCTCGTCCAAAGTTAATTCAGAGTTCTGACACAATCGGCAAGTGAAGTTCAAGAGCGAATGAAGCCATTTTCATTCTGAGCCTGGCAGGGCGTGGCTACGGAGCGTTACTCGCCATGTGCCAATGGGGGGTAGTTCGGAGACGCTCAGGATATTTGTCAGATTCCTTAACTCTCCTCGATTCAGGCCCATAAAAGGAGGCAATTTGACTTGACTCTCATCTTCTCTCTCTTTCCTCCCTCTCTCTCTCTCTCTCTCTCTCTCGCTGCGCTCACTCTTCTCTATCTCTCTCTCGCCTCTCCTCTGTCACTCCCTCCCGCTCTCTCCCTCTCTCTTCCTCGTCTGGGTCCAATTGAAGCCATCACACAGAAACCACTCCAGCGAGCTGAGCGAAATCTCATCACAAGTCACGCCGACCGAGACAGAGAGGGCAGCGCAGCCAAGCAAGCGATTGCCAGAATGGGCCAGGACCACGCTTGCTGGGCCATCGACGCTCAGTTTCGGCTGCATCTCCGCGCAGCCAACACTCATATTTCAACAGATCCTTCACAACCGTTAAAGTCTTTCCTCTAAGCACTCTTCTCTCCATCTATGTCTCATCACGTGGATGCACAAGAGAAATTTGTGAGCGGCAAGTCCGAACAACTGTTTCTTTTCAGAGCGACCTCACGACTCGCCCCTCCTGCCTTTCCTCTTGCACCACGCTTCTACACGACATAGCAGCACTAATCGCACCTCTACTCCCACACAAGAGATGCTTGTTTTCCTCCCTCCTGTCCCCTTCCTGGAGCGATTGGGTTGCACCAGTTCACTGACCATGGCCAGGTGCCATGAAGTTGCTTCCTCCAACAACTGTCTCCCTTTCTGCACGCATCTCTAATTTTCCTCGGGTGTGTGTGTGTGATGGCACTAGTAATGTGCAAAATAATTGAAGCCTCGTAGAAGTTTATCAGGGTAAATCTGCACTTGTCTTCTTTTGTAATATTGTATTCTTATTTTGTCACACTCCACAATTCCTTGCTTTCCATGCCTGCACATTTGTGAATAACCGATTATCCTGCCAACATAATTTTCCTCCATTTGTATAAATAAATTTGCGTTATTATAAATGTACCCACTTTGTTTTTGTCTTTTTCCTCCATTGGTCCCAGCAATGGTCCACACATTAGCCCAGGGCGGGAGTATACTCAAATCTGCTTATTAGCAGTGCGTACTTGGCAGTCCGCTCGGACTAACCTGATAAGTGTAAGTAACGCAAGTATGGCATCGAGGGTGCGATTCCCCATGAGGCGACCATCGTGTTTCCCAGTTAAACGGTCATCAGACGGGACACTGGTCACGTGTGTTAAATTGTTTGCCACTACGCAGTCGCTTAGGACACCACCGTGACACAAACTTATTCATGCGTGATGGCTGCTGCGATTCCCGTGAGTCCGGGGAAAACCAGGGATATCTCCCTCTTCATAGTACCCCCGCAACCCCAGGTCTCAACAAATATTATTTTTTACCCCCAGATTATAATTTCATGAAAAACTGTTTCAATTGCACTCACTGGTTCATATAACTCAATTCATGTGTACTTATCTTTTAGTAGGTAGCTGGGATTTAAATTGCCAGATAAGGTATTGGTCATTGTGAACCATCCATCTGTTGTCTGTCTGTCTCCTATTTCGACTCCTCAGCCAAACCGCTGGTCGATCCAGCTGAAATTTGGCAGGCAACGTTCTACTCATTGACTGTTAAAGGGATTTGCAAAGCTTGTTTCAGTCATGTTGACTTTAAGTAGGTTAAAATGTATACTTCGTAAATTTCTTCAAGAAATCTTCTTCTCCAGACCCACGTCAGAATGTTCCATATTCAGGTTGAACATCAGGCCAGGGTTGGGATGTTAAATTGTAGAGGTCATTCCGATCACATTGACTGGAGACTGTGTCAAAATGCATGCCTTAGTCAGATGAATTTGCGAAAAATCGTGTAATTCCTTCAAAAAATATTCTTCTTTGGACTCACCAGTCAGATGCTAACCAAATTTGGGTGACACATGGACAGGGTCCTGATGTTAAATTGCGAGGGCATGCCGACTGACGTGACCGGAAGTGTGTCAAATTGGCTGACTTGGTAAAATTTTTCGGGAAATCATGCAATTTCTGTTCAAAAATCTTCTTCTCTAGACCCCCAGTCAGAATCGCTACCAAATTTGAGGTTGGCAACAATCTTTGGCCAGGGAGATGTTAAATTGCAGAGGTCATGCAGAATCACCTGATGAAAATGTCAAATTGGCAAGACTAAGTAATTTTTGGGAAAAATCATATAAATTCCTTCAAATTTCTTCTCTAGACGCCACTAGTCAGAATGCACCACAATTTTGAGTTGCAATAACATTAGGCCAGCGTAGAAGAGTTAAATTGCACAAGGTCATGCGGATCACCTGACTGAATGTCAATGGCCGACTAAGTAAATTTTTGGGAAAATCATATATTTCCTTCAAGAACTCTTTCTCTACACCCACCAGTCAGAATGCTACAAATTGAGGTTTATTTTCTTACTTTTTTAATTTTAAATATAAATTTAATTTTAAATTTGGGTTTTACAACATTAGACCAGGGCCAAGATAAGTTATCAGGTCCAGTGGTCATATTTTTTGACAACCAAAATCATATCCTTTAAAGAATGCTGATTGTTTGAGACCACATTTCTGAAATCTACAATTGAAAGCAAGAAAAAATCTTGTTTTTTCTCATAACATCTTAATTGTTCCAAGATTTTTTTTATCACACTTGTATATTAAAGTGTATAAAGAAAAGTTTTTTTACTTCTCTCTAGCTTTAAATTTTTCAGCAAAACGGTTTTTACAGAATGATATTGAACAGGAGGTTTGAGGAATGGTGTAATTTGAATAAAGCTTTAATTCAAATTTGTTTTGTATATCATTTTATCAAAGTTTTCGATAAAAATTGAGAGATTTCCACATCATAGTAGTTATAATACTTCCTTATTGGGACATTTCACCTTGATTTATTACTCCTTGTTATCAAGACTATGAAAATACTGGAACTCATCTGCTCCAAAGTGCAAAAGAAAATGTATTCATGAATGAACACAATTCACATCAATCAGAATAGCAACTGTGGAAAGTAAAAAACTTTAGTCTGTATAAGTTTCCCATGATGCATGACCTGCTCTTCGTTTGTTTTGGAAGATCAGTGCAGTGCCTGTAAGCGCGATTGTGGTGGGTTGTCCTTCATTCTTCCTCATCTTGTAATTATGCAAGTAAGATTTCTGATGTTTCCCATTTAGCGTGTTTGTTTAATACTGGTGGGAATTCACTTTTCAGCATTGAAGGAGTCACCGGAATGTTGCTTTGACTTTGTTTCACCTAGACATGCAACAAAAATGGGCTTAGCAATAACACATCATTGCAAATTGGAATTATGATTGACTTGGGTCAAGAATTTGCTGGCCTGCACCACCTGGTTTGCCGCAGGCGATACGGCAGTTGACTAAAATTCATGAAGCATCATGGTCTATGTAAACTAATATGAGGTCTCATGGAAGCAATCTTCCATTTTTAATGACAATATTAACTAATATTGCATTAATAATGTTACTAAATGGAAATTCAATCATTTGTTTCACTATGTTATATTATTTGTTTGTTGTAGATCTAGAAATGGAATGTAGTTCGTTTCTAGAATGATTATGTAGTTTCACAACCTTAGTGTCGAAATGGTTTAAGGTTTAAAGTACAGTATATCAGTGTTTAGTTTGAAAGGCATAATATATTAAGGTACACTTGAGCTGCCACAACACGGGATGTTAAAATTGGAGCACAAGAGAGGAGTTTGACTCAAATATGATGCACCAACTAAACTGGCCATTGTTTACATCGCAAATCCCATTACAGGGATATGAGCAACACATCAACAGAACCTGCTCAAGACCACTCACTGAGGGACCACAAATTGTGGAGTTAATTGGATCATGACATAATGGAAATGCACTGATTGCCTTGTACTTAGAAACTACTGGAAATGGAATTTCAGTTTGGAGGGTTTTTGCACGTGCTGGCGAAACCTGAAGCTCTCCATTTGCCACCTAGTCGCGTTTAATATTGAGGTCTTCGATCTCGGTGTTGCTGTTGTATCCAATATTTCTTGTTATTTTTTCATTAAAAAAAACCAATCTTCTTCTAACAAAAAACATCCTCTCTTCTTGACAATAGGTTGCCGATCACGACGAGCTGGATTGAGGGGGCTCTTCCAACGTTTCATCCGAAAGCCTTGCAGACCTTTGGCTGCATTATGGGCTCGAAAGGTTTTCGACAGTTATGTGGCAAGAGTACTATGTCGAGGGGTGGCTAAACAAAACATGTACTGGAATGATGCGAACCTAGAGGCCTCCTCCACTGTATTGCAGGAAAAGCAGCCATCAGACAGTATTTATCCAGGTTTTAATGCCTGAGAAGGTCCTTGCGACCCCCTGTGACAACACAATACCAACTTTAATTAATATGGCTGCTACGAACTATGCTTCTCCCTGATGGCCATCGCGGGAATGGGCTTTGAGAGAGTGATATGGCCTCGCAAACTTCGTGTTTTCAGCGTTGGCAATGGGATGACTTTGGCACGAGCAATTGGCCGCACAAACCACCGTCCCTATGGCAGAGGAGCGGGATGACCCTGGGTCATACGCAACATGGTCAGCGCAACACTCCGCTCCTTGATGAAGAGCAGGATGGCCATGCACAACCCCCCTACCCTGGTGGATGAGCGGTCGCCTTGAGCAAAGCTGTAAAACCGTTGATGAAAGACAGCCAAATCTCTAGAGTCAAGACTGTGTTTAGGAACAAGGTGGCTCTTTGACACTCTTCGGCGCATTATTAACATGAAGCAATACAGCAGCAGCAGCGACATTATGTGATGCAGGCCCTTTTAAAAAACTTAGCGCGTCGTCCGGTTTTTCAGCAGCTCCATTGTGAAAATGGTGCCGGTGCAGGAGATGACAATGAGGATGGCCGGCGACATGGCAATGCATGAAGCATTGTTTTGATATTGGGGGCTCGTGAACCAATGGCGGTGCTGTTGGTTTGTGGCAAGCGATATTGATGTGTGTTTGGTGGCCACCGGACTGCGTTCGGCATTATCCTCCATGCTCAATTCAGCTCACCAACATGAGAAGCATTCCGTATTCAGTGGCTGGGTATGTAATTCTTATTACCACTATTCATGTGTAAAATTGTCTGGGCATCAGTGGCGTGCTTATGAGCAATTGGTCATGCCTCCTGCGCTTGGTGATTGGCACTGAGCCCCCGCCCCCTCCACCCCTGCACCAGCTATCCGCAGCCCAACCAATGGACTTTTTCCACCTACTTATTGCGATGTAATAATTTAAAAGTACTGGTCCGTAAAGTACCCTAGGGTGCTCGAACCCTGTCAACCGATGCTCTTGGCAAATGTCATCCGTGACATTGTCCTTGAGAAACGCAACCCCTTGGGCTGGTATCGCCATCCTTGTTTTTTGTTTATTCTGGCTTAGGGTGGCCTGATAAAGAGGCTCTGGACTCCTCCATGTCTCCTTGACTTCTAAGTCAAGTGTCAGGTGGTCGATTTTTATTATTATTGTGAAATATTTAATTGATTTAAAATATTTATTTATTTATTTGGGCAATGACGTCCCTGGCCACTGCTTCCAAGTTGATACCTTGTCTGGCAACTCCACAATTTAAGCCTCGTGAAGCTGATAACCTCAACATGTCAACAGAAGGGTGAAAAGCAAAATTTGCCTGAAATAGATAATAAGGGCTGAAATGGAATATTAAGCCCTCAAAACCAAAACACAACAGCAGCTTGCGCAACTGACCTCACTATCCGGCCGCGAGCTGATGGTGAATTAGCACTCTGGTGGTATCTTTCTGAATTCCGTCGATCGGCAGTCAAAACCTTTTTTCATCTGGGTCGGTCCAACAGGCTCCATGGGCTCGACGCGGGACATCTCCGGCTTTTTGGGAGGATCTGCCGATGTGGGGGCGCCCGCTTACTCTCTTTCTCTACCCGGTTCGTTAACTGTGGTGTCCTGCAGGGAGAGGTTTCCGAAGCTGTGTGTCCTGTTTTTTTCGGTGCAAATTTAGTTTGCTCTAACATAGAAGGACGGTGGTGTTTCATCTGATCACTGTGGGCATACTTTGCGTCCATTGCTCTGAGCGGCAACAGCCGCAGTCGCGATCTTTTCCTGTAGATCTCGGGGCTGAGGTACGTCCTATCCAGTTGGGCTATTCAACGACAGGTGGGTGTGAAGGCGGCTACCCACGCTGTCCAGACTTTATCTGACAAATCTGCCTCCTAAATTGCTTCCTTCTTGAGATCGACATGCAAAATGCTTTAATTGCTTGAGGCGTGACTTTTGTTTTTTTTTGTCTAGTTTGAAGGCGCACCCCAGGTTCTCTTTTTCTCTCATCTGGCAGGCATATGCCAGGCCTTGATTTGTTCTAGTGGCAATGAGGCATTTTATTCAGCACTGGCATTCAACAGGGCAGGTCTTTTTTTTCCTTGGGCATCGACACATACCAGGGGGGTTCCAGTCAGAGTTCAATATATGGGACCTCGATGACGCATCATTTGGGAAGAACCCATGAAAGTGCTGCTTGATCTCCAGAATGTCATTTCCCGTTGACTGAGCATTGGCTCTCCGAGATCAATGGTGGCAAAGTGCGAGTTGACCATCCTCAACTATGCATCACTGAACGACAGTCACTTACCAAGGCAATATTTAAGTAGTGCTCGCTTAAATATGTGGTGGGCTTTGGATCCTAGGGTTCAATCCTCCGGTCTAGGGTCCTCGTTCAAGATCCTGCTCAGCTGTTGAATTTATACAGGTGAGGGTAACTCGCCGTCATCCTTCCTGGGTTCGGCAAAATGGAGTGCCAGCCATGCTGGTAATACTTGTGTGGAGTGGCGAACCCATCCAGATTGTGCCCAATAGCAAGAACGATGCTTAAGGCAGCACCAACGCCCTGCACAGAGTATGGTCCCAATCTCCTTCCTCTCCTCCACAAACCCTAATATAATATTGTTTTGATCAATGACTGTACTCTCTATGGTGCTTCCGATCGTCCCAAGGCCTGTCAATTGAACTGTATCTTCTTGTGGTCGCGATCTCCCCAAGGCCCTTTGCCTCAAGCTATTGAATCGACAAGCATAATAACTTGATTAGTAACGGCAGACCATCTGGGAGGCAAAGCTGACGCACATGAAGCATTTGTGCTGCTCCAAAGCTTTCGCCTGCCCAAGCTCTGTAATCTTGTGTGCGTCTGCCCTCCTACTGAATGGTGCATAGCTCAGAGCTTTTGACTGTAAACACCATTTGCCGCAAACCATTAGTAAAATTCAATGTTGCTTTCCACTGATTCTGCTTTGGATGTAAGCTACACTCCGCAGTTACAGCAGGGAGGACTGGGCTTCAAGGAGGGCTGTTGATATTGCTCTCCCTAGCTTCATTCAAACTTGCTGCAGTACCGCTTCTAGTCCGATGCACAATTCTGTCGCCGTGTAAGCGGACAAACGGGGAGTTGCGGACAGTGTTGTATGGCAGTTCAGCCCATAATCGTTGTGTGGTGAACCGAAGGCTGTCCGCGGTTAAGCCAACAAGAGTGTCTTTTGTCAGCCTGTTTTGAATAGTGCGGATCAGGTCACCGAGACCATCTTTGGCCGTGCCACTAAGGAAGCTGGGATGTGGCTTCATGCAGTCCCTGCTCCTTTTTGGGGAACAAGCTTGACGCCCAAGTTTTAGCAGGTTGCAGTTGCGCTACGGTGTTGGAACATCAGTCTGTGAGACGCAAATAATGTTGATCGGGCAGTAATGTATGGATAAACTTGACACGTATGGTCCTGTGTGGCGCGTTTCAGTGCCGGTTGATCTTTCAGACATTCGCTGAAACGCTGTGTCAACATTCGCTTTGGTAGGGCGGGATACCATCTGTCTTGGAGCTCGCTTGGTGTACGACGTTGGCATAAACACCGCCCAGTATGCTTGACGCATTGTTCCTACAATAATGGGGAACACCCTAACTGGATTGCTTCTGTGTCTGTCCATGTCTCTGTCTCTGTGTCCTCTGTCCTCTGTCTCTGTCTCATCTCTCTCTCTCTTCTCTCTCGTCCTCTCTCTCTCTCTCTCTCTCGGTCTCCTCTCTCTCTCTCTCTCTCTCCTCCTGCTGGTTGTGGTGAGTTGTGCGTGGTGTGGCATCATGGCGGCTCTGCAGTGTAGCTGTGAGTATTGTGTCATGTTGGCTGTTTTTCTATCCCCTTTTCGCTTCCCTTGTATCCTTGTTTGCGTGTGAAGTTTTTTCCCCTGTGTTTCTCCTTTCTTTGTTGAGACAGGTAGAGAGAAAGAGAGAGAGAACAGTAAGTGTTTTCGCGAGGCCTGTTCAGGACTTCCTGGGTTTTTTGGGCCTGCTTCACTACTTGCTGTGTTCTTTCTCCGTTTAGCCTTTTCCTTCGCTAAATACTTCGTTCATCATTAATTTTTGTTTCCCTCCCTTGCTCGTTTTGCTCTGTGGCAGGTTTGTTTTGGTTTTCTTGATCCTTTCAATTTAACTTTGTATTGTTTCACATTATGGCGCAATGTACGTTTGGCATATCGTGTGTATGAGGATTACTTACAAGAACGGGGCTACAGTTTTTCCAAAACGGACGGAGTCATTTTGTGATGAATGTCGCTAATGGTTTCGTTGAGAATCTCATTGGGCTGAAACCATTCTCTGCTAGCGTCGAGGATGACATCGACGTGTTGTGCTAAATTTTTTGTATGGAAAGAGCGATTCGTTGCTCAGACGGTTTGTTTCGAAACTGGCTTGCCTCTCGCCGCCGTCTTTTGTTTCTGTAAGTCTTTGGACACACCTGGCTGTTAAATTGATTATATCAAATATTCACGCTTTCTTTAAAATGCGAGACATTATCTCTGCTTTAAGTTATTTTGGGAACGTTTGTGTCATGGATTCCATGATCCATTTAACGTTTGCGTTCGGCTTTTCCGGTTGCGACACATTATGTCGTTCCAACGCCACTGTTACATTGTTTTTTGAAGAATGGTGCATCGGTCACTTAGTATGGGGTGTGACTCTTAAATATAAAGAATCGCGAGCTCCAAGTTTTATATCACCAACTGAAGTGATGACATGCTTTATTTTGTGGGCTGAGCATTGGACATTTAAGAATTGCATGTCTGAAACCTAACATTCCCGTGGTGAGTCTCAACGTGTGGAACCTAATGAGGAAATCTCAACACCAGGAGCAGAACAAGCGACTAATGGAGACTGGGCTGCCAGAACCCAAGCCAAGCAGACCAATGGTAGCACCTACGAGTTGGTGGAAACGTGCAGACACTCCATAATCAGCCCTGGATAACAAATGCGAAGTTAAAGAATGTCAAGTAGATGACGAAGGGTTTTGTCACGTTCACTCCCGAAGAAAGAAGCGTCCTAACATCAACGGTCCCATGAAATATGTAATGGTGGAGCGTTCCTAAAAGGCTTGCGCCGTCGAGCGCAAACTACACGCTTCTCAATGTTAGGATACAGCCAGCTCAGCTCGCTCGCTTGGCTTTGGAAACGGAAAACAAAATTTTGCTGTTCCTCGCTCCGGCTGGATGTTGACAGTGCTCTGATCATGAACAGGATGAGCACAGAGAAAATGAACAAGAGGGCGGTGTTGTGCCCCAAGGGTATATGTGGCCAACCCTCAGTGGTTGCTGACCTCATCGACATTGAAAGCGAGCACTATGTTGGTACCCTCTCTCTACAAAAGCGTAGTGGCTGAGACATCCTGCATTCCAGCCAACTCTGGACGTTACAGATTGTGGAGCGTGTGTGGTTCTGCTTCAGTCACGGCTTTCTCTCTCCCAGCAAAATGGAAATGCCTGCTCACCTTTGGTGCATGGTTCAAGTATGCATCACCATCAACTATGAATTCTGACAGGGGCCATCGTGCGATTGCCTCTGGTGGTGTACTGGAAATGGCTGGAACGATCCAGGCTTCACTTCAGGAACGCAAGAGGGTTGTTCCGACCGGATTGCCCCGCAGGAGATCATACAATTTTTACAGCACACCTTCCGTAAGAGACATGTCAAATTCAAGATTCGCTTTCTAGACAAGCACAGTTTTAATTACCTCTGGCAAAGCGGCTGCGTCCCTTCAGTCCGAGCAGTTTGGCTGACTGAGGCCAACAAGTGTTTCGTCTGAGGAAGTGGGTTTTTTGAAAGCAGAGGAAAACTACTTGCGTCCATACCTGGCAATTGAAACCGATGTCTTTTCAAATTCAACAAGCACTAATGGCTTTCTTGATTGCTAACTTTAAAACAATTAATTGGAGGATGCTCGAACTTTAGTAAAGCTGAAGTAAGGAGCCTTTGTATTGAAGACCT
>CM068956.1:21671147-21685819 GCA_035128595.1 Eptatretus atami | reverse complement strand
GAGAGAGAGAAGAGAGAGAGAGAGAGAGAAGAGAGAGAGATGAACCAGGCCTGTTCAGGACTTCCTGGTTTTTGGGCCTGCTTCACTACTTGCTGTGTTTCTCCGTTTAGCCTTTTCCTTCGCTAAATACTTCGTTCATATTAATTTTTTGTTTCCCTCCACTTGCTAGTTTTGCTTGTGGCAGGTTTGCTTTTGGTTTCTTGATCCTTCAATTTAACTTTGTATTGTTTCACATTATGGCGCAATGTACGTTTGGCATATCGTGTGTATGAGGATTACTTACAAGAACGGGGCTACAGTTTTTCCAAAACGGACGGAGTCATTTTGTGATGAATGTCGTAATGGGTTTCGGAGAACTCATTGGGCTCGAAAACATTCTCGCAGCGTCGAGGATGAATCGACGTGTTGTGCTATTTTTTGTATGAAGAGCGATTCGTTGCTCAGACGGTCGAAACCGGCTTGCCTCTCCCGCCGGATCTTTTTGTTTCTGTAAGTCCTTTGGACGTAGGACTAAAAAAGGAAAAGGGAAAAAGGGAGGAGGAGGGGGGAAGGGAAGATGAGGGGGGCGGAAAATGGAGAAGAGGAGGTGAGGACGGGAGTTCCAATAGTGTCCATTTTTCAACACGCAACCTGCGGTCATCTTCAAGTCAAAAAGGTCATCATTCAAGGTCAAATTACTGAATTTTTGGTAATTTTTTTTCCCCCGTTTTTTGTGTCTAACTCATAGAGGAAAAACTTTGTAAATCGATGACAAAAACATGACATTGTGACACGTATGCACTACTTGCTTGATTTCTATCCATCGTTAAATAATGTTATGTTTTGTTTGTTCCTCTTTCAGAAACTGTCCAGCTGGTGATCTCAAGGATCTTTGTGTTGTTTCACTGCTTTTGGGTGCAATATGCCAGCGTCGTGCAGCTGCTTTGGTGTAGAGGAACTATGATGGGAATGCCTTAGTGATAAGGTCATATCCTTCCGCAAAGACATCCTGAGGAGAGGGAGAGATGGATATTGGCAATGCAAATGAGAAAGAAAAGCTTGAGGTGCTTAAAGGAGATATATATTTGTGAGACACTTATCAATTGTGATTGGGTGTCAGTAAGGGAGGTGGCAAACCACCCAAAAGACCCCCATCAATATTTCCTGGAGTACGAAATCACTATTGAAGCAGGTGAACCTCAGCACACCCCCAAACATATCTTCTTACGTCAGAATCAAGAGCTAAGAAGATGGACAGGCAGCTGAATGAGGCTGCAGACAATATCCAGTTCGACACTTCTGTGCTAAAATCAGCTCCTATTTTCCTGGACTTTAACGTCATAAAAGACCAGGAAAACCTATACTATCAAGAACTGATGCTACTGGAACAAATGACTGGTCCAAGCAGTTGGTTTCATTTCAACAAAAGTTCACTCACCTTTTGGATTTTCTATTCCTTGAATAAGAGTTGAGACAGATGGCATTGAGCGTGCCCAAACCGACTTTTTCCTTGCCAGAAGAACAGCCCTGCTCTCAAAATGGTCCCAGATTAGATCCATAACTGACCAGGTAAACATCTATGAATGCCAAACTAGCAAGGAAATTCTTCAGCTTGTAATAAGCCACTCTGTTGGATGACTGAGGCACATGAGCTTCCTCATTTCACCTTCCTCTGTCGCAGCTGCATCTATGTTCAAACCTCTATGAATCGTCGCCGATTTGGATACTGATACTATGCATTTTCGGCAATCGCAGCTTCACAACAATATCACACACGTGCTCAAAAATGATTCGTCGATCCGCTTAATCATTCACATCAACAAAAAGGTAAACAGATACTTGCTAGTAGTAACAGCAAGACTCAAAAACCTCAAAACCTTGTTGACCAGCTAAAACCATCAGCACCGTTTGTCAATTAATAATGTTTGACGACGGTAAAGCTGGTCGAGACTTTGCGATTTCTGGAGAAACATGTTGTAGGAATGCTCAAAATGCAGCAGCCGGGTGGTGAACACGAAGTGCTGCTTCAGCATGCAATGGTTGTTGAAGTTGCCTGCCATTTTCGGTGGTCACCTATATTCTACGCATTTTGCCCTGCAATACAAAACGAACTGCCGATCACTGAAGGACTCCTTATCGAAGCCTGCATCAGTGTAGTGGTGCTGGCGTACTGTGATTTCTTAGATATGTGACAATTGGCAAATACCAACCGCAGTGTTTATTAAAAACTTGAGGACGAGGAAGTTCCAAGTGCTGTCAATTCAGAGCAAATCTATGTTCTTAGTGTAGACGACTATGTGCACATCTTCAAAAAATGTTCGCAACAACTGGATACTGTTGATGGCAGACACTCTCATTTTTGGTCGTAGATGTAATGAGTACAAAGCTTACTGAGGAGTGATATTCAGAAGGTTTATGACGATCGACGGGCTACTCCTATTCGCTAACAAAAGCCGTACGCACAACCGCTTGTTTCCCCCACCCCTTCAACGGCCAGAGCGTACCATTGGTAAGTGCCAAGTGTTAACATGACAAGACTGTCGCTGCTTTAAAGACCTTCAGGATTCACTGGGACATCAGCAAAGGCAGCAATCATCCTCACCAGATATGAGATGAGTGGTTCAAAGATGATGAACGTGAAAAGAACGTTTTCTCAGCTATATCCTCTGTGCGAACGAATCCAGACAGCCTTGACAGCAGACTGTACAAGTTCACTAAGGCTGGAGCAGGCCTCGCCAATTATATTACTGCGCAACGGTAGAGAGGGGTGGTCATACCTGAAGCTAACTCAGCAGAACTGCTGAAGACTGCACTGTGATCCACACGTATAATGTGGATGCTGCCAAATTGCTTCTGGCAGAGAAAGACTTTGACACGGTCTTCTGCTATATTGCAGATGAAGCCTTGGAAAAGATTTTTCGGCCAAGCCAGGTCAAGAAGCGGTGATTACTTCTACATTGACGTAGTTGACATTATGGCTGCAGCTAAAAATTGTAATTTGCAAACAAACATAAGCATAGACATTAATGCCCGAATCTAGTTTCGTGTGATTGATCGCGACAAGAACTGTACAACTCCATAAATCCAGATGGGAGCGAAGTGACTCATTGAACCGAGATTACTCCTCAAGACACTCAGGATCTCTTGGGGTCTGACGATGCATCTTTTAAGCATAAAGTAGTTATATTGGTCATGACTACCTTGTTCATAAATATGGCGTAGCACAAGTATGCGAGAGATCATGATGATCGAAGATGGTAACGAGGTGTCAATCTGAAGTTTCTAGATAATTTGAATTAGAGGTGGATGATGTGCCGAACCTGTCAACGCCGTCTATTTTTTGTACATAATGCCTATAATTTTTGTATGAAAATAAAATGCGTTTGCCCGATTTCATTTGCTGAGCCTGCGTTACCTCTGAAGATGCACCTTTAGGTAGAGTAGTATGCTGCCATGTACTACTTTCGCTACATTTCTATTGAAAAGGCTCAATGTCCTCAATGTACGTGACCAAAACGAACAAAGCTTTTGGTGCCTCAGGAGGCAAGCAAAGCTCTCCAACTAGTGGAAGACTAGGCAATAGTTGTAAAGGCATAGTGTTGTGACATGATATACATGTTTTATGTAAACGATATATGACAATAAAAATATCAAAGTTTGACAGCTCTAATCACACTTGCATCTATTCAATCGCCCATCCTTCACCATTATGATTAGACACAAAAAACGGGCCAAAAATACCAAAGAAACAAATTCAAGTAATTTGACCTTGAATATGACCTTTTGACTCTGAAGATGACCTCAGGTGGTGTTGAAATGAACACTATTGAAGCTCGCCATCCTCAAACAACCCCCTATATGGATCCCGCAGATCGTGTCTCTCATATCACTTTAAAGTCATTTTAAGCCCCGACTCAAGTTAATTCTTCAGACTCAAGTTAAAAACCTCGAGCACGGGAGGTTCCAGTCCTTCCCTCCTATAGGATTCTATGGGTAAAAGTAAAAATATGTTTAAAATGGAGTTGGTTTGAAGGCCTTTATAATTAGAAAGACTGGTGGGTGTGGTTTCCTTTTTTCAAATGGGAGAATTTCTCTGAACAAGGCCTTCGTTCAGAAATTTTTTTACAAGCATAATTCTAGAATTTACTAGTAGAATTCTTGTGAGTTCTAGAGATTAAGCTGGAATGATGTAAGAGGAGGCGGGGATTAAGGAAAAGTGGGCGTGGCTTAAGAAAAGTGGGGCGGGGTTTAAGAAAAGTGGCGTGCTTATGCAAAAAATAATCTGAGGCTCAAGGAAGGTGG
Source organism: Eptatretus atami (assembly GCA_035128595.1). Lineage (NCBI taxonomy): Eukaryota > Metazoa > Chordata > Myxini > Myxiniformes > Myxinidae > Eptatretus > Eptatretus atami. The sequence goes on along the minus strand of CM068956.1, from coordinate 21,681,538 downwards.
GTTAAACAAAGAGACATTAAGAGAACGTTTTTAATCATTTTCATAATGAACAAAAGGGGTATAACTTGAAAATATAAAAGATTCAATGTTTTTATTTAATATTTAGATGGGTACTTATTGTGCAAACAGAAGATTAAACTATTCGAAGGAATTGAGAATGACAAATCTTTATAGGTTCAATGAGTGAGCTAAAATAACAATTATGCATTGGTTTATTTGAAAAAAAATGCTCCTTCGGTTTTAATAAGGGGAGGGCTATTAAAATCTCCATTGACACATTACATGTTTTAGATATTTCAACAGCAAGAATTCAACGGTTGGATAAAAGGAGTTTTATTTTTTTAGGGAAAAATGTATGAATGCTGAGAATCTCCCATTCACTTTAACACTGGGGTAAAGTGGGCAGAATCAGTATTATTCACCCTACATTAGCATATCAATCTATGTATCTTAACCTGAGTGGTATATAGTTATGGTGGTTATTTAAAATACATGGGTGTATAAGCGAAAATTGGAAAAGCAAATCATGTTTATATTCTGATCGAACAATCTCTGATTCCGAAATAGGTGAAAAATTAGTGAAAAAAATTATGCAATGTGTGGCAAGGAGTATCAAGCAATTCTTGTGGCGTTGGCTATGAGTAGTTATATATGAAAATGAAAACATAACATCACCAAGAAATCCCTGCGTAAAATGAGTTGAGAAGGCAAACCAAGCAGAATTGACATTAAAGATCAGCCAATCGAGAAGCAATATTTAATGTTCTAATATAGGATTCCAATGTTTGTAATTTCATTCAAAGGTTTGTTTTGGTTTGGTCTCTATATATGAATACCCATGCAATACTATTGTTGTGGTACTGTAAAACCAACACTCCTTCTGAGGCATATGGCACAGCACATATACGTCTAAGACAGTTATTTTAATATAGTATTTCTTTAGTTAGCCATTTCCATTATGTCTATGTGGATAAATGGGAAAGATGTCGTTGCGTAGGTTTTAGTTAGGTTCTTCAATCCTCTATTCTTTCTTTTATCTCATTGCTATCACCTTACCTTACCTCATACACAAACCACGCAAGCACGATACATGTATGGGGCGATGCCAAGAGCGCGAGAATAGCACAGCGATGTTCATTTGGCATATCGCATTCCATTTTCATTCAACTGCGTGCCAAGAATCACTGCCGCCTCACCTCAGGCCCTTATTATGCTCACCAATGCTGCGCAACACTTGCTATAGAGCCACTCCACATGGCTCTAAAAAACCACACAACAAACCTACGTCATCGCTTTCAACCCAAATGCGCGCAACTGCGATCATCAACCCCAACCACTTTACTAGCAAAGCCATATCTACGACCATTATATCCCAATCTTTTCACCACAAATGTCACAATGCTTCTCTCACCTTTATATACGCCGCAACTGCCAATTGAACTCCTGGATGCTCACCACAGTCTCGGAGGATTCCGAAAGGAATGAGGATAAATGAGAATTGGGATGTTTTGGCGTGTAACTAGAAGCATAAGCGTGTGCTGGGGTTAATTTGAAGACCTGCAGAAAGCTCTAGGGTTTCCCAAATAACATGCTTAAATGGAGTCTAGTGCATGTTCGGCGGCTGGAGAGTGCTCCCGTAGACTACTCGTGCCAAATGTTAACTTCAGAGTCTGACACATCGGCGTGGCAAGGTTCAAGAGCGAATGAAGCCATTTTCCACTTCTGAAGCCTGGCAGGGCGTGCTACGGAGCTTACTGCCATGTGCCAATGGGGGGAGTTCGGAGACGCCTACAGGATAGTTTGATCAGATTCTTAATCTCCTCGTTCAGGGCCATAAAAGGAGCAATTTGACTTGACTCTCCTCTCTCTCTCTTCCTCCTCTCTCTCTCTCTCTCTCTCTCTCTTGCCTCTCTCTCTCTATCTCTCTCTCCTCTCTCGCCTCTGTCCCTCCCTCCCCCTCTCTCCTCTCTCTTCCTTCGTCCTGGCTCCATGAGCCAGTCACATCAAGAACACTCCAGCGACTGAGCGAAATCTCATCACAAGTCACGCCGACCGAGAAAGAGAGGGCAGCGCAGCCAAGCAAGCGATTGCCAGAATGGGCCAGGACCACCTCTGGGCCATCGACGCTCAGTTTTCGGCTGCATCCGGCAGCCAACAACTCATATTACAGATCCTCACAAACTCCGTTAAAGTCTTTCTCTCAAGCACTCTTCTCTCCCATCTATGTCTCATCACTGTGGATGCACAAGAGCAATTGTGAGCGGCAAGTCCTGAACAACTGTTTCTTTTCAGAGCGACCTCACTGACTCGCACCTCTCACACTTTCCTCTTGCACCACGCTTCTACACGACAACGCAGCACTACATTCGCACCTCTCACTCCCACACCAAGAATGCTTTAGTTTTCTCCTCCTTCCCTTTCCTGAGCGATTGGGTTGCACCAGTTCCACTGACATGCCAGGTGCCATGAAGTTGCTTCTCCTCAACTGTCTCTCCTCTTTCTGAGCATCTCTAATTTTCCTCGGGTGTGTGTGTGTGATGGCACCTGTAATGTGGCAAAATAATTGAAGCCTGTAGAAGTTTTATCAGGGTAAATCTGCACTGTCTTCTTTGTAATATTGTATTTTATTTTGTCACAGACCCAAAATTCCTTGCTTCCATGCTGCACATTTGTGAATAACCCATTACTCTGCCAACATAATTTTCCTCACTTTGTTAAAATAAATATGCGTTATTATAAATGTACCCAGCTTGTTTTTGTCTTTTCCTCCATTGGTCCCAGCATGGTCCACACATTACCCTAGGCGGGAAGTATACTCAAATCTGCTTATTAGGCAGTGCGTACTTGGCAGCTCCGCTCGGCTAACCTGATAATGTAAGTAACGCAAGTATGCATCGAGGGTGCGATTCCCCAATGAGGCGACCACGTGTTCCCAGTTAAACGGTCATCAGACGCGGACACTGTCACGTGGTTAAATTGTTTGCACTCGCAGTCGATTAGGGACCACCGTGACACAAACTTATTCATGCGTGATGGCCTGCGATTCCCGTGAGTCCGGGGAAAACCAGGGATATCTCCTCCTTCATAGTACCCCCGCAAACCCCAGGTCTTCAACAAATATTATTTTTACCCAGATTATCAATTTATGAAAAACTGTTTCAATTGCACTCACTGGTTCATATAACTCAATCAATGTCGTACCTTATGCTTTTAGTAGGTAGCTGGATTTAAATTCCAGATAAGGTATTGTCATTGTGAACCATCCATCTGTCTGTCTGTCTGTCTCCTATTTCGACTCCTCCAGCCAAACCGCTGGTCCGATCCAGCTGAAATTTGGCAGGCAACGTTCTACTCATGACTGTTAACAGGGATTGCAAAGCTTGTTCCAGTCATGTGACTAGTAGGTTAAAATGTATACTTCGTAAATTTCTTCAAGAATCTTCTTCTCCAGACCCACCAGTCAGAATGTTACCATATTCAGGTTGAAACATCAGGCCAGGGTTGGGATGTTAAATTGTAGAGGTCATTCCGATCACATTACTGGAAGTGTGTCAAAATGCATGCCTTAGTCAATGATTGGAAAAATCGTGTAATTCCTTCAAAAATATTCTTCTTTGGACCACCAGTCAGATGCTACCAAATTTGGGTGACAACATGGACAGGGTCCTGATGTTAAATTGCGAGGGCATGCCGACTACGTGACGAAGTGTGTCAAATAGGCTGACTTGGTAAATTTTCGGGAAAATCATGCAAATTTCTCAAAAATCTTCTTCTCTAGACCCACCAGTCAGAATCGCTACCAAATTTGAGCGTTGCAACATTTGGCCAGGTAGAGATGTTAAATTGCAGAGGTCATGCAGATCACCTGACTGAAAATGTCAAATTGGCAGACTAAGTAATTTTTGGGAAAAATCATAATAAATTCCTTCAAAATCTCTTCTCTAGACCCACAGTCAGAATGCTACCAAATTTTGAGTTGCAAAACATTAGGCCAGGTAAGAGATGTTAAATTGCAGAGGTCATGCGGATCACCTGACTGAATGTCAAAATGGCCAGACTAAGTAAATTTTTGGGAAAAATCAATATAAATTCCTTCAAAAATCTCTTCTCTACACCCACCAGTCAGAATGGCTACATTTGGTTTAATTTTCTTACAATTTTTTAATTTTTTAAATTATAAATTTAATTTAAATTTGGGTGTTTACAACATTAGACCAGGGCCAAGATAAGTTATAGGTCCAGTGGTCATATTTTTTGACAACCAAATCATATCCTTAAAGGAATGCTGATTGTTGAGAAGCCACTTTCCTGACAATCCTACAATTGAAACAATGAAAAAAATCTGTTTTTTTCTCATAACATACTTAATTGTTCAAATTTTTTTTATCAACACTTGTATATTAAAGTGTATAAAAAAAGTTTTTTACTTCTGCTCTAGCTTAAATTTTTCAGCAAACGGTTTTTCAGAATGATATTGAAAGGAAGGTTTGAGGAATGGTGTAATTTGAATCAAAGTTATATTCAAATTTGTTTTGTATCATTTGTATCAAAGTTCTTCGATTAAATAATTGAGAGATTTCCACATCATAGTAGTTATAATAATTCCTTATTGGGACATTCACCTTGATTATTACTCCTTGTATCAAGACATGAAATACTGGAACTCATCTGCTCCCAAAGTGCAAAAGAAAATGTATTCATGAATGAACACAATTCACATCAAATCAAATAGGCAACTGTGGAAGTAAAAAACTCTTTAGTCTGTATAAGTTTCCCATGATGCAGACCTGCTCCCTTCGTTGTTTTGGAAGATCAGTGCAGTGCCTGTAAGCCGATTGTGGTGGTTGTCCTTCATTCTCTCCTCATCTTGTACTTATGCAAGTAGATTTCTTGATGTTTTCCATTTAAGCGCTGTTGTTTAATACTGGTGGTGAATTCACTTTCACATTGAAGGAGTCACGGATGTTGCTTGACTTTGTTTCCTAGACATGCAACAAAAATGGGCTTAGCAATAACACATCATTGCAAAATTGAATTATGATTGGACTTGGGTAAGAATTTGCTGGCCTGCACCACCTGGTTTGCGCAGGCGATAGGCATGACTAAAATTCAATGAAGCAATCATGGTCTATGTAAATATATGAGGTCTATGGAAGCAATTTCCATTTTAATTACAATATTAATACATATTGCATTATAATGTTACTACACATGGAAATTCAATCATTTGTTTTCACTATTTATATTATTTGTTTGTTTGTACGATCTAGAAATGGATGTAGTCGTTTCTAGAATGTTATGTAGTTTCAAACCTTAGTGTCGAAATGGTTAAGGTTAAGTACAGTATATCAGTGTTTAGTTTTGAAGGCATAGATATATTAAGGTTAGCACTTGAGCTGCACAACAGGGATGTTAAAATTGGAGGCAAAAGAGAGGAAGTTTGACTAAATATGATGCACACACACTAACTGCATTAGTTTACATCGCAATCCATTACAGGGATATGAAGCAACGCACATCAAGAGAACCTAGCTCAAGACCACTCACTGAGGGACCACAAATTGGAGTTAATTGATCATGACATAATGGAAATGCACTGGATTGCCTTGTAACTTAGAAACTACTGGAAATGGGACTTTCAGTTTGGGGGTTTTTGCACGTGCTGGCGAAACCTGAGCTCGTCCATTTCCACCTGAGTCGCGTTTTAATATTGAGTCTTCGTCTCGGTGTTGCTGTTGTATCCAATATTTCTTGTTAATTTTTTCATTAAAAAAAATCTTCTTCTCACAAAAAATCATCTCTCTTCTTGACATAGGTTGCCGATCACCAGAGCCTGGATTGAGGGGGCTCTTCCCAAGTTTATCCGAAAGCCCTTGCAGACCTTTCGCTGAATATGGGCTCGAAAGTTTATCGACAGTTTATGTGGCAAGAGTACTATGTCGAGGGTGGCTAAACAATGTACTGAATGATGCGACCCTGAGAGGCCTCCTCCACTGTATTGCAGGAAAAAGCAGCCATCAAGACAGTTTAATCAGGTTTTAATGCCATGAGAAAGGTCTGCGACCCTGTGACACCACAATACCAAACTTTAATTAATATGGCTGCACGAACTCTGCTCTCCCCTGATGGCCATGGCGGGATGGGCTTGAGTAGAGTGATATGGCCGTGCAAACTTCGTGTTTCACGTTGGCAATGGGATACTTTGGGCAGAGCAATATGGCCGCACAAACCCCGCTCTCTATGGCAGAGGAGCGGGATGACCCTGGTCATAGCAACATGGTCACGCACACTCCGCTCCCTTCGATGAAGAGCAGGATGGCCATGCAAACTCCCCTCACCCTGGTGGATGAGCTGGTCAGCCTTGAGCAAAGCTGTAAAACCGTTTGATGAAAGACAGCCAAATCCTCTAAGCTCACAGACTGTGTTTAGGAACAAGGTGGCTCTTTGAACACTTTCGTGCCATTATTAACATGAAAGCAATACACAGCAGCAGCATTATGTGATGCAGAGCCCTCTTAAAAAACTTAGCGTGTCCGGTTTTTCAGCAGCCATTGTAAATGGTGCCGGTGCAGGCGATGACAATGATGGGTGGCCGGCGACCATGGCAATGCCATGAAGCCATTGTTGATATTGGGGGCTCGGTGAACACTGGCGGTGCTGTTGTTTTGGCAACGATATTGATGTGTGTTTGGTGGCCACCGGGACTGCCGTCTCGGCCATTACTCCTCATGCTCCAAATGTCAGCTCACCAACATGAGAGAAGCATTCTATTCAGTGCTGGGTATGTAATTCTTATTACCACATTCATGTGTAATTGTCTGGGCATCAGGTGGCGGTGCTTATGAGCAATTGGTCATGCCTCCTGCGCCTGGGATTGCACTGAAGCCCCCCCCCCTCCACCCCTCCCCCAGCTATCCCAGCCCAACCAATGGACTTTTTCCACCTACTTATTGAGATGTAATAATTTAAAAGTACTTCCGTAAAGTCCCTAGGGTGCTCGAACCCTGTCAACCGATGCTCTTGGCAAATGTCTCCAGTGACATTGTCCTTGAGAACCAACCCCTTGGCCTGGTATCGCCTCCTTGTTTTTTGTTATTCTGGCCTTAGGGTGCCTGATAAAGAGGCTCTGGACTCCTCCATGTCTCCTTGACTTCTAAAGTCAAGTGTCAGGTGGTCGATTTTTATTATTATTGTGAAAATATTTAATTGATTTTAAAATATTTATTTATTTATTTGGGCAATGACGTCTTGCCACTGCTCCAGTTGTCTTTCTGGCAACTCCACAATTAAGCCTCGTGAAGCTGATAACTCTCAACATGTCAACAGAAGGGTGAAAAGCAAAATTTGCTGAAATAGATAATAAGGGCTGAAATGGATATTAAGCCCTCAAACCAAAACACACGCAGCTGCGCCAACTGACCTCACCTACCGGCCGCGGCCTGATGGTGAATTAGCACTCTGGTGGTTCTTTCTGAGTATTCCGTCCGAATCGCAAGTCAACCTTTTTCCATCTGGGTCGGCCACAGGCCCTAATGGGCTCAGACGCGGGACATCTCCGGCTTTTTGGGCAAGGATCTGCCGATGTGGGGGCCCGCTTACTCTCTTCTCTACCTCGGTTCGTTAATGTGGTTCTGCAGGGAGAGGTTTCCGAAGCTGTGTGTCTGTTTTTTTCGGTGCAAATTAGTTTGCTCTAACACAGAAGGACGGTGGTGTTCATCTGATCACTGTGGCATACTTTGCGCCATTCTCGACCAAGCCGCAGTCCGATCTTTTCTGTAGATCTCGGGGCTGAGGTACGATCTATCCAGTTGGGCTATTCAACTACAGGTGGGTGTGAAGGCGGCTACCCACGCTGCCAGACTTTATCTGACAAATCTGCCTCCTAATTGCTTCCTTCTTGAGATCGACATGCAAAATGCATTTAATTGCTTGAGGCGTGACTTTTGTTTTTTTTTGTCTGAAGTTGAAGGCGCACCCCAGGTATCTTTTTCTCTCATCTGGCAGGCATATGCCAGGCCCTCTGATTTGTTCTATGGCAATGAGGCATTTTATTCAGCAACTGGCATTCAACAGGGCCAGGTCTTTTTTTCCTTGGGCATCGACCATACCAGGGGGGTTCAGTCAGAGTTCAATATATGGGACCTCGATGACGCATCATTTGGGGAAGAACCCATGAAAGTGCTGGCTGATCTCCAGAATGTCATTTCCCGGTTGACTGACATTGGCCTCCGAGATCAATGGTGGCAAAGTGCGAGTTGACCATCCTCAACTATGCATCACTGAACGACAGTCAACTTACCAAGGCAATATTTAAGGTAGTGCTCCTAAATATGTGGTGGGCTTTGGATCCTAGGGTTCAATCCTCGGTCTAGGGTCCTCGTCAAATCCTGCTCAGCTGTTGAATTTATACAGGTGGGGTTAACTCGCCTGTCATCCTTCCTGGGTCGGCAAAATGAGTGCCAGCATGCTGGTATACTGTGTGGAGTGGCGACCCATGCCAGGATTGTGCCCAATAGCCAAGAACGATGCTTAAGCAGCACCAACGCCTGCACAGAGTATGGTCCCAATCTCCTCCTCCTCCTCCACCACCCTAATATAATATTGTTTTGATCAATGACTGTACTCTCTTGGTGCTCCGATCTCCCAAGGCCTTCAATGACTGTATCTTCTTGTGGTCGCGATCTCCCCAAGGCCTTTGCTCAAGCTATTATCGACAAGCATAATACTTGATTAGATACGGCAGACCATCTGGAGCAAACTGACGCACATGAAGCATTTGTGCTGCTCCAAAGCTTTCGCCTGCCCAAGCTCCTGTAATCTTGTGTGCGTCTCCCTCCTACTGAATGGTGCATAGCTCAGAGCTTTGACTGTACACATTTGCGCAACCATTAGTAAAATCTCAAATGTTGCTTTCATGATTCTGCTTGGATGTAAGCTACACTCCGCAGTTAAGCAGGGAGGACTGGGCTTCAGGAGGGCTGTTGATATGCTCTCCCTAGCTTCATTCACTTGCTGCAGTCCGCTCTAGTCGATGCAATTCTGTCCCGTGTAAGCGGACAAACGGGGGAGTTGACAGCGACAGTGTTGTCATGGAGTTCAGCCCATATCAGTGTTGGTGAACCGAAGGCCTGTCCGCGGTTAGCCAAAAGAGTGTCTTTTGTCAGCCTGTTGAATAGTGCGGATCAGGTCACCGAGACCATCTTTGGCCGCTGCCACTAAGGAAGGGGATGTGGCTTCAATGCAGTCCCTGCTCCTTCTTTGGGAACAAGCTTGACCCCAAGTCTTTACAGGTTGCAGTTGCGCTACGGTGTTGGAAACATCAGTCTGTGAGCGGCAAATAATGTTGATGGGGCAGTATGATGGATAAACTTGGACACCATGGTCTGTTGTGCCGTTTCAGTGCCGGTTGATCTTTCAGACATTCGGCTTGAAACGATGTGGTCAACATTCGCTTTGTAGGGCGGGATACCATCTGTCTTGGAACCGCTTGGTGTAGACGTTGGCAAAAACACCCGCCCAGATGCTTGACCATTGTTCCTACAATAATGGGGAAAACCCTAACGTGGATTGCTCTGTGTCTGTCCTGTCTCTGTCTCTGTCTCTGTCCTCTGTCTCTGTCTCATCTCTCTCTCTCTTCTCTCTCTCCTCTCTCTCTCTCTCTCTCTCTCTCTCTCTCTCTCTCTCTCTCTCCTCCTGCTGGTTGTGGTGAGTTGTGCGTGGTGTGGCATCATGCGGCTCTGCAGTGTAGCTGTGAGTATTGTGTCATGTTGGTGTTTTTCCTATCCCCTTTTCGCTCCCTTGTATCCTTGTTGCGTGTGAAGTTTTCCCCTGTGTTCTCTTCTTTGTTGAGACAGGAGAGAGAAAGAGAGAGAGCACAGTAAGTGTTTCGCAGGCCTGTTCAGGACTTCCTGGTTTTTTGGGCCTGCTTCACTACTTGCTGTGTTCTTTCTCCGTTTAGCCTTTTCCTTCGCTAAATACTTCGTTCATATTAATTTTTGTTTCCCTCCACTTGCTCAGTTTTGCTTGTGGCAGGTTTGCTTTTGGTTTCTTGATCCTTTCAATTTACTTTGTATTGTTTCACATTATGGCGAATGTACGTTTGCATATCGTGTGTATGAGGATTACTTACCAAAGAACGGGGTCATAGTTTTTCCAACGGACGGAGTCATTTTGTGTGAATGTCGCTAATGGGTTTCGGAGAACTCATTGGCTGAAACCATTCTCGCAGCGTCGAGGATGAATCGACGTGTTGTGCTATTTTTGTATGAAAGAGCGATTCGTTGCTCAGACGGTCGAAACGGCTTGCCTCTCCCGCGGATCTTTTGTTTCTGTAAGTCTTTGGACACACCTGCTGTTAAATTGATTATTATCAAATATTCACGCTTTCTTTA
>CM068956.1:21659066-21670124 GCA_035128595.1 Eptatretus atami | reverse complement strand
CGGGGCCTCGTCGATTGCCTCTGGTGGTAGTACTGAAATCTGGAACGATCCAGGCTCACTTCAGGAACCAGAGGGTGTTCCGACCGGTTGCCCCCAGGAGATCATACAATTTTTACAGCACACCTTCCGTAAGAGACATGTTCAAATTCAAGATTCCTTTGAGAGAGAATCGTGCAAAATCCACTGCCGCTCACCTCAGCCTTATTATCACCACACGATGCGCAACACTTGCTATAGCCACTCCACAGTGGCTTCTAAAAATCCACACAACAAACCTACGTCATCGCTTTCAACCCAAATGCGCAACTGCGATCATCAACCCCAACCACTTTAACTGCAAAGCCATATCTACGACCATTTACCCAATCTTTCACCAGACAAATGTCACAATGCTTCTCTCACTTTTATACGCCGCAACTGCCATTAACTCCTGGATGCTCACCACAGTCTCGGAGGATTCCGAAGGAATGAGGATAATGAGAATGGGATGTTTTGGCGTGTAACTAGAAGCATAAGCGTGTGCTGGGGTTAATTTGAAGACCTGCAGAAAGCTCTAGGGTTTCCCACAATAACATGCTTAATGGAGTCTAGTGCATGTTCGGCGGAGAGTGCTCCCGTAGACTACCTCGTCGCAAATTAAGTTCAGAGTCTGACACACTGGCAAGGTTCAAGAGCGAATGAAGCATTTTCCAATTCTTCTGAAGCCTGGCAGGACGTGGCTACGGAGCTGTACTGCCATGTGCCATTGGGGGGAGTTCGGAGACCCTAGCAGGATAGTTTGATCAGATTCTTAATTCCTCCCTCGTTCAGGGCCATAAAAGGAGCAATTTGACTTGACTCTCTCTCTCTCTCTCTCCTCTCTTCTCTCTCTTCTCTTTCTCTCTCTGCTCTCATCTCTCTCTATCTCTCTCTCCTCTCGCCTCTGTCCCTCCCTCCCCCTCTCTCCCCTCTCTTCCTTCGTCCTGGCTCCATGAGCGTCACATCAAGAACACCCAGCGACTGAGCGAAAATCTCATCACAAGTCACGCCGACCGAGAAGAGAGGGCAGCGCAGCCAAGCAAGCGATTGCCAGAATGGGCCAGGACCACCTCTGGGCCATCGACGCTCAGTTTTCGGCTGCATCCGGCAGCCAACACTCATATTATCAGATCCTAACAAACTCCGTTAAAGTCTTTCTCTCAAGCACTTCTTCCCATCTATGTCTCATCACTGTGGATGCACAAGAGCAATTGGTGAGCGGCAAGTCCTGAACAACTGTTCTTTTCAGAGCGACCTCACTGACGCACCTCTCACACTTTCCTCTTGCACCACGCTTCACGACAACGCAGCACTACTTACGCACCTCTCACTCCCACACCAAGAATGCTTTAGTTTTGCCTCCTCCTTCCCCTTTCCTAGCGATTGGGTTGCACCAGTTCACTGACATGCAGGTGCCATGAAGTTGCTTCTCCTCAACTGTCTCTCCTCTTTCTGAGCTACTCTAATTTTCCTCGGGTGTGTGTGTGTGATGCACCTGAATGTGGCAAAATAATTGAAGCCTGTAGAAGTTTTATCAGGGTAAATCTGCACTGTCTTCTTTGTAAATATTGTATTTATTTTCCAGAACCCACAAATTCCTTGCTTCCATGCTGCACATTTGTGAATAACCCAGTTACTCGTGCCAATTAATTTTCCACTTTGTTAAAATAAATATGCGTTATTATAAATGTGACCCAGCTTGTTTTTGTCTTTTCCTCCATTGGTCCAGCATGGTCCACACATTAGCCCTAGGCGGGAAGTATACCTCAAATCTGCTTATTAGGCAGTGCGTACTTGGCACTCCGCTCTGGCTAACCTGATAATGTAAGTAACGCAAGTATGCATCGAGGGTGCGATTCCCCAATGAGGCGACCACGGTGTTCCCAGTTAAACGGTCATCAGACGGCGGACACTGTCACGTGGTTAAATTGTTTGCACTCGCAGTCGATTAGGGACCACCGTGACACAAACTTATTCATCGTGATGGCCTGCGTTCCCGTGAGTCCGGGGAAAACCAGGGATATCTCCTCCTTCATAGTACCCCCGCAAACCCCAGGTCTTCAACAAATATTATTTTTACCCAGATTATCAATTTATGAAAAACTGTTTCAATTGCACTCACTGTTCATATAACTCAATTCATGTCGTACCTTATGCTTTTAGTAGGTAGCTGGATTTAAATTCCAGATAAGGTATTGTCATTGTGAACCATCCATCTGTCTGTCTGTCTGTCTTCCTATTTCGACTCCTCCAGCCAAACCGCTGGGCCGTCCAGCTGAAATTTGGCAGGCAACGTTCTACTCATGACTGTTAACAGGATTGCAAAGCTTGTTCCAGTCATGTGACTAGTAGGTTAAAAGTGTACTTCGTAAATTTCTTCAAGAATCTTCTTCTCCAGACCCACCAGTCAGAATGTTACCATATTCAGGTTAAACATCAGGCCAGGGTTGGGATGTTAAATTGTAGAGGTCATTCCGATCACATTACTGGAAGTGTGTCAAAATGCATGCCTTAGTCAATGAGGAAAAATGTCGTAAATTCCTTCAAAAATATTTCTTCTTTGGACTCACCAGTCGAATGCTACCAAATTTGGGTGCAACATGGACAGGGTCCTGATGTTAAATTGCGAGGGCATGCCGACTACGTGACGAAGTGTGTCAAAATGGCTGACTTGGTAAATTTTCGGGAAAATCATGCAAATTTCTCAAAAATCTTCTTCTCTAGACCCACCAGTCAGAATCTACCAAATTTGACGTTGCAACATTTGGCCAGGTAGAGATGTTAAATTGCAGAGGTCATGCAGATCACCTGACTGAAAATGGCAAATGGCAGACTAAGTAAATTTTTGGGAAAAATCATATAAATTTCCTTCAAAATCTCTTCTCTAGACCCACAGTCAGAATGCTACCAAATTTGGAGTTGCAACATTAGGCCAGGTAAGAGAATGTTAAATTGCAGAGGTCATGCGGATCACCTGACTGAAACTGTCAAAATGGCAGACTAAGTAAATTTTTGGAAAAATCAATATAAATTCCTTCAAAAATCTCTCTCTACACCCACCAGTCAGAATGCTACCAATTTGGTTTTATTTCTTACATTTTTTAAATTTTTAAATTATAAATTTAATTTAAATTTGGGTTTTACAACATTAGACCAGGGCCAAGATAAGTTATAGGTCCAGTGGTCATATTTTGACAACCAAATCATATCCTTAAAGGAATGCTGATTGTTTGAGAACCACATTTCCTGACAATCCTAAATTGAACAATGAAAAAAATCTGTTTTTCTCATAACATACTTAATTGTTCAAATTTTTTTTATCAACACTTGTATATTAAAGTGTATAAAAAAATTATTTTACTCTCAGCTTAAATTTTTCAGCAAACGTTTTTTCAGAATGATATTGAAAAGGAGGTTTGAGGAATGGTGTGATTTGAATCAAAGTTATATTCAAACTTTGTTTTGTATCATTTGTATCAAAGTTCTTCGATTAAATAATTGAGAGATTTCCACATCATAGTAGTTATATAATTCCTTATTGGGACATTCACCTTGATTATTACTCCTTGTATCAAGCATGAAATACTGGAACTCATCTGCTCCAAAGTGCAAAAGAAAATGTATTCATGAATGAACACAATTCAACATCAATCAAATAGGCAACTGTGGAAGTAAAAACCTCTTTAGTCTGTATAAGTTTCCCCATGATGCAGACCTGCTCCTTCGTTGTGTTTTGGAAGATCAGTGCAGTGCCTGTAAGCCGATTGTGGTGGTTGTCCTTCATTCTTCCTCATCTTGTACTTATGCAAGTAGATTCTTGATGTTTTCCATTTAAGCGCTGTTGTTTAATACTGGTGGTGAATTCACTTTCACATTGAAGGAGTCACGGATGTTGCTTGACTTTGTTTCTAAGACATGCAACAAAAATGGCTTAGCAATCAACATCATTGCAAATTGAATTATGATTGGACTTGGGTACAAGAATTTGCTGGCCTGCACCACCTGGTTTGCGCAGGGCGATAGGCATGACTAAAATCAATGAAGCAATCATGGTCTAGTGTAAATATATGAGGTCTATGGAAGCAATTTCCATTTAATTACAATATTAATACATATTGCATTATAATGTTACTACATGGAAATTCAATCATTTGTTTTCACTATTTATATTATTTGTTTGTTTGTAAGATCATAGAAATGGAATGTAGTCGTTTCTTAGAATGTTATGTAGTTTCAAACCTTAGTGTCGAAATGGTTAAGGTTAAGTACAGTATATTCAGTGTTTAGTTTTGAAGGCATAGATATATTAAGGTTACATTAGAGCTGCACACAACAGGGATGTTAAAATTGGAGCAAAAGAGAGGAAGTTTGACTAAATATGATGCACACACTAAACTGCATTAGTTTACATCGCAATCCATTACAGGGATATGAAGCAACCACATCACAGAGACCTAGCTCAAGACCACTCACTGAGGGACCACAAATTGGAGTTAATTGATCATGACATAATGGAAATGCACTGGATTGCCTTGTAACTTAGAAACTACTGGAAATGGGACTTTCAGTTTGGGGGTTTTTGCACGTGCTGGCGAAACCTGAGCTCTCCATTTCCACCTGAGTCGCGTTTTAATATTGATCTTCGTCTCGGTGTTGCTGTTGTATCCAATATTTCTTGTTAATTTTTTCATTAAAAAAAATCTTTCTTCTCACAAAAAATCTTCCTCTCTTCTTGACATAGGTTGCCGATCACCAGAGCCTGGATTGAGGGGGCTCTTCCCCAAGTTTCATCCGAAAGCCCTTGCAGACTTTCGCTGAACATGTAGGACTCGAAAGTTTATCGACAGTTTATGTGCAAGAGTACTATGTCGAGGGTGGCTAAACAATGTACTGAATGATGCGACCCTGAGAGGCCTCCTCCACTGTATTGCAGGAAAAGCAGCCATCAAGACAGTTTAATCAGGGTTTTAATGCCATGAGAAAGGTCTGCGACACCTGTGACACCACAATACCAAACTTTATTATATAGGCTGCACCGAACTCTGCTCTCCCCTGATGGCCATGGCGGGATGGGCTTGAGTAGAGTGATATGGCCGTGCAAACTTCGTGTTTCACGGTTGCGAATGGGAATACTTTGGGCAGAGCAATATGGCGCGCACAAACCCCGCTCTCCATGGCAGAGGAGCGGGATGACCCTGGTCATAGCAACATGGTCACGCACACTCCGCTCCCTTCGATGAAGAGCAGGATGGCCATGCAAACTCCCCTCACCCTGGTGGATGAGCTGGTCAGCCTTGAGCAAAGCTGTAAAACCGTTTGATGAAAGACAGCCAAATCCTCTAAGCTCACAGACTATGTTTAGGAACAAGTGGCTCTTTGAACACATCTTCGTCAATTATTAACATGAAAGCAACACAGCAGCAGCATATGTGATGCAGAGCCCTTCTTAAAAAACTTAGCGTGTCCGGTTTTTCAGCAGCCATTGTAAATGGTGCCGCTGCAGGCGATGACAATGATGGGTGGCCGGCGACCATTGGCAATGCCACTGAAGCCATTGTTGATATTGGGGGCTCGGTGAACCAATGGCGGTGCTGTTGTTTTGGCAACGATATGATGATGTGTTTGGTGGCACCGGGACTGGCCGTCTCGGCCATTACTCCTCATGCTCCAAATGTCAGCTCACCAACATGAGGAAGCATTCTATTCAGTGCTGGGTATGTAATCTTATTACCACATTCATGTGTTAATTGTCTGGGCATCAGGTGGCGGTGCTTATGAGCAATTGGTCATGCCTGCCTGCCTGGGATTGCACTGAAGCCCCCCCCCCTCCCACCCCTCCCCCAGCATCCAGCCCACCAATGGACTTTTTCCACCTACTTATTGAGATGTAATAATTTAAAAGTACTTCCGTAAAGTCCCTAGGGTTCGTAACCCTGTCACCGATGCTCTTGCAAATGTTTCAGTGACATTGTCCTTGAGAACCAAGCCCCTTGGCCTGGTATCGCCTCCTTGTTTTTTGTTACTTTGGCCTTTGGGTGCCTGATAAAGAGGCTCTGGACTCCTCCATGTCTCCTTGACTTCTAAAGTCAAGTGTCAGGTGGTCGGATTTTTATTATTATTGTGAAAATATTATTGATTTTAAAATATTTATTTATTTTTTGGCAATGACGTCTTGCCACTGCTCCAGTTGTCTTGTCTGGCAACTCCACAATTAAGCCTCGTGAAGCTGATAACTCTCAACATGTCACAGAAAAGGGTGAAAGCAAAATTTGCTGAAATAGATAATAAGGGCTGAAATGGATATTAAGCCCTCAAACCAAACAACGCAGCTGCGCCAACTGACCTCACCTACCGGCCCGGCCTGATGGTGAATTAGCACTCTGGTGGTTCTTTCTGAGTATTCCGTCCGAATCGCAGTCAACCTTTTTCCATCTGGGTCGGCCAGGCCCAATGGGCTCAGACCGGGACATCTCCGGCTCTTTTGGGCAAGGAATCTGCCGAGTGGGGGCCCGCTACTCTCTTCTCTACCTCGGTTCGTTAATGTGGTTCTGCAGGGAGAGGTTTCCGAAAGCTGTGTTCTGTTTTTTTCGGTGCAAATTGTTTGCTCTAACACTAGAAGGACGGTGGTGTTCATACTGATCACTGTGGCAATACTTTGCGCCATTCTCGACCAAGCCGCAGCCGATCTTTTTGTAGATCTCGGGGCTGAGGTACGATCTATCCAGTTGGGCTATTCAACTACAGGTGGGTGTGAAGGCGGCTACCCAGCGTCCAGACTTTATCTGACAAATCTGCTCTCCTAATTGCTTCCTTCTTGAGATCGACATGCAAAATGCATTTAATTGCTTGAGGCGTGACTTCTTGTTTTTTTTTGTCTGAAGTATGAAGGCGCACCCCAGGTATCTTTTTCTCTCATCTGGCAGGCATATGCCAGGCCCTCTGATTTGTTCTAATGGCAATGAGGCCATTTTATTCAGCAACCTGGCATTCAACAGGCCAGGTCTTTTTTCCTTGGGCATCGACAATAGCCAGGGGGTTCAGTCAGAGTTCAATATATGGGACCTCGATGACGCATCATTTGGGGAAGAACCCATGAAAGTGCTGGCTGATCTCCAGAATGTCATTTCCCGGTTGACGACAATTGGCCTCCGAGATCAATGGTGGCAAAGGCGAGTTGACCATCCTCAACTATGCATCACTGAACGACAGTCAACTTACCAAGGCAATTTTAAGGTAGTGCTCCCTAATATGTGGTGGGCTTTGGATCCTAGGGTTCAATCCTCGGTCCTAGGGTCCTCGTCAAATCCTGCTCAGCTGTTGAATTTATACAGGTGGTTAACTCGCCTGTCATCCTTCCTGGGTCGGCAAAATGAGTGCCAGCATGCTGGTAACTGGTGTCGGAGTGGCGACCCATGCCAGGATTGTGCCCAATAGCCAAGAACTGGCTTAAGCAGCACCAACGCCTGCACAGAGTATGGTCCCAATCTCCTCCCTCCTCCTCCACCACCCTAATAAATATGTTTTGATCAATGACTGTACTCTTCTGGTGCTCGATCTCCCAAGGCCTTCAATGACTGTACTCTTCTTCGTGGTCCGATCTCCCCAAGGCCTTCGCTCAAGCATTATCGACAAGCATAATACTTGATTAAGTACGGCAGACCATCTGGAGCAAACTGACGCACATGAAGCATTTGCGCTCCAAAGCTTTCGCCTGCCCAAGCTCCTGTATCTTGGTGCGTCTCCCTCCTACCTGAATGGTGCATAGCTCAGAGCTTTGACTGTACCATTGCGCAACCATTAGTAAAATCTCAAATGTTGCTTTCAATGATTCTGCTTGGATGTAAGCTACACTCCGTTAGCAGGGAGGACTGGGCTTCAGGAGGGCTGTTGATATGCTCTCCCTAGCTTCATCTCATTGCTGCAGTCCGCTCTAGTCGATGCAATTCTGTCCGCTGTAAGCGGACAAACGGGGGAGTTGACAGCGACAGTGTTGTCATGGAGTTCAGCCCATACAGTGTTGGTGAACCGAAGCCTGTCCCGGCTTAGCCAAAAGAGTGTCTTTGTCAGCCTGTTGAATAGTGCGGATCAGGTCACCGAGACCATCTTTGGCCGCTGCCACTAAGGAAAGGGGATGTGGCTTCAATGCAGTCCCTGCTCCTTCTTTGGGAACACAGCTTGACCCCAAGTCTTTACAGGTTGCAGTTGCGCTACGGTTGGAAACATCAGTCTGTGAGCGGCATAAAATGTTGATTGGGGCAGTATGATGGATAAACTTGGACACCATGGTCTGTTGTGCCCGTTTCAGTGCCGGTTGATCCTTTCAGACATTCGGCTTGAAACGATGTGGTCAACATTCGCTTTGTAGGGAGGGATACCATCTGTCTTGGAACCCGCTTGGTGTAGACGTTGGAAAAACACCCGCCCAGATGCTTGACCATTGTTCCTTAAATAATGGGGAAAACCCTAACCTGGGATTGCTCTGTGTCTGTCTCTGTCTCTGTCTCTGTCTCTGTCCTCTGTCTCTGTCTCATCTCTCTCTCTCTCTCTCTCTCCTCTCTCTCTCTCTCTCTCTCTCTCTCTCTCTCTCTCTCTCCTCCCCGCTGGTTGTGGTGAGTTGTGCGTGGGTGTGGCATCATGCGGCTCTGCAAGTGTAGCTGTGAGTATTGTGTCATGTTGGTGTTTTTCCTATCCCCTTTTCGCTCCCTTGTATCCTTGTTGCGTGTGAAGTTTTCCCCTGTGTTCCTTCTTTGTTGAGACAGGAGAGAGAAAGAGAGAGAGCACAGTAAGTGTTTCGCAGGCCTGTTCAGGACTTCCTGGTTTTTTGGGCCTGCTTCACTACTTGCTGTGTTTCTCCGTTTAGCCTTTTCTTCGCTAAATACTTCGTTCATATTAATTTTTGTTTCCCTCCACTTGCTAGTTTTGCTTGTGGCAGGTTTGCTTTTGGTTTCTTGATCCTTTCAATTTACTTTGTATTGTTTCACATTATGGCGCAATGTACGTTTGCATATCGTGTGTATGAGGACTTACTCCAAAGAACGGGTCATAGTTTTTTTCAACCGGACGGAGTCATTGTTTGTGAATGTCGCTAATGGGTTTCGGGAGAACTCATTGGCTCGAAACATTCTCGGCAGCGTCGGGATGAATCGACGTGTTGTGCTATTTTTGTATGAAGAGCGATTCGTTGCTCAGACGGTCGAAACCGGCTTGCTCTCCGCCGGATCTTTTGTTTCTGTAAGTCTTTGGACACACCTGCTGTTAAAATTATTATATCAAATATTCAGCTTTCTTTAAATGCGAGGACATTATTCTGCTTTAAGTTATTTTTGGGACGTTTGTGTCATGGATTCCATGATCCATTACGTTTGCGTTCTGGCTTTTCCGGTTCGACACATTATGTCGTTCCACGCCACTGTTACATTGTTTGAAGAATGGTGCATCGGTCACTTAGTACTGGTGTGGACTCTTAAATATAAAGATCGCGCTACCAAGTTTATATCACCACGAAGTGATGACATGCTTTATTTGTGGCGAGCATGGACATTTAAAGAATGCATGTCTGAAACCTAACATTCCTCGTGGTGAGTCTCAACGTGTGGAACCTAATGAGGAATCTCAACACCCAGGAGCCAGAAAAGCACTAATGGCAAACTGGAGCTGCAGAACCCAAGCCAAGCACCAGTTGGTACACCTAAGTTGGTGGAACGTGCAGACACTCCATAATCAGCCCTGGAAACAAATGCAGAAGTTAAAGAAGTCAAGTAGATGACGGAGGTTTTGTCACCGTTCACCTCCGAAGAAAGAAGCGTCCTAACATCAACGGTCATAGATGTAATGGTGAGCGTTCCTAAAAGCTTGCGCCGTCGAGCAAGCACTACACGCTCTCATGTAGATACAGCCAGCCACAGCTCGCTCGGCTGCTTTGGAAACGGAAAACAAATTTGCTGTTCCTCGCTCCGGTGGATGTTGACAGTGCTCTGATCATGAACAGGATGACGCAGAGAAAGAACAAGAGGGCGGTGTTGTGCCCCAAGGGTATATGTGGCCACCTCAGTGGTTGCTGACCTCATCGACATTGAAAGCGAGCCTATGTTGGTCCCCTCTCTCTACCAAAAGCGTAATGGCTGAGACATCTGCATTCCAGCCAACTCTGGACGTTACAGATTGGAGCGGTGTGTTCTGCTTCAGTCACGGCTTTCTCTCTCCCGCAAAATGGAAATGCCTGCTCACCTTTGGTGCATGGTTCAAGTATGCATCACACATCAGACTATGATTCTGACGGGGCCATCGTGCGATTGCCTCTGGTGTAGTACTGAAATCTGGAACGATCCAGGCTCACTTCAGGAACCAGAGGGTGTTCCGACCGGGTTGCCCCCAGGAGATCATACAATTTTTACAAGCACACCTTCCGTAAGAGACATGTCCAAATTCAAGATTCCTTTCTAGACAAGCACAGTTTTATTACCTCTGCAAAGCGGCTGCTTCCCTTCAGTACCGAGCAGTTTGGCTGACTGAGCCAACAAATGTTTCGTCTGAGGAAGTGGGTTTTGAAAGCAAGGAAACTACTTGCGTCCATAACCTGGCAATTGACCGATGTCTTTTTCAAATTCCACACTATGGCTGCTTGATTGCTAACTTTAAACATTAATGGAGGATGCTCGAACTTTACGTAAAGCTGAGTAGGACTTGTTTGAAGACCAATTGAATTTTAACTCTTACAGGAAACCAGATGTCATGCTGCCTCTGTATGACGAATGGGAGAGAAGGATGAAAGGAAGATGTCTTCAGCAGCTTAGAGTGTCCCAGAGCTGGGGGTAGCCATCTTTGTACATTCCTCTCTCTCTGTAAATGTATTATTGATTTAAATGAGAATTTTAAAGGTATTAATCTCACTCACCTTCTCTTATGGTTTAAAACAACAACAATTCTTTCAATGTCTCTGGCAAACGAGTGAACCAGTACGCGATCGAACTTGTTTTTTCACGCAGTTAGACACATCCCTCACACCCTAGATTTTAATGCATTTGTTTGTTTCGGAGGGGC
>CM068956.1:21647591-21659041 GCA_035128595.1 Eptatretus atami | reverse complement strand
GGGGATTTTAACTGCACGATGGATTCTACCATTGATCGCAATGGGAAAGAGCTTCACCCAGCGAGCATTAAGCCCCTGGCTAGGACTTTGACAACCTTATCCCTTTTTGACATTTGGAGGACTTGTAATCCATCAACACGGCAATATACGTGGTGTCGTTATTTTGATGGCTGTCTGTCCCTCGCAAGGTTAGACCGTTTTTATATTAATAATGATTGAGAGAGAATCGTGCAAAATCCACTGCCCAGCTCACCTCAGCTTATTAGCTCACCAACGATGCGCAACATTGCTATAGCCACTCCACAGTGGCTTCTAAAAATCCACACAAAAACCTACGTCATCCTTTCGAACCCAAATGCGCAACTGCGATCATCAACCCCACCACTTTAACTGGCAAGCCATATCTACGACCATTTATCCATCTTTCACCAGCAAATTCAGCAATGCTCTCTTCACTTTTTATAACGCCGCAACTGTCCCATTGAACTCCTGATGCTCACCACTAGTCTCGGAGGATCCGAGGAATGAGGATAATGAGAATGGATGTTTTGGCCGTGTACTAAGAAGTCATCAAGCGTGTGCTGGGGTTCAATTTGAAGACCTGCAGAAAGCTCTAGGGTTTCCCACAATATACATGCTTAAGATGGAGTCTAGGCATGTTCGGCGGAGAGTGCTCCCGTAGATACTCTCGTCGCTAAATTAACGATTCAGAGTTCTGAACATGGCAAGGTCAAGAGCGAATGAAGCCTTTTTTCCCAAATTCTGACATGCCTGCAGGCGTGCTTACGGAGCTTACTGCCATGTGCCATTGGGGGAGTTCGAGACGCCTAACATGGATAGTTTGATTCAGATTCTAATCCTCCCTCGTTCAAGGCCATAAAAGGCAGCAATTTGAGCGTTGACTCTCCTCTCTCTCTCTGCAACTCCTCTCTTCTCTCTCCTCTTTCTCTCTCTGCTCTCATCTCTCTCATCTTCTCTCCTCTCTCGCTTGTCCCTCCCTCCCCCTCTCATCCCCTTCCTTCCTTCGTCTGGCTCCATGAGCGTACATACAAGAACATCCCAGCGACTGAGCGAAAATCTGCAATCACAAGTCACTGCGACCGGGAAGAGAGGCAGCGCAGCCAAGCACACCGATTGCAAGAATGGGCCAGGACGCACCTCTGGGGCATCGACGCTTCAGTTTTCGGCTGCATCCGGCAGCCAAACACTCAGTATTACAGATCCTAACACAAACTCCGTTAAAGTCTTTCCTCTCAAGCCTTCTTCCCATCTATGTCTCTCACTGTGGATGCACAAGAGCATTGTGAGCGGCAAGTCCTGAAAAACTGTTTTTCCAGAGCGACCTCACTGATCGACCACTCACACTTTCGCTCTTTGCATCCACGTATCACGACAGACGCAGCACTACCATTCGCACCTCTCACTCCCCACACCAAAGAATGCTTTAGTTTGCCTCCCTTCCCCTTTCCTGAGCGATTGGGGTTGCACCAGTTTCACTTGCCATCGCAGGTGCCATGAAGTTGCTTCTCTCAACTGTCTCTCCTCTTTCTGAGCTATCCTAATTTTTCCTACGGGTGTGCTGTGTGTACTGCACCTGAATGTGGCAACAATAATTGAAGCCTGTAGAAGTTTTATCAGGGAAATCTGCACTGTCTTCTCCTTGTAAATATTGGTATTTATTTTGCCAGACCCACAATTCCTTGCTTCCCATGCTGCACATTCTGTGAATAACCCATCTACTTGCACATTAATTTTCCCACTTGTTAAAATAATAATGCGTTATTATAAATGTGTACCCACTGTTTTTGTCTTTCCTCCGATTGGTCGCAGCATGGTCCACGACATTAGCCTTAGGCGGGTAATATACCTGCAAATCTGCTTATTAGCCAGTGCTACCCTTGGCAGCTCCGCTCTGGCTACACCTGATAATGTAAGTAACGCCAAGTATGCATGAGGGTGCGATTTCCCCAATGAGGCGACCACGTGTTTCCCATTAAACGGTCATCAGACGGCGGACACTGGTCACGTGGTTATAATTGGTTTGCAACTCGCATCGATTACGGGACCCCACCGTGACACTAAACTTATGTCATCGCGTGATGGCCTGCGTTCCCGTGAGTACCGGGGAGAACCAGGGATATCTCCTCTTCATAGTACCCCCGCAACCCCGGTCTTCCAACAATATTATTTTACCCAGATTATCCAATTTATGAAAACTGTTTCGAATTGCACTCACTGTTCATATATACTCAATTCATGTCGTACCTTATGCTTTTAGTAGGGTAGCTGGATTTAAATTCCAGATAAGTATGTCACATTGTGAACGCAACCATCTGTCTGTCTGTCTGTCTCCTATTCGACTTCCTCCAGCCAAACCACTGGGTCCGTACCAGCTGAAATTTGGCGGCAACGCTCTCATGACTGTTAACAGGATTGCAAAGCTTGTTCCAGTCTGTGACTAGTAGGTTAACAATGTGACTGTTCGTAATTTCTTCAAGATCTTCTTCTCCTAGACCCACCAGTCAGATGTTAGCCATATCAGGTTAAAACATCAGGCCAGGGTTGGGAATGTTAAATTGTAGAGTCATCCGACCACATTACTGGAGTGTTGTCAAATATGCATGCCTTTAGTCAATGATTGGAAAAATGTCGTAATTCCTTAAAAATAATTCTCTTTGGACTACCAGTTCAGAAGCTACCAAATTGGGTGCAACATGGCAGGGTCCCTGATGTTAATTGGCGGAGGGCAATGCCGACTATCGTACGCGAAGTGTGTCACCAAATGGCTGACTTGGTTAATTTCAGGGAAATGCAATGCAAATTTTCAAAAATATTCTTCTCGTAGACCCACCCAGTAGAATGCTACCGTAATTTGAGTTGCATACATTTGGCCAGGTAGAAGATGTTAAATTGCAGAGGTCAGTGCAGATCACCTGACTGAAAATGTCAAAAAATGCAGACTAAGTCGCAAATTTTTGGGAAAGAATCATATAAATTCTTCAAAATCTCTTCTCAGACCACACAGTCAGAATGCTACTAAATCTGTGGAGTTGCAACATTAGGCCAGGTAAGAGATGTTAAATTGCAGAGGTCATGCGATCACCTGACTCGAAAATGTCAAGGCAGACTAAGAAATTTTGGAAAAATCAATATAAATTCCTTCAAAAATCCTTCTTCTCTACACCCACCATTCCCAAGAAAAATGCTTTTAAACCCAAATTTGGGTTTATTTCTTACTTTTTTAATTTTTAAATTATAATTTAATTTAAATTGGGGGTTTTACACATTAAGACAGGGCCAAGAGTAAGTTATGACGGTCCAGTGGTCATAATTTTGACAACCAATCATATCCTTAAAGGAATGCTGATGTTTAGAAGACCACATTTCCCTGACAATCCTAAACATGAACAGATGAAAAAAATCTGTTTTTCTCATAACATACTTAATTGTTCAAAATTTTTTTTATCAACACTTGTATATTAAAGGTATAAAGAAAATATTCTTACTCTCAGCTTAAATTTTTCAGCAAACCGTTTTTCAGAATGATATTGAAAAGGAGGTTGAGGAATGGTGTGATTGAATCAAAGTTATAGTTCAACACTTGTTTTGTATCATTTTGTATCAGAAGTTCTTCGATTAATAATTGAGAGATTTCCACATCATAGTAGTTATCTAAATTCCTTATTGGACAGTTCACTTGATTATTACTCCTTGTATCAAGCATCGAAATACTGGAAACCATCTGCTTCAAAGTGCAAAAGAAAATGTATTCATGATATGACACAATTCGAATCATCAGATCAATAGGCAACTGGTGGAAGTAAAAACCTTTAGTCTGTATAAGTTTCCTGATGCATGACCTGCTTCCTCTTCCGTTGTTTTTGGAAGATCAGTGCAGGTGACTGTAAGCCCGATTGTGTGGTTGTCCTTCATCTCCTCAATCTTGTACTTAGTGCAAGTGAGATTCTTGATGTTTTCCATTAAGCGCTGTTGTTTAATACTGGTGGTGAATTCACTTTCACATTGAAGAGTCACGGATGTTGCTTGATTTGTTTCTAAGACATGCAACAAAATGGCTATAGCAATCAACATCATTGGCAAATTGAATTATGATTTGGACTTGGGTAAAGAATTTTGCTGGCCCTGCAGCCACCTGGTTTGCGGCAGGCATAGGCATGACTAAAATCAATGAAGAAATCATGGCTAGTGAATATATGAGGTCTATGGAAGCAATTTCCATTTATTACAATATTAATACATATTGCATTAATAATGTTACTCAACATGGAAATTCAATCAATTTGTTTTCACTATTTATACTTATGTTGTTTGTTGTGAATCATCAGAAATGGAAGTAGCCGTTTCTCTAGAATGTTATGTAGTTTCAAACTCTTAGTGTCGAAATGGTAAGTTAAGTACAGTATATCAGTGTTTAGTTTTGAAGGCCAAGATATATTAAGGTTACATTGAGGAGCTGCACAAACAGGGATGTAAAATTGGAGCAATAAGAGAGCGAAGTTGACTAAATAGATGCACCACACTACAATGCATTAGTTTACATCGCAATCCATTACAGGGGATATGAATGCAACCTACATCAACAGAACTAGCTCAAGACACTCACTGAGGGATCCACAAAATTGGAGTTAATTGATCATGACATCAATGGAAATGCACGGATTGCCTTGTAACTTAGGAAACTACTGGAAATGGGACTTTCAGTTTGGGGGTTTTTTGCAGTGCTGGGCGAAACCTGACTCATCCATTTCCACCTGAGTCGCTTTTAATATTGATCTCGTCTCGGGTTGCTGTTGTATCCAATATTTCTTGTAATCTTTTTCATTAAAAAAAATCTTTCTTCTCACAAAAGAATCTTATTCTCTTCTTGACATGGTTTTGCCGATCACCAGAGCCTGGATTGAGGGGGCTCTTCTCCCAAGTTTTCATCCGAAAGCCCTTGCAGAGCTTTCGCCTGACATGTAGTGAGTCGAAAGTTTATCGACAGTTTATGTGCAAAGTACTGTCGAGGGTGGCTAAACAATGTACTGAAGTGATGCGACCCTGAGGGCCTTCCTCCACTGTATTGGCAGGAAAAGCAAGCCATCAAGACAGTTTTAATCAGGGTTTCAATGCATGAGAAAGGTCTGCGAGCACCCTGTGACACCACAATACCGAAACTTGTATTATATAGGCTCACGAACTCTGCTCTCCCCCTGATGGCCATGGCGGGATGGCTTGAAGTCAGAGTGTATGGCGTGCAAACTTCGTGTTTCTACGTTGCAGAATGGGGAAACTTTGGGCAAGCAATATGGCGCGCAAACCCCGCTCTATGGAGAGGAGCGGGATGACCCTGGTCATAGCAACATGTGTCACGCACACTCGCGCTCCCTTCGATGGAAGACGGATGGCCCAGCAAACTCCCCTCACCCTGGGTGGATGAGCTGGCAGCCTTGACAAGCTGTAAAACCGTTTGATGAAAGACAGCCAAATCCTTCTAAAGCTCACAGCTATGTGTTAGGAACAGGTGCTTCCTTGAACACATCTTCTCCAATTATCATGAAAGCAACACAGCAGACATCATATAGTGATGCAGAGCCCTTCTTAAAAAAAACATTAGCCGTTCCGGTTTTCAGAAGCCTTGTAAATGGGTGCCGCGTGCAGGCGATGACAATGATGGGTGGCGGCGACCCACTGGCAATGCCAACTGAAGCCATTGTTGATATTGGGGGCTCGGTGACGCACTGGCGGTGCTGTTGTTTTGGCAACGATATGATGATGTGTTTGGTGGCCACGGACTGCCGTCTCGGCATTACTCCTCATGCTCCAAATGCTCCAGCTCACAACATGAGGAAGCATTCTATTCAGTGCTGGGTATTAATTCTATTACCACATTCATGTGTTATTGTCTGGGCATCAGGGTGGCGGTGCTTATGGAGCATTGGTCATGCCCTGCTGCCTGGGATTGCACTGAAGCCCCCCCCCCCCCTCCCACCCCTCCCCCAGATATCCCAGCCCACAATGGACTTTTCTTCCACCTACTTATTGAGATGTAATAATTTTAGAAAGTACTTCCGTAAAGTCCCTAGGGTTGCGTAACCTGTCACCACCGATGCCTTGCAAATGTCTCTCCGTGACATTGTCTGTGAGAACCAGCCCCTTGGCCTGGTATGCTTCCTGTTTTTTGTTACTTTGGCCTTTGGGTGCCTGATAAAGAGGCTTCTGGTACTCCCCATGTCTCCTTGACTCTAAAAGTCAACGTGTCAGTGGTCGCGATTTTATTATTATTGTGAAAATATTATATGATTTTAAAATATTTATTTATATTTTTGGCAAATGACGTCTTGCCACTGCTCCAGTTGTCTTCTCTGGCAACTACCACAATTAGCCTCGTGAAAGCTGAAACTCTCAACATGTCAAGAAAAGGGTGAACAGCAAATTTGCGTGAGAATAGATAATAAGGCTGAAAGGATTTAAGCCCTCAAACCAAACAACTGCCGCTGCGCCAACGACTCAACCTACCGGCCGCGCCTGATGGTGAATTAGCCTCTGGTGGTTCTTTTCTGAGTCATTCCGGTCCGAATCGCAAGTCAACCTTTTTCCATCTGGGTCGCCAGGCCCCAATGGGCCAGACTGCAGGACATCTGCCGGCTCTTTTGGGCAAGGAACTGCCGAGTGGGGGCCCGCTATCCTCTTCTCTTACCTCGGTTCGTAATGTGGTCTGCAGGGAGAGGTTTCCGAAAGCTGTGTCTGTTTTTTTTCCCGGTGCAAATTGTTGCTCTAAACAGAGGACGGGTGTTCAATCTGATCACTGTGGCAATCTTTGCGCCATCGACCAAGGAGACTTTTTCGTAAGATCTCGGGGCTGAGGTACAAATCTACTCCATTGGGCTATTTCAACTAAGTGGGTGTCAAGGCGGCTACCCACGTGCCAGACTTTATCTGACAAATCGCTCTCCTAATTGCTTCTTCTGAGATCGACATGCAAAATGCATTTAATGCTTGAGGCGTGACTTCTTGTTTTTTTGTCTGAAGTAGAAGGCGCACCCCAGTATCTTTTTCTCTCATCTGCAGGCCATATGCCAGGCCCTCTGATTTGTTCTATGGCAATGAGGCCATTTATCAGCAAACTGCATGTCAACAGGCCAGGTTTTTTTCTTGGCCACAATAGCCAGGTGGGTTCAGTCAAGTTGCAATATATGGGACCTCGATGACGCATCATTTGGGGAAGAACCCATAAAGTTGCTGGCTGATCTCCAAGAATGTCATTTCCCGGTTGACACTACATTGGCCTCGAGATATGGTGGCTAAGGATCGAGTGAACCATACCTCAACTATGCATCACTGAACGACAGTCAACTTACAGGCAATATATAAGGTATGCTCCCAATATGTGGGGCTTTGGATCCAGGGTTCAATCCTCGAAATCCTAGGGTCCTCGTCAAATCCCTGCCTCAGCTGTTGAATTTAACCAGGTGGGTTAACTCCCTGTCATCCATCCTGGGTCGGAAAATGAGTGCCAGCATGCTGGTATACTGGTGTCGGAGTGGCGACCCATGCCAGGATTGTGCCGCAATAGCCAAGAACTGGCTTAGCAGCACCCAAACGCCTCACAGAGTATGGTCCCAATCTCCTCCCTCCTCCTCCACCACCCTAAATAAAATGTTGTTGATCAATGACGTACCCTTCTGGTGCCTCGATCTCCCAAGGCCTTCCAATACTGTACTCTTCCTGTGGTCGATCTCCCAAGGCCTTCCGCTCAAAGCATTATCGACAGCATTATACTTGATTAAGATACGGCAGGACCAATCTGGAGCAAACTGACCGCACTGAAGCATTTGCGTCTCCAAAGCTTTCGCCTCCCAAGCTCCTGTTATCTTGTGGTCTCCCATCCTACCGAATGGTGCATAGCCAGAGCTTTGACTGTACATGTTCGCAACATTTAGTAAAATCTCAAATGTTGCTTTCAATGATTCTGCTTGGAATGTAAGCTAACACTCCGTTAGACAGGGAGGACTGGGCTTCAGGAAGGGCTGTTTGATATGCTCTCCACTTCATCTCATTGCTGCAAGTCGCTCTTAGTCGATGCAATTCTGTCCGCTGTAAGCGGACAAACGGGGGAGTTGACAGCGACAGTGTTGTCATGGAGTCAGCCCATACAGTGTTGGTGAACCGAAGGCCTGTCCCGCTAGCCAAAAGAGTGTCTTGTCAGCCGTTGAATAGTGCCGGATCTAGGTCACAGAGACCATCTTTGGCCGCTGCCACTAAGGAAAGGGATGTGGCTTCAATGCGTCCCTGCTCCTTCTTGGAACAACAGCTTGACCCCAAGTCTTTACAGGTTGCAGTTGCCTACGGTTGGAAACATCAGTCTGTTGAGCGGCACTAAATTTGAATGGGGCAGGTATGATGGATAAACTTGGACACCATGGTCTGTTGTGCCCGTTCAGTGCCGGTTGATCCTTTCAGACATTCGGCTTGAAACGATGTGGTCAACATTCGCGTTTGTAGGGAGGTATACCATCTGTCATGGAACCGTTGTGTAGACGTTGGAAAAACACCCGCCCAGATGGGCTTGACCATTGTTCCTATAACATAATGGGGAAAACCCTAACGCTGGGTGCTCTGTGTCTGTCTCTGTCTCTGTCTCTGTCTCTGGTCTCTGTTCCTGTCTCATCTCTCTCTCTCTCTCTTCTCCTCTCAGTCTCTCTCTCTCTCTTCTCTCTCTCTCTCTCTCTCCTCCCCGCTGCGTTTGTGGGAGTTGGCGTGGGTGTGGCATCATGCGGCTCTGCAATGTACTGTGATATTGGTGTCATGTTGGTGTTTTTCCTATACCCTTTTTCGGCTCCCTTGATTCCTTGTTGCCGTGTGAAGTTTCCCCTGTGTTCTTTTTGTTGAGACAGGAGAGAGAAAGAGAGAGAGCACAGTAAGTGTTCGCCAGGCCTGTCAGGACTTCCTGGTTTTTGGCCTGCTTCACTACTTGCTGTGTTTCTCTCCGTTTAGCTGCTTTCCTCGCTAAATAACTTCGTTCATATTAAATTTTTTGTTTCCCTCTCACTCAGTTTTGCTTGTGGCAGGTTGCTTTTTGGTTTCTTGATCCTTCAATTTACTGTTGATTGTTTCACATTATGGCGAATGTCGTTGCATCATCGGTGTATGAGGAACTTACTCCAAAAGAACGGGTCATAGTTTTTTCGCACCGACGGAGTCCTTGTTTGTGAAGTCGTAATGGGTTTCGGAGAACTCATTGGCTCAAACATCTCGCAGCGCGAGATGAATCGACGTGTTGTGCTATTTTTGTATGAAGAGCGATTCGTTGCTCTTAGCACGGTCGAGAACCGGCTGCCTCCCTCGGATCTTTTGTTTCTGTAGTCTTTGGACACAGCCGCTGTTGAAAGATATTATCACTCAAAATTATTCACACTTTCTCTTAAATGCGAGGACATTATCTGCTTTAAGTTATATTTTGGGACGGTTTGGTGTCATGGATTTCCAGATCCATACGTTTGCGTGTCTGGCTTTTCTTTTCGGTTCGACACACTTATGTCGTTCCAGCCACTGTTAACACATGTTTGAAAATGGTTGCAACGGTCCTTAGTACTGGTGTGGACTCTTAAATATATGATCGCAGCTACCAAGTTTATATCACCACGAAGTGATGACATGCTTTTTTGTGGCGACATGACACTTTAAAGAAGCATGTCTGAAACCTACATTTCCTCGTGTGAGTCTTCATCAACGTGTGGAACCTAATGAGGGAATCTCAACACACCAGGAGCCCAGAAAACACTAAGTGCATTATGGAAGGCTGCAGAACCCAACCAAGCACCAGTGGTACACTAGAGTGGTGTGAGACGTGCAGACACTCTCCATAACACCACTGGAAACAAATGCAGAAGTTAAGAAGTCAAGTAGAGTGACGGAGGTTTTGTCACCGTTCCACCTCCGAAGAAGAGCGTCCTAACATCCAACGTCATAGTGTTAATGGTGAGCGTTCCTAAAAAGCTTGCGCCGTCGAGCAAACTACACGCTCTCATGTAGATACAGCCAGCCGCCGCTCGCTGGTGCTTTGGAAACGGAAAACAAATTTGCTGTTCTCGCTCCGGTGGATGTTGACAGTGCTCTGACATGAACAGGATGACCAGAGAAGAACAAGAGGGCGGTGTTGTGCCCCAAGGGGTATATGTGGCCACCTCAGTGTTGCTGACCTCATCGACATTGAAAGCGAGCTATGTTGGTCCCTCTCTCTACCCAAAAGCGTAAGTGCTGAGACATCTGCATTCCAGCCAACTCTGGACCGTTACAGATTGGAGCGGTGGTGTTCTGCTTCAGTCACGGCTTTCTCTCCTCCCGCAAAATGAAATGCTGCTCACCTTGTGCATGGGTTCAAGTATGCTCACAATCAGAACTATGATTTCTGGACGGGGCCCTTCGTCGATTGCCCCTCTGGTGTAGTACTGAAATCTGGGAACGATCCAGGCTCACTTCAGGAACCAGAGGGTGTTCCGACCGCGTTGCCCCCAGAGATCATTACAATTTTTAAAGCAGCACCTTCCCGTAAGAGACATGTTCCAAATTCAAGATTCCTTCTAGACAAGCACAGTTTTATTACCTCTGCAAAGCGGCTGCTCCCTTCAGAATCCCGAGAGTTGGCTGACTGAGCCAAATCAAATGTTTCGTCTGAGGAAGTGGTTTTGAAAGCAAGGAACTACTTGCGTCCATAACCTGGCCATGACCGATTCTTTTTCCAAATTCCCACTATGGCGCTTGATTGTACTTTAAACATTATGGAGGATGCTCGAACTTTACGTAAAGCTGAGTTGGACTTGTTTGAAGACCACATTGAATTTTTAACTCTTACAGGAAGACCAGATGTCAGCTGCCTCTGTATGAGCGAATGGGAGAGAAGGATGAAAGAAGATGTTCTTCAGCAGCGTTAGAGTTCCCAGAGCTGGGGGTAGCCATCTGTTGTACATCCCTCTCTCTCTTGTAATGTATTATTGATTTAAATGAAATTTTAAGGATATGTAATCTCACTCACCTTCATCTTATGGTTTTAAAACCAACACAAGCTATCAATGTCTCTGGCAACGAGTGACAGTACGGATCGAACTTGTTTTTTTCACGCAGTTAGAACATCCCTCACACCTAGATTTTAATGCATTTGTTTGTTTCGGAGGGGTTTAACTGCACGATGGATTCTAGACCATTGATCGCAATGGGAAAGAGCTCACGCAGCGAGCATTAACCCTGGCTAAGGACTGTTGACAACACTTATTCCCTTTTTGACATTTGGAGGATATGTATCATCAACACGCAATATACGTGGTGCGTATTTTGATGGCTGTCTGTCCCTCGCAAGGTTAGACCGTTTTTTATATTAATAATGATATTTTTTCATATTGTGACCCACACATGGTATCTCTCCCAGTGGTTGTCTTTCTAGACCATCATAT
>CM068956.1:21635294-21647287 GCA_035128595.1 Eptatretus atami | reverse complement strand
AAAAAGACATCCGAGTTTCGCTTAAGGATTAATTTTCTGAGCTCTACCAAGCCAAGAGCACTGATAACGAAATTGTGGAATCCATGACTTCTTCTCTACCCACCTTATCAGAATCTGTACGTCTACAACTAGACAAGGAAATAACTTTGGAGGAGAGAGAGAATCGTGCAAAATCCACTGCCCAGCTCACCTCAGCTTATTAGCTCACCAACGATGCGCAACATTGCTATAGCCACTCCACAGTGGCTTCTAAAAATCCACACAAAAACCTACGTCATCCTTTCGAACCCAAATGCGCAACTGCGATCATCACCCCACCACTTTAACTGCAAAGCCATATCAAACGACCATTTACCCATCTTTCACCAGACAAATTCACAATGCTCTCTTCACTTTTATACGCCGCAATGCCATTGAACTCCTGATCTCACCACTAGTCTCGAGGATCCGCAGGAATGAGAATAATGAGTAATGGGATGTTTTGGCGTGACTAAGAAGCATCAGCGTGTGCTGGGGTTCAATTTGAAGACCTGCAGAAAGCTCTAGGGTTTCCCACATAACATCGCTTAATGGAGTCTAGGCATGTTCGGCTGGAGAGTGCTCCCGTAACTACCTCGTCGCAATATTAACGTTCAGAGTCTGAACTGGCGGTCAAGAGCGAATGAGAGCATTTTTTTTCCCCCAAATTCTTCTGACATGCCTGCAGGCGTG
Organism: Eptatretus atami; assembly: GCA_035128595.1. Taxonomy (NCBI): domain Eukaryota; kingdom Metazoa; phylum Chordata; class Myxini; order Myxiniformes; family Myxinidae; genus Eptatretus; species Eptatretus atami. The sequence continues at coordinate 21,646,576 of CM068956.1, read as the reverse complement.
GCTACGGAGCTGTACTGCCATTGCCATTGGGGGGAGTTCGAGACCCTACATGGATAGTTTGATCAGATCTAATTCCTCCCCGTCAGGCCATAAAAGGAGCAATTTGACTTGACTCTCTCTCTCGTCTCTCTCCTCTCTTCTCTCTCTTCTCTTTCTCTCTTGCTCTCATCTCTCTCATTTCTCTCCTCGTCCCTGTCCCTCCTCCCCCTCTTCTCTCCCCTTCTTCCTTGCGTCTGGCTCCATGAGCGTACATCAAGAACACCCAGCGACTGAGTCGAAAATCCTCATCACAAGTCACTGGCGACCGGGAAGAGAGGGCAGCGCAGCCAGCACACGATTGCAGAATGGGCCAGGACGCACCTCTGGGCATCGACCGCTTTCAGTTTTCGGCTGCATGCCGGCAGCCAAACACTCAGTTACAGATCCTAACAAACTCCGTTAAAGTCTTTCCTCTCAAGCCTTCTTCCCATCTATGTCTCTCACTTGTGGATGCACAAGAGCATTGGTGAGGCAGTCCTGAAAACTGTTCTTTTCCAGAGCGACCTCACTGACGACCTCTCACACTTTCCTCTTTGCACCACATATCAGCGACAGGACGCAGCACTACCTTACGCACCTCTCACCCCACACCAAAGATGCTTTAGTTTTGCCTCGCTACTTCCCCTTACCTAGCGATTGGGGTTGCCCAGTTTCACTTGCCATCGCAGTGCCATGAGTTGCTTCTCTCAACTGTCTTCTCTCTTTCTGAGCTACTCTAATTTTTCCTACGGGTGTGCTGTGTGTTACTTGCACCTGAATGTGCAACTAATAATTGAAGCCTGTTAGAAGTTTGTTCAGGAAACTGCACTGTCTTCTCCTTGTAAATATTGGTATTTACTTTTCCAGAACCGCACAATTCCTGCTTCCATGCTGCACATTCTGTTGAATAACCCAGTCTACTCTGCAATTAATTTCCACTTTGTTAAAATAATATGCGTTATTATACTAATGTGCCCAGCGTTTTTGTCTTTTCCTCCGATTGGTCCACATGGTCCACACATTAGCCCTAGCGGGTAATATACCTGAAATCTGCTTATAGCCAGTGCGTACTTGGCACTCCGCTCTGGCTACACCCTGATAATGTAAGTAACGCCAAGTAGCATCGGGGTGCGATTCCCAATGAGGCGCCACGGTGTTTCCATTAAACGGTCATCAGACGGCGGACACTGTCACGTGGTTAAATTGGTTTGCACTCGCATCGATTACGCGGACCACCGTGACACACAACTATGTCTCGTGATGGCCTGCGTTCCCGGTGAGTCCGGGGAAACCAGGATATCTCCTACTTCATAGTATCCCCCGCAGAACCCCAGGTCTTCAACAATATTATTTTACCCAGATTATCCAATTTTATGAAAACGTTTTCGAATTGCACTCACTTGTTCATATATAACTCAATTACATGTCGTACCTTATGCTTTTAGTAGGGTAGCTGGACTTTAAATTCAGATAAGTAGTCATTGTGAACGCAACCATCTGTCTGTCTGTCTGTCTTCCTATTCGACTCCTCCAGCCAAACCGCTGGGCCGTCCAGCTGGAAATTTGGCCAGGCAACGGCTACTCATGACTGTTAACGAGGATTGCAAAGCTTGTTCCAGTCCTGTGATAGTAGGTTAACAAGTCTACTGTCGTAAATTTCTTCAAGATCTTCTTCTCCTAGACCCACCAGTCAGATGTTAGCCATATCAGTTAAAACATCAGGCCAGGTTGGGAATGTTAATTGTAGAGTCATCCGATCCACATTACTCGGAAGTGTTGTCAAATATGCATGCCTTAGCAATGAGGAAAAATGTCGTAAATTCCTTAAAAATATTTCCTTGGACTGACCAGTTCGAAGCTACCGAAATTGGGTGCAACATGGACCAGGGGTCCCGATGTTAAATTGCGAGGCATGCCGACTACGTACGGAAGTGTGTCACCATGGCTGACTTGGTTAAATTCGGGCAAATGCATGCAAAATTTTCAAAAATATTCTTCTCTAGACCCACCCAGTAGAATCTAACCGAAATTTGAACGTTGCATACATTGGCCAGGTAGAAGATTTAAATGCAGAGGTCATGCAGATCACCTGACTGAAGAATCAAATGCTAACTAAGTCGCAAATTTGGGAAAGAATCTGATAAATTTCTTCAAAATCTCTTCTAGACCACCAGTCAAATGCTACCTAAATCTGTTGGAGTTGCCAACATTAGGCCAAGGTAAGAGAATGTTAAATTGCAGAGGTCATGCGCGATCACTGACTCGAAAGTCAAGGGCAGACTAAGAAATTTTTGGACAAAATCAATATAAATCCTTCAAAAATCTCTCTCTACACCACCATCAGAATGCTACCCAAATTTGGTTTTATTTCTTACATTTCTTTAAATTTTTAAATTATGATTCTAATTTTAAATTGGGTTTTACACATTAAGACAGGGCCAAGAGTAAGTTATGAGGTCCAGTGGTCCATAATTTTGACAACCATCATATCCTAAAGGAATGCTGATTGTTTAGAAGCCACCATTTCCTGACAATCCTAAATGAACAGATGAAAAAAATCTGTTGTTTCTCATAACATACTTAATTGTTCAAATTTTTTTTATCAACACTTGTATATTAAAGTGTATAAAAAAATTATTTTACTCTGCAGCTTAAATTTTTCAGCAACGTTTTTTCAGAATGATATTGAAAAGAGGTTTGAGAATGGTGTGATCTTGAGATCAAAGTTATAGTTCAACACTTGTTTGTATCATTTTGTAATCAGAGTTCTTCGTTAATAATTGAGAGATTTCCACATTCATAGTCAGTTATCTATAATTCCTTATTGGACAGTACTTGATTATTACTCCTTGTATCAAGCATGAAATACTGGAACGCATCTGCTCAAAGTGCAATAAGAAAATGTATTCATGAATGACACAATTCGAACATCAGATCAATAGGCAACTGTGGAATAAAAACCCTTTAGTCTGTATAAGTTTCCCCCTGATGCAGACTGCTTCCTTTCGTTGTGTTGGAAGATCAGTGCAGTGCCTGTAAAGCCGATTGTGGTGGTTGTCCTTCATTCTTCCTCATCTTGTACTTAGTGCAAGTGAGATTCTTGATGTTTTCCATTTAAGCGCTGTTGTTTAATACGTGGTGAATTCACTTTCACAATGAAGAGTCACGATGTTGCTTGACCTTTGTTTCTAAGACATCAACAAAAATCGGCTTAGCATCACATCATTGGCCAAATTGAATTATGATTTGGACTTGGGTACAGGAATTTGCTGGCCTGCAGACCACCTGGTTTGCGCAGGGCATAGGCATGACTAAATCAATGAAGCAATCATGGTCTAGTGGGTAAATATATGAGGTCTATGGAGAGCAATTTCCATTGTAATTAAATATTAATACATATTGCATTATAATGTTACTCACATGGAAATTCAATCATTTGTTTTCACTATTTAATTGATGTTGTTTGTTTGTGCAAGATCAAGAAATGGAAGTAGCTCCGTTTCTTAATGTTATCGTAGTTTCAAACCTTAGTGTCGAAATGGTAAGGTTAATGTACAGTATATTCAGCTGTTAGTTTTTGAAGGCCAAGATATATTGAGCTACATTAGAGCTGCACACACAGGGATGTCTAAAATTGGAGCAATAAGAGAGGAAGTTTGACTAACATGATGCACCACACTAAATGCATTAGTTTACATCGGCAATCCATTACAGGGGATATGAAGCAACCCTACATCACAGAGCTAGCTCAAGACCACCACTGAGGGACCACAAATTGGAGTTAATTGATCACATGACATCAATGGAAATGCACTGGAATTGCCTTGTAACTTAGAACTACTGGATGGGACTTTCAGTTTGGGGGTTTTTGCACGTGCTGGGCGAAACCTGAGCTCGTCCATTTCCACTGAGTCGCTTTTAATATGATCTTCGTGCTCGGGTTGCTGTTGTATCCAATATTTCTTGTTAATCGTTTTTTCATTAAAAAAAATCTTTCTTCTCACAAAAGACATCTTCTCTCTCTTGACATGTTGCCGATCACCAGAGCCTGGATTGAGGGGCTCTTCCCCAAGTTTCATCCGAAAGCCCTTGCAGAGCTTTCGCCTGAACATGTAGGAGCTCGAAAGTTTATGACAGTTTATTGTGCAAGAGTACTGTCGAGGGTGGCTAAACAATGTACTGAAGGAGCGACCCTGAGGGCCTTCCTCCACTGTATTGGCAGAAACAGCAGCCATCAGACGTTTAATCAGGGTTGTCTAATGCCATGAGAAAGGCTGCGATGTCACCCCTGGACACCACAATACCGAAACTTGTATTATATGGCTCACCGAACTCTGCTCTCCCCTGATGGCCATGGCGGGATGGCTTGAGTCGAGTGAATGGCCGTGCAAACTTCGTGTTTCACGGTTGCGAATGGGGAATACTTTGGGCAGAGCAATATGGCGCGCCAAACCGCCGCTCTATGGAGAGGAGCGGGATGACCCTGGTCATAGCAACATGGTCACGCACACTCGCCGCTTCCCTTCGATGAAGAGCGGTATGGCCCAGCAAACTCCCTCACCCTGGGGTGGATGAGCTTGGCAGCCTTGATCAAGCTGTAAAACGTTTGATGAACAGACAGCCAATCCTTTAAGCTCACAGCTATGTTTAGGAACAAGTGGCTTCTTGAACACATCTGTCTCAATTATCATGAAAGCAACACAGCAGCATCATATGTGATGCAGAGCCCTTCTTAACAACACTTAGCGTTCCGGTTTTTCAGAAGCCATTGTAAATGGGTGCCGTGCAGGCGATGACAATGATGGGTGGCGGCCGACCCATTGGCAATGCCACGAAGCCATTGTTGATATTGGGGGCTCGGTGAACTGCATGGCGGTGCTGTTGTTTGTGGCAACGATATGAGTGATGTGTTTGGTGGCACCGGACTGGCCGTCTCGGCCATTACTCCTCATGCTCCAAATGCTCAGCTCACAACATGAAGGAAGCATTCTATCAGTGCTGGGTTTAATCTTATTACCACATTCATGTGCTTAATTGTCTGGGCATCAGGGTGGCGGTGCTTATGGAGCATTGTCATGCCCTGCTGCCTGGGATTGCACTGAAGCCCCCCCCCCTCCCCCCCTCCCCCAGCATCCAGCCCACCAATGGACTTTTCTCCCAACCTACTATTGAGATGTAATAATTTTAGAAAGTAACTCCGTAAAGTCCCTAGGGTTCGTAACCTGTCACCGATGCTCTTGCAATGTTTCAGTGACATTTGTTCTGTGAGAACCAAGCCCCCTTGGCCTGGGTATCGCCTCCTTGTTTTTTGTTACTTTGGCCTTGGGTCCTGATAATAGAGCTCTGGTACTCCTCCATGTCTCCTTGACTTCTAAAGTCAACGTGTCAGTGGTCGGATTTTATTATTATTGTGAAAATATTATTGATTTTAAAATATTATTTATATTTTTGGCATGGACGTCTTGCCACTGCTCCAGTGTCTTCCTGTGCAACTCGCACAATTAAGCTCGTGAAAGCTGATAACTCTCAACATGTCAGCAGAAAAGGGTGAACAGCAATTTGCGTGAGAATAAGATAATAAAGGGCTGAAATGGATATTAAGCCCTAAACCAAACAACTGCAGCGCGCCAACTGACTCAACCTACGGCCCGGCCTGATGTGAATTGCATCTGGTGGTTCTTTCTGAGTCATTCCGGTCCGAATCGCATGTCAACCTTTTTCCATCTGGGTCGGCCAGGCGCCCAATGGCTCAGACCTGGGACATCTGCCGGCTGCTTTTGGGCAAGGAATCTGCCGAGTGGGGGCCCGTACCTTTCTCTACCGTCGGTTCGTAATGGGTTCTGCAGGGAGAGGTTCCGAAAGCTGTGTTCTGTTTTTTTTTTCCCCGTGCGAAATTGTTTGCTCTAACACAGAGGACGGGGTGTTCATACTGATCACTGTGCAATACTTTTGCGCCATTCTCGACCAAGCCGCAGCCGACTTTTTGTAGATCTCGGGGCTGAGGTACGATCTACTCCAGTTGGGCTATTTCAACTAAGGTGGGTGTGCAGCGGCTACCTCAGCGCCAGACTTTATCTGACAAATCTGCTCCCTAATTGCTTCCTTCTTGAGATCGAATGCAAAATGCATTTAATTGCTTGAGGCGTGACTTCTTGTTTTTTTGTCTGAAGTAGAGCGCACCCCAGTATCTTTTTCTCTCATCTGGCAGGCCTATATGCAGGGCCCTCTGATTTGTTCTTGGCAATGAGGCCATTTATCAGCAACCTGGCATGTCACAGGCCAGGTCTTTTTTCCTTGGGCATCGACCCAATAGCCAGGTGGGTTCAGTCAGAGTTTGCAATATATGGGAACCTCGAGACGCATCATTTGGGGAAGAACCATAAAGTGCTGGCTGATCTCCAGAATGTCATATTTCCCGGTTGACGACAATTGCCTCGAGATCATGGGTGGTCTAAAGGACGAGTTGACCATACCTCAACTATGCATCACTGAACGACGTCAACTTACCAGGCAATTTTAAGGTATGCTCCCTAATATGTGGTGGCTTTTGGATCCTAGGGTAATCTCGGTCCAGGTCCTCGTCAAATCCTGCCTCAGCTGTTGAATTTATACTAGGTGGTTAACATCGGCCTGTCATCCATCTGGGTCGGAAAATGAGTGGCAGCATGCTGGTTAACTGGTGTCGGAGTGGCGACCATGCCAGGATTGTGCCCAATAGCCAAGCAGACTGGCTTAAGCAGACCAACGCCTGCAGCAGAGTATGTCCCAATCTCCTCCCTCCTCCTCCACCACCCTAATAAATATGTTTTGATCAATGCTGTACTCTTCTGGGCTCGATCTCCCCAAGGCCTTCAATACGTACTCTTCTTCGTGGTCCCGATCTCCCCAAGGCCTTGCTCAAGCGATTATCGACAAGCATATCTTGATTAAGAGATACGGCAGGAGCCATCTGAGCAAACTGACCGCACATGAAGCATTTGCGCTCCAAAGCTTTCGCCTGCCAGCTCCTGTTATCTTGGTGCGTCTCCCTCCTACCTGAATGGTGCATAGCTCAGAGCTTTGAAGCTGTACCATGTGCGCAACATTTAGTAAAATCTCAAATTGTTGCTTTCAATGATGTCTGCTTGGATGTAAGCTACACTCCGTTAGCAGTGGAGGACTGGGCTTTCAGGAGGGCTGTTGATTGCTCTCCCTACTTCATCCTCATGCGTGCAAGTGCGCTCTAGTCGATGCATTCTGTCCTGCTTGTAAGCGGACAACGGGGGAGTTGACAGCGACAGTGTTGTCATGGAGTTCAGCCCATACAGTGTTGGTGAAGCCCGAAGCCTGTCCCGGCTAGCCAAAAGAGTGTTCTTGTCAGCCGTTGAATAGTGCCGGATCTAGGTCACCAGAGACCATCTTTTGGCCGCTCCACTCAGGAAAGGGATGTGGCTTCAATGCAGTCCCTCTCCTTCTTGGAACACAGTTGACCCAAGTCTTTACAGGTTGCAGTTGCCTACGGTTGGAAACATCAGTCTGTGAGCGGCACTAAAATTTGATTGGGGCAGGTATGATGGATAAACTTGGACACCATGGTCTGTTGTGCCCGTTTCAGTGCCGGTTTGATCCTTTCAGACATCTCGGCTTGAAACGATGTGGTCACATTCGCGTTTGTAGGGAGGTATACGCATCTGTCTTGGAACCCGCTTGGTGTAGACGTTGCGAAAAACACCCGCCCAGATGCTTGACCATTGTTCCTTAAATAATGGGGAAAACCCTAACGCTGGGATTTGCTCTGTGTCTGTCTCTGTCTCTGTCTCTGTCTCTGGTCCTCTGTCTCTGTCTCATCTCTCTCCTCTCTCTCTCTCTCCTCTTCTCTCTCTCTCTCTTCTCTCTCTCTCTCTCTCTCCTCCCCGCTGGTTGTGGGAGTTGGCGTGGGTTGCATCAGCGGCTCTGCAATGTACTGTGATATTGTGTCATGTTTGGTGTTTTTCCTATCCCCTTTTCCCCGGCTCCCTTGTATTCCTTGTTGCCGGTGAAGTTTTCCCCTGTGTTCACTTCTTTGTTGAGACAGGAAGAGAAAGAGAGAGAGCACAGTAAGTGTTTCGCCAGGCCTGTCAGGACTTCCTGGTTTTGGCCTGCTTCACTACTTGCTGTCGTTTCTCCGTTTAGCCTTTTCTTCGGCTAAATATACTTCGTTCATATTAAATTTTTTGTTTCCCTCTCACTTGCTAGTTTTGCTTTGCAGGTTTGCTTTTGGTTTCTTGATGCCTGAATTTCTGTTGATTGTTTCACATTATGGCGAATGTCGTTGCATCACGTGTGTATGAGGAACTTACTCCAAAGAACGGGTCATAGTTTTGTTTCAGACCGACGGAGTCCTTGTTTGTGAGTCGCTAATGGGTTTCGGGGAGAACTCATTGGCTCGAAAACATCTCAGGCAGCGTCGGGATGAACGACGTGTTGTGCTATTTTTGTATGAAGACGCGATTCGTTGCTCAGACGGTCGAGAACCGCTTGACTCTCCGCTGGATCTTTTTGTTCTGTAAGTCCTTTTTGACCAGCCTGCTGTTGAAAGATATTATCACTCAAAATTTTCAGCTTTCTCTTAACATGGCGAGGACATTATTCTGTTTAGTTATTTTTGGACGGTTTGGTGTCATGGATTCCAGACCATTACGTTTGCGTGTCTGGCTTCCGGTTCGACAATTATGTCGTTCCACCGCCACTGTTCATTGTTTGAAAATGGTTGCATCGTCCTTAGTACTGGTGTGGACTCTTAAATATATGATGCGCTACCAAGTTTATATCACCACGAAGTAGACATGCTTTTTTGGGCGACATGGACACTTTAAAGAGAGCATGTCTGAAACGCTAACATTTCCTCGTGTGAGTCTCACGTGGCTGGACCTAATGAGGAATCTCAACACCCAGGAGCCCGAAAAGCACTAATGATGCATTAATGGAGCTGCAGAACCCAAGCCAAGCACCAGTTGGTACACTAAGTGGTGGAACGTGCAGACACTCCATAACAGCCACTGGAAACAAATGCAAAGTTAAAGAAGTCAAGTAGATGACGGAGGTTTGTCACCGTTCCACCTCCGAAGAAAGAAGCGTCCAACATCCAACGGTCATAGATGTAATGGTGAGCGTTCCTAAAAAGCTTGCGCCGTCGAGCAAGCACTACACGCTCTCATGTAGATACAGCCAGCCCGCTCGCTCGGCTGCTTTTGGAAACGGAAACACAATTTGCTGTTCTCGGCGTCCGGTGGATGTTGACAGTGCTCTGACATGAACAGGATACCAGAGAAGAACAAAGGGCGGTGGTTGTGCCCCAAGGAGTATATGTGGCCACCTCAAGTGTTGCTGACCTCATCGACATTGAAAGCGAGCCTATGTTGTCCCCTCTCTCTACCAAAAGCGTATCCTGGACATCTGCATCAGCCACTCTGGACCGTTACAGATTGGAGCGGTGTGTTCTGCTTCAAGTCACGGCTTTCTCCTCTCCCGCAAAATGGAAATGCTGCTCACCTTTGTGCATGGTCAAGTATGCTCACAATCAGACTAGATTCTGACGGGGCCTCGTCGTTGCCTGGTGTAGTACTGAAATCTGGAACGATCCAGGCTCACTTCAGGAACCAGAGGGTGTTCGACTGGTTGCCCCCAGGAGATCATACAATTTTTACAAGCACACCTTGCCGTAAGAACATGTCCAAATTCAAGATTCCTTCTAGACAAGCACAGTTTTATTACCTCTGCAAAAGCGGCTGCTTCCCTTCAGTAACGAGCAGTTTGCTGAACTGAGCCAAACAAATGTTTGTCTGAGGAAGTGGTTTTGAAAGCAAGGAACTACTGCGTCCATAACACTGGCCATGCCGATGTCTTTTTTCCAGAATTCCCACTATGCGCTGCTTGATTGCTACTTTAAACATTATGGAGGATGCTCGAACTTACGTAAAGCTGAGTGGACTTGTTTGAGAACCAATTGAATTTTACTCTTACAGGAAGACCAGATGTATGCTCCTCGTATGACGAATGGGAGAGAAGGATGAAAGCAAGATGGTCTTCAGCAGCTTAGAGTTCCCAGAGCTGGGGTAGCCATCTGTGTACATCCTCTCTCTGTAATGTATTATTGATTTAATGAGAATTTTAAAGGTATGTAATACTCACTCACCTTCACTCTTATGGTTTAAAACACACAACTCAATGTCTCTGGCACGAGTGAACCAGTACGCGGATCGAACTTGTTTTTTTACGCAGTTAGACACATCCCTCACACGTAGATTTTAATGCATTTGTTTGTTTCGGAGGGGCTTTTAACTGCGACGATGGATTCTACCATTGATCCGCAATGGGAAAGAGCTCACGCAGCGAGCATTAACCCTGGCTAAGGAACTTTGCAACATTATTCCTTTTGACATTGGAGGATTTGTAATCATCAACACGGCAATATACCGTGTGTCGTTATTTTTGATGGCTGTCTGTCCCTCGCAAGGTTAGATCCGTTTTTATATTAATAATGATTTTTTCATATTGTGGACCCACACTGGTATCTCTCCCAGTGGTTGTCTCAGACCATCATATGGTCATACTCCGCATTCACCACCAATTCGTAACCGAGGTGCTGCTATACGACTTTAAATGTAAGCTCTTCGAGGGAATTACTAATTTGTTCTTGTGCCTTTCGTGTTTTTTGGAGAACTTACTCCAACGTAACCCTCTTTCCCCATCTTTTGCAATGGGGGATAATCCAAACGCAACGATAAAGATCCTTCTGCAGGCAATACGAGCTTTCAAAGTCGACATGACTCTGCCCTTCAACTCCCTGGTGCCAAGAAGTATTATCTTTGCAATCTACCTCTCTAGCCTCTAAATCGAAGGACAACTTTTTGCTGCAGAAAAATGCTCTTCTTGCTGGACCTGTGCAAAGCAGGCCAGGGGAGCTGCTGATCGTCTCCGAATGGAAAATCTGTATCACTTGAGTACTTCCTCACAGTTCTTCTTCGGACTGGAAGCTTTGGAAAAAACAAGTCGTCAATAGCCTCATAAAACGAAGGAAGGAAAATATACGCACCTGTCAAAAGCGATCCGGTTTCGCTAAGGATAATTTTCTGAGCTTACCAAGCCAAAGCACTGATACGAAATGTGTGGAATCCATTGACTTCTTCTCTACCACACTAATCAGAATCTGTACGTTACAACTAACAAGAAAATACTTTTGGAGGAACCTCAGCGCCCACTCAGTACCACCAACGAGGCAAATGCCTCTGGACTGGATGGGAATC
>CM068956.1:21606161-21618296 GCA_035128595.1 Eptatretus atami | reverse complement strand
TCTATTTTCATCTAATATCTCCTCTTGACGTTCTGGAAAGAAAACATTGTGATATTGCTCAAGGATGTTTTGTAAGAGTAGCTTATAAGAATCACCTCAATTACAAAAAACACAATTGAACAAATGTAGTTTAAATTAACGGGAGACTATTATATGGAATAACCCACTTGATCGGGGCATTTAAAGGCATAATAAAATAATAAGGATTTTTCAATTTGGAGAACAAACCGGTCATTCATTCAACTAGCTGAATTCCACTTGGAATAGTGAAACCTGAATGGTTGAAAAAGTTATTAAAAAACATTAAAGAAAATGAAAACTGGTTAAAAGTTTTTATATGGGAGTGAAAAATGATCATGAAAAGATCAAGATGATGAACAAACTCTCTTATATGAGACAGACTCTTGCAGTTTCTATACATCATTTCAAGAATTTTTTGTAATAGTTGGGATTTTTATGAAAGAACTATTCAAGACAAGAGGAGGATTGTTGATAATACATGTGGTAAGGAAGTGGATTTACTAATTTAAAAATCAATCTTTTTTAGAATCATACACATTCTAATAAATCAAACCCTCTTCAAGCTCTTTTTATATTGAATTATCTCAAAAAGAAATCCAAAACTAAAGCAGAGGTCAGTTGTTAATATTAAGAACAATGACATAATGTTTTTCGCTGTGCTGTTCCTGCTGCACCTGTACATCCACCAAATTTGTTATTCAAGATAAGAGTAAACAATGATACTGAAAGTAATGATGAATACCTTGGACATTAAAAGATTTTTAAATTCCCAATGGCCACTAACTCAGATATTCCTTAAATTTGAGAAAAAGAATAATCTTTCTATAAGTATATGCGATTACGATAAAACAAAAAGTTCAAAAATATTAAAATTTCCAAACAACGATAAAAAATTGAAAGAATACACTCACTTGATCTTTTATATCTTTAGTGTTGGAAAGAATCTAATTATCACATACATCAATAATGTATCAAGATTCAATCTCTTCTCACGTATTCAGAAGCAGCAAACAAAATATATCCTTGTAAAGCGATGTCTTATTCGATTTCATACAAAAGGCGATGAACAACATTCCAAAATATTGTACCGTAATCATAATATCAGTTCTTCTCCCGTGCGAATTACAATTGCCTAAAACCTTGTTCGAAAGATTTTCTTTTAAACGATTATATTATAATCTATCCATGCACGCCATTTCGCTTGATTATAACTGATTTTGAATGTATCCTAAAAAGAAAATATTCTGCTTTCCTAATCCAAAAGAATCACAATACAAATAAATAACAAAAACATATTCCTTGTGTTTCTGTTATTTATCATCAAATCACTTGTTGGAGAAAAGCTATAAGAAAACTTGAACATTATCGTGGAAACAAATGCTTCACAAGAGTTTGTAAAAACGATTAGAAAAGGATGTATAAACGAATAATATCCTACATGAAACAGAAACAAACCCATGAACGATGAAATTAACCCGAAGAAGGAAAATTAGAATTAGAAAGAACACATATCTGTCATATTTGTGAGGAGGCAAATTGAGGAGCTAAACGTTAGGCATCATTGTCCATCTTACTGGTAAATATAGAGGTCCGCGCTCCATTCGTTGTAATCTAAATTATAAGGAATTACGTTTCTTTATTCCAGTCTTTTCTTCACACTAGCGCCCAACTATGATACAAATCTATTTATAAATGAACTTTCAAAAACCACGCAGGGAATATTTCTGCTAACAACACAAGTCAAAAATCATATTTCATTACAAAAATGATAATTCACAAAACCTTAACTCGTATTAAGGTTTTTCTAGATTCTTACAAGTTTCTGGGAACACCACGACTAAGCCTACCTAGCAATCAGAATCTAAGCTCCCACGGGGTCTTTTCCAATAATCTTAATTCATTCTTTCCAAAAGAGGAAATTTAACTAAAGAGGAAATTCAGATTAAAGAGAGAATTCAAAGTAAAGAGGAATTTCTAATTAATGAGGAAATTAATGAAGAAAGTTTCTAACTGAAGATAAAATTTAATTTAAAGAAAATTCAAACATTGAATGAAATTCTAACTAAAGGGAAATTCTGATTAAAGATGAAATTCTGATTAAAGAGGGAATGTCTAACTAAGAGGAAATTCAAACAAGGAATCGCAAATCTAAAGTAAAGAGAAAATTCTTTAGCAAGTATAGGGAATTGTATCCCTATATGATTATATGATCTCATTCTATCCGAGATTAAAAGAAACACAACTTCCTTCTCAAAAAGAAGTTTTCTATAATAACCCTTATGAAGGAAGAGAAAGTTGATAAGATATAAAACGCACAAGAAATTTGAAAATATTTACCAGATAAGAACCTTGGAGAATTATCATGATTTGTATCTAAAAACACGGAAGTTTTATTGTTAGCTGATGTGATTGAAGCTTTAGATCACTCTGTAGAAATAAAAAATTGTTATGGATTATCCTTGCCCACTATGTCACAGCTCCTCCTGGTTTAGCCCTTGGAGTGCAATGTTGAAAATGACAAAACAAGATATAGATTTAATCAGTGATGTAGATATGCTTTGATGATTGAGAAGTCTAAAGAGAGGTGGAATATAACAAGTATTGTTCAAAAAAGAGTATGCTATAAATGCAAAATAATAAATATCTTCCAAATTATGATAGTGAAAAAGAATTAGTAATTTATTTGATGCTATTTTGATGCTAAATAATATTGAATGGATGGGCAACTGTTCTCACCATCTCTGGCCTTTGGTAAATCTCCGAGTGGGTGGAAGAAAAGGATTATGAAAATGGCTTTGATGAATATTGTTATTTCTTCTCAAGAGGAATTGAATGAGGAAAGAAGAAGGTTATTATTTGAAAGTTGATTTGAGGTACCCGAGTGATCTTCATAATAAGCATAAAGGCCTTCCTTTTGCCATGTGAAAAGAAACCCCAAAGAAAGAATGGTAATGATTACATAAAAGTTTTAATATTAAAGGCAAATCAACAGAAAAGTATTAACAAGCATTCTATGATAAAGAGGGATATGTTTTGCATCAGAGAAGCTTGAAACAGTTTTTGAGAAAGGATTGAGAGTCGCTAAAATTGCATAGAGTTTTAAAATTTAAAACAAAGTCCTTGATGAAAAAGTATATTAATATTCAATACAGATATGAGAACAAATACAAAAGTAAAATTTGAAGGGGAATTCTATAAATTGATGAATAATGCTGTCTTTGGAAAGACATGGAGAATGTTAGAGAAGAGGCAAAACATTAGATTTGCAACATCTTGGAAAGAAGCTTCTAGATTGATAAAATAAACCAAGTTTTAGAGAGAAGAGGTTTTTTCAGAGAACTTTTCTGCTATTCATATGGAAAAGGAAAGTATTTAATGGATAAACCAATTTATATTGGAACAGCAGTTCTTGATTTATCAAAGATATTGATGAATGATTATTTGTATAATGGCTTAAAGAAAGAGTATGGTGAAAATGTTTCATTGTTGTATATGGACACTGATAGTTTTATCCTAGATATAAAAAACTGATGATGTTTATAAAAAGATATGAAAGAAAAATATTGGAGTATATGATACAAGTAATTTTAGTAAGAAGAGTGAGTTTATTTTCAAAAAAAAGAATGAAAAGGTTATTGGTAAGTTTAAGGATGAGTTGGGTGGAAAAGTAATGAGTGAGTTTATTGGGATTGAGAGCAAAGGCATATGCTTATAAGTATGGTGATCAGATTTATAAGAGGTTAAAGGAATAAAGAAATATGGAATAAAGAAATCAATTACTTTTAGAAATTATATATAATTGTTGATGAATAAGAAAGAAGAATAATGGAAAATGAATACCAATAAGAAGTTATAAACATAAGAATATATAGTGAAGAAGTTAAATAAAAGGCATTAGGAGCCTTTGATGATAAGAGATTTATTTTAGATAATGGAATAGATTGTGTTCCATATGGATATTGTATGATAGAGTGTATAGAATAGATTGTGTTTTAACGATGGAAGATGGATTGGGTTTTTAAGGGCTACCGCCGCGTTTTTTCACAATATATAAATGGTCAAACCAAGTATTAATCAAACTAAAGAGTGGAGAAAATCTCAGTCTTGGTATATAAATGGAAAACATAATGAATGTGAAAAATATCAAATAAGTCTTATTGAAAAATAATAACTAAAAACAAAGTAAAATAAAACAAATAGCGAATCAATTAAAAAACTAGTAAGTTAGAGGATGTAAAGAAAAAAAATAAATATCCTTGAATGGACTGAAAACTTTTGATGGTTATCAATTGAACAATGGGAAAAAAACAATTTACTATAATCTCAAAATGATATGTGGCTCAGGAGGTGGTCAAAACAAGAGCATTAGAGAAGTTTATCATTTCGTAATGGCACAAAAGGGGTATCTTAAAAAATAAAAAAGATTCAAATGTTTTATTTTAAATATTTTAGATGGGGATTAGTTGTGCAAAGAAAATAAACTATTGAAGGAATTTGAGAATGAACAAATCTTTATAGGTTCATGAGTTAGCTAAACAATATGCATTGGTTATTTGAAAAAGAGTGCCCCTAGGCTTACATGTTTCAGATATTTCTTTAGAATCACCTTTAACAAATCACATTACTACTTTACTACTTGAACAAATCTTTATCTTATTGCATTGTTATTTGAAAAGAGTGCCCTAGGTGAAAAGGGAGACAAATAAATATACCTTGGATAAAAAGGGGAGTTATTTTTAGGGAAAAAATAATGAATCGCTGAAAATCCCCCATTCACTTACATGGGGAAAAGTGAGCCAGAATCAGTATATTCACCCTACTCATCGCATCCCTCACCTCAAATGGGCAGTACTGCAGACTCTGCCTGAGATCATGGAGAATGTTTAAACTCTGTCTTTGCCTCCCAAATATCGTGTACTTTCTGTCAACATTTTACCTCGACATACCCACTAACTACTGAACTATGTGTGTCCTCACCTGAGAAGGGAACCGAAAGTTCTGTCTTACCTTGATCCTGCTTTGGCTACAGGCCAAAATCGCATCAGTACCCATGTTCGCAAATCCTGCTTTGCCGTTCCTACTTCTCCCTCTATCTGCATATTCAGTCCATCCTACTTTGGCATCCTCCAAGTCAGCAAACATCACCCCCATCCCCAAGAGGGGTGCAAAAAACAGACCCTAACAACAATTGGCCAGTGAGCTTGCTTCCAATTACAAGCAAAGTAATGGAATTCATCATTCCTTCTGACATCAAGTCTTTCCTGTTTTCAATCAACCTGATCTTCGACCATCAGTTTGGATTCCAGTCCAGTCACTCACCCTGGACATGCTTCTGCTCCTCTCTTTCAGCAGTAGTTGAGAGGCCCTCAATCTTAAACAAGAGGTCAGTGCTGTCTCCTTGGAACATAGGTGGGCATTCCACACACTCTGCCATTCTGTTTTCCTCACCAACCTCTATGCTTGTGGCATAGAAGTCCACCTTCATTCCTGGATTTATGACTTCCTCCACTCACGCAGTCAACTTTTTGTCATCAATGGAACCCTCCTCTCCTTGTGGAGGTTGGAGTTCTCCAAGGCAATGTTTTGAGCCCAGTCTTGCTCCTCATCGATATTAATGACCTGTCTGAAAACCCTCCCTTCATTTTTGAGACGGCACCACGTTATTTTGTATAGCTGCTCCCCACCGCCCCCCCTCTAACCTCTCTACTATGCAAACAGCAGTTGGATCTCCATCTCTCTCTCTCACTCTCTCTTGCTCTCTCTCTCTCGACTCTGATCTGATAAATAGAACACATTTTTAAATCTCACAGCCTCACCTTATCACTCCAGAATGATTGTCCACTGCAAGAAATTCAGTCCTTTGAAACTACCAGACCTCGCCATCAGCATGGCCTTAAAGCAAAGCTAGCCTCCAAAAACTAGCTGCAGACTTGGCATCCTCTATTGAGGGCACTCGGTTAGAGCGCAACCTCTGCCAGGCTGAACAGTTTACATTTTTGTATCCCACTGATCGGCCACGTCTGTATCTGAACCTGAACCAAAATCGAATCATCTTGTTCTTGTCACCGACCCAACTCATCAATGATCCACCTAGTTGTGTCATATCCCATCCATAACCTTTTGAAATATCATGTTATACAGTATATCGGTGTCACTCCATCTCTCAATGGTGAAGAATCACTTGAAAAATAAAAAAAATATTGTATCCGATCTGGATTTGATCTTCACCAAAATCGATCAGATTAGTCACCGTCATACATCCAACCTGTCTACCACGTTTGGTCCAAATCCGTTCATAAATTTTTGAGATATTGTTTTCTATATATAATATATATATATATATATATATATATATATATATATATATATATATATACATATATCCATATCATCGAGTCAACGGTGAAGAATCACTTTTAAAATTTTCAGATCCAGATTCATATCTTCACCGAATTGAATAAATTCTTCATTCTCACACACTCAACCTGTCCACCAAGTTTTTTCCGAACCGCTCCACAACGTTTTGGGATATCATGCTGTAACCGTTTTTGGCCCAATCTCTCAATGGTGAAGAATCGTTTAATTCGTATCCACATCTGAATCAGGATCTTCACCAAAGTCTAATAATTTCGTTCTGTCATACACCCAACCTGTCCACCAAGTTTCATCCGAATCCGTCTTCAACTTTTGAGATATCCCACACACAGACAGACAGAGACAGACAGACAGGGAGAAAACATAACCTCTTTCCACCTTAGGTGGTGGAGGTAAAGAAGAACCAGACTTACAGTGAGAACGTTTTTGCTGGCAGGAGTGTCATCAAGCCGCATGATGTGTGATGGAGACTGTAGGACAACAAATACTGTCATAGTCACTGTAGAAAATTGTGCTTGATGCAAGGTGGTTGGTTCTCAATGTAGCTGTGGTGGGAAGGAAAGTAAGCTTTTGGTGACAGAGACCGACTAGGGTGTTTACCCTTGTTCAACATGTGTATTGACTTGGAGGTCATCTCATCCTGGTTCTTGGAGTGAGTGGGAGTGACGATGCAACCCAAGGCCACACTGCTGCAAGTTGTACTTGAACGCTGGGTGTGTTTGTTCACGTGCACTGCTGCAGTTGCTCATGAGTCAGCAGAACAGCAGAGAGTTCACCCAAACTTGTTTTCCAACTTCTTCTCATGGTGACAGAGTTAAAATAGCTCAGCAGTTCTCACTTTTTGCTCCATTGCACTTGCACAGCTCCTCAAAATGCCATCTTGCCCCCATTTCTTATTCTCCCTCAATTCCAACCAAATGGTAAGTTTCCAAACTCTATCTTTCTGCACAAAGTGACACATGCCATCTCTCCAACACACTGTCCAATGTCCTCCAACCTCTCTATCACAACAGACTGCTGCCCCTCTTCCGTTAAATTTTATTTTTATACAAAATCGAGGCTCGTGGAAGATCGAGTACAAGTACACTGAATCGATCAGGATGGAGAGAGAGAGAGAGAGAGAGAGAGAGAGAGAGAGAGAGAGAGAGAGAGAGAGAGAGAGAGAGAGAGAGAGAGAAAAGCAGAAAGTAATCCAATAGCAGAGTTGAAGGTCAAGGTAGAAGCAACTTGACAAACAATAAGTGTGGAGGAATAGAGGGCAGGAGAGGCTTTATGATTGGCCAAGATGGATACCCAAGGAAACACTCAGGAGGGAAAAGATGGAAATTTGGAAGGAGGGGGATTTGGATGGAATTGGTGGGGGGGGGGGAGGGCAGCAGGTAGCGAGGGTAAAAAAGATCATGGTTTTGGATTGGAGATGATCTGCGATGGTGGTGACCAGCTGTCTTGAAGACTTGGAAGGAAGATGAGATTGAAGAGAATGTGGAAGTTGTCCAACACGCAGGAAAAAGAGGAATGAATGAGTGGAAGTGAGCAGTGATCCTGGATTTAAGTAGTTTCACCAAAGGGGATTGATGGTGGACTGTGTATGGCCTGCAGAAACTTGGGGGGGGAGGACAAAGCACAGAGAGAGAGCAGAAGGGCGAAGCCAGAAAGGAGGTGGTGGAAGACAGAGAGAGACCAGAACCTCTCTGCGATGGTGAAGTGATAGCCCATAGACTCAGCTTCATCATGGAGATTCTAATAATCTCGAAGGCCTTGGTTTCCACAGTGTCAAGCTGAGCAAGATGTGAGCAGGAAAATCAGCCCAAAGGGGAGAACATTCTCCAATCAAACTGTGGTGAAGGCCTTGGAGGTGGATAGGATTCAGGTTTGCCAAGGAGTACTTTGTACAACAAGAGGATGCCCAGATGGTGGCTGGCTTTGGAGGAAAACATTGAAGTGTGGTTTGTCCAACAATCATGGCTGATAGTGAGACCAAGGAGTTGTGAATGATGGAACTTCCTCAAGAAGGATTGTTAAAAAAGTAGATGGGGGGGGGGTAGGGGGGAGAGGGTTGCCAGACCGTCCTTTCATAGAAATTCAATGTTTTCCTCCAAAGCCAGCCACCATCTGGGCATCCTCTGTTGTACAAAGTACTTCCTTGGCAAACCTGAACTCCTATCCACCTCCAAGGCCTTCATCCACAGTTTGATGGAGAACTGTTCTCCCCTTTGGGCTGATTTTCCTGCTCACATCTTGCTCAGCTTGACACTGTGGAAACCAAGGCCTTCGAGATTATTAGAATCTCCCATGATGAAGCTGAGTCTATGGGCCTATCACTTCACCATCGCAGAGTAGGTTGCTGGTTCTCTCTCTGCTTCCACCACCTCCTTTCTGGTCTTGAGCCCTTCTGCTCTCTCTCTGTGCTTTGTCCTCCCCCCCCCAAGTTTCTGCAGGCCATACACAGTCCACCATCAATCCCCTTTGGTGAAACTACTTAAATCCAGGATCACTGCTCACTTCCACTCATTCATTCCTCTTTTTCCTGCGTGTTGGACCAACTTCCACATTCTCTTCAATCTCATCTTCCTTCCAAGTCTTCAAGACAGCTGGTCACCACCATCGCAGATCATCTCCAATCCAAAACCATGATCTTTATTTACCCTCGCTACCTGCTGCCCCTCCCCCCCCCCCACCAATTCCATCCAAATCCCCCCTCCTTCCAATTTCCATCTTTTCCCTCCTGAGTGTTTCCTTGGGTATCCATCTTGGCCAATTCATAAAGCCTCTCCTGCCCTCTATTCCTCCACACTTATTGTTTGTCAAAGTCTGCTTCTACCTTGGCCTTCAACTCTGCTATTGGATATATCTGTCTCTCTCTCTCTCTCTCTCTCTCTCTCTCTCTCTCTCTCTCTCTCTCTCTCTCTCTCTCTCTCTCTCTCTCCATCCTGATCGATTCAGTGTACTTGTACTCGATCTTCCACGAGCCTCGATTTTGTATAAAAATCGAAAATTAACGGAAGAGGCAGCAGTCTGTTGTGATAGAGAGGTTGGAGGACATTGGACAGTGTGTTGGAGAGATGGCATGTGTCACTTTGTGCAGAAAGATAGAGTTTGGAAACTTACCATTTGGTTGGAATTGAGGGAGAATAAGAAATGGGGGCAAGATGGCATTTTGAGGAGCTGTGCAAGTGCAATGGAGCAAAAAGTGAGAACTGCTGAGCTATTTTAACTCTGTCACCATGAGAGAAGTTGGAAAACAAGTTTGGGTGAACTCTCTGCTGTTCTGCTGACTCATGAGCAACTGCAGCAGTGCACGTGAACAAACACACCCCAGCGGTTCAAGTACAACTTGCAGCAGTGTGGCCTTGGGTTGCATCGTCACTCCCACTCACTCCAAGAACCAGGATGAGATGACCTACCAAGTCAATACACATGTTGAACAAGGGTAAACACCCTAGTCGGTCTCTGTCACCAAAAGCCTTACTTTCCTTCCCACCACAGCTACATTGAGAACCAACCACCTTGCATCAAGCACAATTTTCTACAGTGACTATGACAGTATTTGTTGTCCTACAGTCTCCATCACACATTATGCGGCTGATGACACTCCTGCCAGCAAAAACGTTCTTACTGCAAGTCTGGTTCTTCTTTACCTCCACCACCTAAGGTGGAAGGAGGTTATGTTTTCTCCCCTGTCTGTCTGTCTCTGTCTGTCTGTGTGTGGGATATCTCAAAAAGTTGAAGACGGATTCAGATGAAACTTGGTGGACAGGTTGGGTGTATGACAAGAACGAAATTATTAGACTTTGGTGAAGATCCTGATTCAGATGTGGAAACGAATTAAACGATTCTTCACCATTGAGAGATTGGGCCAAAAACGGTTACAGCATGATATCCCAAAACGTTGTGGACGGGTTCGGAAAAAAACTTGGTGGACAGGTTGAGTGTGTGAGAATGAAGAATTTATTCAATTCGGTGAAGATATGAATCTGGATCTGAAAATTTTAAAAGTGATTCTTCACCGTTGACTCGATGATATGGATAATGTATATATATATATATATATATATATATATATATAATTATATATAGAAAACAATATCTCAAAAATTTATGAACGGATTTGGACCAAACGTGGTAGACAGGTTGGATGTATGACGGTGACTAATCTGATCGATTTTGGTGAAGATCCAAATCCAGATCCGGATACAATAATTTTTTTATTTTTCAAGTGATTCTTCACCATTGAGAGATGGAGTGACACCGATATACTGTATAACATGATATTTCAAAAGGTTATGGATGGGATATGACACAACTAGGTGGATCATTGATGAGTTGGGTCGGTGACAAGAACAAGATGATTCGATTTTGGTTCAGGTTCAGATACAGACGTGGCCGATCAGTGGGATACAAAATGTAAACTGTTCAGCCTGGCAGAGGTTGCGCTCTACCGAGTGCCCTCAATAGAGGATGCCAAGTCTGCAGCTAGTTTTGGAGGCTAGCTTTGCTTTAAGGCCATGGCTGATGGCGAGGTCTGGTAGTTCAAAGGACTGAATTTCTTGCAGTGGACAATCATTCTGGAGTGATAAGGTGAGGCTGTGAGATTTAAAAATGTGTTCTATTTATCAGATCAGAGTCGAGAGAGAGAGAGCAAGAGAGAGTGAGAGAGAGAGATGGAGATCCAACTGCTGTTTGCATAGTAGAGAGGTAGAGGGGGGGGGGGCGGTGGGGAGCAGCTATACAAAATAACGTGGTGCCGTCTCCAAAAATGAAGGGAGGGTTTTCAGACAGGTCATTAATATCGATGAGGAGCAAGACTGGGCTCAAAACATTGCCTTGGAGAACTCCAACCTCCACAAGGAGAGGAGGGTTCCATTTATGACAAAAAGTTGACTGCGTGAGTGGAGGAAGTCATAAATCCAGGAATGAAGGTGGACTTCTATGCCACAAGCATAGAGGTTGGTGAGGAAAACAGAATGGCAGAGTGTGTGGAATGCCCAACCTATGTTCCAAGGAGACAGCACTGACCTCTTGTTTAAGATTGAGGGCCTCTCAACTACTGCTGAAAGAGAGGAGCAGAAGCATGTCCAGGGTTGAGTGACTGGACTGGAATCCAAACTGATGGTCGAAGATCAGGTTGATTGAAAACAGGAAAGACTTGATGTCAGAAGGAATGATGAATTCCATTACTTTGCTTGTAATTGGAAGCAAGCTCACTGGCCAATTGTTGTTAGGGTCTGTTTTTGCACCCCTCTTGGGGATGGGGGTGATGTTTGCTGACTTGGAGGATGCCAAAGTAGGATGGACTGAATATGCAGATAGAGGGAGAAGTAGGAACGGCAAAGCAGGATTTGCGAACATGGGTACTGATGCGATTTTGGCCTGTAGCCAAAGCAGGATCAAGGTAAGACAGAACTTTCGGTTCCTTCTCAGGTGAGGACACACATAGTTCAGTAGTTAGTGGGTATGTCGAGGTAAAATGTTGACAGAAAGTACACGATATTTGGGAGGCAAAGACAGAGTTTAAACATTCTCCATGATCTCAGGCAGAGTCTGCAGTACTGCCATTTGAGGTGAGGGATGCGATGAGTAGGGTGAATATACTGATTCTGGCTCACTTTTCCCCATGTAAGTGAATGGGGGATTTTCAGCGATTCATTATTTTTTCCCTAAAAATAACTCCCCTTTTTATCCCAAGGTATATTTATTTGTCTCCCCTTTTCACCTAGGGGCACTCTTTTCAAATAACCA
>CM068956.1:21584466-21594862 GCA_035128595.1 Eptatretus atami | reverse complement strand
GCAAATTGAAATCGGCTACCCCCTAAAAACACATGTTTTTTTGGGCGTGGTCCGCCCACCATTTTCAGGAAAACACAACTAGATCATGATATAAACCTCCCACCAAAATTTTATCAGGATCAGATCAAAACCCACGGAGCTATGCTCGGGACAGACAGACAGACAGACAGACAGACAGACATACAGACAGACAGACAGACATACAGACAGACACACACACACACAACAATAACGAATATAGTGGTCACTTATATTTTTCGTGAAAATATTTTTTCGTGAACCAATATATTTTTCGTGAAAATATTTTTTCGTGAACCAAAAACATTTTCTTTTCAAGCAGAGTATCGCTCAGGATGCAACACCAGAGTAAGGAGGTGAACCTCACTACTTCTCCAACCCTCGTCTGGGATCGGCCCAGGTGGAAGTACGTTTCTGGGCCAAATCCTTCACAAACCTGCTGGCCAGGCCTGAACTTAGAACGAATGTAGAAGGGATGGGAAATTGCTCATGGAGGTGGAGATAACGTGCCTTCTCTTCACAAAAGAGACTGTGGGATCTTGAGTGTCCTCCAACTAATGTTATCAGAATGGACACCACCTTAACGTCCATCAGTTATCCGCATGGCACTCTTGGTGAGACAATGCCCTGTGAAGGACCAATCCGACAGTTTATAGTTGGTTCTGGAATTGAACCCAGACTGGACAGCCCTCGGTTAAGTGCACTATACTGGGAAACGCCACCACCTGGCCCCTACATGAAAGACCTCAAAGGTTTTTCAAGTTGCATTGTAGTTGAGCCGCTGACATGCTTTCACCATTCCATCAGTTCTAGTGTTGGCCTGAAAGCTAGAGTTCAAGGGTTGGGGTGAGGGTGGTGTCTGTGGATCGATGTAGGGGTTGGTCGGCAGAGTAGGGTCGATCTCCAAACCTAGCAAGATAAGTTCTTTAAATATGTGTTCTCTGAAATTGTGCGACCATGGCCAGCAGTGATGGATCGCAGGCTTGGTGGCATGACGTTCCAGCTGCCAAGTTAATCAGACGTAAAACCGAGAGATCACCCCACTGGAGGTGCGATCGACGACGGGTGCACCATCACCATCTCACAAGGCTCGCAGGTGTGCCTTTGCTACCTTCGCCTTATTACAAGCCGTTATGCTTGGGAGGAAGTTCGACCGAGGAACCCGTTGATCAGGCACTACCCGAGCTTTGTGCAAGTCGAAGATGGACGAGCTTTATTTTCTGCCAAGCTTATACAGATATGCTGGTGTGTCTATTTGTGGCAAAAAAATGAAGCCATGGATCTGTGTTGGGAGGGGGATGGGGGGGATTTATGATGCCCTTTGAC
This sequence comes from Eptatretus atami, assembly GCA_035128595.1. Classification (NCBI taxonomy): domain Eukaryota; kingdom Metazoa; phylum Chordata; class Myxini; order Myxiniformes; family Myxinidae; genus Eptatretus; species Eptatretus atami. The sequence continues at coordinate 21,593,518 of CM068956.1, read as the reverse complement.
TCTTTGACAGATGCTCCAACCACCAGCCCCCAAACCTTAGCAAAATTATAGTTGTGCCCTTGGCACGGGGTTAGTCCCACTGATAAGCACTTGTGAATATTCGGTTTGTTCTTGTTCTTTTTTTTCCACACTTTGAAATGTCTTCGTGCTATCCATACATGGCATGTGCAGGAATCCGTGCACGTGCAGCACCCAGTTGTCCTTTGCTGAGAAATGACGTCATTATGGAGTATTTTTTGACGCATCCACAAATATTCCTTAAAAACAAATGAAGACCTCAAAGGTTTTCAAGTTGCACTTTGTTGATTATTATTATTACTTCATATGTCACCTGTGGCTGCTGCTTGCACCATTGCTGCAAGCATGGATGTGCCACTGATTCAGTGATCAGTGACCAATAAGCCGGTACTCATTTTACCAACCTCGGAAGGATGACAAGCTGAGTCAATCACCTGGTGTTGTTGAACAGGCAGGACGACAGGGGCTCAAATTCAAGACACTAAGATCTTAAGGCAGCTACCTTAACCGTTAAGCTAACATCAGGCTTACGTTGTTGATTGGATCATGAAATAGGCCTGACGTTCGGAATGCTCTCCATGTGTTCATTTGGAATTACAGACCGTGTGCTGACCCTCAAGCCCGACGAGCACAGACTCACAGGTAGATTTACACCTCATATCAAGTTTAGTTATGCATACGAGTGAGCATTACCTGCTAAGGTTTAAAAAAAAGTCACTCCAACATTTGGCCCTCATCATCAGCCATGGTCTTTCTTGGGTAAACCATATATCCAAGTTGGCCTCCAAAGCAAGCTGCAGACATGCATCCACTATCCTGCAAAATCTTTCCTTGGCACATCCCCTGAACTTTTATTAATTCGCAAGGTCTTCATGCGTAGCTCAAGGAGTACTGCAATGCTCTCCCCTTTGGTCTGCCCCCCCCCCCCGCCTCACACCTTGCACTTTTTGATGCCATTGAATCCAAAGCCCTCAAAATCATTGGAATATTCTGCAAAGAAGCAGAATCTCTGGGCTTGTTACTTTTGCATCACAGACAGGTTGCTGGCCTTTCCGTCTTCTCCTGCGTCCTTTCTGCAGGTCTTGCACCCTCTTCCCTTTCCTCGCTCTGTCCCCCACCTACCAGATGTCTGCAGGGTACACACAGTCTGATCGTAATTCTTCTTTTCTCTCTCCCGTAGAACCAACTTCCTCAGTCGATTCAACTCCATTGTTCCTTCCAGGGCTACAAGATGGCTGTTCATTACCACCTCAGTTCATCCATACTCATCATCTTTTCTATCTTCTTTAATCCTAGCCCCAAACCCACCCCTTCCTTCTTCCTTCCCAGGTACATTTACCTTCCTCTCCAGCTTCTCCACCCCGTGTCCTGCTCCTGCCCCCACCCCTATTGATCTAATTTTTCCCCATGCCCCTTATTCCTCCATGTGTCCATCTACCCTGATGTTGGTGTGCCCCCCCTTTCCACTAGGTTCTTTTTATTCTGTTATGCTCTGATCCGTTCTGTGTTCTCGCTCTTCCATGAGCCTCGACATCGTGTCCAAAAAAAGGTGAATATTGCTTGCAACAGCAGCAAAGCACAGCACGTGCAGAGGACTTGCCTTGTGCACTTGAGTGATGGTGGAACCTGAGTGGCGCTCACACACCGGTGCGTATGGAGACCTTCTCATTTGGTTCCATTTGCTCGGGGGAATTGTGCCAAAAGGCACTGACAGCACAGAGCGGAACTGGTAAATTATTCACGTGAGACTTTATTTTGAAAACACACCATTCATTCTCACACTCCGTGCCTGAAACGTAGTTTGTATTGAGAATGCGCACCTAACAAAGGTAAGCCCTCTTACTTCGACCTGCCAATGGCATCCTCCACCCCCTGTGGCTTTCCTGTGCAATATATGAACTCAAGGTTATATAATGAAGGGTAATGAAGGGTTATTTCCATTGCTTTGTGACACGCCAAACAATTACTTGCTTATTCCTGCTGTTTGGACTTTCTTGCTTTGATTTGTCACATTTGGAACAAAATTCATTTTGCAGGAAAATAACAACAGAATCTTCTTGGTGGGGAAACTGGTGGAAAAAGGTGATGCCGAAACAACCGTACATGCATTCATGTGTTTTTGGGATGGCATTTGATTGTTGAGGGTGGTGAAGAGGCTGATCTTTGAGCTGTCTGAACTTAGTTGGATTCCCGACCTGATTATAAACTGGAAGCGTCATCACAAAGTGAACCATCCCTCGGTTGGACGTTCAGCTGAGTGTACCATCTGCTCCGATGGGTTGGTGAAGGTATAAGATCCCACGGTGTATCTTGCGAAGAGTCGTTGGGGTTATCGCTTGCACCCTAGCCAATTTGCAAATTCCTACCACCTCCGGTCGAACGTCAGGTCTGCCTAAACAGCTCGTGATAGACTTGGGACAAATTCCTTCCCTGGCTAACCCCACAAAAAGGTTGAAAGAAAAATGTGATCGGTGAGGGTCAAGTTGATTCAGTGAGATGGAAAACCACTTTTAAATGTCACGTTCAGGAGCTGTTTGCCTAATTCCAAACATGCAATTGTATCAAAGATTCCTCGCAAAAGGAGAGTTTGTCTGAAATGTTTCACCTCCACATCCCAAATGTTTGAATAACAGGGTAAGCTAGAACCAGTGAGCTGGTTGTCATTGATAATGGCATCAAATGAAAACCTCCATGGATCCCTCCACTCCCTAACCCCCCCTGCCCCCCCATGAGGTAGAGCAAAGTGACAGGCAGGCCAGCCTCACAAGCCATATCATCCAAAGCACGATAATGCATTCCCCTCCATAAAGCGGATGCAACAGCTGCAGCAGCCTGATAAGAAAAAAAAACAAACAAACACATTGTCATTGTTCATCTTGGTCGTTGCAAAAATTTCATCCTGGAATTAAACACATTGTGGGGTCGGTGTCGTCGCAACATTGGAAATAACCTTACATGGCTTCTAGCATGCAAATGCATAGTCAATGGGTCTACACAAGCTGCTATTGCAACATTTTTCAGGCATGATTCACGATTAACCTTGCATTTGAGGATGTGGCACAAGCTATCTCTGACATCAGTGGAAATTTGAGGATATGACAGACATAAATGGAGATGTATTTGTGGTGATGAACTGAACTTGGTGTTCCTCCTTGTAAATCTCCCTCTCCGTTGTTTCAGAGTGATTTTACATCAGGTTAACTTATGTCTTGAACACAAGGTGGTTGACAATTTAGGCAAACTAGTTTTTAGGTCACCCAAGAATATGCTGTTCCTCGCTGACATTGTACCAATAGTTATTTGTATATTATTCCATCTTCTTTTGTATGCAGCACAAGGCTGTTGGGAAGCATCACTGACTGAGGGCGTGGCTGTACCCTCTGCTGGATAGGGCAAAATATGTTCAGGAATGTCAGCAATAGCTCAGCTACTCTTCACAAAGGGCACTGTGGGATCATTAACGTCCACAAACGAATATTGAGAAACAGGATGCTTGTTTAACATCCATCTGAGGGACAGCACACACACACACACACTGATGAATCACCCTGCTGTGAAACACCAGGGTGACAGTTTATAGCCGAGTCAGAATTCGAACCCAAGCTTGACAGCTCAGAGGTGAGTGTGCATACCTTGAGAAACTAATGAGCGGGGTTTAGCAGTGATCCTGGATTTAGGGAGTTTCACGAGAAGGTGTTTTATGGTGGACCATGTAACCTTGGAGTGGGGGTGGGGCAAAGCATGGAAAGAGCAGAGGGTACAAGACCAGAGAGGAGTCAGTAGAAGACAGAGACCACCAACCTGTCTGCGATGGGAAAGTGAGAGACCCAGAGACTCAATTTCAGCACGGGAGATTCCAATCATTTTCAAGGCCTTGGTTTCCATGAGGTCAAGCTGAGCAAGCAGTACTCAATCAAGCTGCGGTTAAAGGCTGTGTAGGTGTTTCGGAGTTCAGGTGTGCCAAGGAAGGTACTTTGTACAAGAGAGGATGTCCAGTCAGCGGATGGCTTTGGAGGCCAACTTTGAAATGCGGTTTGCCCAAGAATGATTATGCCTGATAGTGAGAGCCAGAAATTTGAGTGGCTAAACTTTCTCAAGAGGATTGTTCAGACAGTGTTTAGGGGGAGGGGGGTTTACTAGATGGTCCTTTCGGAGAGAGATAGTGAGAGTGTGAGATTTGTCAGGATTGAAAGACATGTTCCAAATATTTGACGAGTTTGTGATTTGTTTTTTTTAAAGGTCTGAAGAGAGGGAAGAGGCTGCAGCCTGCCTGTCTGAAGGATGAGGGATGTCACGGCAGAGGGCGAGTCAACAGCAAATAGATCAAGGAGATTTCCCGGAGAGTCAGAGAGATCATTATTGAATATCAGGAATAGGACTGGGCACAGAACACTGCCTGAGGGCACACCAGCCTTGGCAGGGAGAGGAGATGAAAGGATTCTGTTGAGAATTTTTAATCATGAAGCTACATGGTTTCAGTCTTGCATATTATACTCCACCACGCGTGCGAAGTTTTCTTTGCCTGAAACAATGATTTTATTCCATTTTCATTCTTCCTGTCCTCTTTCTCAGGGAAAGTTGGGAAATGAAAAGAGGGAAGGAGTACGATGAGGAAGAAAATGGGGGGGGGGGGGCAAGTGAGATTGGAGATAAAAGGTAAGCAGAGCCACAAGTTTAAAGGGATGGCAGAGGATTAGCTGACAACCTAATGTTACTTTCCACTCGTGCAATCAACCTTTTTAAACATTGTTCAGTCCGATGTTCAACTACTGAGTTTCAACACTAACAATTATCTTACCCGCACAGACCTTATTTTTAATCTGGCCTCCAAAGCCCTTCCAATTCCTTCTTCAGTAACTGCAAAAATATTTGTATGTACGAGTAGTACAATAGATTGTTGCTCTCTGTTGTGAGGTTTTCCTTCACATCCCACCTCTCACTCCTGGTATCTGTGGAGACTAAATATATGGAGCATCGTTGGCATCACTCACCATAAGGCTAAGCCATGTAGGATCTGCTGATGTCTCACTGCAGGCAATTTAGTGGCTTCTCATTGTTCTTACTTCTCTCAACCGGTGCAGTATTTCCTTTTCTAAATCTCTGGAATCCTTTCTACCCTCTGCCTCTCACTGCCCCGCGAAGGATGAACCCATTCATCCAGTAACCACCTTCATTGTTAATTTTTTTTTAAGTCCTGGCTTTCTGCTCATGTCCACTTATCTGTGCTGCTTTTAACTTGCTTGTATATTCTGCCACATTCCAATCCTGCTCTTCCGTCTGATGCTTCAAACATGGCAGTAACCCACCATATCACTGATGATGTATGTATGAAGGAATCTCCATTATTCCAAATCAGCTTTAAAAAAAACTGAACATGTAGAATTAATAATGCAATTGTTTGAAGATGTTCGAGTGTTTATTACAAGAGCCTTTTTGGCACGAGGGATATGCAGAACACTTAATTGCATGTTTCCATGTAATGTAACTCCCTCGTGCAAGAATCGTTTATCATGTGCAACTCATGCACCCTCAGCTGTTTGGAGGTGACACGAGGCATTCTGAGCAGATTTGAAACAATCTTTCTGAGATACAAGCATGTGGATAATCCAATAAAAACACACTCTAATTAGATTCTTTTACAATCCATGACCAATGATCACGCCTGTCAAAAAAATGAAAGGAATCAAATCATCGGGCACCTTTAATGAGGGTTTTCGATGAGCGATGACGCAAGGCTCGGACATGAGGAGAGGAACTGTTTATGACCTCAGAAGACATTATCAAGCCACTGGATCAACAAAAGATATGCTAAGAAGTGGATGTCTCACATTTACGAATCCCGGTTGCTCAGGACCGCTCAGGACCGATCCATCCATGACCCATATACACAATCGATTTCCAACTGTTCACAGTACTGAAAACGCACTACCAGGACATTGCAGGATAAGTGGTAACACCATCTTAAGGCATCTATGATGCAGAGATCCATGCTTGTTGTCCTGTTCAGCATCCAAGACTTGCACCGCAACACGTCCAACCATGCTTGCACTGGTCAAATCAGCACATCCATTGGACATGGAGACAATGGACAAGTGCAACAAAAAGGGACCGCAAAGCAATACGGGACTTTCAAAATGACGTATGAATGCTAATGAGGCCATTCACACAAGTGCTGTGTGTGCGTTTTCAGTGACCCGCTTCTGCTCACGGGGCACTTTTAACCTGACGTCACTTGGCCGAAATCTATAATTCAAAATAGTCTTTAAATCAACAAAAACAGACAGCATAAAAATCGACCCAGATACAACAAGACAGGATCTAGACAACGAAGCATCATAAAAATACTACACAGTAGAAGAGGGCTCCCAAATATGTCACAAACAAATGCGCAAACAATTACCAAAGAATACCTGTGTAGAACGAGGCTGATCCTGAAAACATATCTCACCCTGAGAAACAAAATCAAAGCCATCAACCAACTTGCAGTAACAGTATTCTAATACAGCTGCAGAATAATAAACTGGCCACAAACGGAAATCAACAAATTAGATATTAAAACAAAACAAAAAATCTTCACCATCCACGAAATGTTCGACAAAAATCAATGCATACGAGAATGTACCTGCCAAGAGGAGAAGGAGGTCGCGGCCTGATGGAACTCAACCAAGTGCACAGAATGACATCTCTCGGACTGGCTGAATACATGAAAAGTTCAACAGACTACAGAATCAAATTTGTGTGCAAACACGAAGACAGCAAGCCAAAGAGGGTATCCCTAACCCACCAAGCGACAGAATTGAAAAGACAGGTGCAAATGGAAGATGTCACGCACAAAACCAAAAACAGCAACGAATACAGCCCAAATGACTGCATAAAAGACGAAAGAAAAATATAAAGCAAAATATAAACAGATATACACCGATAACTGTGACAACAACAAAATAGCAGCAAGATTATAAATAAAGAGTTGGAGAAACCAGGCATAGACAGAGAAGGCTCATTGGAATGGCAAAGGAGAGGTCAGCTCAACTCGGATGGAGAACGAATCATTATAAATGTCCAAGACCTGCAGGAACAGGACACCAATGGCTTTAAGAAAATGGCAGGATTGAGTCAATCGGACAAGTCTAGATTTTGCAAGGTAGAAACAGAAAGCTCAAGTCACCTCTTATCGGGATGTAAAAAAACTCATGTCAGAACAGCTGTACACACAAAGGCACAACAAGGTATGTAGAGTGATCCACTGGCACATCTACAAAAACATTAATATCCCAGCCCCACAAAACTCATGGAAACATGCACCAAAAGCAATAATTGAGAACAAGGAAGTAACGCTCACATATGACCTGATGATGTCATTGAGCATGAAGTTAGAAAACAACAGTACTTAGGTATAAAAAAAAAAACGAACAAAAAAACGGCATTGCTAATTGAGGTATCAGGTCCCAGCAATTTTGGCCAAAACAATGCAGAAATTAAGAAAATGACCAATTACCAAGACCTCAAAAATGACGTGAAAAGATCCTGGAATCTGAAGAGTGCAGAAATTGTGCCAGTGATCATTTGAGCAATGTCAATGATGAAGAAGAACCTCACAAATATCCTACAAACTATCCCTTGGAATATTAACACAAACAAACTGGAGTTGGAAGCTGCCCGGGGCTTGGTGACGATCCTAAAAAGAGCCCTTGGAACAAAACTTTGAGAACAATACAACTTCAAATGGAGGTGGATACTTCGAGACCTGGGAGGACTCCAATCCACCTTCTGAAACCCGCATATGGAGATAACAACCAAGCAACACACACACACACACACCACACACACACACACACACACATTTAGGTAACAACCCCTATCGAAGTTAATATGCCCAAAGATTGCTATTTCTAGGGGTTTCTGAAGTGCCAATCTGGCAACTGTTCCTTTAACTGTAGAGACTTATTAGTGAGCAAATGTTGCTGGTGGGTGGACCTTGTTGGAGGGTGGAGTCTTGCCATTCCCACGGATGCCTCGCGTGGCTTTGATCGCCAACTCATGACTCAAACTTTCACTGATCGCCCATTTTGTAAACACCTCATGTTCATTGGCCATTTGAAACCTGCCAACTATATGACGATTGGTCTTTAGCAATGATTGGGTCCATTGGCCGGGAGACCCCACGTGCTCCCCCATGCTGTGATTTTCCCACCTGAAATTTTTGGCTCAGGCCTACTGGCTGCATCAAAACCTTCAATAGACAGTGGAATTAAAGTATGCTTAAAATTCAAAAGTGAAATTCCATGACGGAAGACGGAGGGGAGACAGAGGCATTTCCTCTCGTGACACACAATCTCCGACGATTGTAATTTGGGTAATACAATCCAAGCAATCTGAGCATGCACGTCACAAGATAAGCTAATTCATATTAATCCCTTATTACCCAACTGAAGGGCAATTTCCATTGCAATATATTGTGACTATGCAGTTTGGACTGCTACATTGAGTCAATTATGGGTTATAGCACCAGTTCTGTTCTCCTCAACTTGGATCAGTCCATTCCCCACTGCCCCCGACCTGCACTGAGGGTGGACAAGGAGGCCGATGTGCGAGGAATCTTTGAGGGGGTAGAGAATCACCTGTGGTCAAGTGATTCTCGTCCTCCTTTCAGGGGAATTCATGCATTGCGTTCCTTCAAACCCACCACTCGGTGTACTGCAGTTAGAGCAGAGGGTGGTGGGCTCTTGACAGAGTAGTCCGAGGTGAAGGCCTGCTTGGCCAGTTACTTTGACTAGCTGTACGAGACTGATCCACCAGCTGTTGAGTTGGATGTCAGGGTTGTTACAATCCCTAATGCTGACCCCCCAATCAACTGTGGTCCACCTTCATTTATGGAAACACAGGCTCTGGTGAACTGGTTGAAATGGAGGTAAAGCTCCTGGGATTTGTGGCATCCATGCTGAACTTCTGAAGGCTGGTGGAAATGTTGTACTCTTGTCGTTGCATGCAGTTATGTGCTTTGCCTGGAATACTATGTCTCTCTGAAATGTCTCAC
>CM068956.1:21543193-21584452 GCA_035128595.1 Eptatretus atami | reverse complement strand
CCCCCATCTTTCTTAACAATCCTCTTGAAGGAGTTTTTCCCTCAAGCTTTTGGGTTTCACTATCTGCCAAGATCTTTCCTGGGAAAGGCACATTTCCAAGCTGGCCTCCAAAGCCAGTTGCCGACTGGGCATCCTACGTCATGCAAAGTCATTCCTCTGCAAACCTGAGCTCCTGAACACGGACAAAGCTTTCATCCGCAGCCTGATGGAGTACTGCTCTCCCCTCTGGGCTGATGCTTCCTCCTCTCACCTTTCTTGGCTTCACACTGTGGAAACCATTGGTATCACATTTATGATCATTGGTATCTCACCTTGATGAGGATGAGTCTGTGGGTCTCTCACACTCTTACCGCAGTCAAAGTCAGTGTCCTTTCTGTCTTCTACCGTCTCTTCTCCGGCCTGCCCCCCCCCCCCCGCTCTGCTGAGATATGTCCCCACCCATATTTTCGCACAGTGCACAAGGTCCACCAGCAACTCCCTTCTGGTAAAACTACCAAAATCAAGAATCACTGCTCACCTTCACTCTTTCATTCCCCTTTTTTACCCACTTTGGAACAAACTCCCACACCCTCTTCTATCCCACTCTTCCCTCCAGGTCTTCAAAACAGCTGTTCACCACCATCTCTTATCTTCCCTTCCCCCATCCAAAACCACGATCTTTTCTACCCCCACTAATCCACCCCAAACCCACCGCCTTCAAATTCCCTGCTTTCCTTCCTGAAAGTCCCTGTTGTGTCCATCTTGTTTTCCCTGTGTACCCTGCTCCGATCCCTCTCCCTTTCACAGATATCCTCGTGTCTCTGTTCCCCCACTGTTTTTTTCCTTCCTCTCCCGCACCCTTTGTCTCCTGCTCCCCTTGTTGTGCGTTTCTGTGTGTTAACTCTCATACGAGACTCGACAGTGTACACAAAAAACAAAGATGGGCATCATCCCAACTGACTGGAAGAGGGGCCTCATTGTCCCTCTCTGGAAAGGGAAGGGTGATCGCCAGGACTGCAAAAACTACCGAGGGGTGACGCTGCTCTCAGTGCCAGGCAAGCTCTTTGCTCAGATAATTATTGATAGATTTCACCATCATCTGCTTGAGCATCAGAAGAGAGCAGTCAGGCTTTACACCAAAGAGGTCAACGATTGACCGTATCCTTGCCCTTCGGGTCCTCACCGATTGCAGAGAGAGTTTCGGCAGGGGCTGCTTGCAGCTTATGTTGATTCTGTAAAGTGTTCGATTCTGTGAATTGGGATGCCTCTGGGTCTTGGTCTTTGTGGGGTGGTACCAAAACGAATCAATCTGAAGTTTGAACTACACTCGAGTACTGAGAGTGCTGTGAGATGTGGTCATACCATCTCCGAATTATTTCCAGTTGTTACTGGAGTTTGTCAGGGTGTGTACTGGCCCCCACACTTTTCAGAGTTTGTATGGACTGGTTCTGGGGAGGATGTTAGAGAGATCAAACTGCGGTGCATCGTTTGGGAATGTCGAGATCTCTGACCTTGATTTCGCAGATGATGCAGTCATCTTTGCGGAGACTTTAGATATCCTTTTGGGGCTCGGGGTGCTGATTGAGGAGTTGGAGCCTCTGGATTACGGGTTTCCTGGGTAAAACTAGATCCAGGCTTTCAATGACATCTTGTCTGCATCTGTTTTGTGGTGAGGATGTTGAAGTCGCGGAGAGATTCACTTACCTTGCCAGTGATATTCAGTCTCTGCTGGTGCGAGCCAGAGGTCAATAGATGGTGGGTCGGGCCTGGGGAGTCATGAATGCACTGGATCATGGGTGTAGTGCTATCGGTACCTGTGCAGGAGGATGAAAGTCCAGTCTTCAGGTCCTTGGTGCTTCAAGTCATGCTCTACAGATGTGAGACTTGGACTCTAACCAGGGATCTGAAACAGAGACTTAATTCCTTTGGTACCAGGTCTCTTCGGAGAATCCTTGGCTATCGCTGGTCAGACTTTGTGTCTAATGAGCGGTTGCTGAGAGAGACTCAAATGAGATTTGTTACTGCATAGTCTGTGAGCGTCAGCTGTGGATGTATGGATGTGGCTTGTTTTCCTGACACAGATCCTGCTCACCAGATTCTCTCAGTGAGGGAGCCTCGTGAATGGAGGAGGCCAATGGGCCGACTATGTGCCTCATGTTGCAGCAGGTTGTTCGGCATCTCAAAGTAGATGGGATGGGCCCAGCATCTGTTGGGGGATGGCAGACAGAATCCCTTGGAGTACCAGCGGAAATTGGATGCAGTGACGCGCTGTTCCGGCACATGCTCCCATACCTGACTTGACTCGACACGATGTGGAATGGAAGCGTACAAGAGGGACTGATTAACCCACCTGGTGAGATTCTCTTCAGCAAGCATGGCAGGGGTTGTTGTAGAGCCAATCTTGTAACTCGAGTTTCAGGTAAGATTATAATTGTAAGAATCTCTCTTGATTTGACATTACTAGTACGTGCATGTATGTGTGTGCCCGTACGTGGTGGCCGTGTAGGCAATAAAATAAATAAAAACAACTTTAAAACCGCCAGCCAGAAACAACAACACACAGGCCATTTCTTCCACTCTCGCGTGCCCATTAGGGACAACTTTTTTGCAACTCCATAGTCTGTATATATTCTGATGAGCTTTTGCTAGAAAACAATGAAAATCAATGTTTTTTTTGTATTTGTTCAAAAAAGTTCACCCATGATAACTTTGAAATTTTTATACTCAGTTGCATTTGGGTGGATTTCCAAAAAGTAGAACCCTGTTTAATTATTTATTTAACTTTAAAAAAGCCTTACTACCCTGCAAGACTGCTTTGAAATCCTTGACAATATCACTGGGAACAAGAGCCATCAAAACTAAACATCAGCAGAAGCAATCAATGCTGTGAGCGAGCAATTAAGTCATGCAAGTCATGCAAATTTCCAGTTAGTCATGGGGTGAACTTTTTTGAACAATACAAAAAAAACATTGATTTTCATTGTTTTCTAGCAAAAGTCTATCAGAATATGATACAGGACTATGGAGTTGCCAAAAAGTTTGTATCCCTAGTGCCATACATGCGTGACCTACGTGCAAACAAAAAAAAACAACTTTCAAACAACCACACAGGCCGTTCCTTCTCTGTCGTAAACGACGACTGGATTGGGGCATTGTGTTTTAGAAAATCGAGAAAGATATCGAGAAAGTACAGAAATAGAAAAGAATACAGTAAGTCAATAAATCGAGAAAAATTCGAGAAAAAATCGAGAAAGAATACAGTAAGTCGTCACTATCCGGAAGTCCGGAGTGAAGTCCTCACTGTCCGGAAGTTCGCATATCGAGCTACGATTATTCGCAATTTAGTTTTAATGGCCAATTATTCAATTAGCACCAACGTATTTTGCCTTTCGCAATGTCATCGCAAGGAAAAACACAAAGAGAAGAGAAGAGGAAAAAAAGAAAAGAAAAAAACGTACGTGCAACAACAACAACAAAAAAACTTTCAAAACACACAGGCCGTTCCTTCGCTCTCGTAAATGACGACTGGATTGGGCATTGTGTTTATCTATAAATGCGCATAAGAAATCAGAAATTATTAGAATACACGAAGTCATCACTATCCGGAAGTCCGTACGTTGTAACCCGTAATGGGAACGCGGCTGAGGTTCTCTTCCCATCGGCCAGCCCACGCAGCAACGTGTTCCTGTCATTGGTTGGTAAATAAATGGCCATAACTTGGGAATCACTTGTCCGATTAATATCAAACTTGAAAAGGCACATCCACAGGGCCCCAGCAATATACCTGGCAAGTTTCAATTAGATCGGACCAGTGGTTGTCGAAGAACAGGATACACCGACACAGACACACACACACAGATTGCTGGAATTATAGATAGATTACATGGAGTGTTGTATGTACAGTATGTAGTCGGTTGAAGTGACATTTATGTCCTTTGGTACAGACATGAGCTGCGCTATGCAAACTACTTGTCCAGGCGTAGTTATTAAAGCTTGATGGGCCTTGCTCATGTGATTCGATTGCAGGGGTGAGATATGTTACGCTGTCACCAAGGAGTGGTGTTGTGATTGTGTCTTGTATTTTGTCGTGAAGGTGCACACGTTTCTCCACGTTTGAAGGTCTATGTTTGACCTTGTTTTTTTCCTTCATACCCATGAATGGAACGGTTTGAAGATGCTCTTCCTTTGCAGTGTGGATTAGTAAACGATTTGTAGACACCTAGTTTATAGTTTGTTAATATGGAATCAACTTGATGTCATTCTTGCAGAATTTAACAGTATCTTATTTAACCAATACTTTTAAGTAAAGTATATGGTTATAAACGTATTGTAATGTTTTTGTTTGTATTTTTTTGGACCACACAGGTTTGTTTGTTTCAAACTGAAGTAAAAGACGACTGGACCACACTCTCACTTTGCGCAGATGCCTTGAATCCTGCGTTACAAAAAACATGATATTTTCTTGGTCATTATGTCCCCATGTCTCCTTTATTCCTAACTACACCACAGCCTTCAGTACAACATCCCTCCATCCTCTGTTGTGTTCCTCTTTAACAAACCTCAATTTTATATTGAAAAAAAAGGAAGGAGTCTTTGTCTGGTGGAAGATATACAGTCGGTGACTTTAGGGGTCAAAACATTTCACTATTTATTTAATATGTTACACATGACCTCTTGTGTTTACTTTACACTCTGACATTTTGTGCCACCACTGGCTCTTTTCTTTTCTTTTTTAATGTTTACTCTGACAGGTAATTTAACCCATTGAACAATGATCGTGATATTGCTGTCCTAAGGCTGAATGTTCGGCTTTACCACTAAAAGTTTTAGTGAATTTCACAATGTCATTAAATTATTTCTGCTGGCAATAGCAGCTTTCAGATGTCATCCTTTATTGAAGTGATAACACCGTGTGGAATTTGTGGTTGTAATCGTCGCTGCAGAAACGTCTCACTCTGGGGAATCACAGTTCGGATGTTACACAGTACATTATATTTGATCCGTTGCAGTCGGCTTCAATTCTCTCACTGTTCTGTACTTCAGGTTTTTATTATTACTTCTTGTTTTTAAATCGATCTTAGGTACATAGTGGAGCTTGTACATCATGTGCACGCAGGACAAAGGTATTATTGAACATCAGTGGACCCTTTACATGAATGCAGGGACATTAGTAGAGAACGAAGCAGGGAACCGTGGAAAATGTGAAATGGGATTTCAAGCCTCAACGCCCTCCCTCTCTCACACCCGCTCTCCTCTCCTCTCCTACCTCCTCTTCTCCCCCCATCTCCTCTCCTCCTTCTCTCCACCCCTCTCCTCTCCTCCTCTCTCTCCCACACCCTCTCCCTCTCCCTCCTCTCCTCTCCACCCCTCCCTCCCTCTTCCACCCTCTCCTCTCCTCCTCTCTCCACCCCTCCCCTCTCCTCTCTCTCTCTAACCTCTCCTTCCTCTCTCCCACCCCTCTCCTTCCCTCTCTCCCACCCCTCTCCTCCCTCTCTCCCACCCTCTCCACCCTCTCCTCTCCCTCTCTCCACCCTCTCCCTCTCCTCCTCCTCCTCTCTCCCACCCCTCTCCTCCTCTCTCCCACCCCTCTCCTCCTCTCTCCACCCCTCTCCTCTCTCTCCCACCCCTCTCCTCCTCTCTCCCCCTCTCCCTTCTCTCCCACCCCTCTCCCTCTCACCCCTTTCCCTCTCCTCCTCTCCCACCTCTCTCTCCACCCTCTCCCTCTCCTCCTCTCCACCCCTCTCCCTTCTCCTCTCCCTCTCTCCCACCTCCCTTCTCTCTCCACCCCTCTCCCTCTCCCTCTTCCCACCCTCTCCCTCTCCCTCCCTCTCTCTGGACGTTGAGGATTTGGGGTTTGTGAGAGATGTTCGGGGGGGGAGAGAGGGAGGGAGAGGAGAGGGGTGGGAGAGGGAGAAGAGAGAGGATGGGAGAGGGGAAAGGAGAGGGGTGGGAGAGGGAGAGGGGTGGAGAGAGGGAGAGGGGTGGGAGAGGGAGGGGTGGGGGAGAGGGAGAGGGAGAGTGGTGGAGAGAGGAAGAGGAGAGGTGTGGAGAGAGGGAGGGAGAGGGAGAGGGGTGGGAGAGAGGGAGGGAGAGGGAGAGGGGATGGGGAGAGGGAGGGAGAGGGGAGGGAGAGGAGGAGAGGGGGGATTCTGGCAGATGTGACGTCCAGCTGAACGTCCATCCGAGAGATGGCGGCACACATTGATGCATCACCCTGCCTGTGAAACACCAGAATGACAGTTTGTAGCTGAGTCGGGATACAAACCAGGTGAGACAGCGAAGAGTGAGCACGCGTCTCTTCTCGCTATCCTGCCATGATCTGGCGATTCATTGCTTTATGAAAACTGAATTGATCTGAGCAGCAGTTCCGACTGCAAAAAAAAAAAAAAAATGGAGAAGGCAGCACGGGGTGGGAGAAGGCAGCGGGAGGGGGGTGGGAGAGGCAGCGGGAGGGGGGGTGGGAGAAGGCAGCGGAGGGGGGTGGGAGAGGCAGCGGGAGAGGGGGGAAGGCTGCGTGGGGAGGGGAAAAGGCAGCGGGAGGGGGGAGAAGGCAGCGGAGGGGGGGAGAGGCTGCGTGGGAGGAGGGAGAAGGCAGCACGATGAGGGGCGAAGTGGCGCAAGAGGGTGGGGTTGGACGGCAGCATACCATGGCGTTACCAGGGCGGTAAAACACGTCCAAACAGTAGCATTTTCCATCTAACTGCCGTGTTCTATATAAAACCAGGTGGTAACATTTAAAAAATCAACTCATGCTATTTGATAAAAGCCTGCATGCGGTTAACACACACACACACACACACACACACCACACACACACACACACACACACACACACACACACACACACACACACACACACACAACACACACACAGCACACACACACTCACACACACATCGCCTTTTAGTAGTATAGATGCAACTGATAATGATTATATGTGTATTGAAATACTTTGCATTGACGACCAAATGGCCTCAAATATGTTTTAATAAATAAACAAATGAGAGCGATCATGACTTTCTTGCTTTTGCAAAAATAAGTCAGTCCAGGACTGACGGTTTCATTTTAATCTTCACAAACAACTCTATTATAAATTGGCTTTGCAATAGTTTCATGTTTGGTCTGTCATTATGCAAGTCAAAAACAATAGTGGGCTCAAGAAACAAGGAAAAATAAAAATAAAAAAAAATTCACATGGAGGAAAAGGCAATCCCAACATTACAGCAACTAAAATCCTACCTGGCGAGAACAGCATGTTATTATTATGTTATACAGCACAATGTAAAAGACAGCATTGCTCTTTGAGATATGGCCAATCACATCCACCAGTACAAATAAGCCTCACACACAACGAAACTGCCACATAATTAATCTAAACATTACAACAAGTGTGCTAGGTCCCCTCTTCTACATTCTGATTCTGATGTACCATCCTCTGCTTCAGAGTATCAATGCTGGAGAAGTAGTTCATGGCAAGGGTTACATTGGGTTGTCAGGATTCAAACCCAGGCAAGACAACTCAGAGGCGAGTGTGCATACATTTAGATTCTATACCATCCTGCCAGCCTCCAATTCGAAATACTTAACCTATTACTGGGGACATTGGTAATGTCTGACAGTGACAGGGAAACAATGCATGACTAGCTTGAAACTCCATAAAAATGGACACATCTCTGACAACCTTTCCAGTGCAGGACTATCCCTTCACGGTGCGAAGTTTTGGTGAACTTTGTGAGGCAGACTCTGAAACTTTTCGGGACATTTATGAATATGAACATGTACAAACTTGCAGTTGGCTATATGAGGAGTGCTTTTCTGCGAATCTGGGCAAATATTGAATTCTTTTATTCATTCAAACCACATACTTGAAAAGATGCATCATACACATTTTATAACTAAATGTATGTAATTAACCTGAACATTTAAGTTTCACCTGTTCATTGTTAACTTCTGTTGATTCATGTGAACATTAAAAACGTTTGTTATTTTTCAATTTCCTGTAAAGTTCAGAATAATATTACCAACCTCAGTACAAGCAAACAATGCATAGAAAGAAGCATTCTCGATCTTCTATGAGCATTGACTGCATACAAAAAGGTCGTTTTCATTATGATCCAATTCAAAAGAGTTCCCTTTACTCTTGGCACACTTATTTCAACATTTCTAAAGATCTTGCAACACTGGCAGTCAGCTAACTGGAGAGTGTCTGTGTCTGTGAAATGATGCCCTTTCAGAAGATAGTTAATACTGTTAACATCATGAAATCACAAGAGAGCGGTCCAGTGAGTAGAGGGGATTTTGGGGCAATGCCATCTCACACTCAGTTAGAAATTCACGGAATAGAAGTGAAATGTGGCAAGTGGCACTGGTGTGTTTTAGGAACAGATGGAACTTGGCCACAGAGAATTTATGAGATAAATGAGGATGTCTTTGTAAGAGAGAGAACCGATTTTGTCTTTTGGGAGCAAATTAATGCCACACTTTGTTCGGTGTTGCAGATTCCATATAGGATCAAGTCAGGTATGGGAGCATGCTTCTAGCAAACTGCATAAACTTGAGGACGAGTGGGAGTAATCTTGATGCATTTTTAATGGTGCACAACACCAATTCAAGGAAATGGTGCTCAATTATGTGAGGTTACCCTCTGACGTTCATATGTATCATGTGACCATCCATGTTGGCTCACTCCGGACAAGCTCCCTAAGGTTTTCCCTCCCTCCTCCTTCCTCCCTCTACTGCCCTCTTTGTACTTAGGGTGGGTGGCTTAGCATCACTTTTATGGTGATCGTTACTTGGCGGATAAAAGCTCCAAATTTGGTAGGAAGTTTCCTTCGGGTGTAAAAGTTGATATTAGCCTGGGAGCCTTCTTGAAATTCACCCACAATTCCATAAAAACACCAAAATGCAAGATGGCCACCATATTTACTATATTTGACTGAATATTTGTAACAAAAGCAGTCTTTGCATTCTTTTATGGCATATGAACACCCGTATTTGTGAGAAATGATCACAATTATTCAAAATATAAACTGAAAATTCATGTCCGCCATCTTGCATTCAAAATGGCCACCAAAATTATCAATTTCCTACCGTTATTGCATCCGTATCCAAGTTTTCACACGCAGTGTCTCAAGAATGTTACTTAAACTCATTGCACCTCCTTTATATTGAAATCCAAGTCAGACAGAAATACTGATCCTTTAAAACGTCAATTTAGAAAACATGGCTATCTGGTATCTTTCACAGATGTGTAAAATTTCAGTTCATCAGTATATCCTAAGCATTTCATTTGCACTTGTGAAGTGTTGAACATTAGAGATTTGCCTTTCCACATTAGCATTTAGAACATTCTCCTTTGCAAGAACATTTAACTTATGCTCTGCAGGCTTTAGACACCTCAGGAATTGTTAACCAAATGGGCATCCAGGATCCTGACATCATGACCGAGCCAGGTTCTTTAGGCGATGGTAAAGCTTGCTATTTGTGCATGCTGGTTGTCCAGATTCCAGCTTGACACACTGCTCATCGAGAATGTTGAAGAAAGGCATCTTGTGTTGGAGGCAATCTGTCGATACATCGGTTCTTCAGATAAAGAGCTCCTTTCGTAGTTTGTTGACAGAGCTTATAGAGGGCTCGTCCTGTCAGAAAGGATGATAATCTCTCAAGCTGCTGAAGTGTTCAGTCTTGCTACAGATGCTGAAAGGGATTAGAGGCCAGGTTGACAACTGTGTCTGTTAATTTTTCATACACCTCCCAAGTCTGCCACGCTGACAGTTTTCCCTTTCCCTTGAAGGCAGATGTGACATCACACCCAATGAATGCATGAAACACTGGTAGAGCATGTGACTTTTGCTCTCCCAAGCTTGAACGGATGGCATTGATGCTGTAAAATCTGTGATGTTTGCCCATTATAAAGGCTACCAAGATATCTGCCAAAAGCTCAGTCTTAGCAAGTTCACAGGATTAACAAACAAGGATAGTTACAACATATGTGTGCACAGTTTGTACTTGGATTACTTTTCTTCCCTGCTCCAGAGCATGTAACATGTGGACGATAATTCTTGCATCAGTTTCCTCATGATTGCAGCTTGGCATTGGGATGTTAGAACCCCTGGATACCACAAATTCTCCTGATGTTATACAGACAGCTTTGGATGGGGGAAGATAAAATCTGTGACTTTTGATGTGAGATAGGCAAAGAGTTCCTTCTTGTTCTCTTCAACATGGAGGAAGTCCATCCAGTTTCCTGGCAGTTTAGTTTGGGAGAACCTCTCTCAACCTCTCTCAACCTCTCTCTCTCTGTAGATTCCTTCAGACTGTCTGATCTATATGTATATCAAACAACATCCAGCCAGGCAGTAACTTTCAGCTGCCGCTCCAGGTTAAAAATAAATACTGTAACTTGTGTGCAAACTCTTCGAAAGTGCTGACACCTGCAGTGGGAAGGCAATAGACAATGACAGTCCCATCCATGATTTTGCAGACATGTCACAGGCAAGTCCAGTTGTATTGTTCTGCTCCACACACTGCAGTAATTGAGGCTTTGTTGTTTGTAAATTAAGCGTTCCAAACTCTGAAAGCAAAGGGGGATATGATTGGATCTCATGGGAAAAAAATCCTCGATCTCTATCCCGGTTCTGCATCGAGATATACAGCTGGCCAAAGAGTTCAACATTATCTCGGAGCTCTTTGCTCTTTCCTTAAAAGTTACCTTTGATTGGGGATTCTTGAACAGGGATAGAGAATTTTTTTGATTCGTTCTTTCGAGAACAAATGCAATGTTCTAGCACATTTTTTTTGCATAGTCCTGGTATTGCTTCTTGCCAATATCTTCCAGATTGTGTCGTCCATTAATGACTGGTTTATGCATACAGTTTTGACTGTTGAGAGTTACTAGCTCTGGGATGTCATCCAAGAAGGGGTTTCCCATTCTTCTAAAGGTCTTGAAAAGGCTGTTAACTTACATCTGAAATGTTTTCTGTGTTGATAAATCCTGTTCTTGATGTTTGAAGTTGTTGGGTTTTCAGGATCATCATCAGGAAGAGGTATGGATTTCAAGATGGGAGGATTGTTTTTTATTTTTATTTTGCTGAACCATCATAACATCTGCCCCCCTCCCCCCTCCCCACAAATGTAGGTACAGAGCAAAAACTAAATCCATTATGGCCTGCGGTTACTAAATTATAGGCAAAATATGCAAAGTTGGTGGTCATCTTGGATTTTCCTGTGTCACAGGAATCATGAAAAAAATAGAACAGGGCTCCTAGGTGAAAAGTAGTAGGTAGGATTCAAGAAATCCATGACTAATTTGGTGTTTTATTCCACCATGTCACAATAATTTTGTTAAGCCACCATACAATTGCCCCTGCTAACTCCCTGAACAACACATTAGCTTATTCTGACTCCGTTTTTTGTTCCACATCACAATTATAATGCAGAAACGTGAGTTTTTTTTAATCAAATATTGTGTATTTTAGCTTGTACTAAGCTAAACAACACATTTTACACAAGAAATCTTATTCATGCAAAAATGGTCATATTTGCCGAAGACAACCGTTTTTTAGGACACTCTGCTTGTTTTGACCCGTTTTTTGTTAGTCCTAACTCCCTATTCTAATGGAGAAACGCATCTTTTTCATCATATAGCATATAATTTAGCTTGTCCCAAGCAAAACGAGACATTTTACCCAAGAAACCTTATTCATACAAAAACGATCTTATTTCCCTAATACATGCGTTTTTAACACATTAACTTGTTCTAACCCCGATTTTCATTCCAAATAACTATTCTTTTGCAGAAACACATGTTTTTCATCAAATAATGTGTATTTTAGTTTGTACTAAGCAAAACAACACATTTTACACAAAAAAGTCTTATTCACACTGTAGAAGTGTTTTATTTCTACCTGGTATTAAAGAACATTTGCCTGGACCTTTCAAAAAAAGCATTTAACATTGTAAGCAGTTTAAATAAATAAAGCTCAATGCAATATATTAATTAAATTCACAAAGCCTGGGTGCTCTTGCAAAATGCATGGCCTGCAAAATAAGATGTTATCTTCTCCTGTCTCTGTTTCGAGGCTACTCTGTGGGACTTTGCTTTCGCAATGCAATATGAAGAGGGTGTAAAATCGAACAGCAATTATTTGACATTATAAAGTTTTACATTAAAATTAAATTAGTACAAGTTTATGCTTATTGAAGTAGTTGGTTTTTATTTGAAGCTATGTGGAATGTGAGAATATGTAAGGGAATTGGTCATAACCTTTTCTGTACTCTTAATTCATTTTATTTGTGCTCTATAAATTGACAGTGATTAATCGAATTGACAAGAACAATTTAGTTACATGATCTTGAGGAAAATGCCAGGGGCATAGAAAAGGCCCCTTTATATGGTATGTGCCTTGTGGCAAACAATAGACAAGAAGGGATATTCCATGGCTTGTGGAAAATGCCAGATCATAGAAAATAAGGCACATTCAAAAAAATCTCGTGTGCATGCTGTACTACCCTTGTGTTCTTAGGAGGAAAAAGTAATGCTCTACAAGAGTTCATATAAAGGGATGCCAATTTTTTAAACAAATTAATCACATGCATGCACATTATCTTATGGGTTTTCGTTTTCAAGGAACAAATAACTTTATGTACTGACGGATTTTAACCGATATATGTAAGATGCCAGCAAAAAACCCATTTTTACACATGAAAGCTTTTTCATGCAAAAACGGTCGTATTTGCTTAACAGAGGCATTTTTAACAATACATTGGTTTGTTCTGACCCCATTTTTTTGATTCCAAATAAGTATTCTTTTGCAGGAATGCGTGTTTTTCATGAAATAGTGTATATTTTACCTTGTACTATGCAAAACGAAATATTTTACACAAAAACCTGATTCATGGAAAAATGGTCTAATTTGCCCAACACAAGTGTTAATAACTCATTTGCTTTTTCTAGGCCTGCTTGTCCTTCAAAATAACTACTCTAATTGAGAAACGTATGTTTTTCATGAAATAGTGTGTACTTTAGCTTCGATTGAAGCAAAACAACACATTTTACACAGAAACCTTAGCCATGCAAAAATGGTCATATTTTCTTAACACAAGTGTTTTCAAAACATTGGATTGTTCTGTCCCTGTTTTTCATCCCAGATCACTACTCTCATGCAAAAACGCATGTTCTCATCAAAATGTGTTTACTATACCTTTACTAAGCAAAATAACACTTAAAGAAACCATATTCATGCAAAAACGGTCTTATTTGCCTCATACAAGTATTTTTAAAAACACAATAGCATGTTCTGCTCCCATTTTTGTTATAAATCACTTATAATGCGGAAATGTGTGTTTTTCATCAAATAGGGTGATGTTTTTTTTACCTTGATTAAAGGAAAACGAAATATTTCACACAAAAAACACAATTCATGCAAAAACGGTCTACTTTGTCTAATACAACCATTTTTAAGTACACTTCAGCTTGTTCTTACCCCCTTTTTTGTTGTAAATCACGATTCTAATTTCACCCCATATTTAATCGCTTTTTCAGCAAATAGTGTCTTTTTCATCAAATAGTGTGTATTTTAGCTTCTTTTAAGGAAAACAAAGTAATTCACAGAAAAAACAATTCATGCAAAAACAGTCTTATTTGCTGAAAACAAGCGTTCATCACAACACATTTGCTTTTTCTGACCCCATTTTTTATTCTAACTCACTATTCTAATGGAGAAACACATCATTTTCATCAAGTAGTGTACTTTTAAATTGTTTAAAGAAAAACAAAGTATTTCACACGAAAAATATATTCATGCAAAAACGATATTATTTGCTAAAAAACAAGCATTCATCATAATACATTAGCTTTTTCTGACCCCATGTTTTGTTCTAAGTCACCATTCTAATTTAGAAACATCGTTTTCATCAAGTCATGTGTATTTTAGTTTGTTCTAAACAAACCCAATTTTTTCACGCAGGAACCTTAATTCATGCAAAGATATTCGAATTTGCTTTATGCAAGCATTTTTTAACAACACAATGGCTTGTTCTGACCATGCTGTTTGTTCTGAATCACTATTCTCATGCAGAAACACATCTTTTTCTTCAAATAGTGTGTTTTGTAGCTTCTTCTATTCAGAACAAAATATTTCACCAAAAACATAAGTCATGCAAAAATGGTCTAATTCGCTTAATACAACCATTTTAAAGAACACATCAGCTTGTTTGGACCATCTTTTTTGTTCTAAATCACCAGTCTAATGCAGAAATACATCTTTTTCATCAAATGGTGCATTTTTAAGCTTGTTCTAAGCAAAGCAAAATATTTCACAAAAGAAATCATATTCATGCAAAAACAGTATTATTTTCCTCAAACAACCATTTTTCACACCGCATTGGCTTGTTCTGACCCTGTTTTTTTAATCCATATCACCATTCTAATGTAATGGCTCATGTTTTTCATCAAATATTGTGTATTTTAGAATGTTATGAGCAAAAGAACACATTTTACATAAGAAACCTCATTCATTAAAACATGGTCTTATTTGTCTGAAACAAGTATTCTTCACAACATATTAGCTTGCTCTGACCCTGTTTTTTTGTTCTACATCATGATTCTAATGCAGAAACACCTCTTTTTTCACAAAATAGTGTGTAATTTAGCTTGTTCTAAGCAAAACGATACATTTTACACAACAAACACTATTCAAGCAAAAACGATCGAATCTGCCTACAACAAGCATTTTTAACAACACATAAACTTGTTCTGACTGTTTTTGCTCTAAATCACTATTCTAATGCAGAAACGCATCTTTTTCATCAAATAGTGTTCATTTCAGCATATTCTAAGAAACTAAGCAAAACAAAATATTTCACACAAACAGCATAATTCATGGAAAACTGTCTTATTTGCTGATATCAAGCGTTCATCACAACACATTAGCTTGTTCCGACCCCTCGTGTCTTTTCATCAAGTCACGTGTTTTTAACTTTTTCAAAGCAAAACAAAATACTTTACACGAAAAACATTCACACAAAAACCATCGAATTTTCCTAAAACAAGCGATTTTAACAACACATAAGCTTGTTCTGACTCCGTTTTTTGTTCTTTATCAAGATTCTAATGCAGAAAGGTGTCTTTTTTCATCAAAGAGAGTGTTTTTTTTAGCTTGTTCTAAGCAAAATGATACATTTTACACAAGAAACATGATTCAAGCAAAAACGATCGAATTTCTCTAAAACAAGTGTTTATAACAACACATAAACTTGTTCTGACTCCGTTTTTTTGTTCTAAATCATGATTCTAATACAGAAATTCTTTTTCACAAATGGTGTGTTTTTTAAACTTGTTCTAAGCAAAGCAAAATATTTCACAAAATAAATCTTATTCATGCAAAAACAGTGTTATTTGCCTAAAACAAGAATTTTTCACAACACCTTAAGCTTGTTCTGTACCCGTTTTTCATTCAAAATCACAACTCTAATGCAGAAACGTGTGTTTTCCATCAAATAGTATGTATTTCAGCATGTTCTAAGCAAAACAACACATTTTACACAACAAGTCTAATTGACGCAAAAACGGTCGAATTTGCATAAAACAAGCCTTTTTCACAACACATTAGCTTCTCCTTATCCTGGTTATATTCCAAACTAGCAAATTACCACTATTGCTTCACCAATGGGAATACTAAATGGAGGAGGGAGAAAAAGAGGGGGGGAAGGGAGAGAGAGAGCGGGGAGAGAGGAGAGAGGAAGGAGGGGGGGAGGAGGGAGGGGTGGGGAAGGGAAGACAGTGTGAGGTGAGAGGAAGGGAAGGCAGATGTGCGGTGGAGCATTAATTACCACCCGGACACGTCCAGAGAAAAACACCCCCACACGCATCTGGAGCCAAGCTGGCTGGAGACAAACACCGCTTGGACACATCCGGAGAAAACAATCTGGCCGGAAACATCAGGAGGAGAGAGAAAAAGAAAGAAAAGAGAGAGAGAAAAAGAGAAAGAGAGAAGAAAAGAAGAAAGAGAGAGAGAAGAAAAAGAGAGAAAGAGAGAGAAAAGAAGAGAGGAGAGAGAGAGAGAAGAGAGAGAGAGAGAAGGAGAGAGAGAGAGAGAAAAAGAGAAAAAGAGAAAAAAGAGGAAAAAGAGAAAAAGAGAAAGAGAAAGAAGAAGAGAGAAAGAGGAAAGCGAGAAGAGAGAAAGAGAGAAAGAAAGAGAAGAATAGAAGAGAAGAAGAGAGATAGAGAGATAGAGAGATAGATATAGATATGCTTTATGAAAAAACTGATATCAGCAATAACCTAACAAGGACAAACGTGTACAAGAGCAGCGCCTAAAGGTTTGTCGACTAAAAAAAACCAAAAAAAAAACAACTTCCGATATTCGTCACGTGCCTGATTAAGCAATAGCGAGACCCGTCATAATGTATTTACGTATTTACGATATATAGTGTATTTACGAAATAAATAGTGTATTTACGAAATTACAATACGATAAATGGAATAATCTTTAAATAGTAATGTGAACTTTTCGAAACTTTAAGCAAATGTCCGAATATATTTAAAGTTCATGATAGACGCTCTCAAAAGGCACCGTCAATGCGAGGATGTGTACATGTGCTTAGTATTTAAGGAGATCCGGATCTTGTATATACAAGAGCCGAGTCCTAGAGGTTAAGGTTTTGTCTTCACAAGAAGAAGAACAACAAGAAGAAGAAGAACAAAAAAGAAGGACAACGCCGAGCTCTCCATGAGCAGCGTTCGCTACACGAGACACTGCCTACAAAACCATGAGTAGCTTTCAATGAAAAACAACATTGTATTTATATAGACGTTTCAGGGATATGTTCACAAACATTAAACTTTTAAAACAGCTGCGTGTGACGGGTGGGAAAAAAAGTTTGGCTCTGTAATTTAGAAAATACGTTTATACGGCAAACAACAACTCACTCAGGTTGATGGAGCACGAATCACTCGCTCAGGGTGATGGGGCACAAACCACTCACTCAGGATGATGGAACATGAACCACTCGCTCAGGGTGACAGAGCATGAACCACTCACTCAGGGTGACGGAGCACAAACCACTCGCTCAGGGTGATGGGGCACGAACCACTCACTCTGAAATGACATGCTGGGTGAAAGCGTCTGAAGTGAGTGAACAATTTGCTCAGAAGGACATTGTGCTATTGACTGTTAGGTGTTCAGCAAGTGGCTTAAGCACTCATGCAAGGACTCCAATGAAATGGTTGATAAGGAATAGTTGGTGAGGCTGTCGCTGCTTATCATATGGGATCCCTTTAACTTTAAAGCCGTTCTTCACCGCAAACAAAGCAGTTATTTAAGTAAAATGAATTCATTCAAATAATGACTTTATCCATAAAAGAGTTGCAGCTTAATGCAGAACAACACTGGAGACATCGCAAAGTTCAATCGCCCATGAAATAACCATTGCAGATAATCTGCCATCTTCCCTGCTCGTCTGTGCATGCGTCACGTGGTACATCGGTCGTGTCCAGAGTCTGCGCAAACGTTGTAACTTTTTTTAAATGTCCGTTTTTTCCCCAGATTTCTTTTGATTCCCTGGAGATCACCTCGCGGAACCTCCTAAGATATAGACACAGATCTGGCAGACGCTATGGAGAGGCAGTCCCTCTGGGGGACAGGGCACGAGGTCTAGCAGTGAATGCATTAAATCATATAGCTCAATGAAGCTAGTTAATTTTTGCCACGTTCCTAAATTTTTTGTTCACTCAATATAATTCTCCAAACAGTAGAAAAAGGTGAGTTTAATGCTTTGGAAATTTCACATTTTCTTGTGTCTCTATGGAGGATGGAACATAGCCTTGCTTGATTAAAGTAAATAGTTATATCGGCTTAGTTATAACACTCGTTATTTCTTTAAATTATCAGATTTCACAACAGATTTCGACACTTGTTTAGTACGGACGATATCCAATCCTCAAAACCGAAATAATATTTCGATAATATACATTAATTACTCTGTGAGAGTCGATCATGTAATGCATGAAATGTCTCCAAGCTCCTAATTTGAAAACAAAGTCTTACAAAAGCGATATATGCAATGATTCATAGCTATGATGAAGGCATTTTTTTTCGATTATATGACTATATAATCGATTATGATGAACAGATTATGATTATGATTATGATGAATAATCGATTATTATGATTCGATTATATAGGAAAGTGAAAAAACAAACTTTGTCATTAAGAAATCGTTGTGGCCTGTTCCAAGTCAGGGCATGGTTGAGTCGGCCAAAAAACATGGCAGCCTCATAACCCAGTGAGGTTATCCAGTCAACGCCTTAAGACCCCAGAGAGCGAGGTAGCCGATGAAGGATATAATTAAATAAGGCCATTAATTATCTTCAAAACGGATGTTTCAATGAACTCAAACACTCAATTTTCACTCTTGTACTTCCTTGGAGTTTTCTTCGTACGCATGCAAAGTTTCAGGCTGCTAGGTTTTATGATCTTGCAGTTATGGAGGAGACACACTGACACACTGATACATCACAACTGTAATGCAGAAACACATCTTTTTCATCACATTGTGTGTATTTTAGCTTGTTCGAAGCAAAACACAATATTTCACACAAGAAACCTCATTAATGCAAAATGGTCAAATTTGCCTAATTCAAGCATCTTTAACAACACGCTGGCCTGTTCTAACTCCGTATTTTGTTCTAAATCACTATTGTTGACGAAACCCCAGTCTCCGATGTTGAAGAAACCAATCTCCAACTCAGGATCGATGCAACAGAGCGCAAATCTTTATTCCATATCCATGGAGAAGGGCACAACCCTTCTGATTCGATTGTCCTTAGTGCGGGGTTCTTATATAGGTTTGAAGAAGAAATGAGGGAAGGAAAGGAGAGAAGGAATGCATTGTATTTCTTATCCAAGTTTGGAGAGCAATGGAGGGAGGGAAAGGGGTAAGAAGGGATGTATTAGAAAAGCAGAGGAAGAAAAACAAAATAACAACTGAATGGAAGCGAGGGTCACATACAAACATAAGATAGCTATTTGCTGAGAAAGCATACAAGCTCTATGTCCAGCATGCTTCTAATGGAACAACAGATGCTTATAAGGGCTAACATATTGTCGTGTGCAGAGGGCTAACTCATACCTGGATGGATGGCCAAAAAGTTCTCCCTTGGAGGCTAACAGCCAAGATTCTCGGAGATTGTGGCATGCACGCATGAAGGAAATGGCGGTAAAGTATGGAGGCACATGGGTTATACTCTCGAGCCCACAATAGATACACAGACACCAGCAACTTTAATAAGTAATGATTTAATAACCAGAAAAGCAATAGTTATAATGGCACAAATGAAGACGTGAGGTAACCTAAATCTAAATCCAATTTCGAGGCACCTCCACACAGACTCAAATACAAACAAGGGGAAAGAATAAAACAAAGAAAAATCCCTCCTTTATTTCGGTACTTAGCTTTGGGTCCAGGAGATTGTCTCAATAGCTTGAAGGTCACCAAACTGCTTCGTCACCGCGCGTGAGGACATGCCCAAAATGGCACCGAGCCACTCTCTGGGCGGGGAACATAGGTGAGTTAATTTGTGACGTAATTCATGAGGCAGTATTCAACGCCAGGACTCACCAACTGCCGTGCAGACTCTTCATCGATTGTCCTCACCGACGTCAATCTTCTGCTTTGCAGAATGACACCGTCTCTCTCCCCCAATGGCTCGACACGAGGCTTTGGCGCTGGTCCCACATGTGGGCAAACTCGCCTCAGCATGAACACAAGAATCATGCGGTCTTCTTCATGCATCGAAGGAAAGCCAGCCGTAATGCCCTGCTCTTTCAACCGCCGATCCTGCCTCTTTCGCTTCTGTCCCACTTCGAGCCTTCATCTCCGACCGTGTCTCTCTCCTCCTGCAACGACCTGCCTCCCCGTTCTCTTGCTGAGACGCACTCTGTTTTCTCTCATCGCCTCCCTCACACTGAACTCCACTCGTGCGTTCACTTCTGATCTCCCTTCGGGTCACCCGCCATCACCCTTGGAAGTGGGGCTTCTTGCCTGCTTGGTCAAGCAACTCGGTTGTAATGGTGGTTGTTATAAAAACACAATTCTTCCTTTGCTGGTTTGTAATACAAAAACATAGGGAAAAGTCACAGGAGGCAATTATATACTAGAGGAATTTGGTCTTCATCACTATCTGATTAACACAACACCACCCCCATATGGTGACGAGTAACACTTAAGCTCACAGTTTCCCTACTTAATTTACATTGAGATGTCTCCTACACATCCATGGACCAAGCAACTCTATGCACTCCTATCTTTCCGATGAAATTCCTCTGTCTATTCCACAAACATAACAATATAAAGTACATTCAATCCAAGAATACTTAGGAGTTATATAATTGTCTTCCGGGACTCATTTTATGTTTCCAAGTAACATGAGGGTATAAATTTATCATAAACAGAGAAACATATACTGTTAATTGGATTCAATAATAAGCAGCAGAATACTTTTGATATTCAGTGTTAAGCAAGTACATGTAAAAGTTCATCAGAAATACCAGCAAATGAGTTTTAACAAAATCAGGCACATGATGCACATTATATAAACTGTGCGTGTGTAAATGTGTAATTGTGCATGTCTAATGTAATTTCACTATTCTAATGCAGAAGCGTGTGCATTTCATCAAATAGTGTGTATTTTAGCTTGTTCTAAGCAAAATAAAATATTTCACATGAGAAATCTCATTCATGCAAAAACGGTCTTATTTGCCTAAAACAAGCGTTTTAAAAACTTCTCCCTTCCCTCTTTCTATCTGCTCATCTATCTCCCGTTCATTCACCTCCATATTCCGTCCCATCTCCTCTATTTTCCTTGTTGCCTCCACATTTCTCTTTGCGCACTCTCTCTTTATGGCATTTATTTTACACAACACCCTTTTACTTCACCCTTGGATAACCTGTTATGACGTAACACCATTTTACTTCTTTCTGGCTCTTTTGTAATCTATCTTGCCCCTTCCTTCACTCAACTATCTTACATGCATTCCCTTTAAAAGCAGAGTTGCAGTGAATCAGGGAAGCAATTGAAGAGATCAGAGTAAAGGTGGACAAATGTGTCAAGGTGAAAATTAAATAAGGTTTGAAAAGGGTAACAAGCGATGCATTGCAGTACGAGTGTGTGTGGCCTGTAGATGGGAGCTATGAAGGACTGGAGGGCAGAGGGGCAAATACTAGTTGTAAAGTGGCAAAATAAATTCCACCAAACAATTGTCCATTGGAAAGGAGCAGTCCTTGCACTGCATTTTCCTGGTGAGACACCAATTATTCTCAAGTCCTTAAATTCCTTTGCCTCCAGGATGAGATGCAGTAGCATCAACTTTGCAGATGGAAGCCATACCGCATGGTACTACAAATAATGCTAATGCTTTGTACATATAAGGAGCTGATGACATCCAAGGAAGAGCATAATTATGTAAAGGAATCAAAGGTGACATCCTGCCCTGGAATCCCAGGTAGAGATGTGATCGACCCAACACATGTTGTGACAGGTTGTAAGGCTAAGGAGCTCTAATTACTGCACCTCTGCTTCAGAGAAGTGAATTGTGGGGTTCGCCAAGCACGTAATTGTGGAAAGACAATTAGAAAGTACGACTTTCCAGCATTGAGTTCCATGTTTTTAGTGGTTGACCAATATCTTATTCTGTCTTGATTGTCAGACGTGGAATAAGTTTGACATTTTGTTGTAGCTACAGCAGTGGCATCAAAAAATCATGTTCAGAATTTGATCGGATGCATCATTGGGTGGTTTGCCTTCACCTTCCCAGTCGGAGCAGGAGATTTGGAGTATAGCCTGCCGGTGATAACTCACTCAGGGTTCAGGGTGCTGGTGATAACTCATCCACTCTTCATGAAAGACACTAACTTATTGGAAACTAACAATAATTATATTGGGAATTAAAAAGATATACACACATTTGGTGAAATAGGCAATATCCTTAGAGAGAAATTGCTACACACAAAATGATTAATTACACTTGGATATTGCTGCTCTGATTTCTTTCGTGGACGGAGAAAACATTATATTAATTTTAGAAAGCCACCTTAGTTAAACTAAAAAAAAGCGTTTACACTGGAAATATGTTGAAATCACAGACATGTGCCACACTGAGGCCAATACCTTTCAGGAGTGGAAAATACCAATACCAATTCCACTTCACATTGTGAAAGAATGCACGCAATATGTGCTGCCAGAATGTTTGTCAAACTCATAACTTATCATTTTGAACATTATTCTCTCTTGATAGTTGCTTTAAGCAACTTTGGCCCAAATCGGAGTGGCCGGAAGAAGTTTTTGGCCCAAACCTTTCACAAAGGAGTTGGCCGGACCTGACAATCGAATGGAGCAGATTTGGGCAAGAATTTGAAATTGTTTCAGTGCCGGCGATAGCTCACTGACTCTTCACGAAAGGCACTTCACGAAAGGATTATCTAGCATCCACCAAATTGGGATGGTACTTTGTGATGCAACACACTGCTTGCAAAGCCCTAATCTGAGTTTATAGTCATGTCGGGAATAAAATCCAGAGAAGAATGCTCAGAGGTAATTGTGCTTTCTCTGGACCATCCCTGCCAGACCACGGTGCATCTGAAATGCTATCCAATTAATTGAAAGTGTATAAAATATACTTGCTGTACATGTACGAGACGATGTGATCTGATAGTTTATATTCCTTGATATATTCAGGATGAAATACAAAACATTCACAGAGAGAAGATTTAAGAAACAGCCAAGTTATCGTTGAGCCTCATAAATAGGCATTTATAAGAAATGATGGTTCATTCAGCCTTATGAAGACATGACGAGTGTCAGTGATGCCTACCGACTACACACGTAAACCCTGAACCATTTACGGTCATTACCTGCTGAAGACTCGAGGTTGTGAAAATAGGAGCTCTACAGCAGAATCATCATCCTGGCATTACTTTGCTATCCTGCAAAGCACCAATAACCCAGGTCAAGTTAACCTGCCAGCCATTCCAAATGCCACTGTCCATTGCCACCCTGTAATTGAGAAAATTAATAAATAAAGTGCAGACTATGATTGCTCTCGGATCAAAATATTTGCTGGTATTCGGTGCTAATCTTTCATCTTGTTGTTTTAGGCCGTAGTTGTATCCATTCCCTCTTTGGCCATTTCTTCCCTGACTGGGAAGTTTGAGTTATTTGAGGGTTTGTTCAACTCTCGGTGTAGAAAAGCCATCTGCTCCCATTTTTTGTTCTTTATAAAATAATATGTTTACCATGTGTATTATTATTATTATTTGCACTATCACTGTTACACCAATGGAGCCCTCATATACTGCTCATGTGTAAAAAAATAATGCTGTCGGGAACGCATCTCCAAATAAACAATCGTATAATTACCCCTTTCAGTACATTTTCGATTCGTGCTCTCTTTTCCAGGAACGTGTCCTGAGTGATAAGTGAGGTAATTACTGTATTTTAAAAGCTGGAAAGCAACTAACTATTCCTTACCACATCTGGCTCACATAAGCTTTTGCAGGAAGAGGCAACCAGAATGTCATAACATGTGCATCATGTGGAGGTTGGTTTTGCTCAGAGGTAAGTGTGCTATCTCTGGACCATCCCTGCCAGACCACGGTGCATCTGAAATGCTATCCAATTAATTGAAAGTGTGTAAAATATACTTGATGTACATGTATGAGACGACGTGATCTGATAGTTTATATTCCTTGATATATTCAGAATGAAATACAAAACATTCACAGAGAGAAGATTTAAGAAACAGCCAAGTTATCGTTGAGCCTCATAAATAGGCATTTATAAGAAAAGATAGTTTAGCCTTATAAAGACATGACGAGTGTCAGTGATGCCGACTGAATACATACGTAGTCCACATTCCACAGAAAGGCAACCTGAATGTCATAACATGTGCATCATGTGGAGGTCGGTTTTTATATGGGATAGGTGGTGGGGATGGAGACTGAACAACTAAACCTGTGGCTGTATTCATTAGATCTGGATAGTCCAAGTGTTATGTTTATTGTAAATTTATACCTTTCCCTGTATGCATGAGAGGTTATAAATATACTGGTCAAGTAAAAATCAAGATTAATTGTACATGTTCATAAAAACCGATTTTTCACAGCTTTACGGCTTTCGTCCAATGTTCGGTGGAGTACTGCTCTCCACTATGGGCTGGCACTCCAGCATTTGTCACACTGAGGTCATAACCTCTCAACACTATTAACATTTCCCACAAAGAGCAGAAGCACAGGTCCTATTGCTTTCTCATTGCAGACAGGCTGGTGGCCTCCCTGTTTTATAATGCCTGTATTTTGGTCTTGCTGTCATGGTTGTCTTTCTCCTTCGTACCTCCTTAGTCCTTCCAGGACACATGCATTCTTCCAGTAACCACTACTGAGTGAAACTCCTAAAAGGACTGCTAACCTCCATTCCTCTGTTCCTTTTTTCTCCTACTTATGGAATGCCTTCATCAATCTTTTCGATCTCATTCTTCCCTCCAAGACTTGAGTCGGCAGAACATCACAATCTCGTGTCATCTTCCATTTTGGCCTGTGATCGAACCCTGTCCCTCCAACTCACCCCTTTTTCATGAAGATCTTCTTTTTTTCTTCCTTCTCCTCTATCCTACTACTTGTTTTTTGCCTCCAGGTGTTGTCAAACTCCACTATCAGTGCATGACCCTCAGTCATCTTGCTTTTCCATGAACTGAAATTTTGCAATAAAAAGGAATTTTTCATAAGAAACATTAAATTATTGACCAACCCACCTTAATCAATTTGCTTTCAGACCAAATGGAGGAGGAGGGAGGGGTTACTAAAGAATCACCTGAAAGAACAATTAATAATAATTTTTCCTATTCTTTTATACTTATTATGCATTGCTTTTAATACCATTTAATTTTTCTTTGCTATTATTTTGAAGAAATGAAGTTCAAAAATGTACTCCTTAATCAGAGTTCTGCATTTTCATTTTTTTTTTGTTTTTGCCTCAATCTGGACAGTTTCAAACTTGAATGTTTTACTTCCCTCTCTCCACGACAACTACTTGACCTTCTTTCAACCCTGTCCTCAAGTTCATGAACATGGGATCTCATTGCACAACTGCTAAAATAATTTAACGAGTTCCTGCTCTCATCTCTAAACATCTCTCCATCCATCCATCTCTCTCTCCCTCTTTCTTTCTAGTCCCTCATTGGGTGACATTCAGACATAACTAAGGTTGCAGACACTGTGTGGAGAAGTTGGATTTAAAAGACAACATTGCAATGATGGATGATTCACAGATGGTGATTTGGAAGACCAGTGAATCATGCAGTGACTAAACTGAAGGAATTTTTCAGATATCTCTCCCTCTCTCACTCAAGTGCTCGGTGGTAGTTGTGGTTTAAGACCCTTCATCAAAATAGATGATTCAAAAACAAAGAGCTAAATCTTTGATGACTCATAAAATATAAAATACCGATGTATTTTAGATACATTTAAGGCGAGAGAGTTCATATAAGATCCGTTACGAGGTCGTGATGACATAAAATGATGTATATTTTTGTCAATGAAGTACTGCTAAACGAAAGATTTGAAAGTATATACTTTTGACGGTCAGCTTTTACACCCGAGCGAGTTTGACGGTCAGCTCGGATAAAAACTTGATGCAACCGAGTGTTAATCAACCTTTGCGATTACGGAAAGTGAAAACAGAATTTAAATTGAACTTAAAAAAACCGCGTGAAGCCGTGTTGAAGTCAACGGACCTCGTGTTGCCCAATAAAACAGGGCCAGACACAGAGGTACGAGAAACTAGTTGCGAATTAAATCTTCTTAATAACCCCTATGAAACCCATTATGCCTTATAGCCGTCCGATCTTCCTTCTAGGCCATTCGACCAATCGGTCATTTTGCACTTGATGACCCTGTAACTTTACCCCGAGGCGAAAATGCAAAAAAGGGTTCAGACCATCTATAGAGAGCAACTGGTATTATCATCGTGTCAAGTTATAACTCAATCGGCCGAGACGTCTAGGATGAGATAGAAAAATAAAAATTGTTGACAGACGGACAGACAGACAGACAGACAGACCTGAGGACATCGAACGGTTTTATTAGGTCAGTGAGCTGACCTAAACATATAGCTTGTTTTGAAGTTTGAACAAACCGATGATGTCTTCTTGTTGATATTGGTGTTCCATCCATCCATCCATTGGAACCATACTGTGTGCAGAGCATTGGTGCTGCCTAAGCATTCTCCTTGGCTATTCAACCACAATTCTGGACAGGTCGCCAACTCCGACACAGGATACCAGCAAGCTGGCACTCATTTTGCCGACCTCGGAAGGATGACAACGTCAACCCCACCTGGTATTAATTCAACAGCAGAGTGGGATTTGAACTCAGGATCCTAGGACCCCAAACCCACCACCCCAACCATTAAGCCAACACCAGGCATATATTGGGGTCGAAAGCTTGACTTCGTGAAAATTATTAAATTGTCATAATCGAAAAAGCCCGGAGTAAGGAGCATCTTTAAAAGCAAATACGCTTTCCCGCATCCGCTCGGGCCTACTATGAGACATCTAAGCGAATTTGGGATATTTTTATGGTTGCTAAATCATATCTTTCTTTCCCAGATGGGTGAAAACTCCGTTTGTTTTTCAATTGAAATGTAATATCACCTCCTGCTTTTCGCGAAGTCGCTCATCTATTATCAGGACATCGAAAGGGGCCAGGGATGTGTTTGTGCCCATATGCAAGCGTTAACACCATTTTTCGTGATCCACCGCTTGGAGACGAGGGGGATAGACACCTTGTTTACCCGTATACCATAGATCTGGTGTGGCTCGCTTCTCAGCATATCCATATCATGACTGAAGGTTTTCCTGTCAGAGGCTCTCTTTGTACTGCTCATGGCGAAGGTGCTTCTTTACAACACACTTCTTCACACTCTTAGCCTTCCGGATTCCCTTCCCACTGGCCTCGAGGATGGAATACATCTTAGAGCGAAGCCCCACGTATTCGGCGACGGGGCGGCCGGCATACTCGTCCTTCATTTTAACCAGGACGTTCTTGTTTTTGATGCTGTGGAGTGGGTGGTACTTTGGGAAGTCGCTCGTGTCGTCGAGCTCTGCGTGTGCAGCCATGTCCGTGCATACATTCTCTGTCTGGATCTCGAGGAGGAGAGAGCCCGTGTCTGATTATAACAGCTGAACGCTGTCTCCATACTGGGCCTTCAGGTGGTTGTAGTATAAATCGTACAGGAGATGCTTGGACAGGTCCCGGATGCTCATACCCACATAGACAGGTCGATTTAGCACCAATCTGCTCTTATTCATGTGAAGAGCGGCGAGGTCGTTATCAATATCTTCTGACGTGCAAATCTTGGGCATGAGATTAGGCACCGCAGTTTGTCCTCCTCATGGGCACGGACCAGCTTAACGTGTACACGCTTGCGCAAGTTTTCCATCATCTTGCCAAAGACAGAATTGTTCATGAGCTTGTAGATATCCTTTTCAAAGTCACTGTTGGCCTCCTTGTGAAACTCTGTGTTCATCTGGATGTAGTCTCTGGTGCAGGCGCTCTGGTTGAACCACAGAGCTTGGTGGACCTTCTTCAGCCTCATACCCAGGGAGAGATAGAGCTGAAGGTTGTGGTAGTGCAGCATATACTTGGTCTTGTCGAAGAGGTTAGGCACCAGCTTTACTTCGACCGACGTCCCCCTAAGTTCTTGCTGGTATTCCGACATCCACTCCTTCTGAACTGTCAGGCGCTCTCGCGATAGTGGGAAACTGTTGTGGGTGTTGTGTAGCTCCTCTGGATACTCTAAGTCCACCTCTAGTATGTAGCCCTGTGAGCTTTCAGCTGGGTGATCTGTAATACTCCCAGCAAGCTGCCCACAGTCCTCTATCCACTCAAAGCCGCCTGTTGGCAGTGGCTGGCTCATGGCTCAGCCATATAGGTTGTTGGCGTCGAGGTATAAGATATAGCTATTAGGTTTGCATGAGTCGTACACTTTGGCAAGTGGGTTGTTTGCCTTTGTGTGGCGTTTTGAGACCATGGAGATGCCACCGCGCAGACCCTTCTCAATGACGAGGTGCTGGTCGTAGTCCGTGAGAAGTTCGAGCTCGACACCAGTTTTCTTCAGGAACGTATCCCAGCTCAGGCCGGGACTCATGTAGTAGTGGGCAGGGTCTAGACCATATTGCCACTTGCAGGTCTCAAAGACATCAGCTAGAAGGAGCACATCTGAGGTGGAGGTCATGGTAGTCTGCCATGTCTTTACACATAAAAATGGTCCAAACATTTTGGGTGTGGATGTAATCCTCTTCGCTGATGTTCTCATCGCTGAGCCTGCTGTAGAAGGCCTCATGGGGTGGTAGGGGATCTGTAAATCTCTCCCAGGAGTCCATATGCCCATTGGGGTATACATCCTTCCGCAGCAGTAGTTGCCGCTGTCCATATGCCCATAGGGGTATACACCCTTCTGCAGCAGTAGTTGCCGTTTATGCTCGTCAGGCTCATATGCGGCTGTGATGTGAAGGTCCTCAGGTCAGTTGGCTGACGTGAGCTTGTCTATGGAAGCAGGAGGAACTGGGCACTGTCAATGAATTGGAATTCAAACGAAGAGCTCTTCGGTTTTTTCACCTTCTTGAGCCCCCTCCTTTGTATCACGCTTGAGAGAGAATGAAATGTACTCTTCCATGTTGTTCGGGATACAGGTGATGGTACTTTTCACCTTGCTGATAGCCTGCATCAGAAGATGCGAGTCATAGCCCCTCAGGTTGTGAAAGACCACAGGGGTGATTGTTTCTGTTTTATCCTCAGCATTAGATTGCAATTTATGTGGGCTGCCCCTTGAAACCTTCTGTTGATATGACAGTGATCGAGGACTGCGTCGTGTTCCCCCCTGCAACTATCAGACGCTTATCACATATGTGGCAGTTGGTGCTGGTGCTATATATCTTCCAGTCTTGGGGTGTCATTCTCAGAAGCTTAGGATATCCTTAATGTGTCTCTCCTGAATAGCATTGAGGAAGTGTTCCGCTGCATCTGGACCCTGGTAGACCACTGGAGGCTCTGTTTGACCATCACACCTTCCCACGATGTAGCTGTAGCCAAAAGTCTCATGCTGTTACGTCTTCTGTGTGTTGCTCTGGTCGGGGTTGAGCTCTGGCCCATCAATCTTGCTCGTAAGGGCCTCAAATTCAGCATAAATAATGAAGGGAGCTGGTTGCTGCTTGTGCCAGTTCTGAAAGGAGATCATGTTTTTCCCCTCCTCTGGCATCTCTTCCATCATAGCGGTTTGCCCTATGCCATTACATTCTGGTCTATGCGCCTCCAGCAGCTCCTCGCTGGAGTACGCATGTAGGTACCTCTCACAGAAGTGTTTGCACCCATTGTACTTACTCTGATCATGAAGTCGGCGGTTGAGGTCTTTGATGCACGTGTAGTGTGTCTCACCGTCCTTCTCAATTAGCAGCAGGTTGATTCTGGAGATGTCTTCATGTTGCTTGCTAAGCCTGTGGACAATCACTCCCTTGTCCTAGCCAAATACATTCAGAGCCAGGTTATTCTGCCTTTCTACCTGCTTGAACCATGATAGCGGCATGGGAGCATCACACCCTGTGAAGTCGAGACCATCTTCTACTGGATAACTTGTAGGCCTGTAAGCATGTCCCCCATGATCCACTGGGAACAGAGCTGACCGGAGGGCCCACCTGAGACAATGATCATCCTCATTCTTCACATTGACCACTGCTTTCTTGTTTCTGAGAGCTGCTGGCAGTGTGATATACGAGCCGCCCCTCAGAGGCTGGTGGCGAGCGATGTCCAGCCACAGAAGTTCAATTCTGTCAACCTCCCAGCCAGAGCCGTGACTCGTCCACTTTTCAAGGGTCGCCAGGATGTTTGGGAAAGCCGTGTCAAGTGCACCGTCAATCTCATGGGCCTGTAAGACAGCCTCCTGCTTGTGCCGGAGCACTGCAGCCATATACACCCACGCCTTCCCCTCCTTGTCAATCTTTCCCTTCTGGAACAGAACCTTTTAAGCAAGCTGGAATTTAACCCCCTTCAAGGAAAGGATCTCTTCCACCAGTTTCAGGTAAATCTGGGGGCACACACCTTCCAGGAAGGATGTAGGGTTGGCCTCTAGTCGGTGAAACTTTGGAACATCCATCTTTTAGAACAGCCCAGGGGGCTTTTTCGAATGTGAGGTCACCTTTTTGTTCCTCGTGTTTGGACAGCTCAAGAATGTCTTTTTGGTAGCTATCTACTGTCTGGGTTTTCTGGGGAGGTATGGGATCAAACTTTCCCAGAATGAACTTCCACTTTCTCTTCTTCCTCTTTCGTGGCGGAGCAGGTCGGTATTTCATTGAAAGCAGTGGTTAAAGCAGGTGCTTTTTCACTGCTTTCAGAATGGGCTCATTTAAAATGGTCTGTACAACACCCTGGAGCGGCTCTGGTATCTGCTTTTCTGCAAGCGATTGTTCGATAGATGTGTTTTTTTATGAGAGGCCATCTGCCTTGAATAGGACAAGAAGTTCCATCTGGTATTTCCTGGATGTTCTGATTTTTTGAGGAGGGTTGGGATCGAACTACTCAAGTGTGACCTTCCGTTTTCTCTCCTTCCTCATTCGAGGTGGGGCAGAATGTCGGTATTTCTGTGAAAGCAGTGGTTCAAACAGGTGCTTTTTCACTGCTTCTGGAATGGGCTCATCCAAAATGCCCTGTACAGCACTTTGTGGAGGTTCCTGTTTCTGCATTTCTGCAAGCACTAGTTTGAGGTACTCGTCCATAGTAACCATGTTTCATGGGTATACCAAATAAAATGTCAATGTCTAAATGGGAAATCTCGGTGGTATTACGTAAGTAATTTACTGCAAGAAGTCCATATCATGGAAAAAGAAAATTGCGTAGTAGATACTGCAATGGATCACAATAGTTCTCCATCGTTTGTAATGGATTGCAATAAGAAGACATCCGATTATCCTGCTAGAGATTTGTCTTATGAGGATGCTGTGAGCCGACATTCATGCGATAGCTTCGAAAGTTTGTATGATGAAAGTGCCATTGCCGATATGTCTGATAGTGAAATGGACGAAATTTTGTTAGATATGCATGATAGTGAAAATCCAGAAATGTCTGATCGTGAAAACAATTAAAACTTGCCAGCCTTCTCGATAAGAAGCAGGTTAATCTGGGGAATGCTATCGTCCTGCTTACTAAGCCAGCCATATATGCCCGCATTCCACGCAGTATTCCCACGGCGACTCATGTTGAATCCTCCATGGCCACCCACTGTGCATCCTATCTGGGGTGGGGACACCTGTTTTGGATCTTCACAATTTCAGTCTACTGCCTGTAAGGCACGAAGAAGGTTCCTTTTCTTATTCTTGCATTCCCTAATCCCTTGGCGTACTTCGTAGATGATTGGGTTGTTGAGCTTTTGACGCATCGTTGGCTTAGACATAGTATCTTAGTATCACCTCTCTATAAAAGGTAGGGGGTGGGTCTCAGAGCCAAAACTCCTTTTCGTACAACAAAGTCACGTTCAACTGTGCCAGATACTACTTTTTTGCTTTGCTTTCACGAAGCTGCAATAGCTGGAAGCTGTCGTAGCAGCGACTTGCATCTTTTTTGCTGCGTACTAGGCCTTCGTTATTGATAAAGTTGGCCGCCGGATCCCTTAGCTGCTCCTCTCGTATACGTTGGAGCGTCCACACTCGGGCATGCTCCCTCTCATGGTTCTTGAGAATTAGGATCATGCTAGGCCCGATATGTGTCTCAATCGTTTTCTTCTCCCTGATCCTGTATATCCCTTGGGGCAGGTCTCGCCACTTGGTTGGCTGTTGCGCTTCGCTAAAGGCACCTCTCTGGCGGTTGAAGTCTTCGCTCTTTGGCCATTGAAAGTCTTCGCTTGCTGCTGCGCTATGCTCTTCCATGGTAGCCATTCAAAATGGGTATACTAAGGAAAATACCAATGTCTAAATGGAAATCTCGGTGGTTCAAATCAGACCTCTATTACCTCAAGACGTCTATATTCATCTCAAAAGGTATGGGACTGGGAGCATTCCCAGAGCTCTGGAGCCCTCCTAGCACCAGGTGGCCCAGAATTCCGATTACACTACTGTGCAGTATCCATCACGTGTTGTCACTGAACTACTGCCTCAAACTTTTGTGAAATCGTACCAAACTTCTGGGCTACACCTAGCTCTCCTGTCTCTGTGTTGCAAGCGTATTTTTTTTGAAAAAGAAAAATTATTTTTTTTAACTTAAATCTTCAACTTATAAAAATGTAATTAATCACGAATATTAGATTTATATTTGCAAAAGAAATGTTTGAATTCTGCTTGGTGAAAATCATGACAACACAGCAACTATCCTCAATTAAAACAAAGCTGTCTCCATCACGACGTGTGGTGAGGTGTTTTGAATTGCACAGTGGGAGTTGTTTTTAATGATGCCATGGAAGTAGGTGTTTTTAATGACGTGGCAGTGAGGTGTTTTTAATGACATGGAAGTGAGGTGTTTTTAATGACAGTGGAAGTGAGGTGTTTTTTAATGACGTGGAAGTGAGGTGTTTTATGACATGGAGTGAGTGTTTTTAATGACGTGGCAGTGAGGTGTTTTTAATGACATGGAAGTGAGGTGTTTTTAATGACTGGGGTGAGGTGTTTTAATGACGTGGAAGTGAGTGTTTTTAATGACGTGGAAGTGAGGTGTTTTTAATGACTGCAGTGAGGTGTTTTTAATGACGTGGCGTGAGGTGTTTTAATGACATGGCGGTGAGGTGTTTTTAATGACGTGGCGGTGAGGTGTTTTTAATGACTGGCGGTGAGGTGTTTTTAATGACATGGCGGTGAGGTGTTTTTAATGACGTGGTGGGTGAGGTGTTTTTAATGACATGGCGGTGAGGTGTTTTTAATGACGGGAGGTGAGGTGTTTTAATTAGAGTGGGTGAGGTGTTTTAATGATATGGCGGTGAGGTGTTTTTAATGACATGGTGGTGAGGTGTTTTTTAATGACGTGGTGGTGAGGTGTTTTTAATGACATGGGTGATGT
Organism: Eptatretus atami; assembly: GCA_035128595.1. Taxonomy (NCBI): domain Eukaryota; kingdom Metazoa; phylum Chordata; class Myxini; order Myxiniformes; family Myxinidae; genus Eptatretus; species Eptatretus atami. The sequence goes on along the minus strand of CM068956.1, from coordinate 21,551,386 downwards.
GTTTTTTAATGACGTGGGCGGTGAGGTGTTTTTTAATGTTAGTGGAAGTGAGGTGTTTTAATGATGTGGAAGTGAGGTGTTTTAATGACATGGGAGTGAGGTGTTTTTAATGACGTGGGGTGAGTGTTTTTAATGACATGGAAGTGAGGTGTTTTTAATGACTGGGGTGAGGTGTTTTTAATGACGTGGCAGTGAGGTGTTTTTAATGACATGGGTGAGGTGTTTTTAATGACGTGGCGGTGAGGTGTTTTTAATGTATGAAGTGAGGTGTTTTTAATGAGTGGAAGTGAGGTGTTTTTAATGACATGGAGTGAGGTGTTTTTAATGACATGGCGGTGAGGTGTTTTTAATGACGTGGCGGTGAGGTGTTTTTATGTATGGAGTGAGGTGTTTTTAATGATGTGGTGGTGAGGTGTTTTAATGAGTGGAGTGAGGTGTTTTTAATACAGGCGGTGAGGTGTTTTTAATGACGTGGCGTGAGGTGTTTTAATGTATGGAAGTGAGGTGTTTTTAATGAGTGGAAGTGAGGTGTTTTTAATGACATGCAGTGAGGTTTTTTAATGACGTGGCGGTGAGGTGTTTTTTAATGACATGGAGTGAGGTGTTTTTAATGACATGGCGGTGAGGTGTTTTTAATGACATGGTGGTGAGGTGTTTTTAATGACGTGGCAGTGAGGTGTTTTTAATGACATGGAAGTGAGGATGTTTTTAATGACATGGAGCGTGAGGTGTTTTTAATGACATAGGTGGTGAGGTGTTTTTAATGACATGGTGGTGAGGTGTTTTTATGACGTGGAGGTAGGTGTTTTTAATGACTTGTAGGCGAGTGAGGTGTTTTTAATGACATGGCTGGTGAGGTGTTTTTAATGACATGGGGTGAGGTGTTTTTAATGACATGGTGCTGAGGTGTTTTTAATGACATGGTGGTGAGGGTTGTTATGGTGGAGGATGTTATGATGGTGAGGTGTTTTTAATGACGTGGAGGTGAGGTGTTTTAATGACAGTGGGTGAGGTGTTTTTAATGACGTGGAGGTAGGTGTTTTTAATGACGTGGCGGTGAGGTGTTTTTAATGACATGGCGGTGAGGTGTTTTTAATGACATGCGGTGAGGTGTTTTTAATGACATTGTGTGAGGTGTTTTTAATGACGTGGTGGTGAGGTGTTTTAATGACGTGGTGGTGAGGTGTTTTTAATGACGTGTGCGTGAGGTGTTTTTAATGACGTGGAGTGAGGTGTTTTTAATGACATGGCGGTGAGGTGTTTTTAATGACGTGGTGGTGAGGTGTTTTAATGACATGGCAGTGAGGTGTTTTTAATGACATGGCGAGTGAGGTGTTTTTAATGACATGGCAGTGAGGTGTTTTTAATGACATGGGAGTGAAGTGTTTAATGACGTGGAGTGAGGTGTTTTAATGACATGGCGTGAGGTGTTTTAATGACGTGGTGGGTGAGGTGTTTTTAATGACGTGGCGTGAGGTGTTTTTAATGACATGGCAGTGAGTGTTTTTTAATGACGTGGCAGAGGAGTTTTAATGACATGCGGGTGAGGTGTTTTTAATGCGTGCGAGTGAGGTGTTTTTAATGACTGGCAGTGAGGGTTTTTAATGACATGAGGGTGAAGGTGTTTTTAATCGATGTGGCGGTGAGGTGTTTTTAATGAGTTGGAGTGAGGTGTTTTTAATGACGTGGCGGTGAGGTGTTTTAATGAGTGGCGGTGAGGTGTTTTTAATGACGTGCAGTGAGGTGTTTTAATGATGTGGCGTGAGGTGTTTTTAATGACGTGGCAGTGAGGTGTTTTAATGATGTGGAGTGAGGGAGGTGTTTTTATGATGTGGCAGTGAGGTGTTTTTAATGATGTGGCAGTGAGGTGTTTTAATGACGTGGCGGTGAGGTGTTTTTCATAATGTGGTTGCGAGGTGTTTTGAATGACGTCGAGGTGAGGTGTTTTTCATAATGTGGCGATTGTTGCCCACTGTAGGGAAACGTGATGAAGCAAGCATTGCAAGCCAATTCCACGCTGGTATATGTATGTACTTATATATATATATATATATATATATATATATATATATATATATATATTACAAATGAAAAGCACGGTCCGTCCGTGAAGCTGTGCGACTATATGCCTATTAATCACGTCCTGTTTGAATGTTGGTTGCAGACGACACAAACATCGATAAATTATGTACTAATGGAATGTTCCTTTTCACAGTGAAGCTGTGTGGCTGTCTAGTAATTACGTGCTGTTTGAACGTTCGTTCCACCCTGACTTCACTCACACATACATGTACGTGTCTTAATTACGTACTATTGGAATGTTCCTTTTGACGCTTTCGACTGCTGAGACCCCTCTGACCGTTGAAGACTCTTTAAGACCCCCAAGAGCCTTAACACACCAAAAGACCCCAAAGACCCAAAAGTCTCAAAATACCCAAAAGACCCCTTACACCCTTCAGATTAGACAGCTTAGACCCTTGACCATTTCGACCACTTGGACCTTCTTATATCACAAATAAATATGATATCAAAAATATTACAAATAAATTTGTTGAGAAGAAATGTTTGAATTATCATTGGTTAAAATTATGACACACAGCAAATCTGTAACGTCAATCTCTGCAAAAACATGTGGAGAGGCGAGCACAGTGAGCCGATCCACGCTAACGCATATGTATCTCATGCACTCTCTCAAAAAACAGTATAATTGGTAATGCAGACTTCAGCAACTCTTCATTTACAGATAACACAAATTAGGAAACACCAATAGTTGGCTTAGACATATGCCAATGTCGGCCATATGTTCATATGTTCTCAACACAATTATGAGATTTTGAGACATATGTTTTGAGACATATGTTCTCAACACGTGCAGGTGATTTTACCAAAATTTGAGAGACATATGTTCTCAACACAATTATGTCCATTCTGCCTTTGAATCTTCAGGGACTAGTGTCTGACCAAAATACACGATTCTATTGCTCGACAAGGAGGGCATGGTATTTTGCATGATGGTCCTTTGGAGGGGATATGAAATCAGTTATTTACTTCTACACCCTCTTGCAATAAACAAACACATGTCATTCTTTAAATCAGGGGTTCTTAACCTTTGGATGATTCCAGACCCCCAATGGATTGCCCAACATGGTCCCATACCCCCTTCACTTGACTGTCAAAATCATCATCATCACCAGTCCTATTAGTTGACAGTATGAATTCCAAAGATGTCAATAGCTTGAATTTATTTTAGATATGGATAGCTAGGAATAGAACATGAAAGGCAATCATAAGCATTTATCATATATATTTACAAAAAATAAATAAAAAATAACCGAGAAATTACAAATATACAAACATTGAATAACAGTGAATATTGAATAACAGTGCTAGTTATAATATAACATTCTAACCAACTATAAATTAATAAATCAAATATATACAAATATTCAGAGATCGAGTCCCATACACCCAGCATTTAGTTCCCATACCCCTAAGGGGTATGGATACCCCCGGTTAAGAACCCCTGCTTTAAATGATAGCAAGTATATGAGTTGGTATCTGAGCCTGTGTATTTGTTTTTGAGGTATCTAGTCTGAGTTTGACACTTGATCTATCTACAAATCTCTCAATCTGATGTTTCACAGGCAGGGCATTGCATCAGTGATTGCGTTATTCTTCAGATGGACATTAAGCTGGGGACTCATCTTCTAGCATAAGCTAGTGGATGTTAAAGATCCCACAGTGTCTTTTGGCAAAGACTAGGCCAGTTATTCACCAGACTCGGTGGTGGAATGATCAGAGCATCCGCTCTAAGTCGGGGAGATCGGTGATTCAAACCCCGACTTCATCATATCGAAAATGGTAAAATGGTATGTGCTGCTTTTTTGTTTGACACTCAGCATTTAAAAAGGATATGAGCACGGACAATCCACATAGGTTGGTATCCATGGGGAGGAGGAAATGCCTCCTTAGAAAGTGCCCCGCAGAGTGTGGTGAGAAAGGTGGTGCCATTGTTGTGACGTCGCTGATACCCAGAGTACCTGGGAAGTGACGACACTTCCCAAAGCTCAGTGTCTGTCTCATCTAACAGTCTTGTGTGGTGTCATGTGTGTTTGTATGTCCATGTGTGTGGGTGGCAGCTCCACTATGAGCCTTATATTATGTAAAACAAACAAACACAAAAAAATCCTAGCCAAATTCCAAAATGCTGCCATAACCAGTAGAATGTTAGGCCTGGCCAGCCGCTTAGTGGAAACACTTGTGCCAACTGTACTCCCTCTCTGAGCCGTTGACCCCATACGACATGGTACATAGAGGTAGGAGATGGTGACAGTGATATTTATATCAAAATTAAGTAAAGCATCAACAGGAAAACCATAGCCTGCCATATATTTGAGAAATAACATCAAAACTCGATCAAGTGTTACTCTCGGTCACTCTCACATAAACAAACACAAAGCACACACCAAAAGAATTAAAACACATTTACCTCACACATATACCTCCATTTCATATATTAAGCAAGCTTCCTCTGTCCTGTACTTCTAATTATTGCCAACTCATTATGACATCAGCCTCGATACTGATTACTTATGTTCAAAGCAGTGATGTGACTAGTTGATGGTTTAAATGTTTCTTCACATCTTTAGTCAGGGTCATCACTGGGAGGTCAAGTCAGTTTACATCAATTCACAAGCAGCAAAAATATGAAATAAAGCCTTGAAAACAACAAATGAGATCTGCAAAACAGGATATGGGTAAAAACGAGCCAATTACACTGCAGATGTGTGCATGGTAGGTGCGAGGGGCTTGTGTGCAATGATTGGGTAGCCTGTGGGTAGACTCTGAGAGTCGAGAAGCTCCACAATGCTGTAAGGTGCACACTCCTCGAGGCCCAAGTGTGAGCACAACCAGCCAAAGAAGCCCTTCTCAGGATCACGGGCAGCCTGCCACCACATAGCAAAGGTGCAGGTGAATTGGCTCGTAACAGCATGCAAAGCCAAAGCAATACTTGCTGCCATGATTAGTGGTGGGTAGAAAAGCATAAGCAATGGGCAGAGTGTCACCTTATGCCAGAAAGTTCGCTGCTCATTATACACCAAAAACACATTGTACCATGTGATTGTACCATAATAGAAAGCCACAACGAGTGCCACTGCAAACACAAATGGGGCACAAAGTACACTCCAGGCAACCACATGCGGACCCCGAGCAAGGCCACAGTGACAACGTGACGGTGAATGATCTTCCGTCAACGGCTGTCCAGGCCCTCCTCCTTCGGCCTCATCTTGACCACTTAGCTCAAGCAGTTCTTTCTCTGTGAGACTGAGATGAATGTCTACAAGGTGCCCCTTCTTTTTGCCACGTGTGATCGTGCCTGTAAGTGTCACGAAGCGTCCGTCACCCAAGTGGATTTTGGGAGTAATGATGGAGTAGTGCTAGCTTCATCCGGACTTGGAACCGTCATCGGCCTCCACTTTTATCACCTGCACGTGGTTCCTGAAAGACACCGAAAAACATTATCCAATTAGCAAAACGCAACCTATCAGCAACTTGAGCTCAGAATCGGTCACATGAAAAACCGATCACATACAGATATTTTGAATAATCATTCTGTTCGAATCTGCATTGTAATTTGGCCCCATATAGCAGGCTTTGCAATGATCAGCAAATAAACAGATAAAACACTCGAACATACTGTTACGAATCTGGAAACCATGCGCACTCAACATTCAGGTCCCAAAGTTAGTTATGTCGATAAGTATGTGTACAGTTAGAATCCATCCCCTTCTGTCTAATGGGAATTACATGTGTGTGCTACGGGTTATTTTTTATAGTTAGGATTGTTACATTTAAACAGCAACTACAACAACAACAACATTGCTCCTTCGCTCCTGCCACCATCGGCCTTCCTCACGCCATGCGTGCTGAGCGCAGACGGGGCGGGCTTCCATCGCATCCGCTGGAAGCTCCGCTCCAAAAAAGGGCATGGAAAGTTTTCCTCTGCCCAATGAGCCAAGGAGCATCACTGCGTGCCCCAGCCAATGGGAGGCGAGCGTGCCGAGAAAAGAAATCTCTCGGACCTAAAGGAAAAAAGAAAGAGGAGAGGACGGAGACCGGGTGATCGTGGCCACGGCAGAGTGGTGGTCGACGAGGGTTCTGCGGGATCATGACGATTGCAGTCTACGGTCCTTTGTGGTGGCTCACCGTGGTGGTGGTGACCAAACAGTGCGGCGGCCGAGCAGTCAGGGGCGAGGGCCGTGGACTGCGGGTCGTGGGTTCGAGTCCCACCAGTGGCTTCGAAGTCAGTGGAACCGCACGAAGCGGGAAGGTCCAAGACAGGCTCTTACCTCCAGCTCACCTTCCCTCCGACCTGCAGGTATCAATAAAGGCCGCAGCCACTATTTCTTTTGGGGGTGTGTGTTTCTGAGTGTGGGCCCGTCTTTTCAGTGGAAACGCATAAGTGCTTGTATATAAATTGCATTCCTTTTATTCGGATAACTCTGCTCTGTGTCTCCCTACCTACTGTAAATAAATATCTGTTAAATGTTCCAGCTCGTTTCTGTGTTTCTTTCATTGGCTTAGCACGGTGTGTGTTGAGAAATAGCGAGGCAGTAAATTGTTCATTTGGACCGACAGGCCTCGGTAACCTCCGCTCGGGTTACACACGGTTCGGGCACGGTAACAGCTCGTCCCGCTCGAGGTCTGTCGAGGGTGTGAATTCCTTGGTAGCTTTGCCGCGTGGGTAATTAGGTATATTGAAGTTTGGCAATTGACCCTACTCCACGCGGTCGAATTATTGACGATTCATGGTCCTGCAAGGGCCCCGTGCCTTCCGGACTTACCCGAGGGTCACGACCTAAATTCCGGGTGTTCGGTGGGAGACGACTCCACTGCTCCACCTAGTGGCCGTTTATCGCCACCGATACCCGGCCCCGCAACAATACTACCTGCTTTGCTGGTCAAATCTTCTTCTTCGTTTGTATGCAGCACAAGGTTGCAGGGTAGCGTCATTAGGTGAGGGTGCAGCTGTGCCCCTGATGCAATGCCCTCTTTAACGTCCACCAACGGATGCTGGCAGACGGGACCCCCATTTAACGTCCATCCGAGGAACAGCACTCACATTGATGAATCACTGCTTGTGAAACACCGGAATGACAGTTTATAGCTGGGTTGGGATTCAAACCCAGGCAAGACATCTTAGAGTAAGTGTGCGTACCTCTAGACCATTCTGTCGGGCCTGCTGTTCTAAGAAAGAGCTGTATGGGTGAATGCAACTCCTACTCCTTTCCCTTCTTTCTCTCACATACAATCAATTTATTCGAAAAGAACAGAAACATTCCGTTACTGAACTGACCAACAATTAATGCGTGCAACAAAAATGGCAATGCTCAAAATTCAAACTGCTCCACAAAATAAATAACAAATTCAGTGCAGAGGAAAGTAACAGTTTGTGCAATTATTAAGCGTGGCTAGGATTTAGAGCAGGGGTTCCCAACCTGGGGTGCCCACACCCCCTGGGGAGTGCGACGATGGAATTTCAGGGGGTGCGACAAAGAGCGGCTTGTGTCCTTGAGTGACGGATCACGAGTCATCACTCAGCCAGCTGCCAGTGTGCCTTGAGAAGTGGTAGTAGGTGGTGTGTTGCGTAGATAGTAATCTCGTTTACGAGTATTTAATCAAAAGGAGAGAATACCAGAATTAACATAAAAGTAAAGTAACTGATTGTCGAGTATTGCTTTTAAAATCATTATAACGCAACATCTGACATAATCATTGTACATCATTACGCCTACACTGAAGCGTAAGATATTCGTCAGTTCATTTTTACGGGCGAGTGACTGGTTATAGTACACGCGGTGATGGGCTGGAAAACTGTTGCAGCGTGTTACAAATTTGCATTGTGTCTCCATACTGAGTGTGATTTATCTTAGCACGTTGACCGTCATACGTATTATTGCGTACTACCACTGGTGAACACTTTATTAATATAATTTAATCGTGAACATTATAAACTTTCGGAAAACTCGTATTTAGGCACTTTTGCGGAATAATGGTGATTTAACAATTGCTTGGAAGATATTGAGACAGATTTTTAATATATCTCAATCACATAAAAGGGTTAGTCTTGCCCTTAATATTAGATATTCTGAACTTATACATGCAATCACAATTGCTTGTTAAATAGTCTTG
>CM068956.1:21506911-21532192 GCA_035128595.1 Eptatretus atami | reverse complement strand
ACTTCCTGAAAATTGGCATTTATATGTAAAAATAAAAATAAAAAGAATACTAAATAATAAACAAATAAACCCTGCAGCAGACAGTAACCATCTCCGATTTTGAAAATTCCTCCAGAAAAAAAAGTTATGACGTCAAAATATCTCCGCTAATGGAAATCGCCTAAAAATATTATCTCCGAAACTAGGCAAGCTTTTTGAAATTCTGTTTGCGGGAGATTCGAACAGGGCATTAGCAGAGATTAATTACTCGCACATATGATACATCACTATGACGTCATATCAATTTTTATGACGTCATTCCTATTTTTTGACATTTTTTGTTTCACCAACCCAGAGTTTTCATCGGATCTTCATGAAACTTGCCATGTATATGCAGAAAGGCCACGCGCAGGAGTAACCATCTCCGATTTTGGAAATTCTTCCTAGAAAAAAAGGGACGTCAATAATATCGCGCATAATGGAAATCGCCTATAACCATTATCTCCGAAACTAGGCAAGCTGTTTATTTGTTTGCGGGAATCAAGCCGGGCATTAGCACAGATAATTTTTATCGAAACCTGAAACATCACATTGTCATATTCGTTTTTATGACGTCATCATTAAGAGGACGAGGATATTAGCTCATTCGAAGCATGTTAGTTAGGTTATTAATATCCAACAACCAACAAACGCAATCCACCACTCCTTCACTCCTTCAGCGCTTTTCCGGCAACGTGCAGCAAGGTCACGTACGTGAATGAGAGAATGAGAAGCAGGAGCAAAGAAGACATTTAATTTTATGTTCATAATTGGGATTGATTTTACTGTTTACAATTTTTTCTGAATAAACTAGAATCTAATTGCTCAATTTATACTTGCATTTTATGCACGAGTTAAAACTTATTTTTTAAGTTCAATTTTTTTCACCCGCAGTATTGTATATGGTTTCAATTTGTGGTTCAAAAATTATAAATTAGAACTTCTTCATCTTCAAATGTGGATATTACTTTTGTAGGGGGTGTGGAACATTAATCGAACATTTCTAGGGGTGTGGGGCATAGAAAAGGTTGGGAACCACTGATTTAGAGGTCAGGCCAGGTATGGGAAGCATGTGCCAGAACAGCGCGTCGCTGCGTCCACTTTCCACCCGGTACTTCCAGGGGCCATCCTCCAGGCAGATGCAAGGCCCATCCCCATCTCCTTGAGATGCCGGTCAACCTAAGTGCAACCATGAGGCCACGTGGTCGGCCCATTGGCCTCCTCCACTCACGAGACTCCCTCGCTGAGAGAATCTGGAGAGCAGGATCAGCGTCAGGAAAACGAGCCACATGTCATACAGCGCAACTACACTCACGGACTATGCAGGTAACAAATATCATCAGAGTCTCTCTCAGCAACCGCTCGTTGGACACAAAATCCGACCAGCGATCACCAAGGATTCTTCGAAGAGACCTGGTACCAAAGGAATTAAGTCTCCGTCTCAGATCCTTGATAAGAGTCCAAGTTTCGCATCCATAGAGCAAGACTGGAAGCACCAAGGACCTGAAGACATGGACTTTCGTCCTCCCCACAGGTACCGGCAGCGCCAACCCCATGATCCAGTGAATCCATGACTCCCCCAGGCCCGACCCAGACGTCTATTGACCTCTGACTCACAGCCAGCAGAGACATGAATATCACTGCCAAGGTAAGTGAATCTCTCCACGACCTCAACATCCTCACACAAACAGACACAGACAGGACAGCAGCATCCAATATGTCATTGAAAAGCCTGGATCCTAGTTTTTGACCAAAAGAAACCCGTAATCCCAGCGCTCCGACTCCTCATTCACACCTCGAGGGCCCCAAAAGGATATCTAAAGTCTCCGCAAGGATGACTGCATCATCTGCGAAATCAAGGTCTGAGATCTTGACATTCCCAAACGATGCACCGCAGCTTGATCTTCCTACATCCTCCCTAGAATCCAGTCCATACAGGTGCTGAAAAGGTGGGGGGCAGTAACACACCCCTGGCGAACTCCAGTAACAACTGGAAATAAGTCAGAGATGGTACCATCACATTTCACAGCACTCTCGTACCAGAGTAGAGTTCAGACATCAGATCGATCAGTTTTGGTGGCACCCCACGAAGACCAAAAATCCTCCAGAGGGCATCCCGATTCACTGAATCGAATGCTTTACAGAGATCAACATAGGCTGCAAGCAGCCCCTGCCGAAACTCTCATCTGCGTTCGGTGAGGACCCGAAGAGCAAGGATACGGTCAATCGTTGACCTCTTTGGTGTAAAGCCTAACTGCTCTGGACGCTGGTGCTCAAGCAGATGGTGGCGAACCCTATCAAGAATTATCCGAGCAAAAGACCTTGCCCGGCACTGGAGAGCAGCGTCACCCCTCGGTAGTTGTTGCAGTCTTGGCGATCACCCTTCCCTTTCCAGAGAGGGACAACAAGGCCCCTCTTCCAATCAGTTGGGATGATGCCTGTGTTCCAGGCAGAGCACAAAACTGCATTCAACGACACGAGTGTAGCATTTCCACCAGCCTTGAGAAGTTCAGCATGGAATGCACAGATCCCTGGAGCTTTACCCCATTTCAACCGGTTCACCGCAGCCCGTGTTTCCACAAGCGAAGGTAGACACAGTTGATTGGAGGGTCAGCAACAGGGATTGTAACACCCTTGACGTCCAACTCGACAGCTGGTGGATCAGCCTGGTACAACCGCTCAAAGTAACCGGCCAGCAGGCCTTCACTTCAGACTCCTCTGTCAAAGCTACCACCTCTGCTCTAACTGCCTGCTCCGAGGGATGGTTGGATGAACGCTATGCGCGAATTCCCCTGTAAGCGGGACAAGAATCACCTGTCCACAGGTGATTCTAAACCCTCACAGATTCCTCGCACATAGGCCTCCTTGTCCACACTTAGTGCACGTACAGTTTTACGCCTCAGCTCCCTGAACAGCTCAGCTCTGCTATTCAGCCTGGCCCTGCGAATATGGTCAATGGTATCCAGTGTCCCTTGAGAGACAAATTCTTCTTTGCCCTGCGGTGAGCTCCAAGACATCGTCGACAACATCAAGGACGGTGGTCTTGAAGGCACTCCACAACTCTTCAGGACCCCCAAAGCACCCAGACCCCCCAAATATCCACTCAGCCTGTTTGCAAACTCCTCAGCTACCCTCTCATACTTGAGCTTGCCAACATCCAGCCTAGGCTGGGATGGTACCATTCTCCCCGGATTTAAGGTGCAGCTTTAGAGTTGCTGCAACAAGCCGGTGGTCAGTATTGAGGAACTGAGCACTCCGGTAGACCCTGTAGTTCTGACTCATCCTCCAGCGACCATCAACGAGGACATGGTCAATCTCCTTTGCCACACCAGCATTGGAATACAAACAAACCAATACAATCAAAGGTCGAAACCATCCAACCCGAATAAAAAACAAACACAAAATAAGACCCAAAAAAAACCACAATCAACAAAACAAACAAACAAAAACCTAAAACAAAAAAAAAAAGAAATAACCCAACACCAACACCCACACCACCATAAACCAAAAAAACAAAAAAAAGAAACACTAAACACCACCCCACAAAACCAAAAACCAAAACACAACAAAAAAAAAACCTAAAACACAAAAACCAAAAACCAACCATACCACACACAAATAACCAAACCACCAACCAAACAAACACACAAACACCAACACCAGACAAACCGAACACACCCAAAAACTACCGACAAGAGACCAACACAAAAAAAAAAAACAACAAGAAGAAACCACAAAAAACCACCAAACCAACCCAACCAAAAACCCCAAACCCACCCAACAAACCCCAAAAAATATACGAAAAAACAAACCCCACCTAAATAAAAATACAACCCAAAAAAAAACAAACACACACCAACACCCTATACAACCAAAAAAAAACACCATAACAAAAAAACACCAACCCCAAAAACCCAGAAAAACCAAACCCAAAGACACCACCAGAAGAACCAACGAACCACGAAAACCAAACAACACCAAACACCCAACAAAACCACAACCAAAAACAAAGCGAATAACAACCAACCCACCAAAACCAATAAACACCAACCTATGAAAAAAAACAACACACACATACATACCCACACAACCCAAACACCCACAACACCAACCAAACAAAAAAATACACCCAACAAAAACCCATCAAAAACACAAACAACTAAAAAAAACAGCAATACCACCCCACAAAAAACAACCAAAAAAACTAAAAAAACAATAAAAAAAACAAAAAAAACAGACTACTCCTAACAAAACCAAAACCAAAATAATACAAAACCCAACAACACCAAAACACCACTCTACAACGACCCCCACAAAACTACACCAAACCACCACAAAAAAAACCAACCTCCCAAAAAAACCAAAAAACAACACAAACAAAACAAAAACACCAACATACAACAACCAACAAAAAACCAAATAAAAAAACACAAAAAACCAAATTAACCAACCCCACAAATAAAACACAAAAAACAAACCAAACCCACCCCAAAACATACAACAAAACAAAAATAACCAAAAACAGCCCGCATACACCAACCACAAAAAACTACACTATAACCAAACACACAAAAAAAAACCCCAACCAAAACAACAACATAAACAAAAAAAAATACAAAAGCCACAAAAAAACAGAAAGACACCAACAAAAAAAACAAAAAAACAACACCACCAAAACCACAACACCAAAAAAAGAAAAAAAAAAAAAAAAAAACAACACCAAACCAACTAACCACCAAACAAAACAAAACCAACACAAAAAACCAACACAACCACAAACACCATCCAAGAACAAAAAAAAAACACGACAAAGAATTTTAAATAATACAAATAAAAAACAAAAAACTACAACAAACAACCGGACAAAACCAACAAAACCCACAAAGATAAACAATCAATAAAACCCAAACAAAACCAAAACAACACACAAAAAAAATAAACAAGAACCCCAACACACCCAAAAAAAAAACCAAAAACTACCAACACCCAAAAAACAAACCAAAACCCAACCAACCATAACAAAACAAATAAACAACCCAACCCCAAGACAAAAACACAATATAACCAAAAACACAAAAAAACAACAAAAGTAAAAAACACACCAACAAAACACACAACCACACAAAACCCATAAATAACCACCACAAACATACAACACAAACAAAAAACCCCACAAAAAATACGACCAAATACCCAAAAAAAAAAACCCAACAACCAACACCTCAAACACACCAGAAAAAAATAACAACCAATCAAAACAAAACCTACCCCCAACCTAATAAAAAAAAAAGAAAATACCACAAACTAAACAAACCAAGACAAAACCAACCTACCCAACAAAAAATACACCAACCAACACAACCACAAGACCACAACAAAGGATCCAGCGATGAGCTTGTGGGTGCTGAAACCATGAACAGCTACCCTAAGTCCATGACTTCTTGCAAAGTCAAGGAACTTAGTGCTATTCTGGTTCATAGTTCCTGACCCATGGGGACCAACACATGTCTCATAACCATCCCTATCAGTTCCAGTCGATGCATTGAAATCCCCCAAGACTAGAAGTGTATCTCGTCTAGGGCATTGATCAACCACAGACTCGAGCGTGGCGTAGGATGCATCCTTCACGGTGAGATCACTCGCCTCAGTCGGAGCATAGACAGAGACCAGGGAAATGACACCTAAGGAGTGACGAATCCTTCGTCTCATAATACGCTCGTTGACCGGTGTTACCTCAATTATCATTGGGTCAGCTTATTGGACACAGCCACAGCATCTCCTTGAGTATGGTAACCATCAGAGCGACCAGACTAATAGTAGGTGTAACCACCCACCATTATTTCACCGCAATCCGGTCTCCGAACCTCAGAGAGTGCTGCAATACGCATGTCCAAACGCTTGAGCTCAGATGATAACAGAGACAGGTGATAATCCCTCTTAGGGATAGGACATTCCAGGCACCCACCCAAAGGGACCGCCTCAGGTTAACCCAAGGAGACGCCGTCTGGTGGACGACACCTCAGCACACTCTGACACACTCTCCCGCAATCTTACCCAGGAATGTTACCCCGTGGTTTCCCTCCTATCATCAAAGATTGGGGGCCCCGAAAGGTTTTGCCCCAATCCCGTCATCCGGTGAGCTGCCCTGCGAACGGAAGCTGCACAGGAGGTACTCCCACGGAGTGGGTTTTCAGATTTTTTTGCGTTTTTGTGTTTTGCGGAATGAAGAGTTTTATGGTGGCCGGAGTGCAAATCCTGCCACCAACCTCCTAATAAGAAGTAACCCAACTGCAAGAGGACGTCCGCAGACACAGTTGGACACTAGATATGGATGACCGTTGGCTCACAAGGAGCTCCTCCGCCTTTGACAGGTTTTGTTTTTATCCTGCTTTCGAGGTGTTGTGTGCCAATTCAACGATTGAACAACAAAAAACTGACAAACACATTTTCCACTAACTAATGAACAGAAAATTGTTGAGATTTAAAACATGAAGAACAATTTCTCATCTACATGTTATATTTAGACGACATTTTTCTTGTTTTATCATACAGCAACCTCGATGAAATTTGAGTTCAGCAAACATAATCAATAGAGTAACATTCTGTTGCAAAACAAAAACAAAAAAAAATCTACATATAATTTAACAGTGAATCCTGTGAGATTGGCCAGAGGTTTTTGGACTATGTTGTTTCATAAGCCAGCTGGTTAAATCTGTCTGACTTGGGCAAGAAATTAAAACTAGGTGTGGGAACCAGCAATAATTTGTGACTCTTCACGAAAGAGACCATAGAATCTTAACATCACCCAACTAATGCTAGCAAATGGGACAGCAGTTAAACGTCCATTCAGGGACACAACTTGTTAAAACAATGCTCTGCCAGAAAAACAAAAATTCTAACAGTTATAATTGGAACAACCTGGATGAAATTTCGAGATAGTTTGGGCTGGCTGGTTAAATCTGCCTGACTTGGGCAAGAAATTAAAACTAGGTGAGGGAGCCAGCAATAATTTGTGTTATTTCCACCGTCTAATGCCACGTGTGATCTTTTTGCCACGATTTTGTCCATTGCTCGTTTCGTGGAAATCTGCCACAAAACAGATTTCCACCGGTATAATATCCATTGCTCGTGTTTCTTGGCCTAAGCAAGACTCTTCTTCTTATTGGTCTCCTTCAGTAGTGGTTTATTTCAGCAATTCGACCATGAAGGCCTGATTCACGCCACCCTCTGAACAGTTGCTGTTGAGATGTGTCTGTTACTTGAACTCTGTGAAGCATTTACTTGGGCTGCAATCTGAGGTGAGGTAATTGGCGATTTCTGAGCCTGGTAACTCAATAAACTTATCCTCTGCATGAGAGGTAACTCTGGGTCTTCCTTTCCTGTGGCGGTCCTCATGAGAGCTGGTTTCATCATTGCGCTTGATGGTTTTTTACGACTGCACTTGAAGAAACTTTCAAAGTTCTTGAATTTTCTGGATTGATTGACCTTCATGTCTGAAAGTAATGATGAACTGTCCTTTCTATTTGCTTAGTTGAGTTGTTCTTGCAATAATGTGGACTACTACAGTACAGATAAAATAATGGTCTTTTACCAAATAGGGCTATTTACTGTATACCAACCCTACCTTGTCACAACACAACTGATTGGCTCAAACGCATTAAGAAGGAAAGAAATTCGACAAATTAACTTTTAACAAGGCACACCTGTTAATGGAAAAGCATTCCAGGTGACTACCTCATGAAGCTGGTTGAGAGAATGCTAAAAGTGTGCAAAGCTGTCATCAAGGCAAAGGGTGGCTACTTTGAAGAATCTAAAATATAAAATATACTTTGATTTGTTTAACACGTTTTTGGTTACTACATAATTCCATATTGTTATTTCATAGTTTTGATGTCTTCACTATTATTCTACAATGAAGAAAATAGTAAAAATAAAGAAAAACCTTGAATGAGGTGTACCCAAATTTTGACTGGTATTGTATGTGTATATGTATACGTATGTGTATTCTGTATGGTGCTGATGTGATGTATGTAATGTATATATATATATATATATATAAATATATAATATATATATATATATATATATATATATATATATATATATACATACACAGAGCAGGGTATCCGACATATTGTAAGCAATAACGAACCATGTTCCCCATTGTCTCAAGTCACTCACCTGCATTTGATTTTTCATTTATGGATGTTTGACGGTTTCTGTGATTTTTTTCTGGTGTATCGGCTTCAATGTCCATCGGCACCCAAAATTACTGTGCTCCATTGTCTCGGGTGACTCACCTGCTTTTTTTTCATCTCTTTATATTTTCATTTATGGATTTGTCCGACGATTCTCTAATTATTTTTTTCCGGTGTCCTGGCTTCGATGTCCACCAGCACGCAAAATTTCAGTTTTCTATGTCACCGGAAGGCACTGATCTTTATTATCAGTCAGGGGTTCGAAAAGATATAAATATATATATATATATATATATATATTAAAAGAGGCGAACGAGGCATTGCATGTTTGTTTGTTTGTCTGTTTGTACCCCTTCTCTGAGCTCCAAAGTTAATTGTGAATAAAAACAAAACTTTATGGATCACATTTTTTTTTACCATGATGCACCGTACTATGGGTTTTTCACAATCATTTTCTCAGAAATCATAACTTATAAACACACGAGCCACCACCTGTCGAGGGTAGCCACCACCACCTCGAGGGTAAATCCATGTATATATATATATATAATATGCTATATAAAAAGCCCAAATGTTTCGGATTTCAACCGGGGATACCTAAATAATTGGTAAGACGGTGAGCTCTGATCATCAAATATGGAATCGATGTCAAAAATAACTGTTAACGAGGATAATAAAACCATCAGTAAGATTGGCGAAGGAGTCACGTGACCTCTCAAATGTGCTAAACGTGCCCAATGGTCTTGCAAATTTTGCATTCATTAACTGCTAGATGCCTTCTGGGTTTGCAGGCATGACACCATCGTGATGACATCATGACGACATTGGTTTAAGTTTGGAGCATTACTAGCAAGGTACCCAGCGTTGCTTGGCAACGCCAGGTCTTATAATGGCCTCAGTTAAAACCATAGCAATTGTCCCAATCACCCCAGAACATCAAGGCTTAATGAAATGATACATTCGCAAAATCTGTCCAGGCAATCAGAATGCACTCTTTAAACAACTATATAGTTATACAGAGCAAAAATGCTCGTTTTAAAACTTTTGCAGTGTGTATATTTGGAGAAGTAGCTAAGTGGTAACATTTATTCCAGAAACTCTTCTTTCACCCTTATGTTAAGTGATAACATAACAAGTCATGATTTAGAGTTATAACTTAGAATTTTGTCCTTATATGAGCAGTAAAATTACCTTCAAATCGATGCAGAGGTTGAGTTTGTACTATTTTTGGTTTTTGAATAATTAGCGTTTAGCGTGTTTGAAAGGTCACGTGACTTCTTCTTTGCCGATCTTACCGATGGTTGTATTGTCCTAATTAACAGTTATTTTGACATCTGATACATATTTGATGATTGAATGTCACCGTCTCACCAATTATTTAGGTATCCGGGTTGAAATCCGAAAAAAATTGGCCTTTATTTAAAGCATTGTAAATATGGATCTACCCTGAATAATCCGGAGGAATGAATAAATATGGAACCACCGGAGGTGGTTCTGGCTACCCTCGACAGGTGGCGGCTCACGTGTTTAAAAGTTATGATTTGTGAGAAAATGACTGCTTAAAACCCCGAGTAAGGTGCTTTGTGGTAAAATTTTGGATCCTACAAATTTTGGCACGATTAACCTTGGGAGCTCAAAGGAGTAGGGTCACACACAAACAAACAAACTTCTCATTGACTTTTATATAGCGCACGCACGCACACTACACTGAGTGAGCCTTTCTTCTATTTTGCCCTATATGGAGGTCACAGATCCGATATGATGGCGTAGTAGACAATGCTTACCTTTGAGCAGTCCAGTCCATTTTCGATTCTCGGTCCGATTATAACTGTCTGATTTTAATTTTTCCGGCAAAGCATTAGTATCATAAAGTTGCGCCGTCTCTCGCGTGGACGTTGAACTGCATGTCCGTTCGTTAGCATTAGTTGGGTCATGGTCTCTCGTGAGGAGTCGGCAAATTATTGCTGGCTCCCTAAGCAGTTTCAATTTCTTGCCAAAGTCAAACAGACTTGACCAGCCGGCTCGTGAAACAACTTGGACCAACCCCAGACTTACTAGTGCTGCAGTGGTCTCAAAAACAAGCAAAGCATTTGTGCAAGTTATTTTTTCTTTGCAGAGACGGACTTTGTGTGTGAATGTACTGTATTGGGCTTCAAGCATGCAGAGTTGTGCTTGACTGCGTGCTTGAGCCATTATCTGAAATCAATCCAAGTGATATTTTCAGCCACTCTGGATTATTCAGCAAATGCTGTTTGATCGTAGAGTCGCAACGTTGAGTGAGGATTTTAGTTGGTTTCTTCTCACGCATGAGCTGGTTGTACATGACCTGTAGCTTGACTACTACAGATTGTCAATGGAACATGCTGCCTAATTCAGTCCTCCAATTTTGAGATGTTGGGCCTACGTACCTGGCATCACATCGGCACTGACACTCATAAATTCTGTGGCAGAGGTGATATTTTCACCCCTCTCTGTCTGTCTGTTACTGTGCAAAATCGAAGATTTTTCAAGTACATTGGTCAGTCAATTTTGTTATTCTGTCTGTCTGTCAATCACCTACAGGTCGCAATTCTAAACCGATCGTCATGAAACTTTACAGAAAATTGTTGAGATTTAAAACATGAAGAACAATTTCTCATCTACATGTTATATTTAGACGACATTTTTCTTGTTTATCATACAGCAACCTCGATGAAATTTGAGTTCAGCAAACATAATCAATAGAGTAACATTCTGTTGCAAAACAAAAAACAAAAAAAAATCTACATATAATTTAACAGTGAATCCTTGTGAGATTGGCCAGAGGTTTTTGGACTATGTTGTTTCATAAGCCAGCTGGTTAAATCTGTCTGACTTGGGCAAGAAATTAAAACTAGGTGTGGGAACCAGCAATAATTTGTGGACTCTTCACGAAAGAGACCATAGAATCTTTAACATCACCCAACTAATGCTAGCAAATGGGACAGCAGTTAAACGTCCATTCAAGGGACACAACTTGTAAAACAATGCTCTGCCAGAAAAACAAAAATCTAACAGTTATAATTGGAACAACCTGGATGAAATTTCGAGATAGTTTGGGCTGGCTGGTTAAATCTGCCTGACTTGGGCAAGAAATTAAAACTAGGTGAGGGAGCCAGCAATAATTTGTGTTATTTCCACCGGTCTAATGCCACGTGTGATCTTTTTGCCACGATTTTGTCCATTGCTCGTTTCGTGGAAATCTGCCACAAAACAGATTTCCACCGGTATAATATCCATTGCTCGTGTTTCTTGGCCTAAGCAAGACTCTTCTTCTTATTGGTCTCCTTCAGTAGTGGTTTATTTACAGCAATTCGACCATGAAGGCCTGATTCACGCCACCCCTCTGAACAGTTGCTGTTGAGATGTGTCTGTTACTTGAACTCTGTGAAGCATTTACTTGGGCTGCAATCTGAGGTGCAGGTAATTGGCGATTTCTGAGGCTGGTAACTCCAATAAACTTATCCTCTGCATGAGAGGTAACTCTGGGTCTTCCTTTCCTGTGGCGGTCCTCATGAGAGCTGGTTTCATCATTGCGCTTGATGGTTTTTACGACTGCACTTGAAGAAACTTTCAAAGTTCTTGAAATTTTCTGGATTGATTGACCTTCATGTCTGAAAGTAATGATGAACTGTCCTTTCTATTTGCTTAGTTGAGTTGTTCTTGCCATAATGTGGACTACTACAGTACAGATAAAATAATGGTCTTTTACCAAATAGGGCTATTTACTGTATACCAACCCTACCTTGTCACAACACAACTGATTGATATGCGGATTCCTACCACAAAAGTGGCACGAAAAGAGCTATCCATGTATTGCTTCCATTTGTGTCGACATATCTTTGAGTTCAGGCTTTTCACCTGTTGCAAATGAAACGAAGCAACAAGGTAGATTGGAGGTTGAAAATGACCTGCGTTTGCCGCTTTCAACACTCCTCCGCGTATCCAAGAATTGGCAAGAAAAAACAATCACAGGTTTCTCATTGACTGTAATCTTTATCAGAATAAAATGAATTACAATACCCTGGCATTCTATTGAACTTTTATTATTGAAGTACGCTTCAGTAACTTTAGTCTGTTAAGTAATTAGTTATGAATGTTAAAACGACTTTTATTCAAGTTTTTAAAATCCATCAACATTTCTATTGCTATTAAATTTGTAAAATTCCAACTATAAAAATAATCGAAATAAAATCTATAATGTACTAATATAGAAACAATGCCGGTAGGCGACATGGTGCTCGCTCTAGATGGAAAGCTGGCCGACGCGACTAGTCGATATTCATGTACATGCTATCAATCAATTTAGCACAAATAAATATGATTATTATCACAGCCCTCTTAGTTTGCGCCCAGAAACCCGCCCTTGTGAAATTTCAGGCGTTTCCAAAGAGACCTAACAATATGGCAGCCCTGGTAATTCCATTTATCTATTTGCTAAAGATTTTATTTTTTATATATGATGCTGGTAAGACATTCTCCTTGGGCACAAAAAAAAACAGGTCCCTCGGAGGTCCAGTTTTCGGAGGTATTGATTTTTTGTACAGTCCACAATAAGTGTACGATGTACGATAAAGTATTTTAGCTGTTGCGAAGCAACGGAGTGGTGCATAGCACATTTCACATTTTTTGTGTACATGCTAGCCAACATTGTACACATTCACCAAGTTTCATCAAAATCAGACTCTTTCTCTTAGAGATATTCGCAATTAAACCGTTATCTGAAATGTTCGACATGTACTCGCCCAAAACCTATCTCCTCCTACAAATATTTTTTGTTAAGGCTGCAAATTGGCATGAAGGGAGCTAGATAGATTGCGCACAGAACTCTAAGCTTCGATTTTTGACATTATTTTTTTTGATTTTTTTCGATTTTCTGACCACTTTAAAGGGCGTTGCTATGCCGTTGCTAGGCCCGGGGGTCCATATTCGAAAGCACACGTTCCCAGAAATATTGGTCCTACCTACCAAATTTTCATTGAATCGGTTGAGTGGTTTAGCCCTAGGCTTGACCAAAGTTTTCGTGGACAGTACAGACCAGATGGAAATGTCCAGTAATAAGGGTTCTAAGAGCAGCCAAAAAGAAAAGATTTTCAATATTATATGCATATTATTTGGAATGCACCTTTTGAGTCAGACAATCTTGGAAAGTGGGGAATGACATTTTGACATATGGTGAAAAGGGTGCATGGGGCAAAAAAAGGTTGAGAACCACTGATCTAGTTCATCACGCAGGATGCAGAATCTGTATATGAACTGCTACTGTAATTGCTCACAGAGGTAACCTCTCACAAACACTTTTCCAGTCTATGCTCTTCATAGGATCTTCTAGCTGGTGACTTGCTTTTTGCGGTAGCTGATCTGGCATCTACATGAGACGATGCGATGGTCTGATTGAATACCTTCGAAGGAGAGCAGTAAGCTCTGGAATTCTTAATGGAATTAATCCATTTCTTTCTTACCAGAATGTAATCCAGCTGAACAGCTGACCATTTGGACAGCAAAGGGTCCAAAGCCTATTCTTGTGGTTCTGAAACCTTGTATTGGTGGCAACAAGGCTGTGTTTGCTCCATAAAGTCTTTCATTGCTTCCCATTTCTATTGGATTCATCTTCACAGGTGAATAGAGTGTCTGTAAACCCTAGTTGGGCATTGAGATCCCCACCTAATATTAGTAGATTGGGAAGCCTGGTGTTGGCTTAGTGGTTAGGGTGGCGGCTTGGGATCCGATGGTCCTGAGTCAAGCCCCGTTGGCCGCTGAATTAAAATACACCAGGACGCTGCTTCAGCCTGTCATCCTTCTGAGGTCGGCAAAATGAGTACCAGAGTTACTGGTAAGGGGGACACTGCATCAGCACGGCATAGCCACGTCCCAACCAATGATGCAACCAGCAGCCACAGGCTGCACGAGAAGATGAGAGAGAGAGAGAGAGAAGAGAGAGAGAAGAGAAGAGAGAGAAGAGATTGTGAGCTGCAATTACAATTAATAGACTATGGTTTTGAGTTCTTGGTAGAATTTAACTACATCTTCTTCTGGGTATTCATTATGAAGGCTATAACAGCACAGGACAGTTGCAGAGTTATCTCGATTGTATGCTCATTGTGGCCCACAATAGAGCAACAAGATTTCAAGGCCCTTGGTGAAATAAGGAAGCCTACTCTGCCTGTTGCTCGCATTCCGTGAGTTCTTCCATGCTGAAGAAGTTATTAAAATATAAACCACTGGTAAAGGTCTCTTGTAGTAGCGATTCTGAGTGTTCAATACGGTTTCCTGCAGGCATGATGATGTCAATAGCCGTAGTGTTGTTTTTCATGCGCTAGTTCTTCTTTCTTTGCAGATAGATCTTTGTGTCTGGATGTTGAAGGTATAATGATGACAGGTAATAAATATAATAAATGTTGAATGGGAACTCACACTGAGATGTCTACAGTTCGTTACTCAAAGGCGATTGATGGTGGTGTCCGGTTATCAAAAAATTGTGTGAAGTGGCACAATGTTCAGTGTTATTACCCTCATAGAAAATGTTTTTAATTGAGAGGATAACAATCCATGTTATTAAAGTAGTTACATGATATGAAGAAATGTATTTTTCAATGGGAAATGCTGTCCACTTATATGGAATCAAAGTTTGATAAAGGTCATCGTATTAAGATGTTCTGCAGAGCTAATAAATGATAACATGAAGGCGAAGTGTAAAAATTCGTTTAATATGCAGAATGTGAGGTGCATTTGTTTGAAGTGAATTTTAACCATTTACCAAAACCTTTTCTTTTCCAACCTTTCACAAATTTACCACCTTCCTTGTTTGAAGCATGGTGACCTCACCTTTAAGCTCAATGTTATAATGTTATTTCAAATAAATACATGGTCCTATTGGATTTCCCCTAAGTTTTACATTTGTGCTCTGTCCACGATAGGCACAGGCAGTCCTGGAGGTGTGGTGGCTGTGGGGATTGCTTGGAGGATGGAGGGGACAATCATGGAGGCAGATCTCCAGCGGAGGATCAGGATACCAACAGTCGGGGCTCAATTTGGCATTCAGGTTGAGGATGGTAAAGCACCTTGTTATGACAGTGGAGAAACGAAAACGGAAGAGAAAAAAAGAGAACCACAGCCTGAATCTGTGATTATTTTTCATTCATCAAGGAGCTAAAAGACGCAGAGGAGGTGAGTTCTTCAAACATATAACAACATGTTTGCTGGTGAGATGATAATGCAAAACTTTCTCAATTTGCCAAACCAAAAAAGCATTGAACAGCTTGCAGAGTGAAGTGCCTGCATATGCAGCACATGCGCCTATCCATCAGTCGGCATGCTCGTCTGTCCATCACATGCCCCCTCATCTGTCGGGCACCCATCCAGCCATCCATTGCTCGCGTCGGTCCGTCCGTCGTGCCTGCCCATCCATCTGTCTGTCCCATCCATCCAATCGTCTTGTCATCCAAGATGCTAATAACTTGTCTTGTCATCAATTGTTAGGTGCTATGACTTGTGTCAATTACAGGGAATAGTTCATTACACTTGCAATCATCTCTCCTCGAATGGTGAGGATCAAACTTTGTTACTTATGGTTGACAACAGACATCTGGATAGTGTACATTGTCATTGCTGCACTTGAGGACCACATCACTGAAATTGACTGCTTTGCACGATATCCAGACAACTTATCAATTTAAACATGCTTGGGACATATTCTACATCAGAGTGTTTGTGGTTTGAGGACTGCCCACATTCACTTTATCAAGTGGAAGTGGACCTGCTTGAAAAAATTGTGCAACATCCCAGAAAGTTCAGTGGATGCTCTGAATTGTTCATTGACAAGATGTGTGCAAGTTTGTGCTTCGATCAATGATGAATGGTCACACGTTAAGTCAATTCTGCCAATGTAAATTTATCTGGACTGGTCATTGACCATTTGCGTGCTCATTCTCAGACAGTCATGTTGTTTTCAGAATGAAAGTCTCAACTTTTGCTGCTTCATTTAATTTCTTGAGTTAATTTAGTATATATAATTTATATATATATATATACAACACAGTGGATTGGCACCACAAATCTAAATTTCTGAAAAAGAAGAGTTGTTGAAAGTTTTTTTACCTTGCACTCATCAGGACGAAGAAGAAGTGGACAGCTCATTTAATTAAATAAAGACTCTTTAATTATGTTATACAGTTATTCGAAAGGCCAGAATCAAGACCTGAACAATGTCATCATACTTAAAGGGAAGATAATAACTGGCAAGCTGGTGGTTGACTTCCTCCAGGACTGTCTTCGTGCCAACGTCGTGCCTGTCTTCATTGCCAATGCATTGACAAGGCTAAGGTTGTGTCATAGTTCCACAAGAGAGTGAGCGTCATGCATGACGAGATCAATCAGATCGTCGGTCGGATTACTAATCTAATGCTGCGTTCTACACCATGCTTGGTCTGTGGCACCCGGATTTGTATTATTCTTTGATTCAATCACTTTGGCCATTAAATTGCCTTAATTGAAGACCGCACTGTAGGCAATACATGCAAATCGCATGCTCGCAACATATGCTTTTTGAAGCGAAAATGCTTTGGAATAGGATCACTGCTGCTATGAAGCACATGGTCAATCTGTTCGATGTTGTTCTCTCGAACACCGAGAGTTCATGCTTTGTTTGCTCACGGTTTTGATTTTGGTATTCCAAATGCCAACATTGAGAGAGAGAGAAGGTGTTTGCAGAGCTTGAGCACCTTTTCACTATACCTTACACACCAGTTCCAAGGAACAAGTAGCTTCATAGAAGGTATGATTGGCTGACCTTGCACATGTGTAATGTGGAGTGCTTAATGATGTTTCTGACTTTCACAAGAAGCATGAATGTCTGGCAGCTGCACAAAGCCTTAGAAGCTATTCCAGCCATACTTATTTGCAAGCCCAACAAAGGAACTGGATTTGTTATTTTGAACAAGTATGATTATGTGGACAAGATGAATGAGTTCCTGAAGGATTAATCTTAAATTGAAACGACTTGGCCCAGTGGTCAGCATGATTGCACAGTCACACCTGAACATAAGTTACAAAGTGTCTATTACAGCTGTGCAAATGCAATTAATTGCCTTATGATGTGTATAAGAGAATCTGTCACATTATGTCAGTGCCCTCGTATGTACAGCTTACCAAAAATACACAGCGATGTTCCGCTGCACCCTATCCCATTGAAGATGCATCTGCAAAGCATGAATTGGCGAAGTGGTTAAGTATCCCATCTTATCTTCAGTTGCCATACCTTCCTCCCGCATATGGTACACTGAAGCTTGTGGCGAGGCTGTTGTCCTGAAGAAACTTTTCTTCGCCTCTTGGAAGGCAATCCTGCTGAAGGCAATCTCAGTTCCTTCACAAATCTTGGAACAAGTGTGCATCTACCCTGAGGAAAGCCAGGAAACAACATCTTTCTAATCTCAAGTCTGAGCTCTCAAACCTGTCTCCCTTCTCCAAATCCTGGTGGCATCTAGTTAAGTCTTTTTCTGGTGTGTGTTCCCCCTCCATCCCCTCCCTCACCTAAAATGCCTGCACAGCTGACACTGCATGTGAAAAGGCTGAATGCCTAAACTCTGTGTTGCTTCTAAATCTTGTATCCCAAACCCATCGCTTTCTGTACCCACCTTACCCAGTCGCACCCAGCTGTCCCTGGACTCTGTGCCCTTTTCTCCTGACAAGGTGTAGGCTTGCTGTCAAACCTCGACTCAGATTCTGCAACCATTCCAGATGGCATCAGCCCACATGTACTAAAAACCTGCTCTGCTGTCTTGCTCACACTCTCTCTGTTATATTCACCCCTCATTTTCTCGAGGTCATCTGCCATCTGCTTGGAAATCAGCAAACTGACTGCTGTGCATAAAAAAGGTGCAAAAACAGATCCCTGCAACTACAGACCAATTGGCTGCTCCCAATCATCAGCAAGGTCATGGAATCCATCATCACTTCTGACATCAAATCCTTCCTCTTCTCAAATGGCCTAATTTCTGACCATCAATTTGATTTAGCCAGGTCACTCAACCCAGGACATGCTGCTTCTGCTTTCCCAACAATGGATGGAGGTCCTAAATGCCAAACATGAGATCAGAGCCATCTCCCGAGCCATATCATGAGCTTTCGATACGGTCTGATATCCCACACTGCTCACCAAACTCTCTCCTTAGGATGATGTGGAAAAAAAATAATTATATTCATGATTTCTCAATTATATTCACTTGTTGAATTGTTGCTGGTACTACGCAAATTTAATTTTTGTACTATAGTAGAATTGGCTGTCAGTAATGTTTCCCTTTTCCCAAGTCTTTTGACCTCCAGTACATATAGATAAAAGGAATATCTTACGATGAAAAAACATCTTGCTCACTGCATAGAAACAGGGTGACCTGGTTGATAACACTGCAAACTTATGCCATATTGTATCATTCTCTCCTCCCACCAAAGTGGACACATATTGCACTTTCGAGTTATTTTGCCTAATGCTTATCAACTCATCCCGGAGTTGAATTGCCAATGTCTCACCCTCCCATTCTTAGGAATGTCAAATTGTGTATAACAGGAATTACTTCGGGCTTCTGTTTCAGTGAAGTCCATTTGAATGTTTCAGTGAATCATTCAATGTTCTTCCTCTGTATCTACGAAATTAAAGATTTTCCATTTGTATGCTATCCAACTTGTGGAAATTGAGTTATTTTCCACCACAGTATCCAAGGCAATCTCCTCTCATAGCTCATGGACTTCGTCTCCATCGCATTCAACGTGTGGCTCTTAATGAAATTCTCTCATCTCCTCTTCCCATCCAAGCTGGAGTTCCTCAAGGCAGTTTCTTGCCCATGCTTTTTCTGGTTTTCATCAATGATCTCTCAGTTCCCTGGAAAATCCTCTTTATCTCTTTGCTGATGACCCAACCTCTGCCGTACCATATTTTATCCCTCTTATCAGCATGCAGCAGCCTCTTTACTCTCTGCAAATCTGGATAAAATCACAAGCTGGTCAAACACTTGGAATATGTCTTTCAATCCTGACAAATCTCACATCTCACACCCTCACCATGTCTCTCCTAAAGGACCATCTGGAACCACCCCCCCCCAAATCTTCTTTTTCAACAATCCACTTGAAGAAGTCCTTTCATTCAAGCTTTTGGGTCTTACTATCTGCCATGATCTTTCTGTGAAAACCACATCTCCAAGCTGGCCTCCAAAGCCAGTCGCTGACTGGGCATCCTCCATCGTGCATTGTCCTTCCTTGGCACAACCTGATCTCCTGACCACATACAAATCTTTCATCTGCAATCTGATGGAGTACTGCTCCCCCATCTAGGGTGGTGCTCCTGCCTCACACCGAGCTCAACTTCACGCTGTGGAAACAAAGCTTTTAGGATCATTGGTATCTCCTACGATGAAGCTGAGTCTTTGGGTCTCTCACCCTCTCACCAGAGGCAGGTTGGTGGTCTTTGTCTTCTTCCATTTCCTCTCCAGCCTTGCCCCTCCCCTGCTCTGTCTCTGTGATCTGCCCCCCTTCCCCTGGCCCTATATTTCCTCAGAGCACTCAAGGTCTGCCAAAAAACCCTTTCTGGTGAAACTGCCAAAATGAAGAATCACTGCTCACCTTCACCCTTTCATCCCCGTTTTTCCCACCTGTGGAACAAACTCCCACACTCTCTTCAATCCCACTCCCTCCAGTTCTTTAAAACAGCTGTTCACCACCATCTCTTATCTTCCCCCATCCAAAATTTTGATCTTTACTGCCCCGTTAATCCACCCAAACTCACCTCCTTCAAATTCTGTTTTCCTTCCTGAAAGTCCCTGTAGTACCATCTGTTTACCCCGTGTACCCCTCTCTATCCCTCACACTTCCACACATATCCTATTGTCTCTGTTCCCCACTATTTTGTGCTTCCCATTCCTGCCCTTCTTGTCTCCTGCCTTGTTATATGTTCTGTATATTAGCTCTTTCACAAGCCTCGACTTGGTATACAAAAAAACAAATGTGAATTACTGCAGCCATTTCTTGATGAATTTCCAACTATGCTGTGAAAGACTTGTTTCACCTTTGCGAAACATTGCGTGAATTATAGTTTGACAGCATCATCGTGACTATGTGTTCATTTGACATCTCGTCGTTTATTACAAATGTTCCATTCAAAACCCTTGACATTTATGCAGCCTCACGATACCATGGGAATCTTGAACTTCAGTCAATTTCGAAATCGATCTCTGTGGAATACATGAATGCAGCATCATGTGCAGTTGAGTTCAGTTTCAACGATGCCATGTATGCACAATTGTACAGTGTTACGATGCGGCTCTCTGCTGGGTCTGGTGCTCACTAACATCTTTATTCGGTTTCCATGAGAACTGCACCTTTTATTGTTTACCCACTGACCTCGCGTCTCGTGGTGTGTTTTCGCTATGTGGATGATACATTTGCATTTTTGATTCTGCTGCTGCATGCATCGACTTTCTTGCACTCCAATGCACTCCATCTTATGCTCAAATTCACTTTTGAGATGGAGCAACTGAACGCAGTCTCTTTTCTGGACGTGCTAGTCGAGAGGTCTGCACATAGATTCCTACTACCATCTACCGCAAGCCAACCTTCACCGCGGTATATACACTTTGGGACTCATTTAGTCCCATACACTACAAGATTGCCCTTTTCAACACCCTTGCAAATAGGGCCCTGGCCATCTGCTCACTGTGCAAGCTTACTGTAGAAATCTCGTGCATCAACGCCATTCTGCTTGATAATGGTTACCCTGAGCAAGTCATTGTGGATGTATAGCATGCAGGATTGCCAGTTGGTCTAAGGACATGATCTTCTGACCTGATAAGTGACAGTTCACCAAAAGCTGCCTTGGAAAGGTAAAATTTCCCAACAATTTAAGCAACAAATAAAACGAGCAGTCTCTGCTGCTCACAACACATGATATTTATTCCTTGCACAATGCTCCCTCAGATCCAGAAAGAAGTGCTGCCTACCACACAATTAGACTAGAAGGGCACTCGGTAGAGCGCATACCTCCTCCATGTAATGTCTGATCCATGAGAACATATCAGGCCCAATACATTTTTGAAATACCATGCTATATATCGTTTTTGGCCCCATCTCTCAATGGTGAAGAATCACCTTCACAATTAAATAATTCTCGTATCCAGATCCGGATTCAGATCTTCACCAAAATCGAATCAATTCATCGTGGTCACACACCAACAGGTCCACCAAGTTTCATCCGAACCGTCCACAACTATTTCAGATATCGTGCTATACTTAGTTTAGCTCTATCTCTCAATGGTGAAGAATCACTTAAAAAATTTTAGTAGTTGGATGTGGGTCCGGATTTCACCAAAATCTCATCAGTTCGTCCTGTTCAACAACCCAACCTCCCTATCTCCGAGGGTTTCCATGGATATATCAAATTGTCCATTTCATTCAGATTAAAATGACAATCTTAATCAAAGTTCAGGTCAATCGGATGAAAAGTGATTAATTATTTTTCAGATTGAAATTGATGATTTTAGAAGTTTGACCTGAGTTGACCTTTGACCTTATGACCTCAAAAGTAGTTGGTTTCCAAATTCAGTGATGCACTATGCAATTGCTGCTTAATTTTCAGGTTTTATCGGATGAAAATTGACGATTTTTCAGAGGAAATTTGATGATTTTGGAAATGTGACCTTGAGTTCATCTTTGACATTTTTGACCTCAAATAGTTGTTTTCCCAATTCAGTGACGTAATATGTAGATCCTGTTCAACTTTCACGTCAATCAGATGAAAAATGACTATTTTAGAAATTAGACCTCAAGATGACCTTTGACCTCAAATCATTCGCTTCTCAGTTGAAACTACCTCTACAGCTTGGTAAAGTTTCATGACGATCGGTTTAGAATTGCGACCTGTAGGTGATTGACAGACAGACAGAATAACAAAAATTGACTGACCAATGTACTTGAAAAATCTTCGATTTTGCAAGTAACAGACAGACAGAGAGGGGTGAAAATATCACCTCTGCCACAGAATTTATGAGTGTCAGTGCCGATGTGATGCCAGGTACGTAGGCCCAACATCTCAAAGATTGAGGACTGAATTAGGCAGCATGTTCCATTGACAATCTGTAGTAGTCAAGCTACAGGTCATGTACAACCAGCTCATGCGTGAAAGAAACCAACTAAAATCCTCACTCAACGTTGCGACTCTACGATCAAACAGCATTTGCTGAATAATCCAGAGTGAGCTGAAAATTTCACTTGGATTGATTTCAGATAATGGCTCAAGCACGCAGTCAAGCACAACTCTGCATGCTTGAAGCCACATACAGTACATTCACACACAAAGTCCGTTCTCTGCAAGAAAAAATAACTTGCACAAATGCTTTGCTTGTTTTTGAGACCACTGCAGCACTAGTAAGTCTGGGGTTGGTCCAAGTTGTTTCACGAGCCGGCTGGTCAAGTCTGTTTGACTTTGGCAAGAAATTGAAACTGCGTTAGGGAGCCAGCAATAATTTGCCGACTCCTCACAGAGACCATGACCCAACTAATGCTAACGAACGGGACATGCAGTTCAACGTCACGCGAGAGAGACGGCGCAACTTATGATCAATGCTTTGCCGGAAAAATTAAAATCAGACAGTTATAATCGGACCGAGAATCGAAAATGGACTGGACTGCTCAAAGGTAAGCATTGTCTACTACGCCATCATATCGGATCTGTGACCTCCATATGAGGGCAAAATAGAAGAAAGGCTCACTCAGTGTAGTGTGCGTGCGTGCGCTATATAAAAGTCAATGAGAAGTTTGTTTGTTTGTGTGTGACCCTACTCCTTTGAGCTCCCAAGGTTAATCGTGCCAAAATTTTGTAGGATCACAATTTTTACCACAAAGCACCTTACTCGGGGTTTTAAGCAGTCATTTTCTCACAAATCATAACTTTTAAACACGTGAGCCGCCACCTGTCGAGGGTAGCCAGAACCACCTCCGGTGGTTCCATATTTATTCAGTTCCTCCGGATTATTCAGGGTAGATCCATATTTACAATGCTTTAAATAAAGGCCAATTTTTTTCGGATTTCAACCCGGATACCTAAATAATTGGTGAGACGGTGACATTCAATCATCAATATATGGTATCAGATGTCAAAAATAACTGTTAATTAGGACAATACAACCATCGGTAAGATCGGCAAAGAAGAAGTCACGTGACCTTTCAAACACGCTAAACGCTAATTATTCAAAAACCAAAATAGTACAAACTCAACCTCTGCATCGATTTGAAGGTAATTTTACTGCTCATATAAGGACAAAATTCTAAGTTATAACTCTAAATCATGACTTGTTATGTTATCACTTAACATAAGGGTGAAAGAAGAGTTTCTGGAATAAATGTTACCACTTAGCTAACTTCTCCAAATATACACACTGCAAAAGTTTTAAAACGAGCATTTTTGCTCTGTATAACTATATAGTTGTTTAAAGAGTGCATTCTGATTGCCTGGACAGATTTTGCGAATGTATCATTTCATTAAGCCTTGATGTTCTGGGGTGATTGGGACAATTGCTATGGTTTTAACTGAGGCCATTATAAGACCTGGCGTTGCCAAGCAACGCTGGTACCTTGCTAGTAATGCTCCAAACTTAAACCAATGTCGTCATGATGTCATCACGATGGTGTCATGCCTGCAAACCCAGAAGGGCATCTAGCAGTTAATGAATGCAAAATTTGCAAGACCATTGGGCACGTTTAGCACATTTGAGAGGTCACGTGACTCCTTCGCCAATCTTACTGATGGTTTTATTATCCTCGTTAACAGTTATTTTTGACATCGATTCCATATTTGATGATCAGAGCTCACCGTCTCCAATTATTTAGGTATCCGGGTTGAAATCCGAAACATTTGGGCTTTTTATATAGCATTTATATATATATATATACATGGATTTCCCTCGGAGGTGGTGGTGGCTACCCTCGACAGGTGGTGGCTCGTGTGTTTATAAGTTATGATTTCTGAGAAAATGATTGTGAAAAACCCATAGTACGGTGCATCATGGTAAAAAAAATGTGATCCATAAAGTTTTGTTTTTATTCACAATTAACCTTTGGAGCTCAGAGAAGGGGTACAAACAGACAAACAAACAAACATGCAATGCCTCGTTCGCTCATTATATATATATATATATATATATTTATATCTTTCGAACCCCTGACTGATAATAAAGATCAGTGCCTTCCGGTGACATAGAAAACTGAAATTTTGCGTGCTGGTGGACATCGAAGCCAGTACACCGGAAAAAATAATTAGAGAATCGTCGGACAAATCCATAAATGAAAATATAAAGAGATGAAAAAAAAGCAGGTGAGTCACCGAGAGACAATGGAGCACAGTAATTTTTGGGTGCCGATGGACATTGAAGCCGATACACCAGAAAAAAATCACAGAACCGTCAAACATCCATAAATGAAAAATCAAATGCAGGTGAGTGACTTGAGACAATGGGAAGCATGGTTCGTTATTGCTTACAATATGTCGGATACCCTGCTCGTGTGTATGTATATATATATATATATATATATATATATATATATATATATATTATATATATATATATATATATATATACACCACACACACACACAAACGAAATTAACACATAGCATTCACACAGTCGCAACACATACTAAAAAGTATATACACATACGTATACATATACACATACAATACCAGTCAAAAGTTTGATACACCTCATTCAAGGTTTTTCTTTATTTTTTACTATTTTCTTCATTGTAGAATAATAGTGAAGACATCAAAACTATGAAATAACAATATGGAATTATGTAGTAACCAAAAACGTGTTAAACAAATCAAGTATATTTTATATTTAGATTCTTCAAAGTAGCCACCCTTGCCTTGATGACAGCTTTGCACACTTTTAGCATTCTCTCAACCAGCTTCATGAGTAGTCACCTGGAATGCTTTTCCATTAACAGGTGTGCCTTGTTAAAAGTTAATTTGTCGAATTTCTTTCCTTCTTAATGCGTTTGAGCCAATCAG
>CM068956.1:21478099-21493319 GCA_035128595.1 Eptatretus atami | reverse complement strand
CTGGAAGTGTTTTTGAGGCCAGTGCCTGACGATAGATTATACAATGAATGCCTTTCACTTTTGGAGGTCGCTTTTCACACAAACTTGAAATCCAGATTTTGTCCCCAACATGGCTGGTGCTCCATCTGCACAGAACCCACAGACATTATCCCACAAAAGATTTTTTGATTGAAAGAAAGATGAAACCTTTTCCAAAATATCTGAGGCCTTGGTAGTTGTTTCAAGAGGAGAACAAAAGAGATCTCTTTAAATGAACCTGAGTGAACATATCTTGCAAACACCAGCAACTGGGAACAACGAATGACATCAATCGATTAATCATCAGTTGAATTGAAAATAAGCCAAATGCTGCAGACTTGATCTCCTGTACAACTTGATCCTTGATGTCAATGGCAATGTTGCTGATCCTCCTTTGAACAATACTGTTTGATAGTGAAACTGTTGCAGGTTTTTTCTCCAATCCATTTCCCAACACAATTTCCACCATTTTGAGAGCGCAAGGTTTGATCAAAGTTTCCCCATTGTATGTGTTTTTTTTCTGCTTTGCTATCTCCAGTGCTACGACATAAGAAGCTTCAATACCTTTTGGTTCATTTGTTGGAATACCCTGTTGAATCCAGCTTCAATCATTTTGGAAGCATTCCCATGACGTTCAAAAAATTTTTTGTCCTTGAACTTGTGTTGAGGAATGAACATTCTGCAAATGTTGGCTTCAAACTTTGTTGGTTTCATAGAATCATTTGACAAAGCTTTGCGACAAATAACACATTGAGGCCTTTCTTCTCCTATTGATGATGGATGTGAATCCATATTGAATTATGAATCATCGTACCCTCTTTTTTTGACACTCATGATAGGCTCCAAATTCTGTGAAAAATAAAACAAGAATAAGTCAAAGATAACTATAAATGGAATATTTCCACAGATTAAAAGTGAAATATTTATCTTTATTTTTAATTTAATCTGTGACATTCAATTAAACTTATTGATGTCACAGATTAAATTAAAACAAACTACAATTCTACAGATTGTACATAATCTACAGGACATCACATCTTATTCAATAAAATGTGATGTCCTGTAGATTATGTACATCTGTAGAATTGTAGTTTGTAGAAAGATCAATATTCCACAGTTTGAGTCTGTCAATCTGTGGTCCAATTCCCCCTGAAACCATAAAATTCCCCCGGGGGGGGGGGGGGGGGGGGTGGAATTCCCCCCTGGTTGAGACCCTGAACTAGTAGATAAACAACACCTCAGCAGTGTATGACACTTTGATCACTGCTAACAAGGAGATTGCTCTTGAAGTTCCCCAATAAAGAAAGTGTTGTTGCAATAGCCACCAGCAAGAGTCAACACAGCCAGAGACCTTGAAAGAAAGCTTTAAGGAAGCACAATGCTAGACTCACCAGAAATACTTGCAGAAGCTTAGAATCTGCTAAAGCTGCTTTTGATAAAGTTTACACCAAGGTCCTTGATGCCAAAAGTGAAGTCCAAGACTGACGAGCTTGACAGTTTAACCAAGAAATAAGTATGGCAGCAGCTTGGCAGGTCCTGAGATAGATCCAATAAGAAGGCTTCTCAGCTATCCGTATCAAGGTAACACCATAGAGGAGTGTCTAGACTGCTGGCTTAAACATTTTTTTTTTGTATACCTTGTCGAGGCTCGTATGAGAGCTAACACACAACACACAGCAAGGGGGGCATGAGCCAAGAGGGGCAGGAGTGGGAAGGACAAAACAGTGGGGAACAGAGACATTAGATCTGTGGAAGGGAGAGAGATGGGGCAGGGACATGGGGAATGAAGATAGACATTACAGGGACTTTCAGGAAGGAAAGCAGGGAATTTGAAGGACGTGGGTTTGGGTGGATTAACGGGGGTAGAAAAGATCGAGAATTTGGATGGGGGAAAATAAGAGGTGGTGGTGAACAGCTGTTTTGAAGGCCAGGAGTGAGGAATGGGATTGAACAGAGTGAGGGAGTTTATTCCAAAGGCGGGGAAAAAGAGGAATGAAAGAGTGAAGGTGGGCATTGATTCGTGATTTTGGTAGTTTTACCAGTAGGGGGTTGTTGGCAGACCTTGAGCGCCCTATGGAAATATGGTGGGGACAAATCGCAGACAGAGCAGGGGGGGCAAGACCGGAGAGGAGATGGTAGAAGACAGAAACGACCACCGACCTGCCTGCGGTGAGAGAGTGAGAGGCCCAAAGACTCAGCCTCATCGAGGAGATTCCAATGAACCAAAAAGCTTTGTTTCCACAAGCGTGAAGCCGAGAAAGGTGGGAGGCAGGAGCACCAGCCAGAGGGGAGAGCAGCACTCCATCAGGCTGCGGACAAAAGCTTTGTACGTGGTCAGGAGCTCAGGTGGGCTGAGGAAGGATTTTGCACGACGGAGGATTCCCAGTCGGCGACTGGCTTTGGAGGCCAGGTTGGAAATGTGGCTTTCCGGAAAGATCGGGGCAGATAGTGAGGCCAGAAGCTTGAAAAAAGGACTTCTTCCAGAGGATTGTTGAGAAAGTGGATGGGGAGGGGGGTTCCAAACGTCCTTTTCGGAGAGACATAGTGAGAGTGTGAGATTTTTCCGGATTGAAAGACATGTTCCACGTGTTGACGCACGTTTGTGATTTTACCCAGATCTGCAGAAAGTGAAGAAGCTGCTACTTGCCGGCTGAGGGATGACAGATGGTTCGGCAGAGGGTGGAGTCATCAGCAAAGAGATAAAGAGGATAAATCTTCTAGCAATCTAGCAAAATAAATTTTAGCAATCTTCAAGGCAAACGTGAGCAGAACACAGTACTGATGATCCATTCTTTAATCACAAAGTTGTTGACATTCTTCCCATCAAGACCGGTCCGTTCTCTATGGAGGACTCCAGAAATGCCTGAGAAAGCTCAAACGATCCAAGACTCCTGGTCCCGACAACATTCCAGCTGTTGTTCTGGAGACCCACTTTTTCATCAAGAGCTGCTAGACTTTTGCAACGAAGCTAAAGAGGCAACAACCAGCGACCTTCTCCAAATTTGGCCATCATCCTCTGCTAAAAAAGGCAACCTCTCTCATCCATCTAATTACAGAGGTATAAACATTGTCACCTCTAGCCTCAAAAATCTACAATTTAACGCTGCTTAATAGGATTACCCTCATCTCGATCCTATTCTGACGCAACCAGAATGGTTTCCGGAAAGGCAGATCTACAACACCTCAGATTCCTGCCTATAAGGAGGATCATAGAAGAACTAAAGATTCTAAGCAGAAAGCAAGCTTAGTATTTGTGGATTTCTCAAAGGCTTTGACAGCGTCAACAGGAGAAACAACAATTTCTCAAAGGCCTTCAAATTCTTTTGAACTATGGCATCCTAGAAGAAACAGTGCAAGCAATTGCCATAATGTACAACAACCCTCTAGCTATGTTCAAAGTATGGATGGCCAACCAAGGAATTTTTCACAACAGCAGGCATCTCCAAGGGGACACCTTGCTCCTTATCTTTTGTCAAAGTTGCGGATTACATTCTCAGGCAGTCAGTAGAGACCATGAAAGAGAAAGGAATTGACATCAAGCGAAAAAGATCAAATCGCGACAGAGATAAACATTTCACAGACCTTGACTATGCAGATTACATTGCTTAACAGCGAACACTTTGAAGGATGCTCAAGACCTTCTAATTTCTGTTGAGGATGCTTCAGCTAAGGTTGGTCAGTTTCTAAATGCCAAGAAACAGAATACGTGACAGTAAATGAGGATGCTGATCATCTACCAATCTTCTCCAAGATGGCTCACAACTAAATGAGGTCAAAGGCATTAAGTACTTAGGGTCTTATGTAGCTGACTCTAAGAAGGACTTCATATCACCAAGGGTCAAGCCTGGAGTGCATGTAACAGGCTGCAGCACATCTGGCAGTCTAACATTTCAAGATCTACCAAACTTGCATTCTTTAGAGCTTGCGTAAACAATATACTCTTATATGGATCAGAGACATGGACCATGAAGAAGGCCTCTGCAGGACCGGCTTGATGGCACATATATCGGCTTCTTATGAGTTCAGAACATCAGCTGGCGGGAACACAAGACAAAAGCAGAGATCTACAGAGACATACCGCCCATTTCTACCATTGTAGCTCGGCGGCAGAACATGTTTTACTGGTCATTGTTTCGTGCCAAAGACCAAATTATATCTGATGTGATCTGCTTGAGATTGCCTTGCCCAACCAAGAGGAAGAAGAGCACTGAACTACATCGACTGCGTATCAAGGGATATCCAGCATGACATAGCGGACTTGCAGACACTGATGATGGACAAAGACTCATGGCGTGACATGGTGAACTCTATCTCAGATGCGTCCGCTGAGTAGTAGTAGTATATTTTATTGCAGCTTGCATCCAATGCCACCTCTAGTACTCACTGGTTTTATTCATTTTTTTTTTTAAACATGGTTTACATGTTCATCATCTTTCAATATATTGGCTGTTTATAATGTAATACTTTGTCACATGACCTGAGTGCAAAATCCTGATGGCTCACAGTTTGGAAAGCAAGTCTGCATGCTCATTTTACAAATCATGGACAATGATCAGAGAGATGTCGCTGACCTCTTATGGAATTATATGTGACTTCTCATTAAATTAGAAGAAACTAGAACGGCACTCGGTAGAACGCATACCTCCACCAGGCTGATTAGTCTACGTTTTGTATCCCACTGATAGGCGCGGATCTGGATTCGGACCTGAACTAAAATTGAATTTGCTTGTCCCTAGTTACCTTCACCAACTCATCCACCAAGTTTCCTCCGAATCCATTCATAATTTTTTTAAACATCGTGCTGTATATGGTTTTAGCATTATCACTCAATGGTGAAAAAACACTGAAAAATTCTCGGATACAGATCCGGATTCGGATCTACACCAAAATCTAATCATTTGTCCTTGTCACATACCCAACCTTGCCACCAAATTTTGCCCAAATCCATCCACAAATTCTGAAATATTTTGTTCACAAAAAAACAAACAAGAAAGGGCAATTGCAAAATCTACCCCTCCCCCCTTTTCTCCAAAGGTTGCCATAAATACATTCAAATTGTCCATTTTCATCAAGATTAAAATTGACAACATTAATGAAAGCTCAAGTTAATTAGATGAAAATTGATGATTTTTCAGATTGAAATTGATGATTTTAGAATTTGACCTTGAGCTGATTTTTGACGCTCAAATAGTTGCTTTCCAATTCAGTGATGCACTATGCAATTGCTCTTTAACATCAAGTCAATCGGATGAAAATCCATGATTTTTCAGATGAAATTTGATGATTTTAGAAGTTTGACCTTGAGTTGACTTTTGACCATTTGACCTCAAATAGTTGGTTTCCCAATTCAGTGACGTGATATGCAAATCCTGTTCAACTTTCAAGTCATCAGATGAAAAGTGACGAATTTTAGGAATTTGACCTCAAGATGAACTCTGACCTCAAAATCAATATGCTTCTCAGTTGAGACTACCTCTACAACTTCGTAAAGTTTCATGACGATCAGTTTAGAATAGTGACCTGTCGGCAATTGACAAACAGACAGAATAACACAATCGATTGACCAATATACTTGAAAAATCTTTGATTTTGCAAGTAAAACAGGGGTGAAAAAACATAACCTTTATCACTTTCAGTGGCAGAAGTAAATATATTCTACCTGGGACATGAATGAATTAACTTGAGTTGTTCTCATGCACAAAGTTACATTTTACACTGAAGTCTTTCTTTTATTGCTACCAGGCTTGTTCGTTAGTCCATAGCAATCAATATCCTTAACTTATCCTTTCCCCTATTTTTATGGGTGGTTTTGGTGATATTAAATGCATCTCTCATAAACAAACATTCTCGAACTGAAAAACTACCAATATACTGTAGCTCAGTTAATTAAACACTCGTGATAGGCATCCACAACATCATTGACCATGTTGTGGAAAGTCGGCTGAGGCCCTTACTTTTTCACCTTTATTTGCTATTAAATTTGTTTTCTCCTGCAACCTTTTGAGCAATTAACACAAAACTTGCAACATTGGAGTGCCTACCATGGATAAAAATTTTTTTTAACAAAGTTACATGATGATTGGATGGTTGTTTTTCCCTGCTCGATCCATTTAAGTGTTGAGTATCATTTTTCAAAGTCGTTGGTGTGACTCGGCTGGGATTCGAACCTCTGACCTCCCAGACTCCAGACTCAGAGGGGACGCTCTTACATTATGCCCCTGAGTATGGTATAGGCTTAAGCATAGCTAATATTGTTTCGAGACATGGTTAATTCTAAAATACACTCATGTGTTGTCGCTAAATTCAGCACTTTGCTTTCTTTTTATGCTCCACACACTTTTAATAGGCAATAGAAACTCCTCCAATGTATCATTGCACAGGAGACTCATTTGGCAGCACTACGACATCAGGGAATGTATACGTGGATCTTCAGTGAGGCAGACCATGCATAATGATAACTTCCTGAGACATGTTCCTTGTGGTTGCAGTGGACTCACTGGTATTGAGCAATTAAAAGTTTCAATTATATTATGAAGGTGATAGGGGTGAAGTTTTTACCCTTGTTTGTTTGTTTGTTTGTGGCACGATATTTCCAAAAAATTGGACTGATTTTGACAAAACTTGGTGATGAGTTGGGAAGGCGACAAGAACAAGCCGATTAGATTTTGGTTTAGGTCCGGATGCAATCTGGCCTATCAGAAGGATACAAAATGTAAACTGTTCAGCCAGACAGGGTATGCGCTCTACTGAGTGCCATTCCAAGGGTTTAATATATATATATATATACAAAAGTCAAGGCTCGTGGAAGAGCAAGTACACTGGACGCAACTGAACAAAAGGAATAGCAGAGATAGGAGTGGGGGAAGGGGTGAGGGGGCAAAAAATATGAGTTTAGGTTTGGTCACTCACTGCTTTTCATTGGTATTATTCGTTTTTCATGTGAGGGGAAGACTATCATTTATTACCCTGCCAAAGGAGAGGGAAATGCATTTGGGTCCATTTGTTTGTTACTTGCAAAATCGAAGATTTTTCAAGTATATTGGTCAGTCGATTTTGTTATTTCTTGGCAATAAAATTTTTTTGTCAATTATGTTGGGTCTGTAGTGTTTGTCTGTCTTGTCTGTCTGTCTGCTTGCCACACAATTTTTGGCCACAGTCTTCAAGCAATCGTCCTGAATTTTTTTGGTGTGTGTGTTAAGTGACTGGCCAAGGACAGCAACAATTTTGGTGAAAATCTGAATCCGGATCCGGATCTAAGAATTTTTTTTAAGTGATTCTTCACATTGAGAGAGATACAGTAGGGCCAAAAACAATATTGGCACGATATCTAAAATGTGATGGATGGATTCAGCATGAAACTTGTTTGACGGTTGGGAGTGGAACTAGGAAGAATCGAATTCAATTTTGGTGAAGATCTGAATCCAGATCTGGATACGAGGATTGTTTAAATTTAACTGATTCTTCACATTGAGAGATGGGGCGAAAAACGATATCGCATGGTATTCAAAAAGTTGTGGATGGATTCACATGAACTTAGTGGGCAGGTTGGGGTGTATTCAGCCTGGTAGAGATATGTGCTCTACCAGTGCCATTCCATGAGTGACTTTTCATTATCTGTCTGTCTGTTTTGTCAATCGCCTACAGGTACATTTCTAAACCGATCGTCATGAAACTTTTCCAAGTTGTAGAAGTAGTCTCAACTGAGAAGGCCATGTGTTTTTGAGGTCAAATTTGTAAAATCGTCATTTTTCATTCATTAACCTGAGGAATTAAGCAGCAATTGCATAGTCACATCACTGAATTTGGAAACCAACTATGTTTGAGGTCAAAAGTCAAAGGTAAACTCAAGGTCAACTTTGAAAATCATCAATTTTAATCTGAAAAAATAATCAATTTTCATCCGATTGACTTGAGCTTTGGTTAGATATGTCATTTTAATCTTAATAAAACGGACAATTTGAATGTACCATGGCAACCTTTGGAGAGGGGGGGGAGTGGATTTTGAGCATTGTGCTCTGAGGATGATGTCATTTTCTTCTTTGCTTGTTAGTCCAGCGGAATGTGAAAAAGCATGTTGTGTCGTCATTATAAGTTTTTTGGTTGATTATCATCTCTGAGCTATCTTGAATCAGAATCAGCGGGTGCCAGACTCGCACCCTTGAAGAATTTTTTTAGAGGCGAAAAACAAAATGGCCGCCCAGACTTTCGATAATTCTGTTTTGGGCTATATCTTCACTTCTAATGCACTTACAAACCAATTTTGGTGTCTACTACTATGTTTTCATGGTCAAGGAATCCGATAATGATAAATTGAAGGTGTATATATATAAGACCTGTCTCATATTTTCAAGATGGCACCATTTTAAGATGAAAAATGGCTATTTTGCAGTTCCACTGATCACTTCGAGTAAGAAAAGGATTTGATGAACCTCAATATTAATACTATTACAATATAGTCAATGACAGCTGAAGTAATTAATTGCAATGATCAATGAATTGATGATTATATTGGAATACGATTTTACACAAATATATCGGATACATGTGGATAGTTGACTACGACTTTGGGTTACGTCTTTAAAGTAAGTATGTATGTATATGATTTTGAAATTACCTTTTATTTTTAGGCAAACAAATATTAACTTTGTTAAGGATGCAATGTTCTACATTATGTTCAATCTTCGTCATTGTCGTCGTGATTAGCAGCTACTGCCTTGTCTGTTCGTTAAAACAGTCTAATCCAGCATTACAACTGCAAACATCGAACATGACATCTGTGCTGCCACACAACCACACTCCCGGTGGGAACATGGCCGGCTGTGGAGCATCCACACTTGATCAGCTGCAGAATGGTGACTGGTGCAGCAGACACATCAGGTGAAGTGTGGTTGGGGACAGCAACGTCAGCACCGTCCTCACCTTCTTGCCATCCATACTTGATGGGATCCAAGTTTTCGAGGGTCTGACTGAGTGGCGATTTCCATATAATGACTTGATGATGAACGCGATGTACATGTTGAACAAAGGCATCATGCGATGGGGGAAACGACTTCAATTTCGGAGGCAGAGGTAATCTTGGAGTTGGCGCATCTAGACTTCCACAACCTGATACGGTGTGTGAACATATTGTACGAATCTGGAACCCATCGCACACAAGCAGCCAGGTCCTATAGATCAGTTATATCGGTAAGTATGTGTTTCTAGGTAGGGTCCCGTCCTATGTTTATGGGTGATTAGTGTACGTGCGCTGTGCAGTTATTTTATAGATAGGATTTTTACCCGAACAATGACAACAAACTCTGCTCGCGGCATTCTTTGCCGCTCACCGCATGCGGCGTGTGCGTGGGCGGAATTCCATATCCCAGGCGGTGTGGATTTCGCGCACCAACATGGTCAGCAAAGCGTTTCGTTCTGGCTGCGTGCCAAATAAGGGTATGCGTCATTTTCCGCCCATGGGCGATGCACAAACCAGAGCCGGGGCGGTCCTTTTGCAAGAAGGCGGAGCGCGACATGCAGTCACCCAATGAGAGCAGGCGACGGGGGAGTGGACCGCACCCCAAAAGCGATGGAAAAACAGTTGAATATTGGCGCCGTCTCGAGCGTGCTTCTGTCTGGGTCTGCGGCTGACTGCATCCCACGCATCCGAGGCGTCTCGTCTGGCAATTACTACAAGCGATCGACCATTTCATCACGGGATATACTCGTCTCGCTCCTCTGGGTTCGGCTGCCCTGGTCCGTTCTTTGGGGCGACTGGTGCTCTGGGAAGGTGCGGACATCGAGCCGCGCGAAAGCGGCCAGGTAGCCAGCAGTTCTCTTCCCTCAGCTCGTCTTCCCTTGAGCTGGAGGGGCAATAAAGACCTCGAGGTCCATCTCTTTCTGGGTATTTGTGGCGTGTGTGTGTGTGGTGTGTGTGTGTGTGTGTGTGTCCGTGGGCCCTGTCTCTAAGTAGAATTGTGTCAGGAATTGCTTGTATATTTGATACCTTTCTTTATACGTGATAACTCTGCTCTGTGTTCCCCTCCCCGATTATTGTTATAATAAATTCCCCTCTTGTTGAATGCACCAGCTCATTCTTTGTCATTTCTGCCATTGTTTGGCCACGGTGCGTATTGGGGATTAGGAAGGCCATTGGTGCGCTAATTGTGCTTTGGACCGATGGGCCTCGGTAACCATCCGCTCGGGTTACACACGGTTCGAGCACGGTTTAAGGGCTCGTTCCGCTCGAGGCCTGTCGAGGGTGTGAATTCCCCCGGGTAAGCTTTTCCGCGTGGGTATTAGGTATATTGAAGTAGGCAATTAACCTAACCACGCGGTCGAATTATTGGCGATTCATGGTCCTGCAAGGGACCGTACCTTCGGACTTATCGCGAGGGTCACGACCTAAATTCGGTGTGTTTCAGTGGAGCAACTCTACTGCTCCCTAGCGGTCGTGCTTGCACCGATACCTGGCCCACAACAATATCACCTTCGACTTTGGAACCATAACAGGCAGCAATGAAGGTAGTTGCCTCAGATATAGCTTTTCCTCGTCTGCTTCCAGCTGACCAGTAAGGTGGGATGATGTCCGCCCATGAGTACCTTCAGCGCTGTGGCCTTTCCAATGCAAAACAAATAGGACACACGCATCCGGTCAGAGCATGTACAGCAGGCAGATATTTGGCGATGCTTTTGTGTTTCAGTGCTGTTTGGCGAATGTCTACATTCGCCCTCCCAGCACACGGACTCTCCATGCTGACATCCACAGTCATCATTTCCTCGAGGTAGAATGAATCACAGGACAAAGTCTGTATCGTAGCAGACACTTGGATGTGTGAGTCACTACTGAACCTGACACAATTCTAACGAAGTGATGGATGATGATGACATCTGCTTCTTCATGGTGTGTTTCAGATCTGTCTCTGGAGAGTGGAATTGTTCCATACTTGTACTGGTGTAGGATCTTTCCGGTGATCACCAGTTCAGTCTGGTTGTCCCAATGTGGGTCATCAGATACTGACAGATCAAATTGATCAGTTGTATTTGTTGTAGGCAACATTTAGGACACTTTTTGCACTAGAAGTGTTGTGTGTAAATTGGTTGATGTTTTCGACTTTAATCATGAGCTGCACGACTGGATCTCGTCATTTGTTTCGTGCTGAATTTGATGTACCTGTCGAAAATGCAGGTATAGCATCACACACTCCAGGTGGTATTTGATGGTTCCCATGAAGTTGATCACATATATCCTCAACTGTACCATTTGTGGGCCAATGTTACAGTCCATAACATGGTGCAATCTTCGATGATGACAGCATCTAGAACACCTTGGATTCGACTTGATTGCTCAACTTGGAGTTTCGTCTTCAGGATTGCTTTCGACTGAGCCGATCGCACGAGCTCTCATCAAACAAGGAGGCTGGGACAGGGACAGTTCATAAAAGGGGAGGACATCCTTGATATCAATATTCCTGTATTGTTGGAG
This sequence comes from Eptatretus atami, assembly GCA_035128595.1. Classification (NCBI taxonomy): domain Eukaryota; kingdom Metazoa; phylum Chordata; class Myxini; order Myxiniformes; family Myxinidae; genus Eptatretus; species Eptatretus atami. The sequence continues at coordinate 21,481,840 of CM068956.1, read as the reverse complement.
ACATATGACTCGGGTGTAGATCAATTGGTATCATATACTGGCCTTCCATCCAGCTTGATGCTCTTTTTGGTCGAAGTCATCAGGGTCACTTTCTTGGTTTTGTGTTTGTTGAAGCTTGTTGGCCTCCAGATTCAAATTCGGCGCCATCTGTTTCATCCAATCTTGAGAGAATCATCATGTTTACCTTGTCTGTCGCATGAAACATAGTAGTAGACGCAAATTGTGTTGTGTAAGTGCATTAGAAGTGAAGATTATAGCCAAAACAGAATTTATCGAAAGTCGGTGGCGGCCATTTTGTTTTTCGCCTCTAAAAAAAAATTCCTCAGGGTGCGAGTCTGGCACCCGCTGATTCTGATTCAGGATAGCTCAGAGATGATGAAGCAACCAAAAAAACTTAATAATGACGCTAAAGCACGCTTTGCCCTGAAATGGCTGTTTGGCATCTAGATACATCTCTGAAACCACACTAAGGAAAAAATTGAAACTTGGCACACGACAAGTACTCCTCATTGGGATAAGCACGATTTTTTTTTATGGCGTCATAGTGCCTTCGTTATGATGTCATAATTGCATATGTAGAACAGCTACATCTGAGAGTCATAAAATGGTCACAGAAAAAAAATTGAAGATGTCATCGGTCACATGATTGTTCTTCTCTGAAGTGGTGAACAGATCCAGGCGAAACTTTACATGCATGACGCCTATCCATGAGGAACAAAAGGTTCACACATATGATGTCATAGTCACGTGGTTTGGCAGCCATGTTGGATTTACCCTCAAAACTTAAAAATTCTTCTCAAGAACGGCTGGACAGATTGAGGGGAACTTCACACAAATGTTCTCAATCCACATGTGTACAAGTTTGTTCAGGAATAATGATAGGTCAGCATGGTTTGGCTGCCATATTGGATTGAAGAAAAATATTAATGTTTTTGTCTGGAACTGCTTAATCGATCACATGAAAACTTCAGAATTATGATCTAGAAGTGAGGAGGAATGTATGTTTTAAATTTCACTTAATCGGGCACATGGTCTGTCACCAGAATTATTTACTATTTTTTTGATCTAAATTATTTTTGATATACACAGTATATATATATATTTTTGGATGCCACAAAATACACCACACAAGAACACAAGTCCTGGGCGAGGGTCTGCAATTGATTGCTCTTGTTCTTGTTTGTATTGTCTTTGTATGACGCTCACAATTTTGCTTTAATTCTGCATTGGATGGATAGAAGTTGAAGCTGCATAAGGGTATAAAAAGTGATGGCTCATTAGCCCAATTTTGGTTGAGGCTTGAAAGTTCAAGTTTATTTCAATAGAATTGCAGGCATAACCTCCACTGTAGCGCTTGTATTGTCTGCATGTTCTTTGTATTGGCTGCGTCATTTACATGCCGTCATTATCTCAAGGTTCTTCCACTTGGAACGTTGCGTCAAGGAGCCCGCAGGGGGCTCTGCATCATTTCCTCCAAGACAATACCCACTGAAGCAGTTCACCTGCCTCGAATGATTTTTTTGGCGATTTTTCCTGAGGCCCACTGTGGTGGCTCTGCGCACAGCCCTTGAGGCGTTTCCACCATACCAACTGCTGAGCATTCACGATTGGGATCAGCAAGTTAACATCACCTCACACGACGCCAATCTGCTATTTCCAACATCATTCCATGTGTCTGTTCTCATGACCTAACAGGCCTGATTTAACTCGTAACTTTCCGTATTCAAACCCAATTTGATTTCATTTCTTTCCCTTTGTCTTATAGGGCTCTCCTGCTCATGCAAAACATTGTAATTATAATTGGTTTTATTTATTATTCTGTACATTTTGGTTTTCATGGCCTTGTATGCTTAAAAAATATTATTATAATGAAGGAGGTGTGACGAATTTGGCTTCCACGATACAATTAGGCTCCATATTAAAGTATTTAGGAGGTGAACATTGTCCATTTAACCGATTTGGTTGAGTATGTAAAGCTCTGGCACAAGGCAAAGCAAACTGCCACCTGGTGTTTCCCCCCATCCTTGTTTTTTTTTAAGGATTTGGGGTGAGAATAGTCGGCAATAAATTAATCTACTTATTATAACAGAATATATACTGATAAGTGCAAGTCCACAGAGCACAATGTACTCTCACTCTGCAATCCATTTCAAGCATTAGAGAGAGAAAATTTTTTTTACAAAAATAAATAAGTAAGGATAAAACCTGCACCTGCACATTGCTCTCTCTCCCCCACACCCAAAAATAAACTGATCGAGTGAATTAATGTGGTGTTGATAGAGCACAGACACGATTGTTCAAATGGCCTTCTCCTGGCATCTCAGTTCATCGCATACTGGGTCGTGGTTGTTTGGTGATGAGCATCAAGACCAGCGAGCAAAAGTGGGAGAGTTAGAGGATGTCAGTCACTCCATCAGCCAACTATCGTGCGCAGCCTGTGGCTGCCAGATGCATCATTTTATGGGGGTGCGACTGTGCTGCTGATGCAGTACTCTTGATTCGGCAGTAACCGGAACTCATTTTGCGACCTCAGAAGGATGACAGGCTGAGTCAACCTACCTGCTGTTATTTCAACGTGTGACAGGGGCAAACTCAATACCCTAAGATCTTAAGCCAGTCATCTTAACGTTAAGCCACACAGACTTCTCCATCAGTTAGTGACGCACCTATTTCATTGCCCTCCTTATGGTCCAGAATTCAAGGTTTCAATTATGGAACCAAGAGACAACTACTACTCCACTGTTTGTTCAGGTTCTGCTGCTACTCAACATCCAAGAACAATTCATGAGGGCCTTGACCTTTGTGAAGGGAACAGCACCATTTAATGTTGAGGGTACCACTCCAATGTTAATGCTGCCGACATCCAGTGACCTGTGTCACTCAAGCTAAAAGTGCACAAACCTTTAACTAGTTCTTATTACGAGAGAAACAGGTTACAGCATTTTGGAGGGCAGCATAATCCTCGATGATGCCTTTTGTGACATCGGCAGTCTACCAATGTACGAGAGGATTTTTTGGGGGAACTCAACTTGTGTTGCGGGTGTAATGTATTAAATGACATGTGATGCTGACGTTGGCAGGGGTGCATATTTGGTATCAGTCTGATTTGTGCAATTTCAAGAATACGCTGCAGATCATACACATATGCACACAGTTATGAATTCCTTCAATCGGGGTGTGACTTCAGAGTTTTAAATGTGGCAGAGATGGTTCTACAGCCAGGATGCAAACAGTTCACATAGCAGTAGTCTATAGCACCACCCTCAGCTCAAAAGCTTGACCATGAACACGTTTCTGAAGACTTTTCAACCATTATGGACAGCTGTGTTGTTGAAAAGAAAAGTATTTTCACTAGAGATAACAACATTCACATGGACAACAAAGTTGACCCAGGAACCACTCAATTTGTGACATGTTAGATGCAGGTGTTTGTTCAGCATGTTAATGGCCGAATGCATATGGCAGATCATATTATCAACCTTGGCATTACTCGACAGGGTTTGTGACATCATTAGCGACGTATAACCTGGATTGTTCTTTTCAGATCACGGCAGCCATTCACTCTCGTTGTCGTTTGACAAACCACGCACCACCAAGTTAAATGTTGTGAGATACGGGAAGCTGGGGCACATTAACAGGAATTTCTGTGTACGATATCCCAACTTCTCGAGCTGTAGCATCAGGCGTGATATGACGAAATTGCTGATGTCGAACAATCTTGTTAGTGTATAGCAATGGCGC
>CM068956.1:21462650-21476455 GCA_035128595.1 Eptatretus atami | reverse complement strand
GACCTGCCTGCGGTGAGAGAGTGAGAGGCCCAAAGACTCAGCCTCATCGCAGGAGATTCCAATGAACCAAAAAGCCTTTGTTTCCACAGCGTGAAGCCGAGAAAGGTGGGAGGCAGGAGCACCAGCCCAGAGGGGAGAGCAGCACTCATCAGGCTGCGGACAAAAGCTTTGTACGTGGTCAGGAGCTCAGGTGGGCTGAGGAAGGATTTTGCACGACGGAGGATTCCCAGTCGGCGACTGGCTTTGGAGGCCAGGTTGGAAATGTGGCTTTCCAGGAAAGATCGGGGCAGATAGTGAGGCCCAGAAGCTTGAAAGAAAGGACTTCTTCCAGAGGATTGTTGAGAAAGTGGATGGGAGGGGGGTTCCAAACGTCCTTTCGGAGAGACATAGTGAGAGTGTGAGATTTTTCCGGATTGAAAGACATGTTCCACGTGGTTGGACCGTTTTTGGATTTTACCCAGATCTGCAGAAAGTGAAGAAGCTGCTACTTGCCGGTCTGAGGGATGACAGATGGTTCGGCAGAGGGTGGAGTCATCAGCAAAGAGATAAAGAGGATAAATCTTCTAGCAATCTAGCAAAATAAATTTTAGCAATCTTCAAGGCAAACGTGAGCAGAACACCAGTACTGATGATCCATTCTTTAATCACAAAGTTGTTGACATTCTTCCCATCAAGACCGGTCCGTTCTCTATGGAGGAACTCCAGAAATGCCTGAGAAAGCTCAAACGATCCAAGACTCCTGGTCCCGACAACATTCCAGCTGTTGTCTGGAAGAGCCCACTTTTTCATCAAGAGCTGCTAGACTTTTGCAACGAAGCCTAAAGAGGCAACAAACCAGCGACCTTCTCCAAATTTGCCATCATCCCTCTGCCTAAAAAAGGCAACCTCTCTCATCCATCTAATTACAGAGGTATAACATTGTCACCTCTAGCCTCAAAAATCTACAATTTTACGCTGCTTAATAGGATTACCCCTCATCTCGATCCTATTCTGACGCAACCAGAATGGTTTCCGGAAAGGCAGATCTACAACACCTCAGATTCCTGCCTTAAGGAGGATCATAGAAGAACTAAAGATCTCTAAGCAGAAAGCAAGCTTAGTATTTGTGGATTTCTCAAAGGCCTTTGACAGCGTCAACAGGAGAAACAACAATTTCTCAAAGGCCTTCAAATTCTTTTGAACTATGGCATCCTAGAAGAAACAGTGCAAGCAATTGCCATAATGTACAACAACCCCTCTAGCTATGTTCAAAGTATGGATGGCCCAACCAAGGAATTTTTCACAACAGCAGGCATCCTCCAAGGGGACACCCTTGCTCCTTATCTTTTTGTCAAAGTTGCGGATTACATTCTCAGGCAGTCAGTAGAGACCATGAAAGAGAAAGGAATTGACATCAAGCGAAAAAGATCAAATCGCGACAGAGATAAACATTTCACAGACCTTGACTATGCAGATTACATTGCCTTAACAGCGACACTTTTGAAGGATGCTCAAGACCTTCTAATTTCTGTTGAGGATGCTTCAGCTAAGGTTGGTCAGTTTCTAAATGCCAAGAAAACAGAATACGTGACAGTAAATGAGGATGCTGATCATCTACCAATCTTCTCCAAGGATGGCTCACAACTAAATGAGGTCAAAGGCATTAAGTACTTAGGGTCTTATGTAGCTGACTCTAAGAAGGACTTCATATCACACAAGGGTCAAGCCTGGAGTGCATGTAACAGGCTGCAGCACATCTGGCAGTCTAACATTTCAAGATCTACCAAACTTGCATTCTTTAGAGCTTGCGTAAACAATATACTCTTATATGGATCAGAGACATGGACCATGAAGAAGGCCCTGCAGGACCGGCTTGATGGCACATATACTCGGCTTCTTATGAGTTCAGAACATCAGCTGGCGGGAACACAGAACAAAAGCAGAGATCTACAGAGACATACCGCCCATTTCTACCATTGTAGCTCGGCGCAGAACATGTTTTACTGGTCACTGTTTCCGTGCCAAAGACCAAATTATATCTGATGTGATCTGCTTGAGATTGCCTTGCCCAACCAGAGGAAGAAGAGCACTGAACTACATCGACTGCGTATCAAGGGATATCCAGCATGACATAGCGGACTTGCAGACACTGATGATGGACAAAGACTCATGGCGTGACATGGTGAACTCTATCTCAGATGCGTCCGCTGAGTAGTAGTAGTATATTTATTGCACTTGCATCCAATGCCACCTCTAGTACTCACTGGTTTAATTCATTTATTTTTTTTAAACATGGTTTACATGTTCATCATCTTTCAATATATTGGCTGTTTATAAATGTAATACTTTGTCACATGACCTGAGATGCAAAATCCTGATGGCTCACAGTTTGGAAAGCAAGTCTGCATGCTCATTTTACAAATCATGGACAATGATCAGAGAGATGTCGCTGACCTCTTATGAAATTATATGTGACTTCTCATTAAATTAGAAGAAACTAGAACGGCACTCGGTAGAACGCATACCTCCACCAGGCTGATTAGTCTACGTTTTGTATCCCACTGATAGGCCGGATCTGGATTCGGACCTGAACTAAAATTGAATTTGCTTGTCCTAGTTACCTCACCAACTCATCCACCAAGTTTCCTCCGAATCCATTCATAATTTTTTTAAACATCGTGCTGTATATGGTTTTAGCATTATCACTCAATGGTGAAAAAACACTGAAAAAATTCTCGGATACAGATCCGGATTCGGATCTACACCAAAATCTAATCATTTGTCCTTGTCACATACCCAAACTTGCCACCAAATTTTGCCCAAATCCATCCACAATTCTGAAATATTTTGTTCACAAAAAAACAAACAAGAAAGGGCAATTGCAAAATCCACCCCCTCCCCCCCTTTTCTCCAAAGGTTGCCATAAATACATCAAATTGTCCATTTCATCAAGATTAAAATTGACAACATTAATGAAAGCTCAAGTTAATTAGATGAAAATTGATGATTTTTCAGATTGAAATTGATGATTTTAGAAGTTTGACCTTGAGCTGATTTTTGACCTCAAATAGTTGCTTTCCCAATTCAGTGATGCACTATGCAATTGCTCTTTAACCATCAAGTCAATCGGATGAAAATCCATGATTTTTCAGATGAAATTTGATGATTTTAGAAGTTTGACCTTGAGTTGACTTTTGACCATTTGACCTCAAATAGTTGGTTTCCCAATTCAGTGACGTGATATGCAAATCCTGTTCAACTTTCAAGTCAATCAGATGAAAAGTGACGATTTTAGGAATTTGACCTCAAGATGAACTTTTACCTCAAAATCAATATGCTTCTCAGTTGAGACTACCTCTACAACTTCGTAAAGTTTCATGACGATCAGTTTAGAATAGTGACCTGTCGGCAATTGACAAACAGACAGAATAACACAATCGATTGACCAATATACTTGAAAAATCTTTGATTTTGCAAGTAAAACAGGGGTGAAAAAACATAACCTTTATCCACTTTCAGTGGCAGAAGTAAATATATTCTACCTGGGACATGAATGAATTAACTTGAGTTGTTCTCATGCACAAAGATTACATTTTACACTGAAGTCTTTCTTTTATTGCTACCCAGGCTTGTTCGTTAGTCCCATAGCAATCAATATCCTTAACTTATCCTTTCCCTATTTTTATGGGTGGTTTTTGGTGATATTAAATGCATCTCTCATAAACAAACATTCTCGAACTGAAAAACTACCAATATACTGTAGCTCAAGTTAATTTAACACTCGTGATAGGCATCCACAACCATCATTGACCATGTTGTGGAAAGTCGGCCGAGGCCCTTACTTTTTCACCTTTATTTGCTATTAAATTTGTTTTCTCCGCAACCTTTTGAGCAATTAACACAAAACTTGCAACATTGGAGTGCCTAACCATGGATAAAAAAATTTTTTTAACAAAGTTACATGATGATTGGATGGTTGTTTTTCCCTGCTCGATCCATTTAAGTGTTGAGTATCATTTTTCCAAGTCGTTGGTGTGACTCAGCTGGGATTCGAACCTCTGACCTCCCAGACTCCAGACTCAGAGGGGACGCTCTTACCATTATGCCCCTGAGTATGGTATAGGCTTAAGCATAGCTAATATTGTTTCGAGACATGGTTAATTCTAAAATACACTCATGTGTTGTCGCTAAATTCAGCACTTTGCTTTCTTTTATGCTCCACACACTTTTAATAGGCAATAGAAAACTCCTCCCAATGTATTCCATTGCACAGGAGACTCATTTGGCAGCACTATCGACATCAGGGAATGTAACGTGGATCTTCAGTGAGGCAGACCATGCATAATGATAACTTCCTGAGACATGTTCCCTTGTGGTTGCAGTGGACTCACTGGTATTGAGCAATTAAAAGTTTTCAATTATATTATGAAGGTGGATAGGGGTGAAGTTTTTACCCTTGTTTGTTTGTTTGTTTGTAAGCACGATATTTCAAAAAATTGTGACTGATTTTGACAAAACTTGGTGGATGAGTTGGGAAGGTGACAAGAACAAGCCGATTAGATTTTGGTTTAGGTCCGGATGCAGATCTGGCCTATCAGAGGATACAAAATGTAAACTGTTCAGCCAGACAAGGGTATGCGCTCTACTGAGTGCCATTCCAAGGGTTTAAAAAATATATATATATATATACACAAAGTCAAGGCTCGTGGAAGAGCAAGTACACTGGACGCAACTGAACAAAAGGAATAGCAGAGATAGGAGTGGGGGAAGGGGTGAGGGGGGCAAAAAATATGAGTTTAGGTTTGGTCACTCACTGCTTTTCATTGGTATTATTCGTTTTTCATGTGAGGGGGAAGACTATCATTTATTACCCTTGCCAAAGGAGAGGGAAATGCATTTGGGTCCATTTGTTTGTTACTTGCAAAATCGAAGATTTTTCAAGTATATTGGTCAGTCGATTTTGTTATTTCTTGGCAATAAAATTTTTTTGTCAATTATGTTGGTCTGTAGTGTTTGTCTGTCTGTCTGTCCGTCTGCTTGCCACACAATTTTTGGCCACAGTCTTCAAGCAATCGTCCTGAATTTTTGTGTGTGTGTGTGTGTGTGTAAGTGACTGGCCAAGGACAGCAACACTTAATTTTGGTGAAAATCTGAATCCGGATCCGGATCTAAGAATTTTTTTAAGTGATTCTTCACCATTGAGAGATACAGTAGGGCCAAAAACAATATTGCACGATATCTCAAAATGTGATGGATGGATTCACATGAAACTTGTTTGACAGGTTGGGAGTGGAACTAGGAAGAATCGATTCAATTTTGGTGAAGATCTGAATCCAGATCTGGATACGAGGATTGTTTAAATTTTAACTGATTCTTCACCATTGAGAGATGGGGCGAAAAACGATATCGCATGGTATCTCAAAAAGTTGTGGATGGATTCACATGAAACTTAGTGGGCAGGTTGGGTGTATTCAGCCTGGTAGAGATATGTGCTCTACCAAGTGCCATTCCATGAGTGACTTTTCATTATCTGTCTGTCTGTTTGTCAATCGCCTACAGGTCACATTTCTAAACCGATCGTCATGAAACTTTTCCAAGTTGTAGAAGTAGTCTCAACTGAGAAGGCCATCGTTTTTGAGGTCAAATTTGTAAAATCGTCATTTTTCATTCAATTAACCTGAGAATTAAGCAGCAATTGCATAGTACATCACTGAATTTGGAAACCAACTATGTTTGAGGTCAAAAGGTCAAAGGTAAACTCAAGGTCAAACTTTGAAAATCATCAATTTCAATCTGAAAAATAATCAATTTTCATCCGATTGACTTGAGCTTTGGTTAAGATTGTCAATTTTAATCTTAATAAAACGGACAATTTGATGTACCCATGGCAACCTTTGGAGAGGGGGGGGAGTGGATTTTGCAAGCATTGTGCTCTGCAGGATGATGTCATTTTCTTCTTTGCTTGTTAGTCCAGCGGAAATGTGAAAAAGCATGTTGTGTCGTCATTATAAAGTTTTTTGGTTGATTAATCATCTCTGAGCTATCTTGAATCAGAATCAGCCGGGTGCCAGACTCGCACCCTTGAAGAATTTTTTTAGAGGCGAAAAACAAAATGGCCGCCACCGACTTTCGATAAATTCTGTTTTGGGCTATATCTTCACTTCTAATGCACTTACAAACACAATTTTGGTGTCTACTACTATGTTTTCATGGTCAAGGAATCCGATAATGATAAAATTGAAGGTGTATATATATAAGACCTGTCTCATATTTTCAAGATGGCCACCATTTTAAGATGAAAAATGGCTATTTTGCAGTTCCACTGATCACTTCGAGTAAGAAAAGGAATTTGATGAACCCTCAAATATTAATACTACTTACAATAATAGTCAATGACAGCTGAAGTAACTTAATTGCAATGATCAATGAATTGATGATTATATTGGAATACGATTTTTACACAAATATATCCGGATCATGTGATAGTTGACTACGACTTTGGGTTACGTCTTAAAGTAAGTATGTACATGTATATGATTTTGAAATTACCTTTTATTTTTAGGCAAACAAATATTAACTTTGTTAAGGATGCAATGTTCTACATTATGTTCAATCTTCGTCATTGTCGTCGTGATTAGCAGCTACTGCCCTTGTCTGTTCGTTAAACAGTCTAATCCAGCATTACAACTGCAAACATCGAACATGACATCTGTGCTGCCACACAACCACACCTCCCGGTGGAACATGGCCGGCTGGTGGAGCATCCACACTTGATCAGCTGCAGAATGGTGACTGGTGCAGCAGACACATCAGGTGAAGTGTGGTTGGACACAACGTCACACCGTCCTCACCTTCTTGCCATCCATACTTGATGGGATCCAAGTTCGGAGGGTCTGACTGAGTGGCCGATTTCCATATAATGACTTGATGATGAACGCGATGTACATGTTGAACAAAGGCATCATGCGATGGGGGAAACGACTTCAATTTCGGAGCAGAGGTAATCTTGGAGTTGGCCATCTTAGACTTCCACAACTGATACGGTGTGTGAACATATTGTACGAATCTGGAACCCATCGCACACAACAGCCAGGTCCTATAGATCAGTTATATCGGTAAGTATGTGTTTCTAGGTAGGGTCCCGTCCTATGTTTAATGGGTGATTAAGTGTACGTGCGCTGTGCAGTTATTTTATAGATAGGATTTTTACCCCAACAATGACAACAACACTCTGCTCGCGGCATTCTTTGCACGCTCACCGGCATGCGGGCGTGTGCGTGGGCGGAATTCCATATCCCAGGCGGTGTGGATTTCGCACCAAACATGGTCACAAAGCGTTTCGTTCTGGCTGCGTGCCAAATAAGGGTATGCGTCATTTTCCGCCCAATGGGCGATGCACAAACCAGAGCCGGGGCGGTCCTTTGCAAGAAGGCGGAGCCGCGACATGCAGTCCACCCAATGAGAGCAGGCGACGGGGGAGTGGACCGCACCCCAAAAGCGATGGAAAAACAGTTGAATATTGCGTCCCGCGTGCTCGAGCGTGCTTCTGTCTGGGTCTGCGGCTGACTGCATCCCACGCATCCGAGGCGTCTCGTCTGGCACATTACTACAAGCGATCGACCATTTCATCACGGGATATCACCTCGTCTCGCCTCCTCTGGGTTCGGCTGCCCTGGTCCGTTCTTTGGCGACTGGTGCTCTGGGAAGGTGCGGACATCGAGCCGCGCGAACGCGGCCAGGTAGCCAGCACGTTCTCTTCCCTCAGCTCGTCTTCCCTCTGAGCTGGAGGGGCAATAAAGACCTCGAGGTCCATCTCTTTCTGGGTATTTGTGCGGTGTGGTGTGTGTGTGTGTGTGTGTGTGTGTGTCCGTGGGCCCTGCTCTCTAAGTAGAATTGTGTCAGGAATTGCTTGTATATTTGATACCTTCTTTATTCGTGATAACTCTGCTCTGTGTTCCCCTCCCGATTATTGTTATAAATAAATTCCCCTCTTGTTGAATGCACCAGCTCATCTTTGTCATTTCTGCCATTGGTTTGCCACGGTGCGTATTGGGGATTAGGAAGGCCATTGGTGCCGTAATTGTGCATTTGGACCGATGGGCCTCGGTAACCATCCGCTCGGGTTACACACGGTTCGAGCACGGTAAGGGCTCGTTCCGCTCGAGGCCTGTCGAGGGTGTGAATTCCCCGGTAAGCTTTTCCGCGTGGGTACTTAGGTATATTGAAGTAGGCAATTAACCCTAACCACGCGGTCGAATTATTGGCGATTCATGGTCCTGCAAGGGACCCGTACCTTCGGACTTATCCGAGTGTCACGACCTAAATTCCGGTGTGTTCAGTGGAGCCAACTCTACTGCTCCCCCTAGCGGTCGTGCTTGCCACCGATACCTGGCCCCACAACAATATCACCTTCGACTTTGGAACCATAACAGGCAGCAATGAAGGTAGTTGCCTCAGATATCAGCTTTTCCTCGTCTGCTTCCAGCTGACCAAGTAAGGTGGGATGATGTCCGCCCATGAGTACCTTCAGCGCTGTGGCCTTTCCAATGCCAAACAAATAGGACACAGCATCGCATCCGGTCAGAGCATGTACAGCAGGCAGATATTTGGCGATGCTTTTGTGTTTCAGTGCTGTTGGCGAATGTCTACATTCGCCCTCCCAGCACACGGACTCTCCATGCTGACATCCACAGTCATCATTTCCTCGAGGTAGAAATGAATCAACAGGCAAAGACATCTGTATCGTAGCAGACCACTTTGATGTGTGAGTCACTACTGACACCTGACACAATTCTAACGAAGTGATGGATGATGATGACATCTGCTTCTTCATGGTGTGTTTTCAGATCCTGTCTCTGGAGAGTGGAATTGTTCCATACTTGTACTGGTGTAGGATCTTTTCCGGTGATCACCAGTTCAGTCTGGTTGTCCACAATGTGGGTCATCAGATACTGACAGATCAAATTGATCAGTTGTACTTTGTTGTAGGCAACATTTAGGACCACTTTTTGCACTAGAAGTGTTGTGTGTAAATTGAGTTGATGTTTTCGACTTTAATCATGAGCTGCACGACTGGATCTCGTCATTTGTTTCGTGCTGAATTTGATGTACCTGTCGAAAATCAGGTATACATCACAACACTCCAGGTGGTATTTGATGGTTCCCATGAAGTTGATCACATAATCCTCAACTGTACCATTTGTGGGCCAATGTACAGTCCATAACATGGTGCATCCTTCGATGATGACAGCATCTAGAACACCTTGGATTCGCTTGATTGCTCAACTTGGAGTTTCGTCTTCAGGATTGCTTTCGACTGAGCCCGCATCGCACCGCTCTCATCAAACAAGGAGGCTGGGACAGGGACAGTTCATAAGAGAGGACATCCTTGATATCAATATTCCTGTATTGTTGGAGACATATGACTCGGGTGTAGATCAATTCGGTATCATATACTGGCCTTCCATCCAGCTTGATGCTCTTTTTGGTCGAAGTCATCAGGGTCACTTTCTTGGTTTGTGTCTTGTTGAAGCTTGTTGGCCATCCAGATTCAAATTCCGCCATCTGTTGTCATCCAATCTTGAGAGAATCATCAATGTTTACCTTGTCTGTCGCATGAAACATAGTAGTAGACACAAAAATTGTGTGTGTAAGTGCATTAGAAGTGAAGATATAGCCCAAAACAGAATTTATCGAAAGTCGGTGGCGGCCATTTTGTTTTTCGCCTCTAAAAAAAAATTCTCAAGGGTGCGAGTCTGGCACCGGCTGATTCTGATTCAGGATAGCTCAGAGATGATGAAGCAACCAAAAAAACTTAATAATGACGCTAAAGCACGCTTTGCCCTGAAATGGTCTGTTTGGCATCTAGATTACATCTCTGAAACCACACTAAGGAAAAAATTGAAACTTGGCACACGACAAGTACTCCTCATTGGGAATAAGCACGATTTTTTTTTATGGCGTCATAGGTGCCTTCGTTATGATGTCATAATTGCATATGTAGAACGCTACATCTGAGAGTCATAAAATGGTCCACAGAAAAAAAATTGAAGATGTCATCGGTCACATGATTGTTCTTCTCTGAAGTGGTGAAACAGATCCAGGCGAAACTTTACATGCATGACCGCCTATCCATGAGGAACAAAAGGTTCACACATATGATGTCATAGGTCACGTGGTTTGGCAGCCATGTTGGATTTACCCTCAAAACTTAAAAAATCTTCTCAAGAACGGCTGGACAGATTGAGGGGAAACTTCACACAAATGTTCCTCAATCCACATGTGTACAAGTTTGTTCAGGAATAATTGATAGGTCACATGGTTTGGCTGCCATATTGGATTGAAGAAAAATATTAAATGTTTTCTCTGGAACTGCTTAATCGATCGACATGAAACTTCAGAATTATGATCTAGAGTGAGGAGGAATGTATGTTTTAAATTTCAACTTAATCGGGCACATGGTCTGTCAGCCAGAATTATTTACTATTTTTTTGATCTAAATTATTTTTGATATACACAGTATATATATATTTTTGGATGCCACAAAATACACCACACAAACAAGTCCTGGCGAGGGTCTGCAATCTGATTGCTCTTGTTCTTGTTTGTATTGTCTTTGTATGACCTCACAATTTTGCCTTTAATCTCTGCATTGGATGGATAGAAGTTGAAGCTGCATAAGGGTATAAAAGTAATGCTCATTAGCCAATTTTGGTTGAGGCTGAAAGTTCAAGTTTATTTCAATAGAATTGCAGCATAACCTCCACTGTACGCTTGTATTGTCTGCATGTTCTTTGTATTGGCTGCGTCTTTTACATGCCGTCATTAATCTCAAGGTTCTTCCACTTGAACCGTTGCGTCAAGGAGCCCCAGGGGGCTCCTGCATCATTTCCTCAAGACAATACCACCACTGAAGCAGTTCACCTGCCTCGAATGATTTTTTGGCGATTTTTCCTGAGCCCACTGTGGTGCTCTGCCGACCACCCCTTGAGGCGTTTCCACCATACCAACTGCTGATCATTCACCATTGCGATCCACCAAGTAACATCACCTCCACACGACCAGCCAATCTGCTATTTCCAACAATCATTCCATGTGTCCTGTTCTCATGACCTAACAGGCCTGATTTAACTCGTAACTTTACCGATTCCAACCCAATTTGATTTCATTTCTTTCCCTTTGTCTTATAGCTCTCCTGCTCATGCAAAACATTGTAATTATAATTGTTTATTTATTATTCTGTACATTTTGGTTTTCATGGCCTTGTATGCTTAAAAAATTATTATTATAATGAAGGAGGTGTGACGAATTTGCTTCCACGATACAATTAGGCTCCATATTAAAGTATTTAGGAGGTGAACATTGTCCATTTAACCCGATTTGGTTGAGTATGTAAAAGCTCTGGCACCAAGGCAAAGCAAACTGCCACCCTGGTGTTTCCCCCCACTCCTTGTTTTTTTTTTAAGGATTTGGGGTGAGAATAGTCGCAATAAATTAATCTACTTATTATAACAAGAATATATATGATAAATGCAAGTCCACAGAGCACAATGTACTCTTCACTCTGCAATCCATTTCAAGCATTAGAGAGAGAGAAATTTTTTTTACAAAAATAAATAAGTAAGGATAAACCCTGCACCTGCACCATTGCTCTCTCCTCACCCACCCCCAAAATAAACTGATCGAGTGAATTAATGTGGTGTTGATAGAGCACAGACACGATTGTTCAAATGGCTTCTCCTGCATCTCAGTTCATCGCATAACTGGGTCGTGGTTGTTTGGTGATGAGCATCAAGACCAGCGAGCAAAAGTGGGAGAGTTAGAGGATGTTCAGTCAACTCCATCAGCCAACTATCGTGCGCAGCCTGTGGCTGCCAGATGCATCATTTTATGGGGGTGCGACTGTGCTGCTGATGCAGTACTCTTGATTACCAGTACACCGGAACTCATTTTGCCGACCTCAGAAGGATGACAGGCTGAGTCAACCTACCTGCGTTATTTCAACTGTGAGGACAGGGGCAAACTCAATACCCTAAGATCTTAAGCCAGTCATCTTAACCGTTAAGCCAACACCAGACTTCTCCATCAGTTAGTGACGCACCTATTTCATTGCCCTCCTTATGGCCAGAACTTCCAACGGTTTCAATTATGGAACCAAGAGACAACTACTACTCCACTGTTTGTTCAGGTTCTGCTGCTACTCAACATCAAAGAACAATTCATGAGGGCCTTGACCTTTGTGAAGGGAACAGCACATTTAATGTTGAGGGTACCACCTCCAATGTCTAATGCTGCCGACATTCCAGTGACCCTGTGTCACTCAGCTAAAAGTGCACAAACCTTTAAACTAGTTCTTATTACGAGAGAAACAGGTTCACAGCATTTTGGAGGGCAGCATAATCCCTCGATGATGCCTTTTGTGACATCGGCAGTCTACCCAATGTACGAGAGATTTTTTGGGGGAACTCAACTTGTGTTGCGGGTGTAATGTATTAAATGAACATGTGATGCTGACGTTGGCAAGGGGTGCATATTTGGTATCAGTCGATTTGTGCCAATTTCAAGAATACGCTGCAGATCACTACACATATGCACACAGTTATGAACTTCCTTCAATCGGGGTGTGACCTTCAGAGTTTTAAATGTGCAGAGATGGTTCTACAGCCAGGATGCAAAACAGTTCACATAGCAGTAGTCTATAGACCACCACCCTCAGCTCAAAATAGCTTGACCATGAACACGTTTCTGAAAGACTTTTCAACCATTATGGACAGCTGTGTTGTTGGAAAAGAAAAGATCATTTTCACTAGAGATAACAACATTCACATGGACAACAAAGTTGACCCAGGAACCACTCAATTTGTGACCATGTTAGATGCAGGTGTTGTTCAGCATGTTAATGGCCGAATGCATATGGCAGATCATATTATCAACCTTGGCATTACTCGACAGGGTTGTGACATCATTAGCGACGTATAACCTGGATTGTTCTTTTCAGATCACGCAGCCATTCACTCTCGTTGTCGTTTCGACAAACACCACCACAAGTTAAATGTGTGAGATACGGGAAGCTGGGGCACATTAACAAGGAATTATCTGTGACGATATCCCAACATCTCGAGCTGAGCATCAAGCGTGATATGACGAAAATTGCTGATGTCGAACAACTTGTTAGTGTATACAATGCTGTAATCAGGGACACTGAATAAGCGAGCACCTGAAACGTTAAAGAATATTATTCATCCAGGACTGGGCATACATTTGTTTTCCATCCCGTCCATGGCCAAGTAGGTTTTACATTTTACCTGTCCAACTATTCGTATTGCGAGCACAGCAGGCAATACCATTATGTTTCTTTAAATTTTTGGTGCACAAAGTCGAGTCTAAAAATGTCCTCTTAGTCACTGCCAATTGCTGTGGCTTTAACAAGAAAAGAATAACATTCGATGTCAAGAAACTTCAGGTTTATTAAATCTATGGGTCGGAAAATGTACTTGTACTCAGACAGAACTATAGAGATGGTTTTCACTCATCAGACGTACAAAACTGAACGTCCAAGACAATCGAACAAAAGTTAATGTCGAGCCCTGTCATCGTCAGGAAATGACCAGGTATACCATTGACATTCCTTTACAAAAACAGTGTTGTAAGTATGCACAGAGGTGGAGAGAGAGTCAAGATGATGGCAAAATCATTATTATATATTTAATAAGCAACAAGAGTAAACTGAAGACCATGATTGATCGAGCAAAAAAAAAAAAGTTCATCTGAGTAATAAAATGTCTTAGTGTGAGAGTGACCGGAAACTATTGTTACCCCAACTGACA
>CM068956.1:21427250-21442555 GCA_035128595.1 Eptatretus atami | reverse complement strand
GCTTGAGGACGGGAGCTCTGCGCTGGGCCGTGCTATGAGAGGGTGTAGGGCATACCGGAATCATGGCGAAACCCAATCCTTTATCCCTGTGTCGTAAGAGACGACCAGGGTTGCTTCAGGAAGGGCATCCGGCGTAAAACCTGTGCCAAATCAATATGCGGATCATAACGGGTGATCCGCTGTGGCGACCCCTAACGGGAGGCAGCCGAAAGAAGAACAACATATATGTATATATATATATATATATATATATATATTATTATATATATATATATATTGTTAGGTGCCGGTGCGTCTGCCGCGAACCGACCGCTCTGAACAGAGCCGCAAGTCGAGTCGGCCCGACCGATCGCCTGGAATATAGATCGCGCGCCGGATACTCCGAGTCGACGGATCCTTGTACAAGAACCGAAATACGCCAATGCGCAGACCACGTGGGTAGGGTCGATTGCCAATCTTCAATGTACCTAATACCCACGTGATCCAACTACCGGGTATTCCACCCTCGACGGAACTCGTACGGAACAAACCGCTGAGGCGAGCCTGTCCCGTGCGCGATTCCGAGCGGCTTAATCGCCGAGAACCGTCGGTCCAAATGTCCCCCTTTTACGGCAAACCAACGGCTTTCTAACTCCCAACACACTAAATGCTCAGTCAATGAAAGAATCGACGCGACGAGCTGAAAACATTTAACAATTGGGTATTTATTAATAATAATGGGGAACTAGGGAAGCACGTAAGAGCAGAATTATTCCGACTATACGAAATGCAATGCAAAGATTTACAGCACACAAAGCACTTAACAATTTCCTACTTATTAGACGGACCACACGGACACACGTATGCACACACACACCCAAGAAATGGTGGCTGAGGCCTTTAATAATGAGCTCCAGCTCGGAGGACAGGTGAGCTGAAACCCAGAGCCTATCTCGAACCTCTCCACCTCGTGTGGTCTTCAAGTTGTTCGGACCCGGGCTCCAGCGAGAGCGAGCTGGATCCAATCGCCGTGAGCCGCAATCCTTTCCAAGCTCCCGCGCTTCTCAACACGTGCTGGTGAGACGAGGCGCCGATCCTTCCCGTCGATGCGTCGCTTCCCGAGGAACCACCTCCAAGAAGAGGCCGACGAGTCGCACCAAGCCGGGAACCAAATGGAGAACAAAGAGCTCCACGAACCAAGAAGAAGAAGCCACCACTCGCAGCTCGAGTCGGAGCAACCGGCTTCAACTCTCTTCAACAAAGCAGCTCTCCAAAAAGTCTCCACCCGAGCCAAGCCGAGGCCGAAGCTCCCAGAACCACCAAAGCAGAAAGCCTTCAAAAAGCCTCCTCCCGAGCCAGGCCGCAGTCGAAGCTCACTGAGCCAGCCGAAGCAAAAAGCCTTCAAAAGCCTCCAAGCAGGACCCGAAAGATCTGCTGAACAACCACTCTGCAGAAGCAAAAAGCTTCCGAAAGCCTCAACCCTAACCCAAGCCAAGCAGGACCCGACGGCCTGCTGAACGACTCCCCCGAACAAAGAAGGATCTCCCCTTTATCCTTCTCCGCCCCCTCCCCGCGCCCGGCATGACTCATGCCCTCGTGATCCATCCCCGCTCAACCACGGGTGGGAGGGAGTTGTTGACGTCATGAATCACGGGACGGAAGGGCTCTTCTTCCTCTTCGCAGAAGAAGGGGGAGGGACGTCTCCATTGTTTCGTGATCGCTCCCTAACTATTGAATTGAATAACACAGCGCACTTAATCTATTTCTGCCCATTAAACAATGGAAGGTGAACTATCTAGGAACAAGCACTTATCGACACAACTGACTAAAGGAACCTGAATGTTGTGTGCAATCGAATTCCCAAATTCGTAACAATATATATATATATATACACATAATGTGTATTATATGAAAAGCACGGTCGGTGAGGCGGTGAAGCCGTGAAGTGTCAATCAGTCCATGAAGACTATATGCCTATTAATCATGTCCTCTTTGAACGTTAAGTCCCCGAGGACCCAAAAAGCGCAAGAAGACCCTGAAGACCCCTTCGACCTTAACACCATTTAGACCCCTTACACTCTTCAGACAAGATTAGACAGCTTAGACCCTTGACCAGTTATACCACTTTGACATTTTATATCACTTATAAACATAATATCACCAATATTACAAATACATTTGTAGGAAAGAATGTTTGTATTATGATTGGTGTAAATCATGCTAACACAGCAAATCTGTGGCGTCGATCTCTGCAACGACACGTGGAGAGGCGAGCATAGCGAGCCGATCCACGCTAGTGTGGTAATAAAGCAAATACTGTAACATCCCAGCATGTTTAGGGTCATGTATAAAAATGCTGCATAGGCTTGTTTGTCTATAATTATGGCTAGCATGGCTGCATTAGGAGACCATGGTGACTTTGAAAGAGGGTGTGCGGTTGTTGTTTCGCATTTGGCAGGAGCTTCAGTGATAGGCAGCTCAACTTGCTGATGTTTCACGAGCAATGATGTCAAAGTGTTGTTGGCATGGAACTCCGAGGGAAAGACATAATCAACAAAGGGCAACAGTCAGCGGAAGCACATACACCAGGATCGTGATATCCCTATATTAATTTGAAGTGCAATGCAAGAGCAGGCGAGCAACTACACATCAATTGACTAAATTTTAACCTGAGGCCCGAGTAGCCAATTTCATCAAATACCGCCCTCCAAGAACTCCACAGAGCGGGATACCATCGTCAGGTTGCAGTACACAAACCACTTATCACACCTGGCGATGCACGTTTGCAAGTCCAGTGATGCGTAGAGCAAAGTTATTAGACTACTGAGCAGTTTGTGAAACATGATGTATGATCAGATGAATTATCCTTCACCATATTCTGACAAACAGGCATGTGGTGCCAACCTAAAGAACTCTACAACCCTGAATGCTTGATTCCAACAGTGAAGGTTCTGTAATGTTGTGGGGTGCATTTTCCTGGCATGGTTTGGTGTTGTCATTCCATTAGAAGGCAAAGTCGATGCCAATTGCTACTTAATAGTACTGAGTGATCATCTTCATCCCATGTTTTAGCACTCCTGGGAGGGTTGTCTTCTCGGTAACAATGCCCCACATACACAGAGCATGTGTGGTCGCCCAATGGTTTCATGAGCATGATACTAATGTGATCCATATGGCATGGCCTACTCGGTCACCAGATCTGAACCCAATCGAGCATTTATGGGATATTCTGGAACGATACTCTGATAGTGTTTTCCACTCCATTATACAGGTGTGAGTTGATTGACTTTCTCATGGAAAATGGTGCCACATCCCTCCTGCAAAATTCCAGACACTGGTGAAATCTATGCCACGGCGCATACAGGCCGGACTAGCCATATGTGGTGTCCCAACGCCCTATTGAGTGGCTTTACATTGGTGTTTCCATTTTTTTTTGTCCACTACAAACGGCTTACACATGCATGTATGGAAACGGCTGTAAAACGACGATGATGATGATTATGATTATGATGATGATTACCGACGATACCTTTATGTCCAGAGAGATGGCCTTTATCTCATGTTTGACATAAAGGGCCTCCATTCATTATTGGGAGAGGAAAAGCAGCATGTCCAAGGTAGAGTGCCCTGGTCTGAAACCAAATTAGTGATCTGAGATGCGGTTGTTGGAGCAAAGAAAGGTTTCATATCAACTGCGGTGATGGATTCCATGACCTTGCTGACGATTGCAAGTAAGCTGATCAGTCTGTAGTTGAGGAGATCAATTTTTGCTCCTTCTTATGTCGTGCAGTGATGTTGGATGAATTTCCAAGCAGATGGAAGGTGACCTAGCACAAATGACAGGGTCAAAAGGGCAAGAGGCAGGATGTGCAAGAGCAGTAGAGCAGGTTTTAGGACACGTGAGCTGATGCCATCAGGTGCAGAAGCGGAGTCAGAATCAAGGGTTGAAAGAAACCTTCTCCACCTTCTCAGATGAAAAGACAGAGTCCACGAGTATTTGGGTATGACGAGGAGGATGGATTCCGAGAGTGAGGGTTGGGAACACAAGTTTTGAAGCAAACACAGAATTGAGGCATTCAGCCTTCTCATGAGTGGAGCTGGCTGTGGTGCCATTTGAAGTGAGGGAAGTGATGGAAGGGAGCATACTCCAGAGACAAATTTATCAAGGTGCCACCAGATTTTAGAGGAGGGAAACAAGTTTGAACGTTTATTCATGAGGTTTTACAGATGTTGTTTTCTGGCTGTCCTGAGAGTGGACACGCTTGTTGCGACTTTTTGGAATGCACTGAGATTGCCTTCGGTCAGATTTGCCTTCCAGGAAAGAAGGCATGTTGTTCAGAGCAAGTAATTCATTACAGGATTTAGTGTACCTGGGCAGGAAGTAAGATAATCCATGTCGGATAATTAATTGAATATGAGATTGGATTAATCTGTGCATGAGAGCAGGTTTCTGTGGAAGAATTCCATGCTGAGTTATCAGGGGCAGTTGATATGGTAGACCAGTCCTGAAGAGAGATAGCTGCTTGCATTCCCTGCTGTGGAAGCAAACTCTAAGTCATCAGTACAATTACAACATTTATTGACCAAACAGACACTTATATTACACACATAGTAGAGATCAGAAATACATACGAGTTCCAGATCTCTCCAACAAATTGAGAATCCCAATTTCTTATATACTGTTCAGTGAGACACAGTTCTTTATCATTTTCAAGGCTAGTGTCACAGTTTGTCAGGTTGATGTATTTGCAGATGGAAATCATTTTCAGCTTAAGGCAGCAACCAGCATTATTGTAGGAAATATATATATATATTCAGGATCAGATGTGCAGTTTCCTCCTAGTTCAGGAATGACGTCAACACTGCAATCCTTTGGTGCGAAGATGGATCACATACAATTTATGGTATGGGAAGGAGAAGGTTCAACTTCCTTTAAACAGACAAGGAATATCAAGCAAGGAGGTACATCTGGATAGTTACTTAAACCTAACATTCCTTTATCCAGCTTGCTGGTACCTTCTGTTTATCATGTCATAAAATCCTTGAACATATATTTAAATAATAAGAAATGCTGAATCTGTCTTATTAGAAGGCCATTCTGCTCATTATAGCTTTACTGTCAAAGTTGATCCTTCCATACAAAGAAAAGATATGATTATATGAATTTAAAATAGTTACATTGAGTACATTTTTTTTTACTTTCAGGTTTAATATATTTATTTTCATACCAATTTTTTTATTATCATCAATTTATTTGTTTTATCACCCTCAAACCCATTATACTAAAAATGCATCCACACTGCCAATCTGCTTCGGTGAAATGCTAGACTTGCTGGCGTTGACACAGCTCTCTGAGAAGAGCCAGAGAGATGTTGACTTTCACAAGCATATGATCAGATGAACCATTTGGAGCAGATGAAGAGCAGGAGACAGGAGATTATTTAGTCTCAGTCGTCATTAAGACATTGCATGATAACCTTCTCAAACGCGGAGGAGCTTCTTGTGAGCTCACGGCCATCCATATCTAGTGCCCAACTGTCTGTGGATGTCCTCCTCCAGTTGGGTTACTTTTCATCACGGTTGGGGGCAGGATTTGCACTCCGGCCACCGTAAACCCTTCATTCCGCAAAACATTCCAAAAGCATTAAAAAAAAATCTGAAACCCATGCCGTGGGAGTACCTCCTGTGCAGCTTCCCTTCACAGGGCAGCTCACCGGATGATGGGATTGGGGAAAAGCCTCAGGACCCCCAATCTTTGATGATGGGAGGGAAACCACGGGGTAACCTTCCCGGGTCAGATTGCGGTAGAGTGTGTCAGGGTGGTGCTGAGGTGTCGTCCACCAGACGGCGGTCTCCTTGGGTTAACCTGAGGTGATCGCTTTGGGTGGGTGAAATGTACTATCCCTCAGAGAGGATGATCACCGTGTCTCTGTTATCATCTGAGCTCAGCGTTTGGACATCGGATTTGCAGCACTCTCTGAGGTTCAGAGACCGGATTACGGTGAGATCATGACGGTGGTTACACCTACTATTGGTCTGGTCACTCTGATGGGTAACATACCCAAGGAGTTGCTGTTGCTGTGTCCAATAAGCTGACTCCAATGAAAATTGAGGTAACACCGGTCAATGGCGTATTATGAGACTAAGGATTTGTCACTCCTTGGGTGTCATTTCCCTGGTCTGTGTATATGCTGCGACTGAGGCGAGTGAGCTCACCGTGAAGGATGCATTCTATGCCACGCTCGAGTCTGTGGTTCATCAGTGCCCCAGGCGAGATACTCTATAGTCTTGGGGATTTCAATGCATCGACTGGAACTGATAGGGATGGTTATGAGACATGGGTTTGTCCATGGGTCTGGAACTGTGAACCAGAATTGCACTTAGTTCCTTGACTTTGCAGGAAGTATGGACTTAGGGTGGCTGGTTCATGGTTTCAGCACCCACAGGCTCATCGCTGGACTTGGTATTCCAATGCTGGGTGTGGCAAAATTAGATTGACCATGTGCTCGTTTATGGTCGCTTGAGGATGATCCAGAACTGCAGGGATACCGGAGTGCTCAGTTCCTCAAAACTGACCACAGGCTTGTTGTAGCAACTCCGAAGTTGCAGGTTTAATCCAGGAGAATGGTACAATCCCAGCCGAGGCTGGATATTGGCAAGCTCAAGAATGAGAGGGAAGCTGAGGAGTTGTGAACAGCTGAGTGGAGATTGGGGGTCTGGGTTGCTTTGGGGGATCCAGAAGAGTTGTGGAGGTCCTTCAAGACCACCATCCTTGATGTTGCCGGTTGATGTCTTGGAACTCACCGGAGGTGAAGAAGATTTTTGTTCTCTCAAGGTACACTGATACTATTGCCACAGAGTCGCAGGGCCAGGCTGAATGGCAGAGCTGAGCTGTTCAGGGAGCTGAGGTGTAAAATTGTGCATGCATTAAGGGTGGACAAGGAGGCAGATGTGCAAGGAATCTTTCTGAGGGGGTAGACCTAACCTTCTCGAGAATCCTGAATGCCAATTGTTTCCCAGTGTGTCTGGATCCAAGCTC
This sequence comes from Eptatretus atami, assembly GCA_035128595.1. NCBI lineage: Eukaryota > Metazoa > Chordata > Myxini > Myxiniformes > Myxinidae > Eptatretus > Eptatretus atami. Next base: position 21,435,537 of record CM068956.1, on the reverse strand, counting down.
ATCCTTTTCAAAAATGGCATGACATTCGTCATTCTTGAAATGTTATGGTACTGTCGTGGTGGTCAATGAAGTTTTGATTTGCATGATTTAAGGAGCAAATGTAGCTCGCAACTGCTTAATCATCCAGGTCGGCATCAGATGAGATGACATGACCTGCAAGTTGACAATTGGATCATTATCGACATCTCATTGAAGGTTGTATCAAAAATCTGTTCAGCTGACTCGGAGCAGAGGCCAATATTTCATTACGACATGGCACATAGCCATATCTGTCTGTGGACTCACAAATTCTCGGAACCTTCTGCATAAGGAAAATGCTGACATATTAGCTGAATCTCTTATCCTCCTGAATAGGCATGGATGTTGATGTAGATCTTACCAACATATCATTCACGAAGACAAAACAAGTGGTGCCAGGCACAACAAATCCCGCCCATTTAAGCATAAAGTTATTTTGGGGATCAAATTTAAATTTGATACATCCTTAACCTGAATGTTGATTATAAGGAATATTTTAGTCTTAGTTTGAAGTCAATTAAACCATTTTTGACGAAGTTATGACCATATAAATGATTTGACCTTTCAAGGCCACATAAGGTCAAAGGTCATGGTGTCAAATGAAAGCCAATAAAGGACTTGATATTTATGTCTTCCATAGTAAACACGCATATTCCTAACCTTTTTTGATTTATAATGGAAAATATGTAATTTTGACCGATGACCATGACCCCCAAAACTTCGGACCCTACCGATCTTCACAAATATGCATTTTCACTATAGGAATGGGTAGGATTATAAGTGAAAAATAGAATAAGGTTCACTATAAGCTTGGTTTGAAGTAAATCATATCATTTTTGACGAAGTATGAGCGAAAAACGATTTTGATCTTTTCGTGCACCTTGACCTTTGATCCAATTGGACCCAAAAGTTAATGGGGTCGTCCAAGTTCATTGCCCACCTGTGGATTAAATTTGATAGTGTTTGCTAAAGCCGTTTTGCCGTAAAGTTGCAACAGACGGACAGACAAACAAACAAACAGACAAACAAACCGGACGATTACAATATCCGCTCCCTCCCTCCGGGGGGGCGGATAATTAGAACAAAGTCGATGGCATACATTGTAATCCCCACACTTTCCACCTAAAACCAAGTTGAAAGATGCAAAAGTTCCACCAGGAATGACTCGATATCAAATTTTAAGTTAATTTGTTTTTTCCATTTTAACCTTTGTGACCTAGGTCCCACAGCCTGGGCATGAACCTGGGTCGAAACCCAAAAACCATTACATATTTGACCTTTTGACTCCAACCCAGGAGGCAGGGCCAAAAATGATATTGCTCTCACACATTCTTGCTATGTGGTGATCATAACTACCAAGTGTGGTGAATTTCTCCACAACCATTTTGAGGCGACAGGCAGACATATGGCACAAATTACAATATCTTACGCGCTTTTTGTCAGTGTGGGGTAACAATAGTTTCCGGTCACTCTCACACTAAGACATTTTATTACTCAGTGATGACTTTTTTTTTTTTTGCTCGATCAATCATGGTCTTCAGTTTACTCTTGTTGCTTATTAAATATATAATAATGATTTTGCCATCATCTTGACTCTCTCTTCCACCTCTGTGCATACTTACAACACTGTTTTTGTAAAGGAATGTCAATGGTATACCTGGTCATTTCCTGACGATGACAGGGCTCGACATTAACTTTTGTTCGATTGTCTTGGACGTTCAGTTTTGTACGTCTGATGAGTGAAAACCATCTCTATAGTTCTGTCTGAGGTACAAGTACATTTTCCGACCCATAGATTTAATAAACCTGAAGTTTCTTGACATCGAATGTTATTCTTTTTCTTGTAAAGCCACAGCAATTGGCAGTGACTAAGAGGACATTTTTAGACTCGACTTTGTGCCACCAAAAAATTAAAGAAACATAATGGTATTGCCTGCTTGTGCTCGCAATACGAATAGTTGGACAGGTAAAATGTAAAACCTCTTGGCCCATGGACGGGATGGAAAACAAATGTATGCCCAGTCCTGGATGAATAATATTCTTTAACGTTTCAGGTGCTCGCTTATTCAGTGTCCCTGATTACAGCATTGTATACACTAACAAGTTGTTCGACATCAGCAATTTTCGTCATATCACGCTGATGCTCAGCTCGAGATGTTGGGATATCGTCACAGATAATTCCTTGTTAATGTGCCCCAGCTTCCCGTATCTCACACATTTAACTTGTGGTGGTGGTTTGTCGAAACGACAACGAGAGTGAATTGGCTGCGTGATCTGAAAAGAACAATCCAGGTTTATACGTCGCTAATGATGTCACAACCCTGTCGAGTAATGCCAAGGTTGATAATATGATCTGCCATATGCATTCGGCCATTAACATGCTGAACAACACCTGCATCTAACATGGTCACAAATTGAGTGGTTCCTGGGTCAACTTTGTTGTCCATGTGAATGTGTTATCTCTAGTGAAAATGATCTTTTCTTTTCCAACAACACAGCTGTCCAAATGGTTGAAAAGTCTTTCAGAAACGTGTTCATGGTCAAGCTATTTTGAGCTGAGGGTGGTGGTCTATAGACTACTGCTATGTGAACTTGTTTTGCATCCTGGCTGTAGAACCATCTCTGCACATTTAAAACTCTGAAGGTCACACCCCGATTGAAGGAAGTTCATAAACTGTGTGCATATGTGTAGTGATCTGCAGCGTATTCTTGAAATTGGCACAAATCGACTGATACAAATATGCACCCCTTGCCAACGTCAGCATCACATGTTCATTTAATACATTACACCCGCAACACAAGTTGAGTTCCCCCCAAAAAATCCTCTCGTACATTGGGTAGACTGCCGATGTCACAAAAGGCATCATGAGGGATTATGCTGCCCTCCAAAATGCTGTGAACCTGTTTCTCTCGTAATAAGAACTAGTTTAAAGGTTTGTGCACTTTTAGCTGAGTGACACAGGGTCACTGGAATGTCGGCAGCATTAGACATTGGAGGTGGTACCTCAACATTAAATGTGCTGTTCCCTTCACAAAGGTCAAGGCCCTCATGAATTGTTCTTTGATGTTGAGTAGCAGCAGAACCTGAACAAACAGTGGAGTAGTAGTTGTCTCTTGGTTCCATAATTGAAACCGTTGGAAGTTCTGGCCATAAGGAGGGCAATGAAATAGGTGCGTCACTAACTGATGGAGAAGTCTGGTGTTGGCTTAACGGTTAAGATGACTGGCTTAAGATCTTAGGGTATTTGAGTTTGGGCCCTGTCACACGTTGAAATAACAGCAGGTAGGTTGACTCAGCCTGTCATCCTTCTGAGGTCGGCCAAAATGAGTTCCGGTGTACTGTGTAATCAAGAGTACTGCATCAGCAGCACAGTCGCACCCCATAAAATGATGCATCTGGCAGCCACAGGCTGCGCACGATAGTTGGCTGATGGAGTTGACTGAACATCCTCTAACTCTCCCACTTTTGCTCGCTGGTCTTGATGCTCATCACCAAACAACCACGACCCAGTTATGCGATGAACTGAGATGCAGGAGAAGGCCATTTGAACAATCGTGTCTGTGCTCTATCAACACCACATTAATTCACTCGATCAGTTTATTTTGGGGGTTGTGGGGTGAGGAGAGAGCAATGGTGCAGGTGCAGGGTTTTATCCTTACTTATTTATTTTTGTAAAAAAATTTCTCTCCTCTCTAATGCTTGAAATGGATTGCAGAGTGAAGAGTACATTGTGCTCTGTGGACTTGCATTTATCATTATATATTCTTGTTATAATAAGTAGATTAATTTTATTGCGACTATTCTCACCAAATCCTTAAAAAAAAAAACAAGGAGTGGGGGAAACACCAGGGTGGCAGTTTGCTTTGCCTTGGTGCCAGAGCTTTTACATACTCAACAAATCGGTTAAATGGACAATGTTCACCTCCTAAATACTTTAATTGGAGCCTAATTGTATCGTGGAAGCAAATTCGTCACACCTCCTTCATTATAATAATATTTTTTAAGCATACAAGGCATGAAAACCAAAATGTACAGAATAATAAATAAACAATTTATAATTACAATGTTTTGCTGAGCAGGAGAGCTATAAGACAAAGGGAAAGAAATGAAATCAAATTGGGTTGGAATCGGTAAAGTTACGAGTTAAATCAGGCCTGTTTAGGTCATGAGAACAGGACACATGGAATGATTGTTGGAAATAGCAGATTGGCTGGTCGTGTGGAGGTGATGTTACTTGCTGGATCGCAATGGTGAATGATCAGCAGTTGGTATGGTGGAAACGCCTCAAGGGTGTGTCGCAGAGCACCACAAAGTGGGCTCAGGAAAATCGCCAAAAAATCATTCGAGGCAGGTGAACTGCTTCAGTGGTGGTATTGTCTTGGAGGAAATGATGCAGGAGCCCCCTTGGGGCTCCTTGACGCAACGGTTCCAAGTGGAAGAACCTTGAGATTAATGACGGCATGATAAATTGACGCAGCCAATACAAAGAACATGCAGACAATACAAGCGTACAGTGGAAGGTTAATGCTGCAATTCTATTGAAAATCAAACTTGACTTTCAGCCCCTCAACAATAATTTGGCTAATGAGCATTACTTTTTATACCCTTATGCAGCTTCAACTTTCTATCAACATCCAATTGCAGAGATTAAAGGCAAAATTGTGAGGTCATACAGAAGACAATACAAACAAGAACAAGAGCATCAGGATTGCAAGAGCCGCTCGCAGGACTTGTTTTGTGTGCTGTGTATTTTGAATGGATCTCAAAAATATACTATATATACTGTGGTATATCACAAAATTTAGATCAAAAAAAATAGTAAATTAATTGCTGGCTGACAGACCATGTGCCCGATTAAGTTGAAATTTAAAAACATACATTCCTGCCTCATTCTAGGATCATAATTCTGCAGTTTCGTGTGATCGAATTAGCAGTTCCAGAGAAAACATTTAATATTTTCTCTTCATCCCATATGGCATAGCCGAAACCATGTGTGACCTAGTTCAATATTCCTGAACAAACTTGTAACAAATGTGGTTGAGGCAACATTTTGTGTGAAGTTTCTCCTCAATCTGTCCAAGCGTTCTGAGAAGATTTTATTTTTAAGTTTTGCAGGGTTAAAAGTCCAACATGGCTGCCAAAACCAACGTGACCTAAGACATCATATATGTGTGAACCTTTTGTCCTCATGGATAGGCGGTCATGCATGAAAGTTTCGGCCTGGATCTGTTTCACCTATTCAGAGAAGAACATCAATGTGACGATGACATCTTCAATTTTTTTTCTGGTGGCACATTTTATGACTCTCGATGTAGCGTTCTACATATGCAATTATGACATCATAACGATAGGCACCTATGACGCCATAAAAAAAAAATCGTGCTTATTCCCATGAGGAGTATCTGTGTCGTGTGCCAAGTTTTCAATTTTTTCCTCTTAGTCGTGGTTTCAAGATGTACATTCTAGATGCCAAAACAGACCATTTCAGGGCAAAGCCGTGCTTAGCGTCATTATTAGTTTTTTTTTGGTTGCTTCATCATCTCCTGAGCTATCCGAATCAGAATTCAGCCGGGTGCCAGAACTGCACCTTGAGAATCTTTTTTTAGAAGGCGAAATACAAATGGCCGCCACGTGGCTTTCGATAAATTCTGTTTTGGCGCTATATCTGTTCACGTTCTAATGCACTTACACACCAATTTTGGTGGTTACTACTATGTTTCCATGCGAACAGCACAAGGTAAACTGTGATGATTGCTCATCAAGATTGGATGACAACAGATGCGGAGGAATTTGGAATTGGATGGCAACAAGCTTCAGACGAAGACAAACCAAGAAGTGACCCTGATGACTTAGACCTAAAAAAGAGCATCAAGCTGTTGATGGAAGGCCAGTATAATGATTACACAATTGATCACACCCGAGTTCATAGTGTCTCCAACAATACAGGAATAATTTGATATCAGGATGTCCCATCTTATGAACTGTGCCCTGTCCCAGGCCTCCTTGTTGACTGAGAGCGGTGCGATGCAGGGCTCAGTCGAAAGCAATCTGAAAGACGAAACTTCAAGTTGAAGCAATCAAGTTCGAATCAAGGTGTTTGATGCATGTAATCGATCGAAGGATGCACCATGTTATGGACTGTACATTGGCCCACAAATGGTACAGTTGAGGATTATGTGATCAACTTCATTGGAACCATCAAATTACCGACTGGAGTGTTGTGATGTAACTGATTTTCGACAGGTACATCATAAATTCAAGCCACGAAAAAAAGACGAGATCCAGTCGTGCCTCATGCTGTAAACAGTCGAAAGCAATCCACTCATTTACACACAGCACTTCTAGCTGGCAAAAAGTGGTCCTAAAATGTTGCCAGTACAAAAAGTACAACTGCATCAAATTTGATCGTCAGTTAATCTGATGACCCACATTGTGGACACCAGATGAATGGTGATTCCCGTGAAAAGATCCTACACAGGTACAGAGTATGGAAACTAGATCCACTCTGCGACAGAGAAGGATTCTGGAAAACACACCATGAAAGAACAGATGGTCATATCATCCATCACTTCGTTAGAATTGTGCTCAGTCGTGGTCAGTAGTGACTCACACATAAGTGGTACTGCTCGATACACAGGATGTCTTTGTCTGTTGATGTCATTATCTACCATCGAGAAAATTGAATGACTGTGAGATAGTGCGAAGCATGAGAAGAGTCCGTGTGCTGGAGGGGCGAATGTAGACATTCGAAAACAGCACTGAAACCAACAGCATCGCAAATATCTCGCTGCTGTACATGCTCTGACGGATGCGACTGCTGTGTCCGTTTTGTTTGGGCATTGGAAAGGCCACCGCGCTGAGGTACTCATGGGCGGAATATCAATCCCCTTACTTGGTCAGCTGGAAGCAGACGAGGAAGTGATATCTTGAGGCAACTACCTTCATTTGCTTGCCTGTTATGGTGTCCAAGTCGAAGGTGATATTGTTGTGGGGCATGGTATCGTGGCAAGGCACGACCGCTAGGGTTGGAGCAGTAGAGTTGGCTCACTGAACACACCGGATTTAGGTCGTGACCCTCGGATAAGTGAAGGTACGGGTCCCTGGCAGGACCATGAATCGCCAATAATTCGAACCGAAGCGGTGGGTTGGGTTAATTGCCTACTTGCAATAGACCTAAGTATCCCAGCGGAAAAGCTGTACGCGAGTCGGATTCCACACCTCGACAGCGCCTCGAGCGGAACGAGCCCTTACCCGTGCTCAACCTGTGTGTAACCCGAGCGGATGGTTTAACCGAGGACCCGATATCGGGTCCTATGCGACAATTACGGCCAACCAATTGGCCTTGCCTAATCCCCATACGCACCGTGGCAAACCAATGGCAGAAATGACAAGAATGAGCTTGTGCATTCACAAGAGGGGATTATTTATAACATAATCGGGAGGGAAACAGAGCAGAAGTTTATCACGAATAAAAAGTGGTATCAAATATACAGAGCAATTCCTGACACAATTTCTCTTAGAGCAGGGCCCGGAAACGACACCACACAACAACGACACACAACACACACACAACACACACAACGACGCACAATACCCGAAAGAGATGGACCTCGAGGTCTTTATTGCCCTCGCAGGCCCAGAGGGAAAGACGAGCTGTGAGGAGAGAAGTGCTGGCTACCTGGCCGCGTTCGCGCGGTCGATGTCCGCACCTTCTCCAGAGCACCAGTCGCCAAGACGACAGGGCAGCCGAACCCAGAGGGAGGCGAGACGCAGGGATCCTCCAAACCAAGCCTCCGAGTAGCCGGATTACAGGCGCACGCCACTACGCCCGGTATATATATATAATTGACCCATCCCACACTCTAGCCGAAGAAGCCGCATAAAGCAACTGAAGAAGACCTCCACAAGGTAAGCGCTATGCTGTTTCGAACCCTTCCCAGAGTTCCTCAACAACTATAAATTGCTCGTGAAACATCATCTCCTCTCCCTGTCAAGGATGGTGTGCCCCATGGCAGTGTTCTAGGCCCAGTCCTTTTCCAGATCGTCAATGATATATCTGACTGAAAAAAAAACCTCTTTATCTATTTTCTGATAACTTCACCCTCTGTGATGACATCCCTCATCCAACAAGCAGGTGGGCTGCAGCCTCTTCTCTCTCTCTTCAGACCTTAAAAATAGTCACAGCCGGTCAAACACTGGCAATGCTGGGACTTCCGGTACTGGGTTTGGAGCGACGGCAGGTTCTCTCAGGGGTCTCTGCCGACTTTC
>CM068956.1:21409282-21427240 GCA_035128595.1 Eptatretus atami | reverse complement strand
GTTTCCGGTCGTTATTTGTCCCATTTTAACTTTACTTTCTCACCTACATGTTTCTGTGTGTTCCTTGTTCGGTTTTGTTTCAAAAATAATGCTATTTTGTGAGTTTTTGTCGATTTGTCTTACCGGGTTCCTTGAGGCCTACCCATCCTTCCCCTAAAGGTGTACGATCGTTTTTATTTGTATTCTCTCCCTATTACCTTCAATTCCTATTTTTCACACTAAAGAGAGGATAGTTTAAATTTAACTGATTCTTTCACATTGAAAGCATGCGAAAAAACGATATCGCATGTATCTCAAAAATTGTGGATGGATTCACAGAAACTTAGTGGGCAGGTTGGTTATTCAGCCTGGTAGAATATGTGGCTCACCAAGTGCCATTCATGAGTGACTTTTCATTATCTGTCTGTCTGTTTGTCAATCGCCTACAGGTACATTTCTAAACCGATCGTCATGAAACTTTTCCCAAGTTGTAGAAGTAGTCTCAACTGGAGAAAAGGCCATTGTTTTTGAGGTCAATTTGTAAATCGTCATTTTACATTCAATTAAACCTGAGAATTAAGAGCAATTGCATAGTACATCTCACGAATTTGGAAACCAACTATGTTGAGGGTCAAAAAGGTCAAAGGTAAACTCAAGGTTAAACTTTGAAAATCATAATTTCAATCGAAAAAATAATCAATTTTCACCGAATTTGATTGAGCTTGGTTAGATTGTCAATTTTAGTCTTAAAAAACGGACAATTTGATGTACGCCATGCAACCTGGAGAGGGGGGGGAGTGATTTTGCAAGCGACTTGTGCCTCTGCAGGATGATGTATTTCTTCTTGCTTGTTAGTCCAGGGATGTGAAAAAGATGTTGTGTCGTCATTATAAATTTTTTGGTTGTTAATCATCTCTGAGCTACTTGAATCAGAATCACCGGTGCCCCGACTCAGCACGCCTTGAAGATTTTTTAGAGCGAAAAAACAAATGGCCGCCACCCCGACTTTCGATAAAATTCTGTTTTGGGCTAATCTTCACTTCTAAGCACTTACAAACACAATTTTGGCTGTCTACTACTATAGTTTTCATGGTTCAAGGAATCCGATATGAATAATTGAAAGGTTGTATATATATACAGACCCTGTCTCATATTTTCAATGCCAACCATTTTTAAGATGAAAAATGGCTATTTTGCAGTCACTGATCACTTCGAGTAAGAAAGGAATTTGAGAGACTCAAATATTAATACTACTACTTACAATAATAGTCAATGACGCTGAAGTAACTTAATTGCAATGATCAATGAATGATGATATATTGGAAATACCGATTTTACGACAATATATCCGGATACATGTGGAATAGTTGACTACGACTTTGGGTACGTCTTAAAGTAAGTATTCATGCATATGATTTTGAAATTACCTTTATTTTAGGCAACAAATATAACTTTGTTAAGGATGCAATGTTCCTAACAATTATGTTCAATTCTTCGTCATTGTCGTCGTGATTAGGAGCTACTGCCCTTGTCTGTCGTTACAACGTCTAATCCAGCTTACAACTGCAAAACATCGAACATGACATCTGTGCTGCCACACAAACCACACTCCCCGGGAACATGGCCGCTGGTGGAAGCATCCACACTTGATCAGCTGAGAATGGTGACGGTGCAGCAGACACATCAGTGGAAAGTGTGGTGGACACAACGTCACACGTCCTCACCTCTTGCATCCTACTTGTGGGATCAAGTTCCGGAGGGTCTACTGAGTGCCTGTTTTCCATATAATGACTTGATGATGAACGCGATGTACATGTTGAAACAAAGGCATCAAGCGATGGGGAAACGACTTCATTTCGGAGCAGAGGTATCTTTGGAGTTGGCCATCTAGACTTCCATAAAAAAAAAAAAAAAAAAACAACTGATACCGGTGGTGTGAACATATTTTACGAATCGGAACCCATCGCACACAACGCCAGGTCCTTAGATCAGTTATATTCGGTAGTATGTGTTTCTAGGTTAGGGTCCCGTCCTAGTTTAGTGATTAAGTGTCGTGCCGCTGTGCAAGTTATTTTAATAGATAGGATGTTTACCCCAACAATGACAACAACACTCTGCTTCGCGGCATTCTTTGCACGCTACCGGCAATGCGGGCGTGTGCGTGGGCGGAACCATATCCCAGGCGGTGTGGATTTCGCCCCAAACTGGTCACAAGCGTTCGTTCGGGCTCGTGCCAAATAAGGGTATGCGTCATTTCCGCCCAATGGGCGATGCACAAAACCGAGCGGGGCGGGTCCTTTGCAAGAAGGCGGCAGCCGCGACATGCAGTCCACCAATGAGAGCAGGCGACGGGGAGTGGACCCAACCCACAAAAGCGATGGAAAAAACCAGTTGAATATTGCGTCCCGCGTGCCGATGCGTGCTCTGTCTGGTCTGCGGCTGACTGCAATCCCACGCATCCGAGCGTCTGTCTTGGCACATTACAAAGCGATCTGACCATTTCATCACGGGATATCACCTCGTCTCGCCCCCTCTGGGTTCGGGCTGCCCCTGTCTGTCTTGGCGACTGGTGCTCTGGAGAAGGTGCGACATTCGAGCCGCGCGAACGCTTGGCAGGTAGCCAGCACTTTCTCTCCCATCAGCTCGTCTTTCCCTCTGAGCCTGCAGGGGCAATAAAGACCTCGAGTCCATCTCTTTCGGGTAATTGTGCGTGTGGTGTGTGTGTGTGTGGTGTGTGTGTCGTCTGTTGTGTGGTGTGTTGGTCGCCCTGCTCTAAGTAGAAATTGTGTCAGAATTGCTTGTATATTTGATACCATTTTTATTCGTGATAAACTCTGCTCTGTGTTCCCTCCCGATTATGTTATAAATAATTCCCCTCTTGTTGAATGCACAGCTCATTCTTGTCATTTCTGCCATTGGTTTGCCACGGGCGTATGGGATTAGGAAGCCATATGTGATGGCGTAATTGTGGCTATTGTACGGACCCGATAGGCTGCCTCGTGGGTATTAACCACCGCTCGGGTTACACACGGTTCGAGCACGGGTAAGGGCTCGTTCCGCTCGAGGCCTGTCCGAGGTGTGTGAATCCCCGATCTGCTAAGCTTTTACCGACGTGCGAGATACTTAGGTACTATTGCAAGTAGGCAATTAACCCTAACCCACTCGTCGGTCGAATTATTGAGCGATCGATGGTCTGCCAGGGACCCGTACCTTCGACTTATCCGAGGTCCACGACCTAAATCCGTGTGTTCAGTGGAGCCAACTCTACTGCTCCACCTAGCGGTCGTGCCTTGCCACGATACCATGGCCCCACAACAATATCACCTTCGAACTTGGAACCATAACAGGCAAGCAATGAAGGTAGTTGCCTCAAGATATCACTTCCTCGTCGCTTCCAGCTGACCAAGCTAAGGTGGATTGATTGTCCGCCCATAGTACTTCAGCGCTGGGGCCTTTCCATGCAAACCAAAACGGACACAGCAGTCGCATCGCTCAGAGCATGTACAGCAGGAGATATTTGCGTGCTTGTTGGTTTCAGTGCTGTTTTCGAATGTCTACATTCGCCCCTCCAGCACACGGACTCTCTCATGCTGTACAGAATCACTACCTACTAAGTCATTCATTTCCTCGACGGTAGAAATGAATCAACAGGACAAAAGACATCTTGTTATCGAAGCAGTACCACTTTATGTGTGAGTCACTACTGACCACCTGACACAATTCTAAGAAGTGATGGATGATAACCATCTGCTTCTTTCATGGTGTGTTTTCAGATCCTGTCTCTGGGCAGAGTGAGACTTCTGTTTCCATACTTGTTACTGTCGTAGGATCTTTTCCAAGTGGAATCACCAGTTCATCTGGCTGTCCACAATGTGGGTCATCAGATTACTGACGATCAAATTTGATCAGTTGTCACTTTGTTGTAGGCAACATTTTAAGGACCAACTTTTTGCACTGAAGTCTGCTGATGTGTGTAAATCGAGTGGATTGTCTTCACTGACTCGTACAGGCATTGAGCCACGCACTGGATCTCGTCTTTTTTCGTGCTGAATTTATGTGTACCTGTCGAATAATCAGTATACATCACAACACTCCAGGTAGGTTAATTTATGGTTCCCAATGAAGTTGATCACATAATCCTCAACTGTACCATTTGTGGGCCAATGTCAGTCCATAACATGGTGCTCCTTCGATCGATGACATGCATCTAAACACCTTGGATTCGACTTGATTGCTCAACTTGAAGTTTCGTCTTCAGGATTGCTTTCGACCTGAGCCGCATCGCACCCGCTCTCAGTCAACAAGGAAGGCCTGGGACAGGGCACAGTTCATAAGAGGACATCCTATATCAAATATTCCTGTAATTGTTGGAGACACTATGACTCGGGTGAGATCAAATTGGTATCATTAACTGGCCCCATCACAGCTTGATGCTCTTTTTTAGGTCTAAGTCATCAGGGTCACTTTCTGGTTCGTGTTCTTGTTGAGCTTGTTGCCATCCAATCTCAAATTCTCCGCATCTGTTGTCATCCAATCTTGAAGAATCATCACAGTTTACCTGTCTGTTCGCATGGAAACATAGTAGTAACCACCAAAATTGTGTGTGTAAGTGCATTAGAAGGAACAGAATAGTGCCCAAAACAGAATTTATCGAAAGCCGGTGGCGGCCATTTTGTTTTCGCCTTCTAAAAAAAATTCCTCAAGGGTGCAGTCCTGGCACCCGGCTGAATTCTGATTCAGGATAGCTCAAGAGATGATGATGCAACCAAAAAAAAACTTAATAATGACGCTAAAGCACGGCTTGCCCTGAAATGGTCTGTTTGGCACTAGAATGTACATCTCTGAAACCACAACTAGAGAGGGAAAAAATGAAAACTTGGCACACGACACAGATACTCCTCATTGGGAATAAGCCACGATTTTTTTTTGTTATGGCGTCATAGTGCCTTTCGTTATGATGTCATAATTGCATATAGTAGAACCGCTACATCGAAGTCATAAAATGTGCCACCAGAAAAAAATTGAAGATGTCAATCGTCACATCGATTGTTCTTCTCTGAAGTGGTGAAACAGATCCAGGCGAAACTTTTCATGCTGACCGCCTATCATGAGGACACAAAGGTTCACACATTATGATGTCATTAGTACACGTTGGTTTGGCAGCCATGTTTGGATGTTTACCCTTGCAAAACTTAAAAAAAAATCTTCTACAAGAACGCTAAGGACAGATTGAGGAGAACTCACACAATTTCCTCAATCCACATGTTGTACAAGTATTGTTCAGGAATACTTTGAATAGGTCAACTGGTTTGGCTTGCCATATGGGATGAAGAAAAATATTAAATGTTTTCTCTGGAACTGCTTAACTCGATCAACATGAAAACTGTCAGAATTATGATCCCTAGAATGAGGAAGGAATGTATGTTTTAAATTTCAACTTATCGAGGCACATGGTCCTGTCAGCCAGCAATTAATTTACTATTTTTTTTGATCTTAAATATTTGATATACCACTAGTATATATAGTATATTTTTTGGATGCCTATCAAAATACACACCACACAAAACAAGTCCTGCGAGCGGCTTGCAATCTGATGCTCTTGTTCTTGTTTGTTATTGTCTTTGTATGACCTCACAATTTGCCTTTATCTCTGCATTGGATGTTATAGAAAGTTGAAGCTGCATAAGGGTATAAAAGTAATTGCTCATTAGCCAATTATTGGTGCAGGGTGCTGAAAGTCAAGTTTGATTTCAATAGAATTGCAGCATTAACCTCCACTGTAACGCTTGTATGTCTGCATTCTTGTATGGCTGCGTCATTTTCATGCCGTCATAATCTCAAGGTTCTTCCACTTGACACCGTTGCGTCAAGAGCCCCAGGGGGCTCCTGCATCATTTCCTCCAAGACAATACCACCACTGAAGCAGTTCACCTGCCTCGAATGATTTTTTGGCGATTTTTCCTGAGCCCACTGTGGTGCTCTGCGACACACCCTTGAGGCGTTTCCACCATACCAATGCTGATCATTCACCCATTGCGATCAGCAAGTAACATCACCTCCACACGACCAGCCAATCTGCTATTCCAACAATCATTCCATGTGTCCTGTTCTCATGACCTAAACAGGCCTGATTTAACTCGTAACTTTACCGATTCCAACCCAATTGATTTCATTTCTTTCCCTTTGTCTTATAGCTCCCTGCTCAGCAAAACATTGTAATTATAAATTGTTTATTTATTATTCTGTACATTTTGGTTTTCATGGCCTTGTAGCTTAAAAAAATATTATTATAATGAAGGAGGTGTGACGAATTTGCTTCCACGATACAATTAGGCTCCATTATTAAAGTATTTAGGAGGTGAACATTGTCCATTTAACCCGATTTGGTTGAGTATGTAAAAGCTCTGGCACCAAGGCAAAGCAAACTGCCACCCTGTGTTTCCCCCACTCCTTGTTTTTTTTTTTAAGGATTTGGTGAGAATAGTCGCATAAAAATTAATCTACTTATATAACAAGAATATATAATGATAAATGCAAGTCCAGAACAATGTACTCTTCACTCTGCAATCCATTTCAAGCATTAGAGGAGAGAAATTTTTTTACAAAAATAATAAGTAAGGATAAAAACCCTCACCTGCACCATTGCTCTCTCCTCACCCCCACAACCCCCAAAATAAACTGATCGAGTGAATTAATGTGGTGTTGATAGAGCACAGACACGATTGTTCAAATGGCCTTCTCCTGCATCTCAGTTCATCGCATAACTGGGTCGTGGTTGTTTGGAGATGAGCAACAAGACCAGCGAGCAAAAGTGGGAGAGTTAGAGGATGTTCAGTCAACTCATCAGCCAACTATCGTGCCCAGCCTGTGGCTGCCAGATGCATCTTTTATGGGGTGCGACTGTGCTGCTGATACAGTACTCTTGATTAACGTACAACCGGAAGACTCATTTTGGCCGACCTCGAGAAGGATGACAGGCTGAGTCAACCTACCTGCTGTTATTTAAAACGTTGTGACAGGGGCCCAAACTCAAATACCCTAAGATCTTAACCAGTCATCTTAACGTTAAGCCAAACCAGACTCTCCATCAGTAGTGCGCACCTATTTCATTGCCCGTCCTTATGGCCAGAACTCCAACGGTTTCAATTATGGAACCAAGAGACAACTACTACTCCACTGTTTGTTCAGGTTCTGCTGCTACTCACATCAAAGAACAATTCATGAGGGCCTTGACCTTTGTGAAGGAACAGCACATTTAATGTTGAGGTACCACCTCCAATGTCTAATGCTGCCGACATTCCAGTGACCCTGTGTCACTCAGCTAAAAGTGCACAAACCTTTAAACTAGTTCTTATACGAGAGAAACAGGTTCACAGCATTTTGGAGGCGCAGCATAATCCCTCGATGATGCCTTTGGTGACATCGGCAGTCTACCAATGTACGAAGAGTTTTTTGGGGGGAACTCAACTTGTGTTGCGGGTGTAATGTATTAATGAACCATGTGATGCTGACGTTGGCAAGGGGTGCATATTTGTATCAGTCGATTTGTGCCAATTTCAAAGAATACGCTGCAGATCACTACACATATGCACACAGTTTATGAACTTCCTTCAATCGGGTGTGACCTTCAGAGTTTTAAATTGCAGAGATGGTTCTACAGCAGGATGCAAAACAAGTTCACATAGCAGTAGTCTATAGACCACCAACCCTCAGCTCAAAATATCTTGACCATGAACACGTTCTGAAAGACTTTTCAACCATTAGGACAGCTGTGTTGTTGGAAAAGAAAAGATCATTTTCACTAGAGATACACACATTCACATGGACAACAAAGTTGACCCAGGAACCACTCAATTTGTGACCATGTTAGATGCAGGTGTTGTTCAGCATGTTAAATGGCCGAATGCATATGGCAGATCATATTACAACCTTGGCATTACTCGACAGGGTTGTGACATCATTAGCGACGTAATAACACCTGGATTGTTCTTTTCAGATACGCAGCCATTCACTCTCGTTGCCTCGTTTCGACAAACCACCACCACGAAGTTAAATGTGTGAGATACGGGAAGCTGGGCAGCCATTAACAAGGAATTATCTGTGACGATATCCCAACATCTCGAGCTGAGCATCAGCGTGATATGACGAAAATTGCTGATGTCGAACAACTTGTTAGTGTATAAAATGCTGTAATCAGGGACACTGAAATAAGCGAGCACCTGAAACGTTAAAGAATATTATTCATCCAGGACTGGGCATACATTTGTTTTCCATCCCGTCCATGGCCAAGAGGTTTTACATTTTACCTGTCCAACTATTCGTATTGCGAGCACAGCGCAATACCATTATGTTCTTTAAATTTTTGGGTGGCACAAAGTCGAGTCTAAAAATGTCTCTTAGTCACTGCCAATTGGCTGTGCTTACAAGAAAAAGAATAACATTCGATGTCAAGAAACTTCAGGTTTAATATCTATGGGTCGGAAAATGTACTTGTACCTCAGACAGAACGTATAGAGATGGTTTTTCACTCATCAGACGTACAAAACTGAACGTCCAAGACAATCGAACAAAAGTTAATGTCGAGCCCTGTCATCGTCAGGAATGACCAGGTATACCATTGACATTCCTTTACAAAAACAGTGTTTTGTAAGTATGCACAGAGGTGGAAGAGAGAGTCAAGATGATGCGCAAAATCATTATTATATATTTAATAAGCAACAAGAGTAACTAAAGCCATGATTGATCGAGCGCAAAAAAAAAAGTTCATCCTGAGTAATAAAATGTCTTAGTGTGAGGTGACCAGGAATATTGTTACCCCACACTGACAAAAAGCGGTAAGATATTGTAATTTGGTCCATATGTCTGCCTGTCGCCTCAAAATGGTTGTGGAGAAATTCACCACACTTGGTAGTTATGATCACCACATAGCAAGAATGTGTGAGAGCAATATCATTTTTGGCCCTGCCTCCTGGGTTGGAGTCAAAAGGTCAAATATAATGGTTTTTGGGTTTCGACCCAGGTTCATGCCCAGGCTGTGGGACCTAGGGTCAACACAAAGGTTAAAATGGAAAAAACAAATTAACTTAAAATTTGATATCGAGTCATTCCTGGTGGAACCTTTTGCATCTTTCCAACTTGGTTTTAGGTGGAAAGTGTGGGGATTACAATGGTATGCCATCGACTTTGTTCTAATTATCCGCCCCCCCGAGGGGGGAGCGGGATTATGTAATCCGTCCGGTTTGTTTGTCTGTTTGTTTGTTTGGTCTGTCCGTCTGTTTGCAACTTTACGGCAAAACGCGTTTAGCAAACACTATCAAATTTAATCCACAGGTGGGCAATGACTTGGACGACCCCATTAACTTTTGGGTCCAATTGGATCAAAGGTTCAAGGCACGAAAAGATCAAAATCGTTTTTCGCTCATAATCGTCAAAAATGAATAATGATTACTTCAAACCAAGCTTATAGTGAACCTTATTCTATTTTTCATTATAATCACCCATTCCTATAGTGAAAATGCATATTTGTGAAGATCGGTAGGAGTCCGAAGTTTTGGGGGTCATGGTTCATCGGTCAAAATTACATATTTTCCATTATAATTCAAAAAAGTTAGCGAATATGCGTGTTTTACTATGGAAGACAATATATCAAGTCCTTTATTGGCTTTCATTTGCACCACATGACCTTTGACCTTATGTGGCCTTGAAAGGTCAAAATCATCTTTATTGGTCATAACTTCGTCAAAAATGGTTTAATTGACGTCAAACTAAGACTAAAATATTCCTTATAATCAACATTCAGGTTAAGGATGTATCAAATTTAAATTTGATCCCAAAAATAATTTATGCTTAAAAATGGGCGGGATTTGTTGTGGCCTGGCACCATTGTTTTGTCTTGTGAATGATATGTTGGTAAGATCTACACAACATCCATGCCTTCAGGAGGATAAGAGATTCAGCTAATAGTGTCATTTTCCTTATGCAGAAGGTTTCCGAGAATTTGTGAGTCCACAGACAGATATGGCTATGTGCCATGTCGTAATGAAATATTGGCCTCTGCTCCGAGTCAGCTTGAAACAGATTTTTGATGACAACCTTCAATGAGATGTCCGATAATGATCCAATGTCAACTTGCAAGGTCATGTCACTATCTGGATGCCGACCTGGATGATTAAGCAGTTGCGACTACATTTGCTCTTAAATCATGCAAATCAAAACTTCATTGACCACCACGACAGACCAATAACATTTCAAGAATGACGAATGTCATGCCATTTTTGAAAAGGATGAGCTTGGATCCAGACACACTGGGAAACAATTGGCATTCAAGATTCTCGAGAAGGTTAGGTCTACCCCCTCAAGAGATTCCTTGCACATCTGCTCCTTGTCCACCCTTAATGCATGCACAATTTTTACACCTCAGCTCCCTGAACAGCTCAGCTCTGCCATTCAGCCTGCTGGCCCTGCGACTCTGGCAATAGTACAGTGTACCTTGAGAGACAAAAATCTCTTCACCCTCCGGTGAGTTCCAAGACATCAACCGGCACATCAAGGATGGTGGTCCTGAGGACCTCCACAACTCTTCTGGATCCCCAACAGCACCAGACCCCTAAATCTCACTCAGCTGTTCAACAACTCCTCAGCTTCCCTCTCATTCTTGAGCTTGCCAATATCCAGCCTCGGCTTGGGATTGTACCATCTCCCTGGATTAAACCTGCAACTTCGGAGTTGCTACAACAACCTGTGGTCAGTTTTGAGGAACTGAGCACTCCGGTATCCCTGCAGTGTCTGGATCTCTCAAGCGACATAAAACGAGCACATGGGTCAATCTAATTTTGCCACACGCCAGCATTGGAATACAAGTCCAGCGATGAGCCTGTGGGTGCTGAAACCATGAACCAGCCACCCTAAGTCCATACTTCCTGCAAGTCAAGGAACTAAGTGCAATTCTGGTTCACAGTTCCAGACCCATGGGCAAACCCATGTCTCATCCATCCCTTCAGTTCCAGTCGATGCATTGAAATCCCAAGACTATAAGAGTATCTCGCCTGGGGCACTGATGAACCACAGACTCGAGCGTGGCATAGAATGCACTTCACCGGTGAGCTACTTCGCCTCAGTCGCAGCATATACACAGACCAGGGAAATGACACCCAAGGAGTGGACAATCCTTAGTCTCATAATACGCCCATTGACCGGTGGTACCTCAATTTTCATTGGAGTCAGCTTATTGGACACAGCAACAGCAACTCCTTGGGTATGTTCACCCATCAGAGTGACCAGACCAATAGTAGGTGTAACCACCGTCATGATCTCACCGTAATCCGGTCTCTGAACCTCAGAGAGTGCTGCAAATCCGATGTCCAAACGCTGAGCTCAGATGATAACAGGAACGTGATCATCCTCTCTGAGGGATAGTACATTTCACCCACCCAAAGCGATCACCTCAGGTTAACCCAAGAGACCGCCGTCTGTGGAACACACCTCAGCACCACCTGCAGCACTCTACCGCAATCTGACCGGGAAGGTTACCCCGTGTTCCCTCCCATCATCAAAGATTGGGGGTCCTGAGGCTTTTCCCCAATCCCATCATCCGGTGAGCTGCCCTGTGAAGGAAGTGCACAGGAGGTACTCCACGGCATGGGTTTCCAGATTTTTTTTTAAATGCTTTTGGAATGTTTTGCGGAATGAAGGGTTTACGTGGCGGAGTGCAAATCCTGCCCCCAACGGCTGAAATGAAGTAACCCAACTGGAGGAGGCATCCACAGCAGTTGGTCACTAGATATAGATGGCCGTGAGCTCACAAGAAGCTCCTCCGCGTTTGAGAAGGTTATCATGCAATGTCTTAATGACGACTGAGACTAAATAATCTCCTGTCTCCTGCTCTTCATCTGCTCCAAATGGTTCATTCTGATCTATGTTGTGAAAGTCAACATCTCTCTGGCTCTTCTCAGAGAGCTGTGTCAAACAGCCAGCAAGTCTAGCATTTCCCGAAGCAGATTGCAGTGTGGATGCATTTTTAGTATAATGGGTTTGAGGGTGATAAAACAAATAAATTGATGATAATAAAAAAATGGTATGAAATAAAATAATTAAACCTGAAAGTAAAAAAAAATGTATCAATGTAACTATTTTAAATTCATATAATCATATCTTTTCTTTGTATGGAAGGATCAACTTTTGACCAGTAAAGCTATAATGACAGAATGGCTTCTAATAAGACAGATTCAGGCATTTCTTATATTTAAATATATGTTCAAGGATTTTATGACATGATAAACAGAAGGTACCAAGCAAGCTGGATAAAGGAATGTTAGGTTTAAGTAACTATCCAGATGTACCTCCTTGCTTGATATTCCCTTGTCTGTTTAAGGAAGTTGAATCTTCTCCTTCCCATACCATAAATTGTATGTGATCATCTTCGCACCCAAAGATTGCAGTGTTGAGACATTCATTCCTAACCTAGGAGGAAACTGCACATCTGATCCTGAAATATAATATAATATTCCTACAAATAATCTGCATTGCTGCTTAAGCTGAAAATGATTTCCATCTGCAAATACATCAACCTGACAAACTGTGACACTAGCCTTGAAAATGATAAGAACTGTGTCTCACTGAAACAGTATATAAGAAATTGGGATTCTCAATTTGTTGGAGAGATCTGGAACTCGTATGTATTTCTGATCTCTACTAGTGTGTAATATAAGTGTCTGTTTGGTCAATAAATGTTGTAATTGTACTGATGACTTGAGTTTGCTTCACAGCAGGGAATGCAAGCAGCTTCTCTCTTCAGGACTGGTCTACCATATCAACTGCCCCTGATACTCAGCATGGAATTCTTCCACAGAAACTGCTCTCATGCACAATTAACTCCAATCTCATATTCAATTAATTATCCGACATGGATATCTTACTTCTGCCCATGTACACTAAATCCTGTAATGATTACTTGCTCTGAACAACATGCCTCTTTTCCTGGAAGGAAATCTGACCGAAGGCAATCTCAGTGCATTCCAAAAAGTCCGCAACAAGCGTGTCCACTCTCAGGACAGCCAGAAAACAACATCTGTAAAACCTCATGAATAAACGTTCAAACTTGTTTCCCTCCTCTAAAATCTGGTGGCACTTGATAAATTTGTCTCTGGAGTATGCTCCCTTCCATCACTTCCCTCACTTCAAATGGCACCACAAGCCAGCTCCACTCATGAGAGAGCTGAATGCCTCAATTTCTGTGTTTGCTTCAAAACTTGTGTTCCCAACCCTCACTCCTCGGAATCCATCCTCTCGTCATACCAAATACTCGTGGACTCTGTCTTTTCATTCTGAGAAGGTGGAGAGGTTCTTTCAAACCCTTGATTCTGACTCCGCTTTGCACCTGATGGCATCAGCTCACGTGCCTAAAACCTGCTCTACTGCTCTTGCACATCCTGCCTCTGCCCTTTTGACCCTGTCATTTGTGCTAGGTCACCTCCATCTGCTTGGAAATTCATCCAACATCACTGCACGACATAAGAAGGAGCAAAAATTGATCTCCTCAACTACAGACTGATAAGCTTACTGCAATCGTCAGCAAGGTCATGGAATCCATCACCGCAGTTGATATGAAACCTTTTCTTTGCTCCACAACCGCATCTCAGATCACTAATTTGTTTCAGACCAAGGCACTCTACTTGGACATGCTGCTTTTCCTCTCCCAATAATGAATGGAGGCCCTTTATGTCAAACATGAGATAAGGCCATCTCTCTGGACATAAAGGTACGTCGTCGTAATCATCATCATAATCATAATCATCATCATCGTCGTTTTACAGCGTTTCCATACATGCATGTGTAAGCCGTTTGTAGTGGACAAAAAAAAATGGAAACACAATGTAAAGCCACTCAATAGGGCGTTGGGACACCACATATGGCTAGTCCGGCCTGTATGCGCCGTGGCATAGATTTCACAAGTGTCTGGAATTTTGCAGGAGGGATGTGGCACCATTTCTCATGAAAAAGTCAATCAACTCACACCTGTATAATGGAGTGTGGAAACACTATCAAGGTATCGTTCCAGAATATTCCCATAAATGCTCGATTGGGTTCAGATCTGGTGACCGAGTAAGGCCATGCCATATGGATCACATTAGTATCATGCTCATGAAACCATTGGCGACCACACATGCTCTGTGTATGGGGGCATTGTTATCCGAGAGACAACCCTCCAGGAGTGCTAAAACATGGGATGAAGATGATCACTCAGTACTATTAAGTAGCAATTGGCATCGACTTTGCCTTCTAATGGAATGACAACACCAAACCATGCAGGAAAATGCACCCCACAACATTACAGAACCCTTCACTGTTGGAATCAAGCATTCGAGGTTGTAGAGTTCTTTAGGTTGGCACCACATGCCTGTTTGTCAGAATATGGTGAAGGATAATTCATCTGATCATACATCATGTTTCACAACTGCTCAAGTAGTCTAATAACTTTGCTCTACGCATCACTGGACTTGCAAACGTGCATCGCCAGGTGTGATAAGTGGTTTGGTGTACTGCAACCTGACGATGGTAATCCCGCTCTGTGGAGTTCTTGGAGGCGGTATTTGATGAAATTGGCTACTCGGGCCTCAGGTTAAAATTTAGTCAATTGATGTGTAGTTGCTCGCCTGCTTGCATTGCACTTCAAATTAATATAGGGATATCACGATCCTGGTGTATGTGCTTCCGCTGACTGTTGCCCTTTGTTGATTATGTCTTTCCCTCGGAGTTCCATGCAACAACACCTTTGACATCATTGCTCGTGAAACATCAGCAAGTGAGCTGCCTATCCCTGAAGCTCCTGCCAAATGCGAAACAACAAACCGCACACCTCTTTCAAAGTCACCATGGTCTCCTAATGCAGCCATGCTAGCCATAATTATAGACAACAAGCTATGCAGCATTTTTATACATGACCCTAAACATGCTGGATGTTACAGTATTTGCTTTATATTACCACACTAGCGTGGATGGCTCGCTATGCTCGCTCTCCACGTGTCGTTGCAGAGATCGACGCACAGATTTGCTGTGTTAGCATGATTTACAACCAATCATAATACAAACATTTCTTTCCTACAAATGTATTTGTAATATTGGTGATATTATGTTTATAAGTGAATAAAAATGTCAAAGTGGTATAACTGGTCAAGGGTCTAAAGCTGTCTAATTGTCTGAAGAGTGTAAGGGGTCTAAATGGTGTTAAGGTCGAAGGGGTCTTCAGGGTCTTCTTGCGCTTTTTGGGTCCTCGGGACTTAACGTTCAAAGAGGACATGATTAATAGGCATATAGTCTTCATGGACTATGACACTTCACGGCTTCACCGCCTCACCGACACGTGCTTTTTCAATAATACACATTATGTGTATAATATATATATATATATGTTTACGAATTTGGGAATTCGATTGCACACAACATTCAGGTTCCTTTAGTCAGTTGTGTCGATAAGTGCTTGTTCCTAGATAGTTCACCTTCCATTGTTTAATGGGCAGAAATAGATTAAGTGCGCTGTGTTATTCAATTCAATAGTTAGGGAGCGATACACGAAACAATGGAGACGTCCCTCCCCCTCTTCTGGCGAAGAGGAAGAAGAGCCTTCCGTCCCGTGATTCATGACGTCAACACTCTCCCACCGTGGTTGAGCGGGGATGGATCACGAGGGCATAGTCATGCCGGGCGCGGGGAGGGGGCGGAGAAGATAAAGGGGAGATCCTTTCTTTGTTCGGGGGAGTCGTTCAGCAGCCCGTGGGTCCTGCTTCGGCTTGGGTTAGGGTTGAGGCTTTTCGGAAGCTTTTTGCTTCTGCAGAGTGGTTGTTCACAGATCTTTCGGGTCCTGCTTGAGGCTTTGAAGGCTTTTTGCTTCGGCTGGCTCAGTGAGCTTCGACTGCGGCCTGGCTCGGAGGAGGCTTTTTGAAGGCTTTCTGCTTTGGTGGTTCTGGGAGCTTCGGCCTCGTTGGCTCGGGTGGAGACTTTTGGAGAGCTGCTTTGTTGGAAGAGAGTTTGAGCCGGTTGCTCGACTCGAGCTGCGAGTGGTGGCTTCTTCTTCTTGGTTCGTGGAGCTCTTTGTTCTCATTTGGTTCCCGGCTTGGTGCGACTCGTCGGCCCTTCTTGGAGTGGTTCCTCGGGAAGCGACGCATCGACGGGAAGGATCGGCGCCTCGTCTCCAGCACGTGTTGAGAAGCGCGGGAGCTTGGAAAGGATTGCGGCTACGGCGATTGGATCCAGCTCGCTCTCGCTGGAGCCCGGGTCCGAACAACTTGAAGACCACACGAGGTGGAGAGGTTCGAGATAGGCTCTGGTTTTCAGCTCACCTGTCTCCGAGCTGGAGCTCATTATTAAGGCCTCAGCCACCATTTCTTGGGTGTGTGTGTGCATACGTGTGTCCGTGGTCCGTCTAATAAGTAGGAAATTGTTAAGTGCTTTGTGTGCTGTAATCTTTGCATTGCATTCGTATAGTCGGAATAATTCTGCTCTTACGTGCTTCCCTAGTTCCCCATTATTATTAATAAATACCCAATTGTTAAATGTTTTCAGCTCGTCGCGTCGATTCTTTCATGACTGAGCATTTAGTGTGTTGGGAGTTAGAGAAGCCGTTGGTTTGCCGTAAAGGGGGACATTTGACCGACGGTTCTCGGCGATTAAGCCGCTCGGAATCGCGCACGGGACAGGCTCGCCTCAGCGTTTGTTCCGTACGAGTTCCGTCGAGGGTGGAATACCCCGGTAGTTGGATCACGTGGGTATTAGGTACATTGAAGATTGGCAATCGACTACCCCCACGTGGTCTGCGCATTGGCGTATTTCGGTTCTTGTACAAGGATCCGTCGACTCGGAGTTATCCGGGCGGCGATCTATATTCCAGGCGATCGGTCGGGCCGACTCGACTTGCGCTCTGTTCAGAGCGGTCGGTTCGCGGCAGACGCACCGGCCACCTAACAATTATATATATATATAATTAAATATATATATATATATATATATATATATATACATATATGTTGTTCTTCTTTCGGCTGCTCCCGTTAGGGGTCGCCACAGCGGATCACCCGTTATGATCCGCAATTGATTTGGCACAGGTTTTACGCCGGATGCCCTTCCTGAAGCAACCCTGGTCGTCTCTTACGACACAGGGATAAAGGATTGGGTTTCGCCCATGATTCCGGTATGCCCTACACCCTCTCCATAGCACGGCCCAGCGCAGAGCTCCCGTCCTCAAGCGATCCTCCAAACCAAGCCCTCGAGTAGCCGGATTACAGGCGCACGCCACTACGCCCGGTATATATATATAATTGACCCATCCCACACTCTAGCCGAAGAAGCCGCATAAAGCAACTGAAGAAGACCTCCACAAGGTAAGCGCTATGCTGTTTCGAACCTTCCCAGAGTTCCTCAACAACTATAAATTGCTCGTGAAAACTCATCTCCTCTCCCTGTCAAGGATGGTGTGCCCATGGCAGTGTTCTAGGCCCAGTCCTTTTCCAGATCGTCAATGATATTCTGACTGAAAAAAAAACCTCTTTATCTATTTTCTGATAACTTTCACCCTCTGTGATGACATCCCTCATCAACAAGCAGGTGGGCTGCAAGCCTCTTCTCTCTCTCTTCAGACCTTAAAAATAGTCACAGCCGGTCAAACACTGGCAATGCTGGGACTTCCGGTACTGGGTTTGGAGCGACGGCAGGTTCTCTCAGGGGTCTCTGCCGACTTTCTCAAAGTTAAGTTTCCGGTCGTTATTTGTCCCATTTTAACTTTACTTTCTCACCTACATGTTTCTGTGTGTTCCTTGTTCGGTTTTGTTTCAAAAATAATGCTATTTTGTGAGTTTTTGTCGATTTGTCTTACCGGGTTCCTTGAGGCCTACCCATCCTTCCCCTAAAGGTGTACGATCGTTTTTATTTGTATTCTCTCCCTATTACCTTCAATTCCTATTTTTCACATCTTCCACCCCCCCCCCCACC
>CM068956.1:21396161-21408734 GCA_035128595.1 Eptatretus atami | reverse complement strand
TCACCACCGCCACCAACCAACAACCCACACACGTGGATTGCAAGCTGTATCTGCTGGGCATGGGTGTAGGAGGGAGTGTTGGGGGAGTCCGGGGGGGGAGCCGAGGCCTTCAGTTCCCTGAATGTTTTGGTACTTATTACGTGTTGCTATTGCTTTTTGTTGACAAATGGGTGATTAGGTGTTTCACTCAACAGTGACGAGGCAATAATTCCCGAGGGTGGAAACGTCAGGCCAGGGCCATGAACATCATGCCGTGTT
Organism: Eptatretus atami; assembly: GCA_035128595.1. Classification (NCBI taxonomy): domain Eukaryota; kingdom Metazoa; phylum Chordata; class Myxini; order Myxiniformes; family Myxinidae; genus Eptatretus; species Eptatretus atami. Next base: position 21,408,476 of record CM068956.1, on the reverse strand, counting down.
TTGATATAATTGTTTGTTGGTATTGTTTGTGAAAAGTTATGATTTTTGTCTTTTTCAATCCAGTCTGATGTGTGATGCACCGAGCAAGTGCTGCAGTGTAAGCAAGGTAGGCTGCCAAGGGGAGCACCGTGTTAAATCGAAGTCTGCAGGCTGATATATAATGCCTGCAACGAATACGTGGCACTTCCTACCAATAGTGCCATGTCCACCATCATTTTCTTTGTGGTGATCTGGGTTTAATGAATTCCATTGAGCATTTGATGAATACAAGGCTAGAACCACAGCCTGTATAAGCAAGAAGAAGAAATTACGGGGTCACAGTCCTGGAAGGTGTGTCGGTAAGTACATGTTTCCGGGATGTTTATAAGGCATTACTGTCAATGGAAGCTGATGATTAGTTTGAAGTAAATGAACATTTCCGGCAACGTGGAATTATTTCTTGAGATTGCACTTCATCTGTTTACATAGTTAGTCATTTGTTAAATAGCTCTCATCAGGCTTTACTCGTGGCGACTGAATGTGCTTCAGGTTTTACGGTAAGCTTAGACTTTGAAGTTCAGGTTTTAAGTTATGTAGACGTAACTCAGGCATTATGCACAAATTTTGGCTGTATGGGCTAGGTTTGTTTTAGCTTCTGCTTTGCTTGGCCTAGGTTTTTTTTATGCTTCACATTTTCTCGATTGAGGCTTTTTCTACATACCTACAGCTCGCACAGCCGAGATGAGAGAAATAGATGTGCGCAATATAGATTAGACTCAAGAATTCAGCCTCAAGACAGAACAGGTGTATGTAGAATCCTTGTACTCGATCAGAGTCTGTTAGACTGCTGGTATTGTGTGTGAGAATCTTTTCAATTGCAGCCTTGAGCACAAGCGAATGAAAAGAATTAGAAATGTGTATAAAGACTGACATGGCAACAAAGCAGTTTCCTGAACTATTTGATACGTGTTTGGTTCAGGTTACCTTGTAAGGATACGTAATTCATGATATGGGAACAATGTACTTTATGAAGCGCTTCACAGGGATGACAGAGGATGTCAGATAACTTATTTGATTCTATTCGAGATGGAAGTTCTGTACAAAAAAGTTGCTGTCCTTCAGTCAAGAGTGATGACAGAGAGTATGTCGGCTTGTCAGCCGATGTACGCTTCTTTCAGCCGTGTTCTACTTGATGGTTACAAGCCTGTGGGTCAGACACTCCGAATGAAGTATGGAAGTGTGGAAGTGAGAGCAAGAAGGGAGAAGTGGCGGAGTTTTGATTGAGAATTGTGACGCTCAACAATATTGTGAAGAATGAATATTTTGGAACATTCCCGTTTTTGTCCGTCTGTTCTTCAGTCGCTGTGCTTTATTTTCCCAAAAAGATGATGGGTCTGAATGAATGTTTTGTTCTGCTTCTAACGTCATGCTGATATGAGAAAAACAGGGACAAAATAACTAGAAGCATCGGGAGAGCGCATACTCCGCCAGGCTGAACAGTTTAATAGTTTTGTATCACTGATGGCTGGATCTGGATTCCGATCTTAAAACTAATCGGACTTGTTTCTTGTCACGACGCAACTCACCACTGTTTTGTCGTAATTTCACTTTTTGAAATATCTGACATATATTTGCATAATATATGATTGAATTCAAATTGTTTTGACTCCATATCTAATGTGAAGAATCACTTGAATTGTTTTTTTTTATATTTCTTGAATCGATTTAACAATCGAATCATTAGTCAATGTACACCACTGTCCACAAGTTTCGTCAAATCATCATAATTTGAGATATTATGCTATAATATGTCGTTTTTTTTTGGCGTCTCTCAATGGTGAAGAATCAACTAGGTAAATTTCAGATCGATCCGGATTAGATCTTCCCAAAATTTAGCGTTGCTTCTTCAGCAGTCCACTACATAACAACTTTTGCCAGTGCATGAATAACACCGGAAAAGTCTGCTTTTGCAAGCAATGGATTAGTGTTGGCCATATCCCCCTATTCTGATATGTGAACGTTTTGGTGCATCCGTGAATGTGTGGAGATTGACTACTGGAGGCTTACTTGCCATTGACAAACGAGTTTTACTCCGCAAAGGAGAATGTGTCTATACACAGGAATTTGATCCGCTTATACATAATACACAACCAGAGATGTCTGTGGTAGAGCACAGAGATAAATGGAATATGGGTCTTCATGTGGATCTGAAAAATCACAGAAATGAGGTTAATGTTTATGTACTCTCATTTAATGTAACTCTATTGACTGTACTCCTCAAGAGATGGCAAATACTGATTGATACAAGCTTGCCATTGGCTGATGTTTGATTGGTACATGTAGAGGTTCACAATGCAGATTTGTGATATGTCTGATCAGACCAAATCTACTTGTAGGATATACATTGAGTTGGGTGGTACAACTGGAGGGTTGGGACTCATTGGGATTCTTGGATATCATTCCAGTACCATAGTTACTTGATATTTAAGACGAGAACTGCCTAACCTGAGTTGAATTCTAACCAGGACAAAACGGTCTTTAGGAGGTCATACTTTCGCGGCAGGCAGGAGTAGTTTCTCCAAGTGCCTGTCCTTAAATTAGATGATTTTAAGTCAGGTGTCCATCTTACCTATTATCGTGGAGCTTAAAGATCCAAGTGGTTTTCAGAGAGAATAATGAGTAATTGCTGTCGCATGAAATTAAAATTCACGGGAGTAATCAGAGAACGGGAGGTTGGAAGCAGTTGTGAGGAGCTGAGCCGGAAGGGAAGGCAGGGCGAAGTAGAGCATATTGGTTTTTTCTTTTGTAGGAGTCAGTGGGGTTGATAAACAGTTTGATTGCATACAACATTCATATTGTATTAGTGACGCGAATTTTAATACGACTGTGGGTTAGTTATTTATGGTTTGCAAAGCTACGAACCAACATGAGTCTTTGTGGTATGTCTGTCATTCGGCTGAAGTTTATTTAGGTTTTCTTGTTGCTGTGTTTGAGCCTTGGGAGTAATTAAGTGAAATCTATCCATCGGGTTCTTCGATATCTGATTTTCTTCCTTGCGCACTTCTTTTGTTCATTTTAATTAATTGCTTTTTCTTTTTGGCATTTCCTCTGTCTTTGGTGGCAAATGAACATAGGTGATGCTGGTGTTGGCTTAATGGTTAGGTGGTGGGTTTTGGATCGAGAGTCTGAGTTAAATCTGCTCAGTGTTGAATTAATAAGGATGGGTTAACTCGGTCTGTTTAATTATTCGAGGATGGAAAATGAGTGAGAATGCTGGTTAGCTGTGTCGGAGTAGCGCCCTCCGGATTGTGCCAATACACCAGGAGACTGCTTAAGCAGGCAATGTCTGCACAGAGTGTGGTCTCATCTCTCTCTCCTTACTATTATTTTCTTCTTTCTTTTTCTAACCCGTAAGGAAAAGTGATTTCTTAGAAAAATATTTTTTGTCATGATCTTGGCTGCACTGGATGGGTTTGAAGGGTAGAGGATTAGATTGAAACCAAATCCTATCAGATCTCCAGATTTGATATTTGGGTTGTTGTTGTTGTTGTTTTTATTTGAGCTGTGTGCTGGTGCAATCATTTCTGCAAGTGACTGTCCATGATTGTACCTGTTAACCTTAATAAGCCTAGCACTTACTCATGTTTGCAAATCAAGAAGATACAGGCTAGTAACCCAATTGGTGTTATTTTCATGGAATGATAGGGGCTGAATCAATCCCGAGATCTTAAGCAGCATCTTTAACCATAAAGGCACACGAGGCTTTCTTTCACAGGTTCTTGATGACTCCAATGGTATTTGGTTCTTCATTTCGATGTACTATTTCTTTTGCTGAGTTGGAATCAAGGTGTCATTTGATGTGGGGTGTTAGGAAGTGTGACCTCAGCCTGTTCAATATGATTAGTAATTGTAAAAAGGAAGATATACAATTGAAAGAAGAAAAAATAATTGTGATTTCTATCTTGTGATTCCAATTGGTCCAAACCAGGATGAGCTTTGCTCCAGTTATCTCTGTTTCACTTGTAAACCTTGTGATTTTTAACCTCGATCGAGATGGATGGAGGTTATGTTTTTCACCCTTTCGGTTTGTTTTTTGTTATCTCTGCAAACGAGTTTTTTGGCAGATATGTTAGTCAGTTGTTATGTTTTTTTTTTTTGTTTTTTACCCTCGCAATGCGAAGATGGAGGGGTTACTGTTTTCACCCCCTGTTGTTTGTTTGTTTGTTTGTGAAACAGTATTACGGAAAAACTCCTCGACGGGATTTCGACGAAACTTGGTGGGGGGGTTAGGTTATGGTCCCGGATCATGCTATTAGATTTTGGACTTGGTCCAAATCCAATATGGCCGGCTATGGCGGCATTTTGAAAAAATATTTGAATTTTTTTTTTTTTTGCATTTCTACATGTTTTAGTGATTTCCAACCCCCCACCCCCAAAAAAAAAATTGTTAGAGAAAAATATTTTTTGCAACTTTTTTTTCAAACATTTCGATTTTTTTTTTTTGTTTTACATGTTTAGTGATTTCCCCCCCCAAAAAATTGTTAGGAAAAATTTGCAGATTTTTTTTAAACAAAATTTCGATTTTTTTTTTTGATTTTATGTTATCAAAGTGATTTCACCAAAAAACATGGGCAAAATTATAATTGGGACTGATTTGGACTTTAAGGTGGATATAGCACGTAAAATCAATTTCTGTCTCAAGGACTTAGTTATGAAGAAATGAATTGAGTATGTAAAGTTAAAAGTAAAAGGGAAATTGCAAAATAGACTCTGTGAGCACTGTTTGAATCAAGGTTGATGATAGGATATCAGGTTCACTTGAGTGACTGAGTATTGGGCGGAGGTTTTGCACTCTACCAGAGGTCCTCTATGTTTGTTTTTGTTTTATATAATTTGGATGATGCCATGAAGGTAGGATGTAAGCAGGGTATAGACGTGGCAGAGTAGAGTCGTATGTTAGGTTGGATTAGTAGGAGGATACAACACATTTAAGGCCTTTTGCACAATATGACAAACATCAAAGATAGGAGCTGGAAGTTTGATAGGAGACTTCCATATTGTCATAAAGTACAAGGAAAGCAGATTGAAACATTTGTTCACATATGAGAGTGAAAGCGAATGAGTTGCAGTGTGGCGAATTTAACAGGTACTTTACATTGTCAATGCATGGAGGTACATTTAAAATGGACAGGGTTTGAGGTCATCAGGCAGAGTGGTTAGGCGGTGCTTTCGAGAATTCACTAAGTAGCAAACACAACACATTTTGGTAATAGTGGTAGCTGTGGCTTGGCGTGTGGAACTTTGTAGTCTGTCAAGTGCGGTGAAAGGGAGAGCGTCTAATGTCGTGTACTGACGTCAACATCATTCTGGATGTCCATATAAGTAGACTGTGGGAATAACCGGCAGCATCATACAAGGCCTGTGTACAAGTTGGTTCGCACAATAATGCATGTTAACAAGTCATCTTTCATAAAATATGAAGTTAAATACCACAATGGTATCTGATTAATGTAGCATTAGGAAAAGATAGGCTCAACTATTTTGTACTGTCACGAAAGGTTGGCTAAGTATATCGTATAAATTGATGGTTAAGTGAAGTATATTTGACCCTTATAGGAGAGGTTAACTCAAGTATACTCGTACTCAAAATTGGGAATGGTTTAACCTAAGTTCAATTTGACTTCTTAAATGGAGAGGTTGGTCAAGCATGCATTTGTCGTCGTATGTGGAGAGGTGGCTCAAGTATCATTCAGAGCGACGTGATGCTGGTGACATTCACACGGGAATTCTTGGAACATTTGTGCTACCACAGCACGTTTTTGCTACCTGTGCAGTTTGCTCGTGGAACAGGAACATGATCACATGTGCGCTGTGCTGATACTTGTCAGTAGATGTGTGGGTTAATGTATGAAGAAACTGAGTATTTTAGATGCTTGCTTTTGTTGATTATGAATGCAGTTTTACCTGGCAGTCCATAAACACTACACCGACACTTCCCCTTCAAAGCTATTTTGAGTACGTGCGGTGGCTTCAGTGGACGTGGCATACGAGTTCATAGGTTGTAGGTTTAAATGTAGTGAAGGAAGAGCGTAGGATTTGGATTTGAACTTCAGGAATTGAGCTGGTCTCAGGAGATTACCATGCGTCGTTAGTGGATTCTTGGCAAAAAAAAACTCGTTTGGTCACGAAAACTTCGGGAAGAAATCTCTTCCCTTCTGGTCTGTCGTAATGTTTGCTATCACACTTTGTAGTGAATCTGAATGTTTTACGACTCGAGATGTCCTGTATCCCGATGAAGTTTGCGGTAAATACCTGAGTGTTCTGTCTGAACCATGGTCATGAGTGAACGACCAGGTTAAATGCTGTAATACGAAATGTTCATCGTCTACTCGTGCAGATGTAAGTTCTGCAAAAGTCATCAACATTGCTATGTTTTCTCTGCATGCTCTATGTAAATCTGCATGACTTTGAATTATGTATATTATATAATTATATTTTTATTATGTTTACGATATGAATAAATTAAAAAAGCTACAGTAAAATTAATGTGACCATTCATGCAATGGCTCAAGTTTTCCATAGATATAGAGGCATGTTTGTGATGTAATATTAGGTTAGGTTAAAGGTAGTTGATTAAAAAGAAAGGTTGTTTTTTATGATTTGAATATAATCTACTGATATGACACGTGTGTATTTGTTTGTCCCCTTCAAAGGACGATTTAAGAAGGGGTTTAATAAAGGCAATTCGTTTTACTTGACTGTATGTTTCTCTACAGTCTATTTTTTGGGGGTTTAAATAACTTCGATAAAAACATTTTCATGAAGGTTCTTTCATGGCAAATTACGTCTTGGAAGATTAGTCTGGAAATTCGATTAGTCTTGGAAGATCATGGAAGAGTATTAGTCTTTCTATGAATTGTAGACGGTGATTGTAATGAGCCTCAGGGGGTGTAGCAGAAGTGGTTGTTTTTAAGAGAATAAATAAATAAAGGTGAGGGAGTTGAATTTGTGCACCGTGATGTGAAATTCGTAGGTACATATGTTCTTTACATCGTGGATGTCGAATAAATAAGAAGATAAAGGACACCTGACGCAGGAGCGAGGCTTCAGACCTGTAGTCATTAGGCTGTAACATGGAAATGAAGGAGGAAGATAAAAGAAGTAGGTATTTTTGTACGTCGTCTTATAAATTAGCTTTGCTACGAAATCATTTTCAGGTCTCCTTAAATATTCATTGCATTTCTTCCAACTGTCAATTTTTGTGGGTTTCATAGAGTAGGGTAATACAAACTAGAACTACTGTATTTAACAATCCAGACGGTGTGCACAACAGCAGTTAACATTTCTTTGATGTGACGCTCGCTTGAGAAAGGGTCTCTCTGATCATGAGGAGTGTGTAATGGGATAGAGGGGTAGATTATAGATTGAGATTCCCAAAGATCTGCACACCTTGAAAAGAGTACTCTATGGTCGCTGGGGACCCGCAAAGACTTTGAGATGTAATTGAGATAAACTTTAGGAAGGCTTCTTGAGAAAGTGAGAAATATCGCTAAAGTCCAATGAAAAGGGTTCAGTATGATTACAAAGGGTTCAATTGAGAGTGGAAACTGTGTTGATCTGATTGGGCAGTTTGGCTGGCGATCAGTGTTTCACATTTGAACATATTTTATGGGAGAATGGTGTTCTCAAAGGAGTCAGATTGATGTGCAGAGGTGCTGAAGACAAACGGAATGTCGGCTACGACAACAAACTTCAAGATTCAGGAACATTTGTGGTAGTGCTCATGGATATCTTGAGTGACAGGCACTGGTGATTTTTACAAACTTCAAAACACTTTATTTCCAATGGGATGTACTTCTGGAAACATAAATGCATTTTGACATAAATCCTTCTCTTCCAACGTATTCATCTCTGCCCATTCAACCTCTGACATCTTTCGACCTTAACGACACAGCCCGTTTGGTAATCACTTTCTCTGGCAGCATTACCTCATCCCCTGATTTGTCTATTTGTACTTGAAAAGGAAACACTTAATTTATTTTTGGGCTTGTGAATGGAATAACATATGTGACCTTTTGCAGGATACAGTCATTTTTTCTAAACTAAGAAGATTCGGTTTCTTTGTGGTTATAAATCTTGTGTTGTTATCATATGTGGATTTGTTTTTGTTTTTCAGAACCAATACATGTGCAGGGTATTCTTTTGGTAGATTTTGAAACATAGGAATCTATGAATCAGGTAATCTCCGTTTTTCGCTGCTGCTGGATGCTGTCTAGTAGTTTAAGAGCGAATGTCAGATGTACATACGTTGTGAGCAAGGCGGTACGACCTCAAAGTGAGTCATGTGTGAAGGATAATTCCTGAAATGTTTAAACATCCAATTGCGACTTCAAATTGATGTAATATCACCAGATTGCTCGGCACAATCATACCAGTAACCCTGGTAAAATAGTCATGGGACGGTGGAACGTAATTAAATGTGAGGTATAGGATTGTAGCATGGAAGGCTGCGCCAAGCTTTTAAAGAAGCTGAAAATATTGAAATGTACTGAGATAAAGGAAGGTTTCCTCTGCAAAAAAGTGCATTTGAAAACTTGATCACCATTATAAAATATATATCTTTGTTTGTTTGGAGACGAGCTTTTTGCATCCATTTTGAAAGGATAACGTGTGTGGTGTGTTTGTGTGTGTGTTGTGTGTGTGTGTTGTGTGTGTTGTGTGGTGTGTAGTGTGGTGTGCTAACACTGCCATTGCTTCCCCCCCCCACCTCCCCCCACCCCGCCGCAATATTTTAAAGGAAATGTACGAAATGTTCTCTCTCATCAGAGAATTTCTTGTATTTCCATTGTTTCGTGAGTCACTTTGCATTCAGTAACAGAAGATGATTACTCCATTATGCGTATTGCACTTCTTTTGCCGAAATGCTTGAATTATGTTTAAAGACGATTTGAAACAGGATATTGTGAAGACTTCTGCTTAGCAGAATTTTTTAATGGTTAGATGGATGGCATTTTCTTGTTGGAGTAAAAGTCATGATTCCAGTTGATGGTGTTTCCTGATTGAAGGAGTTCATTCACAAAATTTGCGCTTTTTTGCTAGGCTGAAATTGGTGAGTTTTTACTCTGTCTTCGTGTCATTGTGAATGTTTTAATTTACTCGTCGAACCAGAGTCTTTTGAGTTGCCGATGTTTTGTGCAATCAATTCGGAAAGTTGCATTTTTGCATAACTTGATTTGAGCCAACCGTTTCTATCGATTTGTCTGGGAGAGTAAAACTAAACTTGGTGCATATTCGTTTGAATAATGGATGGTATCACACTGGAGGTTGTCCGGAGGCGATACACAATTTGACGTCAAGATACCTGCTTCTGCTGTTCTGCTGACTCGCCTGCATAAGAACTGTGAAAGATCACAAATCATTGTTTAAACATTTAATTAACCAAATGGCTTACTTTGAGGCCATCCGTTATCGGTTCATAAAAGGCATACACAGGCTGTGATGTGTTCATTTCAAACAATATTAAAAAACCAGGAGGTTGGTGTCAAAGCCCCAATGCTCGGTGTTTTACATTTTTTTCGTTTTAGGATCGTTAATAATATTTTTTTATAAGCAATTGGCAGGTGAAGTTGTCAAATAATTTTAGATATATGGTTTCTGTTTTGCAATCAGTAAAAAATAGTTGGTAGAATAAAACATTAGAAAGGAATAATTGCACCAAATTTAAATTTTACGTCATACGCTGGAGCTCACGCTTCAATGGCCGGGTATGGTATACTTCTGTTTTGAAGGCGGCTAACTAGAGGGTTCATAGAAGCTTTATCACACGGTGTTCAAGTCTGAAACTGATCATTCCTTAAAGGGGATGTAGGCTGGTTTTTCAATCTACTGAGTTAATGTAGAATTTAAAGCGTGCTGGTTAAAAAGATAGTTGTCAATGTAAACTTTATTCGGGTCAAATTCTGATTCTTGTTCTAATTATAACTGAAAGGCAATGAGCACTACCTTGTATTCGTTGGTGTAAGACTTCCCAATAATTTATCAGGAAAGGAGGACATTGGTGGTATTGTCTCAGTTTTGACATGGCATTTAGCAACCTATTTCTTTATCATTTCAAATTTTTGAAAGGTTTTCTGCGATTGGTTGATTTTGAATAATTGATTGATTTTTGTTTATGCTACACAGTCTTGAATGTGAACTGGTCTATTTCTCAAGTTTAATCAGAAACAAGACGAGGAATTGCTTTGTAATACAATGTCTACTTGTAAACTGTATGTGATATTTTGTTAAAAGGGGTACCTTTGCAAAAAAAATTGACACGAGCATTGAAACTGAACTTGTTCTGTAACTTTCATATAGCATGTCGAATTTAAGTTCAATATGTGAAAGGATAGGGGGGGAAAAAGTCTGGAAAAAACAGGTGAGGACAGATGGCAGACGTACAGACGAAACTATGGTCCTGTCCGGTGAAACCAGTAGGGACTATAATAACAAGCCAATCAGTGTCATATGCTGAATCTCAATTTGGTCCTGAAATGGTATGATGAAAGAGAGAGAGAGAGAGAGAGGAGAGAGGAGAGAGAGAGAAGAGGAGAGAGAAGAGAAGGGAGAGAGAGAGAGAGAGAGAGAGAGAGAGAAGAGAGAGAGAGAGAGAGAGAGAGGGAGAGAAATTTATAACGAAGGGGAAGATTGTACAATTAGAAAAGAGAAAAGACAGAGAGCATGGAGGGCATATAAAGGAATTTCTTCAAGTGTTTCACTTCCTGATTCAATGTTTTTGGATATTGGGAACTGTCTCATAAAGGAGACAAAGATGGGAAAAAGAGATGGAGAGTAGAGAGAGAGAGGAGAGGAGAGAGAGGAGAAGAGAGAGAGAGGAGAGGAGAGAGAGAGAGAGGAGAGAGAGGAAGGAGAAGAGAGAGTCGAGACACCCTATCCGACGTTTATGAATAAAACAGGAATTGATGAAGAATAAAAATCAAAATAAAGAGATCTGACAATTTTGAGCTTGAGAGAGTGCCAATTAATGATCATCAGATCGATTGTTGAGATGGCATACCCGGGAGAACCCCTGGAGGTTTGCAAAGAGAACAGACTCTCCGAAAGCTGTAGGATTCGGCATGCTGCTCCTGGAGAGCTTGGTACTATGAGTTCTGCAGCAACTGCTGGTGTGCGCCTCTGTAATTGCACCGACTGCTCATCGACTCTTCGCCTAACGCCAAGCGCGCTCCCATCCAATTAGTAGTGGCAGCAAGCATGCTTCTCTCTGTGGATTTTAGCCGACGTCAGCTCTGTGGTGTGCGCATGCCGAAGAGCATAAGATGTATGGGTAAGGTGATGGGTGGGAAATACTTGTTTTTTTTTGTCAGGATAATGTCGGCTGTATGGATGTGGAAGTGTTTCAATATTCAACATTCACGAAATATGCGCATATGATGTAGTACTACCAGAGGACATGTAATTTTTTACAAAAACCGATATAAATATGGGTAATAGCTGTTCATTGCTAAAATTAATTGCATGTAGTAAAGGCACCTATATATGGCAGTTAGTCGATATCACTGCCGGAACATTATTATAACATGCGAAAGTCATATAGATGGTGGGTCGTGGGTTGGGGTTTTGTGTGTGTTGTGTTGTGGTGTTTGTGATTACACTGACTGTGTATGATGTCAGTGTGGGAGTGTGTGTTGTGTGTGTTGTTGTGGTGGGTGTGTAAGTTTGAGTTGTGTGTGTGCGAGCGCGCCGAGATGATTATCAAGGTTGGTTGATATTTATTTATCATTGGCAGAGTAGGATTGTTTATCATTCACGTACCAAGTTACAAGTCATCACACTCATGTCTCATATTCATTGCAAAACATCATTCTGTGACTCAATTCAACATCACATCACATTCATCATCAGTATTCACAATCAGAAGAAAGTTCGAGTCACACCAATCATTCATCACATCAATCATCATAATTATCCATCATAACAGGCGGGTGAACGAAGTCCTCTAGTGATCAATATATGCTCACCTTTGCTTTAATGCGGTAAAGAATCAAGTTCAGGCAAAGAGAGGCGCGATACATCAATTGTTTTCAACCCCTTGGAGTAAAATAGGCATTAACATGACCCCCTTGATGGCTCCCATAGGGAGCGGGTGCTTCTAGTAATAATAAATTTAAAAAACTGTCTTATTATGCTTCATCTTCTTCTTTCACACATCTGGTTCTCATTACTGTATCATAATTTACTACCCTTTTTCAACTTCAACAGACTACTCTCAATTCATCCTTTCCTAAATACCTTGTCTCAAAAATCCAACTGTTACAACGTTTCTTCTCTCCATTC
>CM068956.1:21371945-21378872 GCA_035128595.1 Eptatretus atami | reverse complement strand
CCTTTCCATGTCAGTACCCTCCCCCCGATCTCCTTCACCCTCGTCCCACCGCATCTCAGCTTCCCTCTTGTCCCACTATCTCTCAGCTTCCTCCTCCTCCTGACCAATCTCAGTTCCCACAACGCCCGTCACCACACTTCTACCCACCTCATCAGCTGCGTACATCTCGTCTCCACCTCCTTGTCCCTGGGTCCCCCCACCACCCAACACTCCACACTCCCCACCCTCCCAGCTTCCCTTACCCTGCCCCTCTCCTTGCTCCTTTCCACATTCCTGCACCCTGCCAGCAGCTCCTACTCCACTGTCCCTAACTGTGTGGACTTTAAACATCCAAGGCCTCTACTCCAACCTGCCAAATCTCTCAATCAAGAACACTGCCAATAACCATGTGTTAAACAGAATTCTTTCTTCAACAGGATGTCCCCAATTTCTTAGTGTCTCTCCCTGGCTATTGTCTCTTCTGGTTTGATCAACCTGAACCCCAGTATGGATGTGGGGTCGCACTGGACATCAAGAACTCCATTTCTCACTGTTCATGTACTGCTATTACACCTCCCGAACACAGAGTACCTCTGGCTGTGATTTTATGTCCACTCCCACCTCATGTTTGTCTGTGTGTTGTACCGTCCTCCCAACAGAGATGACTCCATCGACATTCTCTCTCTCTCTCTCTCTCTCTCTCTCTCTCTCTCTCTCTCTCTCTCTCTCTCTCTCTCTCTCTCTCACAACATGAACCAACTTTCAAACCACTCATCCAAACTCTCTCTTCCTTATATGTGGTGACTTAAGTTGTCACCATGCCAAATGGCTGGGTGTTGCTACCTCTCTCTCACCAGTCATGGCATTTCAGCAAAGGACTTCTGTAACTCCAACTGACTGAATATGTAAACTTTCCCACCCGCATTTCTGGCAATGGCAAATCCCCCCTTTTGGATTTGGTCATGACCCCAGTAATGTCTCCTGCTCTTCCTCTGCTCCATTTGGTTCATCTGATCATATGCTTGTGAAGATCAACATCTCTTAGGTTATTATCAGAGAACAGCCTCAGTGACGGCGAGTCTAACAGTTCACTCAGGCAAAATGGCAGGGACTGCAAGCAGCCTTTGCACTTCAGGACTAGTCTCCTATATGTACCACCCCTGATATTAATTCAGCTTGGGAATTCTTCCACAGAAATCTTGCTCTCTCTCTTGCACAGACTCATCCTGTAATATATCACTCAGAGGCTCGACCTCAAAGGCAAGGAGTTTAATCACAGCTCAACACGCAGCATTTAGGATCACCGCCATTGTCACACCTCTGTGATGTCACCCCATGTCCTCAGCTCCATCACGTCACCCCCCCCCCCACGCCCTAACACAGCTTGGAAATTCTTCCACAGAAACCTGCTCTCTTTACTCACATACTCATCCATCTCGTCTTCAGTTATCATACCATCCTTCCACCCATGGTCACTGACTGAATCCTGTGGTGAGGCAGTTGCCTAAAACAACTTGCCTTCTCTTCTGGACGCAAATATGACTGAAGGCAATCTCAGTGCATTCCAAAAAGTCCACAATAGTGTTTGTTCCACTCTCAGTGAGTAGCAGAAAACAACATCTGGCAAACTTCAAGAATGAACTTTCAAACTTGTCACCTTCCTTTAAAACCTGGTGGCACCTTGATAAGTCTGTCTCTTGAGTATGCTCCCCTTCCATTCCTTCCCTCTCTTCAAATGGCACGACAGCCGACCTCAACCGTAAGAAGGCCAAATGCCTCAATTCTGTGTTTGCTTCCAAATCTTGTGTCCCCCAAACCCTCGCTCTCTCTTTCTCTGTACCCATCCTACCCATCATACTCAAATACTCCTAGACTCTGTATTCTACACCTGAGAATGTGGAGAAGTTTCTGGCAACTCTTGATACCGACTCTGTAACTGGACCGGAGGGCATCAGCTCACGTGTCCTAAAAACCTGCTCTGCTGCTCTTGCACTTCCTCTATCTGCCCTTTTCACCCTGTCATTTACCCTCAGGCCTAGGTCATCTTCCATCTGCTTTTAATTCAGCCAACGTCACTGCTTTACAGAAACAAGGTACAAAAAACCAATCCCCTTAACCCATCAGCTTATTTCCTCTTATCAGAAAGGTCATGGATTCTGTTATCGCAGTTCACAGAAAGTCCTTCCTTTTCTTCAACGACCTTATCTCAGATCATCAATTCAAATTCAGAACAAGTCACTCTACCCTAGACATGCTGCTTATATTCTCCCAATAATGGATGGAGGCCCTTAATGACAGGCATGAGATCAGGGCCGTCTCACTAGAAATATCTTGAGTTTTCGAGACAGTCTGGCAACCCGCCTTGCTCTCCAAACTCTCTAGCTATGGAATCCAAGGCAAACTGCACATGTACTGTGGCTTACTAACATCCTCTACTCTCACCCAATGTGTGGCTCTCAATGGAATCCTTTAATCTTCCCTCTCTCTGTCAAGGCTGGAGTGCCCCAAGGCAGTGTTCTGGGCCTAGTCCTTTTCCAAATCTTCATCAACAATCTCTCTAACTCTCTGGAAAAATTATCTTTATCAATTTGCTATTGACTCCACCCTCTGCTATTATACCCCTCATTTTTCAGACAGGTGGGCAGTTGACTAAAATGCATAATTTTGTTATGTAGATGTGTATATTAATTACATGTATAACGCTTGTGTGAATTGTGTTTTAACTTCTCTTGTGATCTTGGTACTTTTACATTTGTTATTAACATGATTCTTCTTGCTGTTCTGATGTAAACCTTGTACCTATCAGTCTTGTAGGACTGCCTTTACCAAGGATGCTTTTTAAAATAGGCCAAAAATGAATGAAAACGCTACATATCGTTTTTGGCCCTGTCTCTCAATAGTGAAGAATCACTTTAGAAATTAAATAATTCTTGTATCTAGATACAGATTCAGATCTTCACCAAAATCTAATCAATTTGTCCGTGCCACACCCCCAACCGGTCACCAAGTTTCGTTCGAATCTGTCCACAACTTTTTGAGATATCCAGTTGTATATCGTTTTTGGCCCGATCTCTCAATGGAGAAGAATCACTTAAAAAAATTCTAGTAGTCCGATCCAGATCCGGATCTTCACCAAAATCTAATCGGTTCGTCCTTGTCACACAACCAAGCTGTCCACAAAATTTTTATCTGAATCTGTCATTAACTTTTTGAAATATCCTGCACACAGACAGACAGACAGACAAACAGACACAGAAAGGGGTGAAAACAACCTCCTTTACCTTCAGTGGCAGAGGTAAAAATAGGACCACTGGACCTGCAGTTTATCTGGGCCCTGGCATAATTTTGCATTCCAAATTTGGCAGCATTCTGACTGGTGGCTCTGGAGAGGAAGGGTTTTTGAAGGAATTTACATGATTTTCCCAAACATTTACCAAGTCCACCATTTTGATACAATTCTGGTCATGTGATCGGCATGACCTCCACAATTTAACATCACGACCCTGTCCTAATGCTGTAACTCAAATTTGGTAGCATTCTGATTGGTGGGTCTGGAGAAGATTTTGGAAGGAATTTGCACGGCCACCATTTTGGCACACTTCCGGACACGTTATCGGAATGACTGGCAATTTAACATCCCTACTCTGGCCCAATGTTGTAACCCAAATTTGGTATCATTCTGACTGGTGGATCAGGAGAAGAAAATTTCTGAAATGATTTACAGAATTTTCCAAAAAATTTACTGAGTCAGCCATTTTGACCTACCTGAAATCATGTGACCAGAACGAGCTTTACAATTCCTGTTACCAGTCTGGAGAGGAACGTTGCTGCCAAATGTCAGCTTGATCGGCCCAGCGGTCTGGCCGGAGAAATCAAAATAGGAGACGGATGGACAGAGGTACTTGCGGATGGTGCGCGATGACAATTCCTTATCTGGAATTTCAATTACAGATAAGCTAAACATCCTAAAATCGAATTTGGAGAATAATCGAAGTTGTAAAGCTGCAACATATTGCTTTCCTTATTTCAGCATTTACCATGCATTGATCAGTGTTCTTTGTTATTTTCTAAGTTCCACACATGGTAATGAATCTTATAAATCATCTCACAGAAAAACAATTAAGAAGCTGCTAAAAAAAAAAGAAAATTCCAGACTTTAATTGGACTCTCACAACACAGCGATGTCACAAATACATATATTCCCATAAAAATGTTATTCCAAGAGCATGTAAATCAACTTGTTAAAATTACAAATCTCAAATTCCATTCATTGTAGAAAATATAATCTTTTTTAAAAGACAATTTGACATTAATACATTTGTCTCTGTTGCTTGTATAAAATGTTTAAAAACAAACAAACAAACAAAAAAAAAACACCATTGAAACAAACTTAAACTACTTGCTATAAAAGTAACCCTGCCATGCGTTTGACTTTTGCAGAATGTCCTGTTGTTATCCAAATGAAATATCAATGGCATTTTTCAACGCATGCAATCGATGTTGTCGTAACATTCTTTGGCAACCTTTTTACACAATTCAATAGCCTCTCCCTCTGGGAGGAGGAGGAGGAGGGGGAGGATTTGTTTTCACAATTGGCATCGTTTCCCACCCGCAGTACCCCCTCCCTCCGGCAGGGATCATTGGTGAAAGTACCTACACTATTCCACGTGTCCAGGCGAAAATGGCAAATCGTCTCCCCACACTCGCAAGGAGAGCGAGTGGAGTGGGGGAGGGCAGGGAGGATTTATTTAATGCCCTTGACCTGACCCGGGATACCCCAGGAATGCAAAACTGGGTGGAGGTTAGCAAGTTGTTTTCATAAAGGACAGACGTACAGGCATGGGCTTATTTTATGTTATTGGATAGGATAGGATATGATACATGATGATGAATTCATAACAACGAATATGTTATCGTTAGCGAGGTCTCTCATATGCTAAAAATGCAATGTAATTGTTCATATAAACAAATATCCTTTTGAAGAAGAATCTATGCTACCGCTGATGCTGCAGCTGCCATTGCTGGTTTTGTTTGGACTCCATTGGAGTCAATTTTGATTGAACCTGCTGAAGCAGCCTTTTCGTCTTTCTACTTCACTGAACAGTTAATATGCTCCTCTGGAGATGCTCCTCAAGTCCTGACTTTATTTTGGAATATTTAAGAGCATTGAAAAACTTCTTTAAATCGCCGTAACTTACAACATGCTTGTGATGAAAATGTTTACTTGATTCATCAGGCAATGTTCGGAAAGCTAGACATCCGTGCTGATATGGCTGTTTGTCCTGTCAGCTGGCCAAGCAAATGCTACTGGACGGTAGTCTGGATTTACCGCAATTGGAGTCCGAGCAATCCCATTGGTATGGTGGTACTCTGGGTTGTCCAACACTACCTGGTGTGTGTTGATGTAGTCAGGATTGTTGAATGTGCCTTTTTCCTTTGGTGCTGATACTGCCACATACTCAGAGCTGGGAATCTTCTCAGAGTGGGATATCGGTAGAGGTTGATTAGAGCCGTCGATCGTGTCCGAGAATGGATTAGATGGCAGCCTTGTGACAGGCAAAGGACTTGTTGCCTCAGAAAGTGCTTGATACTCTGGGTTCTTCCAATCTGCTGCAGTTTGACTGGATACCTCTTCTGTCAAAAATAACGCAATGCAGAAGGTGATGTCAGTGAAACAAATATGACAAACAGTGGAGAGAAGTTGAAAAAGGAAGTTTTAGGCAGAGATAGGACAGCAACATATGTTTGTGAAAAATAAATAAACAGCCTACATTTACCAACACTTATCTATCTCTACCTTAGGATGTCAACCAACACAAAAAATATGCCAGAACGTACGTATTTTCAACCTGGTAATTTACATGCAGGTATCTCACCTAATCTGTTGTCAAATGGAAAAGTTGGGCCGTGAAGATAGCGCTCACTTCTGGGTGTATATTTAAGACTCGAGTTTGATTTTCCATTTGCAAACGCTGCAGCTCGGCCTGTCGACTGCTGAGATGTACTTCTCTGCAGCTGTTTCCCAGAACTGAAGACCCCTGCTCTTGCATTGCTCTGCTCTGGGTTCTGAACCTGTCTCAGACACAAAGTTATTAGTTGGAAAAATATTTATACTGTTGCTGTTAACAATCAGTTGGAATCAGTGAAACCTAAAGCTCATTTTTGTAAACAGTGAAGGCTCATGGAAGAGCTGTAACAGAAGGGATCAGGACACAACAGAACAAAAGGAACAGCAGAAAGAGAGGGGGGGGGGACACTAACAGCAGGATTGAAGGACAACAAGGGATATGGGTGAGGATGAGGGGTAACGAAGAATGCAGGGGTTGGGTAAGATGGATACAGAAGCAAACTCTCAGGAAGAAAACCTGGAAGTTTGGGGTGGTTTAATGGGGGTCGGAGTAACCACCCTTACGATTCATAAATTTCTGCTCAAAATTTCACTGGTGGATTGACATGTCTCAAAAACAAAAATTGTACAACAAACACCTGCATATTTGCAATGCGACAAATTTTCTGTAGACGTTGTGTGCATAATGAGACATTGCAGTTAACATTTATGAGTTAGAGTATGAATACCTTCTACAGGATCCTCCTGATAAAATCTCCTGATAAAACTAGATTCCCAGGCTTTACATTTGTCCCATGTTCATACCCGTGGTCTTCGGCGGCCTTCCGGTGGAAGCTTCAGTGTAAATGGGACAGTCTCAGCTATCATGATACTGTCATTTGCCTCCTGCTTGTCCTTCTCCAGCAGATCCCTTGGACTCAGAAGCTTGCCACCTTTGTCAGCCTGGATGTGCAAAATGAAAAAAGAAGAAGAAGAAGAAGAAGAAGAAGGAGAAGAAGAAGAAGAAAAAAAAGATGTACATGTCACATGCACTAAATGTGGTTGAATTGTGTTCCAGCTCCATCAGCCTTGGTGGAAGTGTACAATAAACACCTGAGCCC
>CM068956.1:21314445-21366945 GCA_035128595.1 Eptatretus atami | reverse complement strand
AAGGATCTAGACGAGTTCACAAGATATATGAACCTGTACAGTTTAACCATCCATCAAGGATGGGAATAATCTGATGAAGGTGTCAATAAAACATCACTCTTCACTGAATGGACCTGCGTTGTTTGGTAAAACAAAATGGAATTTAAAACCTCGGCCCAGTCTTAATCTTTACAACCCCGTTTAACTCGGTTGTTATGAAAATAAATCACTTTTATTGTTGTGAATTTCCACTACCGGCAGAGTACCCACCTACAGGCAATGTTGTTCCAAGTATGCAACATGTTCGAACGCATACCTTTATTTGAGTGGTATTTAGGCAACTGACAGCTCTGTATATGCAAAAAAAAAAAAAACCCAAAAAACCCCCTGTTACATGTTAGAAGTAAAACACACCTACTACTTATAATTCAAAACACCTCACAAAGGAAAACATGCGGACAGGAATACTGTACTGTAAATGGTGGTGACTAGTAATACCCTCCCCCACCTGGAGGTGGCACTACACGATACCCATTTACATCGAGAATTTGTGTTCCCCTCCCCCTCCCTGCCCCCACCCTCACCCCCAAGACCACCGGCAAAGATAAAAACACCCATATACATTACATTAATTTGGGTCATGCTGATCCTATGTAGCAAGCATGGATGTAATCTGCCCAAAACTGTCAGAGAAGTTGTATGACAAATGATACACAAACTAACCACACACACGCACGCACGCACGCATGGATTAGTGGAGCTTTGAAGAGGAAGCAATCAATTTTTCTTTGCAAAATCATTACATTTTAAAACTCCATGTTTTGGCAATTGTGCAATGGTTCAGTGCTTCACTGTTTCTTTTTTATGCCTTGAATCAAGAAGTTATTTTTAAAATGTGCAAGTACTTGATCAATGAAGCTGCACTGAATAAAAAAATATATATATTTGTATAAGATTGGGGCGGTTGGGATTACACATTTTAAAAAAAGAAGGTGCTTCCAACAAAAACTAGATCGATAAAAGTAAAAAAAAATAATTGTGGAGTTGATCTAGTTTGTACTTTTGGTTGGGAGTGCCTTCTTCAACATATATATATATATATATAAGAAAAATTAAAAATGTTTGAATTAGTGTTCTGTCTTTATGTTAAAACAAAACTTTACAAACAGCAATAAAACTCCATTCTGAAAAGGTTTAGGTATTGCAATGGGAATTTGTATATGCTTTGTTTGGCTGAAAGTGCCAACATTTCAGGGCTGGAAAGTTCTGCATTGCTCAGACAAATCAATGGAAGCATTTGGGTGGAAAATAAAAAATAAATTAAAAACATTACAAATAACATAATCCTTGCCCTAGTTTGCATTGTCAAGAAGGAATGTGGGTATAAGGTACAAAAAACAAATATTTGTGATCGAGTATTTTCAGTCAAGTGACTAAATAACCGAGTGCTTTTGTTATCTGTGAAGTTATCATAAACTATTTGCAAGCAGCAACTAAAAAAAAAGCATCCCAAAATGCAAAGCACGTCTGCACCTGCTTTGTCCCCAAACTAAACTTGACAAAAACAACAGCTAAAAAATATATACAAGATTTTAAAATTATTCTTCTCAATATTCTCATAATAATGGTTTGTTGAAAAATTTGATGACAAAAGATCAATTCGTAAAAAATATTATTGTCTGGACAGACAGACATACCGATAGACAAACAAACAAATGAAAAATCACTCATAGAACAACACTTGGCAAAACAGAACAAAGTGGAATGGCACTCGGTGGAACGCATATCTCCATCAGGCTGAACAGTTTACGTTTTGTATCCCACTGATGGGCTGGATCTGAACTAAAATCGAATCGGCTTGTTCTTGTCACCTAAACAACTCACCCACATAGTTTTGTCAAAACTTGTCCACAACTTTGAGATATCATGCTATATATTATATATATATAGTTTTTGGCCTTATCTCTCAATTTTAGAAACTAGGCCTATGTTGACCTTTTGACCTAAAATAATTGGTGGTTGAATTCATTCATCTGACATGGAAATCCTGTTCAAATTTCAAGTCAATCGGATGAAAATTGAGGTTTTTAGAAATTGCACCCAAGTTGACTTTTGGCCTCAAAAATAGTTGGTGGTCGAATTAATTGACCTTATATGCAAATCCTCTTCAAATTTCAAGGTTAATCGAATGAAAATTGACAATTTTAGAAATTAAAAAAAGTTGTTGACCTTTGGCCTATGATGACCTTTTGACCTCAAAAATAAATAGGATTCTGTCAGACCACCAACTCTATCATTTGGTAAAGTTTCGTGAAGATCGGTTTAAAATTGTGATGTGTCAGTGATTAAAAGGTGGGTGAACAGAAACGGAAGCGATCAACATACTTGTCAAAAATAAAATAAAATAAAATTGCCAAGTAACAAGTGGCCATGGACCGGTACTTGTGAAATCAGTCACTGTGACTGACTGTTGGAGGTCAAAAACAATATGCTTCTACCTCTAGCCTTTGACTGGTGAACAAATTCAGTGACCAACATGCATCCCATATTCAAATTTCTAGTCAATCGGATGAAAATTGATGATTTTGTGTGACCTTGACCATTGGACCCAATTATAAATTCGTTTTGTCCAAATTTTCAAAATAAAGGCTTGTTGAAAATTTGATGACAAAAATTAAAATGGTGAAAAAGTGAGACAGATTGACAGACAGACAGACGATTGCAAAACCCTGTCTTCCGCTGCAGGGGTGGATGGGCTCGTTGTGACACCCACTCTGAACCTCCAGCACGTGTTCATGCATTAGGAATTGGCTACTGGTGAGGATGCATAATACAAGGATACACGAGAAGCCGGAACATGCAGAGCCACTAATAGTTTCTTCAGCAGGAAGGAAATGAATGACTAATGCATTCAATAAAAGGATATTTTAAAAGCAGTGAATGAAAAATAGTCTATAAATGTGTGAAACAAAATTGTAACCATGGCAATATATTTGACCCTCCCTGCCATGATATTTATGCCACGGTGCCGCAAGGTTTCATGTATGCCAACATTGGTGGTACAGATATCACTAAAGGTGGAATATCAGAATTATATAGTTTTTATTTTTCTGTCACATTCTTAGATTTCCCTGGGTATGTTTCATTGTGGCATGAGCATTTTTAGATTGAAAAATGACTTTACGTCTGAAGTCATGACATACATTTATGGCCGGTTCTTTATTACCTCCGCCACTGAAAGTTGACGGAGGTTATGTTTTCACCTCTGCCTGTCTGTCTGTCACAAGCTTATGGATGGATTTGGTTATTGGAATTTTAAAGTGATTCTTCACCAATGAGAGATAGGACCAAAAACTATAGAAAGCACGATTACTCAAAATGTTCTGGACAGATGGACATTTTGGTTGTCTAGCAAGGACAAATTGATTCGATTTTGGTGAAGACCTGAATTGGGATCCGGCCTATTAGTGCGATACAAAATGTAAACTGTTCAACCTGGTGGAGGTATGTGCTCAACTGAGTGCCGTTCTAATCTTCATCAATGGCCACAATTATTCCTATGTTCTTGAGGTTGGCTGGGGGGAACCATGGCCCAAGACTTTCATGAATTGGCTTGCCATGGTCTGACATTCAACTATGGTTAAAGCAGGAATTTGTAATTTGTTTATGGTGCCGGCCATACCTCACCGACTCTTCACGAAGGACACCATGGGATCTTTAACGTCTCCCAACTAATGTCGACAGATGAGAACTGTGGGGCTGCTTGTGAGCTGGAAACACATTTTGACCTTGTCGTACGTGTGTTATTTCATTTGGCAGTGGTGTAAGCCGTCAGAAAAGAGAAACAGTCCTCACCTCCAGCACAAGAAAGCGTGTTGGGTCACGTGCCATGCGAGAAAATTCAATTGTAAGATCATTGAACCCCGGCCGATCATCTGGCTCAATGATCCAGCCTGCAGGAGAAAACGAATACTTCAGATAGGTGGCACAAATCAACAGATGATTTCACACTAATAATGCTCGTACATTAAAGTTTCTTTTAAAAAGAGAGGAGAGAGAGGAGAGAGAGGAGAGAGAGAGAGGAGAGAGAGGAGAAGAGGAGAGAGAGGAGAGAGAGAGAGAGAGGAGAGAGAGGAGAGAGGAGGAGAGAGAGGAGAGAGAGAGAGAGAGGAGAGAGAGGAGAGAGAGGAAGAGAGGAGAGAGAGAGAGAGGAGAGAGGGAGAGAGGGGGAGAGGAGAGAGGGGAGAGAGGGGAGAGAGAGAGGAGAGGAGAGAAGAGAGAGAGGAGAGAGAGGAGAGAGAGGAGAGAGAGAGGGGAGAGAGGGGAGAGAGGGGAGAGAAGAGGGGAGAGAGGGGAGAGAGAGAGGAGAGAGAGGAGAGAGAGGGGAGAGAGAGAGGAGAAGAGAGGAGGAGAGGAGAGAGAGAGAGAAGAGAGGAGAGAGGGGAGAAGAGAGGAGAGAGGGGAGAGAGGAGAGAGGGAGAGGGGAGAGAGAGAGGAGAGAGGGGAGAGGAGAGGAGAGAGGGGAGAGGGGAGAGAGAGAGGAGAGAGGGGAGAGGAGAGAGGAGAGAGAGGAGAGAGAGAGAGAGAGAGAGGAGAGAGGGGAGAGAGAGAGGAGAGCAGGGGAGAGGGGAGGAGAGAGGGGGAGAGGGAGAGGAGAGGAGAGAGGGGAGAGGGGAGAGAGAGAGAATTTTATATACTGCATTATAATCATGAAGGAAAGAAAAACAACAACATAATTGGGAAACCCTTACATTTTAAAAACTAGAGTTCATAGAACACCTTACCCGATACAGCCTTTAGAAAACATGGGCGGGCAGGGTTGGCGAGTGGCAAATTTAATTGGTCGTGATGATGTAAAATGCCGTAACATTTTGTCCAAGTATGGCTAAACAGAAGGGTTTTGAAAGTGCCAATAAGACAATTTGTATTTTATCGTGTTCAAGTATATAGTTCAATTGAAATAAAATATAATTTCTAAAGGTCGGAGGGAAAAAAATATATATATTTCGGAACTTTACCTCCATTGATACAGCGTCTTGTGCATCACCTTATTTAATACGTTACAATAGTTCTTCATGCCTGTTGTTTGTGTCCTTTTTTACGATGTCCCGAAAAACAGTAAGTTTCCTGTTTGGAATTTGGTTTGACTGCCAGACAGGCAGACAGAGTAAAATAATTATCTCACTCCTCTCTTCACATGCATGATCCGGACAAATTGAGCCGAAGTACTGTTAAACTTCACCTTCGTTTTCTGATTCATGTTCCAATGTGTTCAAAATACAACATTCAATTGAAATCAAGTTGTTTCGCGATCATAAACCAAAGTTTGTAGACACAGACAGACAGATAAAGTCAACCAATTGCTGAACCACACTTTTCGCATCACGTGCATAGGTCATGGAAAAGATCTAATCATGGAAGAGTGAGTTCACAGAGGTAAAAAGGTGTCATACTGACAACGGGTTAAGACTCAACAGATGGAAAGAACAAGTTGTGGAATGAAGAAAAGGAAAGGACGAGAGAGATGAAGGAAGAAAACACTAATGTGCAAGTCAGGGGGTTGGGTTTGATAGGGTTAAAATGGGGGTAAAAACATTCCAAGTGGAGATGGGAGCATGCAGCGGAGCAGCATGTCGCTGCGTCCACTTTCCATCGGTATTCCAGGGGTCTCCATCTGGCCATCCCCCAGGCAAATGCCTGGCCCATACCCATCTCCTTGAGATGCGGATCAACCTTCTGCAACCAGGAGGCACGTGGTCGGCCCTTTGGCCTCCTCCACTCACGAGGCTCCCTCGCTGAGAGAATTTGGTGAGTAGGATCAGCGTCTGGAAAATGAGCCACATGTCGATACAGCCGCAGCTGATGCTCACGGAATATGCAGGAAACAAATCGTATTTGAGTCTCTCTCAGCAACCGCTCGTTGGACACAAAATCCTGACCAGCGATAGCCAAGGATCTCCGAAGACACCTGGTACCAAAGGAATTAAGTATCCATCTCAGATCCTTGGTCAGAGTCCAAGTCACACATCAAGAGAGCAAGACTGGAAGCACCAAGCACCTGAAGACTCAGACTTTCGGCCTCCCGCACAGGTACCGGCAGTGCCACACCCCGTGATCCAGTGAATCCATGACTTCCCAAGCCTGACCCAGATGTCTGTTGATCTCTGGCTCACAGCCAGCAGAGACATGAATATCACTGCCAAGGCAAGTGAGTCTCTCCACGACCTCAACATCCTTGCCACAAATAGGTACAGACAGGACAGCAGCATCCAATATGTCATTGAAAGCCTGGAGCTTAGTTTTGACCCAGGAAACGCACAATCCCAGTGGCTCCGACTCCTCATTCAGCACCATGAGGGCCCCCTAAAGGATACCGAGAGTCTCTGCAAAGATGACTGCATCATCTGCGAAATCAAGGTCAGAGATCTTGACATACCCAAACTATGCACCGCAGCTTGATCTCTCCAACATCCTCCCCAGAATCCAGTCCATACAAGTGCTGAAAAGTATGCGGGCCAGTACACACCCCTGAAGAACTCCAGTAATAACTGGAAATAAGTCAGAGATGGTATCACCACATCTCACAGCACTGTCACTTCCAGAGTAGAGTTCAGACATCAGATTGATCAGTTTTGGTGGCACCCACAAGACCAAGAATCTCCAGAGGGCATCCCGATTCACGGAATCAAATTCTTACGAGAATCAACATAGGCTGCAAGCAGCCCTGCGAAAACTCTCGTTTACGTCGGTGAAGACCCGAAGAGCAAGGATAGGTCAATCGTTAGGCTCTTTGGTGTAAAGCCTGAATGCTCTGGATACTGGTGCTCAGGTAATGGTGGTGAACCCGATCCAAAATTATCAGCAAGACCTGCCGGCCTGAGAGCGCGTCACCCTCGGTAGTTTGTTGCAGTATGGCGATACCCTTCCCTTTCTCAGAGAGGAACAACAAGGCCCTTTCCAGTCAGTTGGGATGATGCCTGTCCTCCAGGCAGAGCACAGAACTGCTGCAAGACACGAGTGCAGCATTTCCAACCAGCCTTGAGAAGTTCAGCATGGATGTCACAGATCCGAGAGCTTTACCCCATTTCAACCGCTATCACAGTGGTATCAAAACGAAGGTGGACACAGTCGATTGGAGGGTCGCAATGGGGATGGAAATCCTGACATTTAACTGACAGCTGGTGGATAGCCTGGTACAAGCTGCTCAAGTGCAGCCCGGCAGGCCTTCATTCGGACTCCTCTGTCAAGAGCCCCACCCTCTGTCGAATGCGTAACCACTGAGGGACGGGCTTGGAGGAAGGCAATGCATAGAATTCCCTCTGTAAGCAGATGAGAATCACTTGACCACATTGATACTCTATACCTCACAGATTCCTCATACATCGGCACTCCTTGCCCACCCCTAGTGAGGTACAGTTTTAGCTCACTCCCTAAAACAGCTCAGCTCTGCCATTCAGCCTGGCCCTGCGACTCTGGTCAATGGTATCCAGTGTCCCATGGGAGACAAAATTCTTCTTCACCCGATGGTGAGTTCCAAGGCATCTCCCGGCAACATCAAGGACGGTGGTCTTGAAGGCACTCCACAACTCTTCAGGATCCCCCCAAAGCACCCAGACCCCCCAAATCTTCACTCAGCTTGTTCGCAAACTCCTCAGCCACCCTCAAATCCTTGAGCTTGCCAACATCTAGCCTAGGTTGGGATGGCACCATTCTGGATTTAAGCTGCAACTTCAGAGTTGCTTCAACAAGCCTGTGGTCAGTCTTGAGGAACTGAGCACTCCGGTAGACCCTGTAGTTCTGGCTCATCCTCCAGCGACCATCAACGAGGACATGGTCAATCTCCTTTGCCACACCGCCATCATTGGAATACCAAGTCTAGCGATGAGCCTGTGGGTGCTGAAACCATGAACCAGCTACCCGAAGTCCATGACTTCTTGTAAAGCCAAGGAACTTAGTGCTATTCAGGTTCACAGTTCCTGATGCATGGGGGCCAACACACGTCTCATAACCATCACTATCAGTTCCAGTCGATGCATTGAAATCCACCAAGATGATAAGAGTATCTCGTCTGGGGCACTGATCAACCACAGACTCGAGCGTGGCGTAGAATGCATCCTTCACGGTGAGATCACTCGCCTCAGTCGGAGCATATACAGAGACCAGGGAAACGACACCTAAGGAGGACAGATTCTTAGCCTCATAATGCGCTCGTTGACCGGTGTTACCTCAATCATTGGAGGCAGCTTATTGGACACAGCGACAGTAACTCCTTGGGCATGGTAACCATCAGAGCGACCAGACCAATAGAAGGTGCAACTATCCGCCAAGATCTCGCCGCAATCAGATCTCTGAACCTCAGAGAGTGCTGCAATATCAATGTCCAAACGCTTGAGCTCAGATGATAACAGACAGGTGATCATCCTCTACTTGGGATAGACGTTCAGCACCACCCGAAGGACCGCCTCAGATTAACCCAAGGAGACCGCATCTGGTGGACTACACCTCAGCACCACCCGTTACACTCTCCCGCAATCTGACCTGGCAAGTTTACCCCGTGGTTCCCTCCCATCATCAAAGACTGGGGTCCCAAAGGCTTTGCCCTAATCCCCTACTCCAGTGAGCTGCCCTGCAAAGGGAAGCTCACAGAGGTACTCCACGGAGGGTTTTCACATTATTTTAAAAATGCTTTTAGAATGTTTTGCGGAATGAAGGGTTTTACGGTGGCCGGAGTGCAATCTGCCACCAACCTCCTATATAAATAGTAACCAACTGCAGGAGGACGTCAGCACACAGTTGGGCACTAGATATGGAAGGCCATTGGCTCTACAAGGAGCTCCTCCGCCCTTTGACAGGTTTTTGTCTCCATCCTGCTAGTGTTTGTCAGGTCAGGTGTAATCTGTGACATGCTGAGGTAACCATGTAAACCTGTACTAACTGTTCCAAGTCGGGTTGTCGGCGACTAAACCGTCTCCCCACCAGGTTTTTGGTGAGGAGGTGTTTGGATTATGACCCCGCAGGATTAAAAACAAAACCTGTCAAAGGGCGGAGGAGCTCCTTGTGACCAACGGCCATCCATATCTAGTGCCCAACTGTGTCTGCGGACGTCCTCCTGCAGTTGGGTTACTTTTTTATTAGGAGTTGGTGCAGGATTTGCACTCCGCCACCGTAAAACCCTTCATTCCCGCAAAACACAAAAAACGCAAAAAAATTTGAAAACCCACTCCGTGGGAGTACCTCCTGTGCAGCTTCTCCTTCGCAGGGCAGCTCACGGATGACGGGATTGGGGAAAAGCCTTCAGGACCCCCATCTTGATGATGGGAGGGAAACCACAGGGTAACCTTCCCAGGTCAGATTGCGTAGAGTGTGGTCGGAGTGGTGCTGAGTGTCGTCCACGACGGCGGTTCCTTGGGTTAACCTGAGGCGGTCCCTTCGGTGGTGCCTGGAATGTCCTATCCCTAAGAGAGGATATCACCTGTCTCTGTTATCATCTGAGCTCAAGCGTTTGGACATCGGATTGCAGCTCTCTCTGAGGTTCGGAGACCGGATTGCGGCGAGATAATGGTGGGTGCTTACACCTACTATTGGTCTGGTCGCTCTGATGGTTACCTAGCCAAGGAGTTGCTGCTGTGTCCAATAAGCACCCAATGATAATTGAGTAACAGGCTCAACGAGCGTATTATGTAGATTAAGGATTCGTCACTCCTTAGGTGTCATTTCCCTGGTCTCTGTTTATGTCCGGCTGAGGACGTGATCTCACCGTGAGGATGCATTCTACGCCACGCTCGAGTCTGTGGTATCAGTGCCCCAGACGAGATACACTTCTAGTCTTGGGTGGATTCAATGCATCAGCTGGAACTGACAGGATGGTTATGAGGGTGTGTTGGTCCCCATGGCGTCAGGAACTATGAACCAGAATAGCACTAAGTTCTTGACTTTGCAAGAAGTCATGGACTTAGGGTGGCTGTTCATGGTTCAGCGCCCACAAGCTCATCGCTGTACTTGGTATTCCAACGTTGGCGGTGTGGCAAAGGAGATTGACCATGTCCTCATTGACGGTCGTTGGAGGATGACCCAGAACTGCAGGTCTACCGGAGTGCTCAGTTCCTCAATACTGACCACAGGCTTGTTGTTGCAACTCTAAAGCTGCACCTTAAATCCTGGAGAATGGTACCATCCCAGCCTAAGCTGGATGTTGGCAAGCTCAGGGATGAGAGAGTAGCTGAGGAGTTGTGAACAGCTGAGTGGACACTTTGGGGGTCTGGGTGCTTTGGGGGTCTGAAGAGTTGTGGAGTGCCTTCAAGACACCATCCTTGATGTTGCCGGTGGATGTCTTGGAACTCCTGCAGGGCAAAGAAGAATTTTGTCTCTCAAGGGACACTGGATACCATTGACCAGAGTCGCAGGGCCAGCTGAATGGCAGAGCTGAGCTGTTCAGGGAGCTGAGGCGTAAAACTGTACGTGCACTGAGGGTGGACAAGGAGGCCTATGTGCGAGGAATCTGTGAGGGTAGAGCATCACCTGTGCGGACAGGTGATTCTCGTCCCGCTTACAGGGGAATTCGCGACATTGCGTTCATCCAAGCCCATCCCTCGGGCACTGCAGTTAGAGCAGAGAGTGGTTGGCTCTTGACAGAGGAGTCTGAAGTGAAGGCCCGCTGGGCCGGTTACTTTGAGCGGTTATACAGGCTGATCCACCAGCTGTCAGTGGACGTCAAGGGTGTTACAATCCCTGTTGCTGACCCTCGAATCAACTGTGGTCCACCTTCGCTTGTGAAACACGGCTGCGGTGAACCAGTTGAAACGGGGCAAATGCCAGGGATCTGTGGCATCCATGCTGAACTTCTCAAGGCTGGTGGAAATGCTGCACTCGTGTCGTTGCATGCAGTTTTGTGCTCTGCCTGGAACACAGGCATCATCCAACTGATTGGAAGAGGGGCTTGTTGTTCCTCTCTGGAAAGGAAGGGTGATCGCCAAGACTGCAACAACTACCGAGGGGTGACGCTGCTCTCAGTGCGGGCAAGGTCTTTGCTCGGATAATTCTTGATAGGGTTCGCCACCATCTGCTTGAGCACCAGCGTCCAGAGCAGTCAGGCTTTACACCAAAGAGGTCAACGATTGACCGTATCCTTGCTCTTCGTGTCCTCACTCAACGCAGACGAGAGTTTCGGCAGGGCTGCTTGCAGCCTATGTTGATCTCTGTAAAGCGTTCGATTCAGTGAATCGGGATGTCCTCTGGAGGATTCTTGGTCTTCGTGGGTGCACCAAAACTGATCGATCTGATGTCTGAACTCTACTCTGGTACTAAGAGTGCTGTGAAGTGTGGTTACCACTCTTGACTTATTCCAGTTGTTACTGGAGTTCGTCAGGGGTGGTACTGGCCCCCACACTTTTCAGCACTTGTATGGACTGGATTTTAGGGAGGATGTCGGAGAGATCAAGCTGCGGTGCATCGTTTGGAATGTAAAGAATCTCGGACCTTGATTTTGCAGATGATGCAGTCATCTTTGCGGAGACTTAGATACCCTTTTGGGGGCCTCGAGGTGCTGAATGAGGAGTCGGAGCCGCTGGGATTACGGGTTTCTTGGGTCAAAACTAAGATCCAGGCTTTCGGTGACATCTTGGATGCTGTGTCTGTCTGTGCCTGTTTGTGTGAGGATGATGGTCGTGGAGAGATTCATTACCTTGGCGTGATTCATATCTCTGCTGGCTGTGAGTCAGAGGTCATAGACGTCTGGGTCGCGGCCTGGGAGTCATGGATTCACTGGATCATGGGGTGTGGCGCTGCCGGTACCTGTGCGGGAGGACGAAAGTCCGAGTCTTCAGGTCCTGGTACTTCCAGTCTTGCTCTATGGATGCGAGACTTGGACTCTGACCAAGGATCTGAGACGGAGACTTAATTCCTTTGGTACCAGGTCTCTTCGGAGAACTGGCTATCACTGGTCGGATTTTGTGTCCAACGAGTGGTTACTGAGAGAGACTCGGATGA
The DNA here is from genome assembly GCA_035128595.1 of Eptatretus atami. Classification (NCBI taxonomy): domain Eukaryota; kingdom Metazoa; phylum Chordata; class Myxini; order Myxiniformes; family Myxinidae; genus Eptatretus; species Eptatretus atami. Next base: position 21,354,981 of record CM068956.1, on the reverse strand, counting down.
GATTTGTTACCTGCATAGTCCGTGAGCGTCAGTTGCGGCTGTATTGACATGTGGCTCGTTTTCCTGACGCTGATCCTGCTCACCAGATTCTCTCAGCGAGGGAGTCTCATGAGTGGAGGAGCCAGTGGGCCGACCACGTGCCTCGTGGTTGCAGCAGGTTGACCATCATCTCAAGGAGATGGGATGGGCTGGACTTGCCTGGGATGGCCAGACGGAGGCCCTGAGTACCGGCGGAAAGTGGACGCAGCGACGCGCTGTTCTGGTCATGCTCCCATAACTGGACCTGGACGCTTGGTGTCCAAATCATACACCCTCCTCACCAAGAAACTTGGTGGGGGAGACAGTTTAGTTGCCGACAACCTGACTATGGAACAGTTTAGTGCAGGTTTACATGGTACCTGTTGCAAGGCACAGATATAATCTGACCTGACTCGACTCTGTGGTATGGTGAGTGACATGAAATGATGGTGCATGGGTTGCTTGAGGTTTTGGAGGGAAAAGTGCATTGAACCATCTCACGAAGGAAGTTTTACAAACAAGAGAAAAGAGGAACAAAGGAGTGGATGCAGGTGGAAAGCCTAGATTTTTGGAGTTTAACTAGTTGTGAGTTACTGGAAGAACATGCACATCCTGGAAGAATTGAGGAATGGCCGAGGGTTTGGAGAGTACAGAGAGCTAGATCAGATACGAGGTGGTTAAAAACGAAAAGAGAAGCTCCCAAATTGTCTGTGATGTGAGAACAGGGCTCGTGCTATTGCTTTATCTTGGGAGATGCCAATAATGTTGAGAGCTTTCGATTCCATAGAATCCTGGGGAAAAGGATATGATGCTGGCGAACCAGCCTGTCGGGGTGAGAAGCATGTCATTGAGCTCTGGACAAAGGCTGGAAACCAACTTCAAAAGAACTTACATCTGTCCCTCGTTTTGCGAGCACAGCACCAATCCTTCATTGCTTGTGGAAATCTGTTTTGGACTCCCTTTCATAAACATTGTTCAGGAGTAGTGTGTGACTGGGAGCAAACGACTGAAAATCTGCAACTGTAATCCTTCACAATTATTCATTACATCACCTGTAATCTGATTAAAGTGTACTTTCTGTTTTGCACTTATTATTTGTAGGGAGGAAAACAATTTTGGTGAAAGCATGAGGATATGTATGAGGAGTAAAGGCTCCAGGAGAATGCATACAACCAAATCACAGCATGGTTTCAATGTCATTGAACCAGCTATTCTTTGGAGTTCATGACCAGTAAAAGAAGGTATACAATGTCCAACTTTACCCAGCTAATTGCATTAAAAGGTGTTTTGTGTCATATAGGACAAAACTGGCCAGAGAATGCCATTCCACCACATCATATACCATATGTTGTGCCACATGGATCAATGGAACAGGTTAATTTCACCACAACACATCTGTTGCTTTGGCTGACAAGTAAACACCATTACCAAATTGGTAAATGCTACAAGTGTCACTTGCCAATGGGTGAAGATAAAGGGGTATGGAACGAGCGGAAACTCAGGGTGGTAAAGACAAAGTCTTTGTGAAGCCTGCTGTGCCGGCTGTCTTGTTTCGGACCAAAGTAGAGTATCATGAGTGTGTACGGCTGCCATGAGATGAAGACATTTTTGAGCTGGAAGTTTAAATCCTTTTTCATCTATTTGAAGTTAATGTTGTCATGTATAATGCACACTACAGGTCAACATGATTACCATTACTCAACTGGTATATCTCGCTTGTTGAGAGGTGGTTTGAGTGGTTGTTTGGATACATGCCCAGCACTGCAGTGTGAAACATTAAACTATTTCATGTCCATAGGCCATAGCCATCCACAACAGTTAGGAAACCTCAGCTTGGAGTGATGTGGGAAATTGAAAAGATTCATTTAATTCACCTTAAATTGTAGAAAGTTGTTTTTTTTTTTCAAAATAAAAATCAGAAATTTTAAACGGGGAGAATAATAATAATAATGTGTTAACGTTACGAGCTCAGCCAAAGGGATGTGTAATTGCACTCATTCGGAGCGCTTACATTTTATCATGACCATGTACACATCAATGGTACAGATAGGTGGTTGTGGAAGCCGCTCGCCCTTTTGCAGCAAATATGGGAGGTTCTGTGCACGAATTCCATCATAAGGTTTTTCACCGAAGGTCACGAGTTCCCACACCGTCACACCTGCACAACAAAGGCATCATGAGTCGAGTAAAACTGTGCGGAATACTGCAGGCCCATTGAAAAAGCAATATGTTCTTAGCCAGGCCTCCTCCAAAAGAAATATTAGCTTTTCTTTTTAACCCTTTCAAGTGAAATTTTTTTATGCTGGGGTTGACATGATGTTTCTTGTGGGGTCGGCCGGGGAAGGTGTTTGGCCCAAGTCTCACGAACTAACTGGCCAGGCTTGAGATCTGACAAAGTGATTTGGGAAGAAATTTGGATTTTGTTCAAGGTACGGACGATAACTCGGCGACTCCTTGTGAAAGCGACCGTGGGATGTTTAATTTCCACCAACAGTTGGTACCGGCAAATGTAGCACCTGGCTTAACGTCCAGCTGAGGGACGGCACATTTTGTGATGCGATGCCCAGCCAGGGAAGCAGCGATCGATCGGACCAGTTTATAGTCAGGTCGGGAATCCAAACCCAGACGAGATGCTTCAAAAGGTAAGTACGCTACCTCCGTACCACACTGTGAGTAAACTAAAATTATTTCATACACAGCCGATGGCTGCTGGTTGCTTCAATGCTGGGAGTGCAGCTGTGCTGCTAATGCAGTTCCCAATTTCCAGTAAGCTGGTACTCGTTTTACTGACCTCGGAGGGATGAGAGGCCGAGTCAACCCACCTGGTGTTATCTAACGACACAGCGTGGGCTCAGACTCAAGACCCTAAGATCTTAACTGTTAAGCCAACACCAGGGTTTTGTGAGTGCGCCAACAGCGTACAAAGAGATTACTCTCTGTTAGTAGTCCCAACAACTGATGAAACTTAAGCAACATGTGGCAATGAAATCAGTTAAATGAACGACAAACTCACAATGGGCTGAGACATGCCAACATATTTATTTATGAATATGTCAGTGTGTAGATATTTTGACTTGGGAAATCCTTTTTGTAACAAACTTCACATGCTTATATATTGAGAATTGAAAATTTTTTTTAATAGCATCTCTTGGACCATCATGAATATCTCATTCATGGAACGTTTTGCTCGCTCAGCGAAAACGTGCAACCGAGAGTTCATTCTACAATAGGCAATGGCTAAAAACAGGCCGGCAAGTTAGTTATGCTGAAAGAAGCAACGCTGTGCACATTTTCTCCACTGAAGTTGAGGTTGTTGAGCATTTCAACTGCCGTATGCAATTTCAAAACAAAAGCACTGGAGTGTAAATGCTGCGACGGACAGGAAACGTACCGTAGCTCCACACGTCGCTCTTGTGAGTGAATTTCCTCTCGTTTATCGACTCCAAAGCCATCCACTTGATTGGTAGCTGTGGAGATCAAAACAGCTCGTCTTTCTCACATTTCAACTCGAAGTGGTGTGAGTAAATTAGATTTCACAGTTTGCATGAGAGCAGAATGAGTGAAACATCTCATGAAATGGTGTCATTCAATTCAGGCTTAACTTGTTGAACAAAGTGAAAAGCATTTTGAGAATGATTTGAACACATTGCATGCGTTGTGAACATTTAGAAGAGGTAAAGAATGACGCTCAACAAGCCCTCACCTTGCGAAGAGTCTTCGATGTGGTACCTTATCAAAAGCTTTTGGAAAGTCTAGATAAACTATATCCGCTGCACCTCCCTTGTCTACCCAGTCAGAAATCAGAAAGTCGATGAACTCCAATAAATTTGTTAAACATGTCTTCCCCTTTACAAATCCATGATATCCAAATCCATCCATCCACATAGGGAAGGTGTTGGAGTGATCAATTCAGGAACGGACAGGGAACCATTTGGATAATTTCAAAATCATTGAAGATGGTCTTCATGGACTTATTAAGGGGAGGTCATGTTTGACTACCTTTAAATAGTTTGCCATGATCCAAATGTTTCCATATCCTTTCCTTAATGAATGTCTCCAACACCTTCCCGACAACTGAAGTCAAACTAACAGGTGGATACTTCTCTGTTTCTTCGATGGATCTTTCATTAAATAGTGGTGCTACATTCGCTACTCTCCAATCTTCTGGGACATGTCCTGACTCCAACGAGCTGTTGAAGATATCGGTTAACATCACGTTTACCTGCTCTGCCACCTCCCTCAATACTCTCGGGTGTATGTTATCTGGCCACGGAGTTTTATCATCGCTTAGTTTTCCCCACTCCTCATGGGATCTCCTCAAGAAGCCTTTGCTCATCCCAAGATGGATAATCTCAGCTTGAGCAACGGTAGTTCTCATCCCTGACTGTTCTTATGTAAATGTAGAAATAAACTGGAAGGGAACTCTTGAAAATCGTGACGTCACCAGATATGCCTCCGCCTACATTATTACATCATTATAATACTTGTATCAAGTTTGATTTAAATCTATGATCCCAGATTCAAAATACACCGGGCGTAGTGGCGTGCGCCTGTAATCCGGCTACTCGGGCTTGGGTGGGAGATCGCTTGAGGACGGGAGCTCTGCACTGGGCCATGCTATGAGAGGTGTAGGGCAGCCCGGAATCATGGCGAAACCCGATCCTTATCCCTGTGTTGCAAGAGGCGACCAGGGCTGCGTCAGGAAGGGCATCCGGCGTAAAACCTGTGCCAAATCAGTATGCGGATCATAACGGATGATCTGCTGTGGCGACCCTAACGAGAGCAGCCGAAAGACGAACACAACATCCCAGATTCAAAATATTAAATAATTCTGGCTGCCAGGACCATACGTCCAATCAGTAAAACATATATTCCCCATGTTTACTAGATCATAATTGTGACGTTTCATATTGATTGATGAAGCGGTTCAGGAGAAAATTTTAAAAAGATTTTTCTTCAATCAAATATGGCTGCCAGACCATGTGCCCTATTGATTATTTGTGAACGCCCTGGTATCCCCCAAGGCTTGGGGAACATGTGAGTGAAGTTTCATCTTGATCTGTCAAGCCAAGCTGGAAAAGATGATTTTTAAAGGTTTATCCTTCAAAAACAAAATCATAGCGGCCAAACCATGTGACCTATGATGTCATAGGTGGATAACTTTTTGTTGTTCATGGATAGGCGATCATACCGGTAAAGTTTCGCCTCAATATGTTCAGCCGTTTGAGAAGATTTTTGAAGGTCGTTTTTAATGTTAAAAAAATGGCTGCCGAACCACGTGACCAATGATGTCATCAATTCCCCCCCCCATACAATTTAGCCTTAGATGACGCTCCAAATTTTTCATACTGATTGGATAAAGTGTTCAACATATGCTATGACTTCATAATGAAGCAACCTTTGACATCAATAAATAAATGAATAAATAAAAATCACGGACTTCACATGTGCCAAGTTTCAATTTTTTCCATAAATTTTTCCAACCACTAATTGCAAAAGAATCATTTCCACTCAGTGCATTTCAGTAAGACCCCCTAATCACCATACTAAAAGTCCTAAAAAATCCTAGCATGGGAAAGTAGTGTAATTTGCATAAATGAAAATTAGCTTCCGCCATGAGAGAAAATTCATATTTTCGCTATAACTTTGCATCTAAGTACCCAATTGAAGCAAATCAAGTGTCCAAACCCATGTTTTCAAGGTCAATGAACATGATAGGCACATTGCAAATTAATATTTGAATTTAATTTGCATATTATGCAAATTAGTTTCAGGAATTAGAGAAATTTCAATTTTCACTATTATTTTCCACATAAGGAACAAATATCCAAACCCATATTATGAATACAACTTGCATAAATATGCATATTAGCTTTTAGCAATTAGAGAAAATCAAAAATGTCAGATAACTTTGCATCCATGTGCCTGATACAAACAATAAAGTCACATAAAAGCAAGTATGAAAAATTAACTAAAGCAGCAACAAGAATACCTGAAATACTTAAAGTGGTGACACCCAATCAAGATGATAAGATACATTGAACACAGGTTTTCACTGCTAATCGGTAATGTGGTTAGTGTTCTTAATGGATTTTCAGGTAACATATCAATCAGTATCACTGCTGTCATCTATCTCCACCCGAGATGAATTAGCACAACTACACCTTTACACACCCCACACATCCATGTACAGTCAATGGGAATACGCTTGCAGGTGCATCTGCTGGTGCTACAACCGGTCTTGCAGTTACACCTCAATATCTTGGTCAACTTCTCTGGTGCAGCGAGGAGATGTGTCTGTACTGCAGTAATTGGCCATCAGTGATCTCCATCCCCATTCTTCTGTTTTAATTGTCCAGCAGTCTCTTTCCAAGTCTGAATCTGAAAATATACTCGAAGACGATGATACTGTGTAGCAGCAGATGTTGGCGGCAATGTCTGCGGCTCCACGAATGTTCTGCTTTTTGCTACCTTCTCACAGAAACGTTTGTACCGCAGAACGTCTATACCTTCACCCTTCTTGCCATTATAGATGTAGGGCTTTCTCTCCTGCATCAATTATATCTTTCTTTGCAGCACCCTCTTTTGTGAACAGGTCAGCAAGTTGCTGGAAATCAGCATTGTTCTGGACTTGTTTTAGGGCTACGGTTTGCCGATACCAAAAACTCTAATGTTGTGTCAGATCCAAGCAATGCATGTACAAAGAGTTGTCTGAAAAGATTTCTTTCCCAAGATCTCCTGTGTCTTCTTTATGTTCCATACCTCGTGCTTTTTGGTGTTCGCCTTTATTCAGGTTTCAATATGGGTCTTTCTCAATTGCATCTCCATGGTAGCACAACAGGATTAGCAGATCTGTGTCATCCTCAATAAGAACGGTGTTGACAACCTTCACTGACTCTACTGCTGTCTTGACAATCAGAATGTCTGCATCTCCTTTGGCATGAATCATTGTGCAGCCCGCCTTCTCAAGGAAAGAACTTAGCATATTAAGAAACCTTGTTTGTTTACTTTGTTGCCCAGAAACTCATTTTTCTTCAGCTTCAGCGAAGTCTCTCCTGTAAATATAACATTTGGTCCTTTGGAGCTGCCTGTGCGACTGCAGTGTGTAGCATCTTTGATGGCGGGCCCATCTTCATAACCATCGAACACAATGTTGCCTTTCCATACCACTTTGTCACATATTGACATACATATGAATATGCTCTCAAAGGTTTGACCTCTTGACCACGGAGACGTTGCAAGAGTGCACCACCATCGAGCACGTAATGTAGATCATCACCGGTGGGATCTGTCTGATCCAGTTTACCATCTCCCAAAGGGCATCACCTAGTGCCGCTTTGTTTGGCTATCTAGGAAGCCCAACATTGTCAAATAATGTGTTGGATGACTGCAAAGCTCGTACTTAAACAAGCTGCTGGATCTTCCTGCTCTTCACGGGTGGCGATACACTCAGTCGCTCGGAAAAGCAATTGTGGATCCACCTGAACTGGTTCTCCACCGATGACAACAGTTGTCTTGGATCCGAGTGTGACTGCTTGATTTTTCCTTTAAAGAGTAATCATTCACATTGTTCCCAACCATTGACTCCCGTATAGTCTGGCCTCAGATCTTGCCTTGTTGACATTCACTTTGTCATGTGCAGCAACACCTGCTCACAATGTTATGTAGGAATGGCTCACTCCCAATGGATCCCATTCGTTGAAGGCTTCAATAATTTGTAGGTGTCTGCTGTGTCCCGTTGTTGTCTGGACTTGGATGTGTCTTTGTGCTGCTCACTGGTGTTGTCGTTTACACCAGTGAGCTCTTGCATGGCAAAATTGACCTGGGCACAAGATGGCATCCCCAATATCCAGGTAAGCCGCTGGACCTCGGTCATACCTCTGCCTCTCGTCAACCCACCACTTGTTTTGAAACTTTCATTAGCACTTGCTCAATTACGAGATCAGTCGATAGGCCTGCCCAGAACTCGATCGGTTCCTAACAACGTGAAAACCATTCATGAAGCTTGTGTATACATTAGGATGAGTCTTGGCAAGTTGCGCATCTTTTGCAGATACAGGTATGCTGATTTGGCATGCAGATTGTGCCCTGCTGCTGCAAAAAAAAGTAACATATCCTGTACTGCCGCAAGATGCAACATCCAATTCCCTGTGCGTTCAGCTTTTATGAATTTTTTCGGATGGCAAACATGTCCAAGTATTCCAACCAAAGTTGGGCAGTCTTTAGGTCACTCATTGAGCTCTGTCTTCTTTTCAATTTATTAGCAACTTTTGAGAGAACCTCTGAAGAGGAAATGTCAACAGCAATACCTGGATCCATCATTAGGTGATCAAAAATCTTGCTGGCTTCAAGCAAGTCTTGCTCTCTGGTTCTTCTCTGGAATAACTTCATCCTCAACTTCCATTCCATCTCTCCTGATAGGCCTATTGTATGCCAGTCATCAGAGGTACTTTCTGTGTCGTTCCAGTTGGTCAGGTTGATGTGTGGGTATGGGCAGATATATGCATTGGCTACTGTATTGTATTGAGGGCTGCATCAACCAAGAGATGCCCTCGCACTGCTCTGGAGATTGCTTTTCCACTTAGCATGTGCTTTACAGTGTTTCCGGCATATACGACTTCAAGGACTCTTGTAGACCACTTCCTGCCATAAGGTAACCAATAGAGCCAGAAAATCATTTCCATGTGTAAACCTCCAAGTCTCAAGACAATAGATTTCAGGTAACTGTCATTGGCTCTGAATCTATAATCATTAAGGCTTTCCACCAAAAGTGGCTGGTCAATCACTGGGGTGACATTGTAGGCATTGGCTTGTTCACACACATAAGTAAGTGTGGAGAAGATACAAGACATGTATCAGTTGAGTCAATATCTGTCATGGGCAGGAACTGCACAGATGACTTGCCAGATAGTCACCCTGATGAACACCTGCATCATACCTGACCATGCTGGCCTCTTAGGACGAAGGACAAATGCCACTTCCCACAGAAGATTGATGTGATACGTTGGATCGTGCACTTCCATTGCCTGCAGTTCTTTTGAGTCAATGGATTACGTCCTATCGTGCTGAGATTTGAAAGTTTTGATGTTGATCCTTCCCACTTTTATGATGTCATCCGTTATCACTGATACTCCAGGTACAGGTTTACAAAGCAGCTTTCCTCGTGTGAAAGTGGAAATAATCCCCATTCCATGGAATGTTCTAAAGCCATCAAGAGTTCTTATATTGTGATCAACATTGTCACCAACATGCTGAGTGAAAATATGAATTTTCTGTCTCTTATGGCAGAAGCTAATTTGCATAATATGCAAATTATATTCAAAAATATTAATTTGCAAATGTGCCCATCATGTTCACTGACCTTCAAAACATTGGTTTGGACACTTGATTTGCTTCAATTGGGTACTTAGATGCAAAGTTATAGCGGAAATATGAATTTTCTCTTATGGCGGAAGCTAATTTGTATATTATGCAAATTAGACTACTTTCCCATGCTAGGATTTTTTAGGACTTTTAGTATGGTGATTAGGGGGTCTTACTGAAATGGACTGCGGTGGAAATGATTCTTTTGCAATTAGTGGTGGGTTACCCCCTCAAATTTGCTACATCGACTGGACGAATGGAGCAGTTTGAGGTCCAAAGTTTTTCCTTTTTCCAACATGGCTGCCACATCATGTGACCTCCTGTGACGGCATATTTATCATTAATCACACCCATGGTGAAAATTTGGTGTCCATCAGTTAAGCGGTTGCAGAGAAAACAGAAAATTAGCATGGACGGACGTATGGACAACCACAAAACATCATGCTATCGGCGACTTCATCAGCGGAGGCATAAAAAAAAAACTATTTAATAATCCTGCTATCTCACCATCTTCATCCACTAATTATCATGTGTAATTATTAAATAGCCTACACCTGATCTTACTCTTTTCTTTACAACTTATATATACTTAAAGAACATCTTGCTGTTATGTTTAATATTTTTGACAAAATCATTTCCATATTCGCTTTTGGCTTTCCGAGATATTTACTTAACCAGCATCTGTTTGCTTGCATACTGATGTGAGTCAGACTCTATTCCTCTTATTTTATACCTCATAAATGTCTTCAGCTGATCCTTAACAACACTGTGTACCTCCCTGCAAAACCACTCTGGTCTCTGTCTACATTCACTCTAATATACCTACCCCACACCCTACATATTCACTCCTTGAAGGTTCCCATTTCTCTGATGCAGACCACCAACACTTTAGCTTTTCCCAATCTAGATCATCTCACTCTCTTCTCATACATTCAAAGTTTGCCTTCTTGAAATCATCTTCCATAGACAAACCCAACCAAACATGAGAACCCTCAACAATGAATCCCCTCCCCTCAAAAATCCCTGCAGTTTTGTCCCTTTCCTCAACTCATCCATCAAAGCCTTTATACAAGCCAACATCAAGCATTAACCACAGGAAAGACCCACCCCACATCCGCCAACATCAGTCAACACCAACCTGACACCACCCATATATTGTTACGGCGGTATCGGTGGCGAGCACGACCGCTAGGGGAGCAATAGAGTCGGCTCCACCGAACACACCGGAATTATGTCGTGACTTCGGATAAGTCCGAAAGGCACGGTCCCTTACTGGACCATGAATCGCCAATAATTCGACCGCGTGGGATAGGGTCAATTGCCAAACTTCAATATACCTAAGTACCCACAGGCAAAGCTACCGGGGAATTCACACCCTCACGGACCTCGGCGTAACGAGCCGTTACCGAGCCTGAACCGTGTGTAACCCGAGCGGAGGTTACCAAGGCCCGTCGCACCGAATGAACAATTTATGGCCTCGCTATCTCTCAATACACACCGTGCCAAGCCAATGAAAGAAACACAGAAACGAGCTGGAAACATTTAAACAAAACGGATATTTATTTATAATGGGGCAGGGGAACACGCAAGAAGGCAGAGTTAACCAAATAAAAGGAATGCAATTTACACAACGGCACTTCGACGTTTCTACTTAAAAGACGGGCCCACACACAGACATACACCCCCCTCCCCCCAAAGAAATGGTGCCTTTATTGATACCCCAGCTCAGAGGGAAGGTGGGCTGGAGGTAAGAGCCTGGCTTGGACCTTCCCCTTCGTGCGGTTCTTGACGATCGGGCCCGGCGGGACTCGAACCGCAACACGATGCCGCTCCAAGCACCAGGTACAGAGGATAGCGTCGGGCGCTGGCACGCTCCACCGGCAAAAACAGGCGACGAGGCAGGCAAAGCAAGTCAGCTCGGCAGGCAGGCAAGCGATTCTCCTCCGGCTCGCAGGCAGGCGATTCACGGCGGGAAGACTCTCCCAGCGGGTCGCCCCACACAATTATATCCCTCCTTTTTGACAGTTGGGAGGGATCCGTCTTGTGTCATCCCCCTCCTCATTGGACAGGCATGTCGGGCGATCTCCCGGCCGTCCGAGATTGGTGCGGGGGGGGGGTGCTCATATCTCACCCTCGACCAGGAAGTCGAGCAGCAATATGTTGCGTTGGCTCCCCATTGGCGAGAGGCGGCAGACGTGCTCGCACCCCTCGATTGGCTGAGAGGGGCGCCATGCCCGTATTTGGAGCGAAATCCAAGAGCCATTGTCCAAAGAAACCCGCCTGGCACATTGGACTCTGCCCACGGCTGTGCTTGACACGCATGCACATGGGAAAGGCTGATGGTGAAGAAGCGAAGATGGGCGTTGTTGTGGTAATGTAAAAATCCTAACTATAAATAACTCACAGCGCAGTACAATTAATCACCCATTAAACATAGGACGGGACCCTACCTAGAAACACATACTTACGATATTCTGATCTATAGGACCTGGCAGTTGTGTGCAGTAAGCTTCCAAATTCGCAAAATGTACCACCCAATACACTGTTTATAACCGCTCAAATGCATTTTTCCCTGGCCTTGAACTTACCGGTGATGTCTGCTTTGTCTCTTCCTCTTACTCTTCTATTTCTTCTGGCTTATACCTCTTGGTGCCACTTTCGATTATGGGTTGATCATCATCATGGTCAGTAGATTCGGCATTCGAGTGATCTCTCCAATTTCATTCTTCGGGGAGCCAGTTATGTTGTGAGATCTACCCCGTTCACACTTGTCCTCCAGCCTCATGATAATTCACTCACCTCCACGATGCCAATCAAAAACGCACCCTCCACGAATGCCAAATCCACCTGTATGGATAACCACCCTGCCACATGCCCACCCATCTTAGGAGCACTCACGGCACAGAGGAGGTCGCTCAGAGCCGTCAAAAGAGAACATGGACTCTTCACCTTCGTCTTCAATGAGACGCTTCAAAGTCCAGAAAACAGGCTGGGAGCGAAATCTTTGAGATCGGGCCACACAACCGTCCAATCAGAACGAAAGCCACGCCACTGCCCTGGGTAACTGTAGGAGAAGACACCACACTCGGATCTGCTGTCATGACTGAAGGGAATCCCCATTGACGCGCCAGATACGCATAGGCCAGATCGCCGGCAAATGTGCCACTGATCCTCTTTCCCGAGCCTGGCAGGCGCAGGTTGACTCCATGGCTCCATCTCTGTGACGTGACTTGGCAGAGGTGATTTTTGTGCTTTGGAGGGGGCTTGGCCACTGCCGCTGCCTTCTTAATCACTCTCAATCCCTCCATGATCTTCGTGGCCTTTATGGTTGCAAGCTGATTTGACTCGTCACACACGTAATGGTTTAATCGCGTTTCTGTTTGTCTCTGTCTCTGTCTCATTGTTGCCCCACTACCACTGTGTCAATTTAAACGATCTCGGACGAGATGTTTTGTTTCTTCCATAGTATTTCCAGCTTTCATTACATCTTCTCCATGGTTTGCTGCCATCTGGTTCTTGGTATACCCCACCGGCTATTTTTAAGCGCACCTCGGTATATTATTCTTACTCGTCTTTCCTTACTCCCCGTTTCGTCTCCAAGGTGAAAAAGACTTGCAGTTTTGTGCTTGATGCAGTGCAGCCAGGCCAATGGCTACTTCCAGTTGCCATCACTTTGCCCTCGACAAAGTATGAATTCTCCGGGTGCCTTAACATTTGCGTCGACTGCAATTGTACTGGAGGTATGTGATGAAGATGAAACCATAACAGTGATAAATCATTCCATTGTATATTTTTTTATTCACTTTAAATGTACCAATTCACCTAAAGGTAAGTCATTCACCGAAGTACCAGAATATTGCAGAAATGTGATGCATGATAAAATGTCATTGTGGTCCTGTATCATATCATGTTGATCGGCAACACAGTTCGTGGTCTCACCTTTCCCCCATCGGCCTTATACTCCACTTGGTTAATATCAAGCAGCCGAGTCAATCCAAAGTCTGTGATGGCCACATGCTCAGGATTTTTGACGAGTACATTGCGAGCAGCCAAGTCCCGGTGCACGAGCCGCCTCTCTTCCAGGTAAAACATACCCTATGGCAACATGCAGTTCTGATTACCCAACATTCACATGCTGTGTTCAGGAAAGAGTAGGATACAGAGGGTTACTTTTTGACCCCAAATGTTACAAGACTATTTTGTAATGTCGTGCTCACCTTTGCTATTTGTACGGCCCAGTTCAACAGTAGCTGTGATCCAATACGCTGTTGGTGCTGACGCGTATAGTCCAGCAAGCAGCCGAGTGGCATGAGCTGCGTAACTAGCTGCAGGCTTGGTATGAGGCAAACGCCCAGCAAACGCACGAGATAAGGGTGTGCAACACTCGCCATCACGTATGCCTCCTTTGGGTGGGAGTGGTGGAAGATAGGCAGTGCCTGTAATTGAGTGGTGGAACAATACTCCGATACTCATACACGATATCAATGCAGACACAACAGCAGTCACCTTTCGCTACCTCCTGTTTCCTGCACCTCTCACCCTTTTTCCCCCATTTCCATCCTTCTGACCCAAACCCTGGCATCTCATTAATGATGTGAACACTAAAACAACACATACAATTTCACCGATTGACCAAGGCAATATTGATACAGAATGTGGATCCCAGTAGCCGGTAGAACCAACTTCCACATCCTCTTCAATCTTTCTTCCCTCCAGGTCTTCAAGGCAGCTGTTCACCACCATCTCGGATAGTCTCCAATCCTAACCATGATCTTTCCTACTCTCGTTAACCCCACCCAAATTTCCAGTTGTCCCTCCTGTATCCATCTTGTCCACCCCATTCCTTTCCACCTCCCTTTGTCTTGACCTTCAGTTCTGCTGTTGGTGGCTCTGTCTCTGTTCATACTAGCTCTTCCAGAAGCCTCAACTATGCATACAAAGAAAAAAAACAAATACAAGCAATGCTTTCTCTCCGCACCATGCACAAGGAAGCATCACTACTCTGTGCTGATGGTGTAATTTTCTCATGAAGGCAATTTTCTTGTTGATAGACCATGAGCTTTTAGGGTTTCATGACAAATTCATACTTGTTGAACCTTTATGTCCTAACACTGTGCAAGAACAATTAAATAACATATTTTTGATCCTGAGGAATGATATTTCCTTATTTATTTTTTCAGAAAACTTTACATACATCGAGAACTTCGTTGTTGGCTTTGGGTGATGCTTCCTCTTTCAGCACCTTGATAGCCACAGGAATCTTGGTAGTTTCTCCTTCTGGTGTCCATGAGCCCTGAAATTCGCACACGTCACAAGCAGAAAATACAAACCAAAATATGACATTAACTGTGCATTGCAACCATTGATCCAAAAACAAAACCCCCAAAGTATACATACCATGGTGAAACAAGATAACTCAATGAGTAACAAGAGACAATAAAATGTCGTTTCCATGAGAACAACCATTTCAAAATCAGAGATTGCAAATAAAGGTCTCCATTGATACGATAGCATGTTAGCGTTCAACTGCTCTCTGTAACTGGTGGTGGTGGAGTACAATAGGAAGTGGTGCATGCTTCTCAGGAAAGAGTTAATAATCCTGGATAGGTCACCACTTGATTTTTTTTTAATTTTTATACAAGGTCGAAGGCTCGTAATACCAGCCCAGTGTTAGCTTAGTGGTTAGTGGTTAGTGGTTAAGGTGGCTGGCTTGGAAGCTTGGGGTCTTAAGTTTGAGCCCTTGTTTTTTCCATTGAATTAACACCAAGGGGCGTTGACTCAGCCTGTCATCCTTCTGAGGTCGGTGAAATGAGTTCCAGTGTATTGGGGTAATGACCATTCAGGGTACCTGTATCGGAGTGGCGGCCCGTCCAGAACTGTACTCCTTGCCAATGAAACTGCCTTGGCAACCGTATGTGCCTTTACCGTGAAAAAGGAATGATATTATTATTGATTAAGGCTCGTAATGGAGCTGCCACTCACACACACACACGGACATACTGATGAGACAAACATTAAACACAGCCACTGAGCTTGTGGGAAGTGCCGTCACTTCCTGGGATACTCTGGGTACCAGCAACGCCACAACAATGGTGCCGCTTTTCTCACCGCACTCAGCAGGGCATTTCTTCAAGAGGAATTTCCTCCTCCAATGGATGGCAACCTATGGGGATTGTCCATGCTTTTTCCTTTTAAATGCTGAACTTCAAGCAAGGAAGCAGCACATACCATTTTTAAAGTCCTTGGTATGACTCGGATGGGGTTTGAACCACCGACCTCCCAGACTCGAAGCAGATGCTTTAACCATTACATGGCTGAGTCTGGTCGAAAGTGGGAAAAAAAAAATCAGAAGTAATTATTTGCTGAGCAAATGTTCGAATGGAACCCAAACCAGTGAGGGCAATACAACAAGTTTTTCCGTACTCAACCACTAAGCTGATCAAAAGTGGTGACCATTGGAATCCAATTCACTAATTCAGGCACATGTAGCACCAGTCAATCATTGCTGGGGGTGTAGCCAGTGATCCAGTGTTCCCTCATGGATCAAAGCAGAAATTTACAACTTGGCAAAGATAGAAACACACGATGACATACTCGTTCTACAGTACAGCAGAATATTTAACATCCTTCAGTGAATGCCGGCATGCAGGAGAGCCCGATTAACATCTCCTCCAAACGACGGGTGATACGGTTCCCAGAATGTAAAGCACCAGGAAGACAGGTCAAAGACAAGTTTGCTTCCTTTAAGGTATCCTGTCAGCCTGGAATCTAATCACGATCATGAATTCTGCTAAGGGATGCTCAACGGAGATAATGACATTTAATTAATTCATTAAGAATAATTATCGTCAACAGAGGAAAAAAAAACAACCCAAAAACTAGAAAACATCATCTCAAAATGCAAAGCCCGTCCACGTCAGCTTTGTACTCGAACTAAACAGTTTTTTTTATTTTAAATAATTGTACATTTTATTATTTTGTGTTCTTCATATTCTCATAATAAAAGTTTGTTGAAGATATGATGACAAAAGTTCAGTTGGTAAAAATGTTATGGCCTGGACAGACACACTGAAGCTCAATGGTAATTGACATTACAATCCATATTAATACATTTTAGCGCCATGCAACAAGGTTAGTTGATTGTATGGAATATGGCTGCTGTATGTAATGAAACAGTTGTGCAGGCCAAAGCTTAATGCTTCATTGTAAATAAAATCAAAGGTCAATATTCTTCTTCATTGATAAGCAGCACAAGGCTGCGGGGTAGCATCATTGGCTGATGGCGTGGCTGTGCTGCTAATGCAATGCCCTCTGCTGGTTAAAGCAGGAATTTGGAATTTCTCCATGGGCCGGTGATACAGTAGCTCACCTACTCTTCTGGAAAGGACACCATGGCATCTTTAATGCTACCAATGAATGCACGTTTAACGTCCATCCGAGGGACGGAAAACACATTGATGCCTCACCCTGTCTATGAAACACTGAGATGACAGTTTATAGCTGAGTCAGGATTCAAACCCAGGCTAGATAGCTGAGGTGAGTGTGTGTACCTCTAGACCATCCTGTCAGCCCATCAGAGGTCAATGATGTGTTCATTAAAAGGCCACACAGTGATATTAATTAAAGTACCAGAGATTGGTAAGATGGCATGGAAAAGAGAAAGATAATTGAACTTGACCTCAGATGTATGTACCTGTAAACTGATTTGCAAGATTATGATAATCAGACTAGGGCAGAGGTAAAACAATAAAACATTACAAAGAATATTGTTCCATATATCACAAGAATGTCACACTGAAACTGCCGACGCTTCATCAGGGTCTAGTTCATCGAACGTGACCAACATACAGCAAACATCACCTTAAAAACTGTCCCAAATGCACCAGATCCCAGAACTCTTCCTTTCTTGATCTCTGTCTCCTTGATTATGTGCAGCTGGGCCTGGTTTGGTGCAGCACCACTGGGCGTGAGGGGTTGTGTGAGCTGCAACAATGAGAAAGGAAATTACAATCGTGCTTTCACGAGCGAACAATAATGCTTTATCATAGTGAAATTGATCACACGAGTTACACATGACATTTCAGAGCAACGTGATGTTCGATACGGCAGGGCAAATGTGTTCTCTTGACCTCGTCATTTTGAGGTTTTTTTTTTCAAGCAAAATCTGCTGCACATCATTATATTTATTTGGAATCTTTTGGAAATTCAAGACCTTCAATTGACCCTGTGTACTTGTATTTGTGAGAGCCTAGCACCCTCAGCACTTGGTGTTTTCCGACAAATTACAAGTTGCTGGCTACCCTCCTGGGAGGAGAAGAAAGGAGGAAAGGAAAGGAAAATACAGCTGTGCATCAGCCGGAGTCATCCCTTTCTTAAACAGATTTAATGATAAAAGCTAAAGCTGCAAGAATGACAAGAGAGAGCGATTGGGACATTGTCTGCTTGTCTACCCTTGGAACTCTACAAACCCTTCACTCGCCAAGTAGATAGATAAAGGATATCTACAACCCCAATCTCAAATGGACAGACATACAGCTACAGTCAAAAGTTTTAGAACACCCCCATTTTTCCAGTTTTTACTGAAATTTAAGCAGTTTAATGTTTCAATGTATCTGAAATTAAAGGAGAAAAATAAACAATTGCAGATAAAAAATAAATCATGGAATCGTTTTGTTGAACAAAATTTAATCAAATTTTTGACTCATCAAAGTAGCCACCTTTTCAGATATAACAGCCGAACCGTCATTCTTTCTACAATGGAAATCAAATATTGTTCGGAAAGTTCTTCCCAACACTGTTGCAGAAGTTCCACCAATGTGTTGCACTTGTAGGTTGCTTTGCTTTCACCCTTCTGTCCAGTTCATCCCAACCAGCTCGATGGGGTTTAAGTCTGGAGACTGTGATGGCACATTCCATGATTTGAAGCCGACTGTCTTGTTCTTTTCTTCGAAGGTAGTTCTGACATAGCCTGGAGGTATGTTTTGGGTCGTTATGTTGCTGTAGGATGAACCCCTGACCTACTAGGCATAGACCAGAGGTGTTGCATGGCGCTGAAAATGCTGTGGTAGCTCTTTTGGTTCAGGGTGCCAGTCACTCTGTGCAAGTCGCGACTCTGGATCCAGCAAAAGAGCCCCATATCATCACGCTTCTCCTCCATGTTTGACAGTTGGTGTCACACACTGAGGAACCATCCTTTGCCTACTCGACGGCTACAAAAACCCTGCGTGATGAACCGAAGATTTCAAATTTTGATTCATCGTTCCAGAAGACCTTCTTCCAGTTTCAGTTATCCACTGGCGTGCTTCATGGCCCGAGCAAGCCTCTTTTTCTGTTTTGCCATCTTAGCAATGCTTTCTTACTGCCACTCGACCTGTCAAACCTGCAGCTCAAAATCTTCTCTTCACAGTTGAAACTGAACTTCCTTACTTCGACCAGTGTTAAGCCGTGCTTGAAGCTGCTGGCCTGTGAGCCGCCTATCACGCAAGCTGTTGACTCTCAGAACTTGTCTTCCGATTGTGTTGTGGCTTTGGGTCTGCCAGACCTCTTCCTGTCAGAGTTTCCTCCAGTTTCCAAGTGCCTTTTGATGGTGTAGGAAACTGTACTCACTGACACCTTGGCTTCTTTGCAATTTCTCGAAAGGAAAGACCTCACTTTTAAGGGTTATAATGGTCTTTCGTCTTCCCTTGTTATTTGTCTTTTCTCACCATTATGATAGCAATATACTACTTCCTGCAGTGCAATATTGTCCAATAATGCTTCAGAGGTGTAGCAACAAGTCTGTTCCAACACTGTTTTTATACAGACAGAGGGTTTGAAACTAATCAACAAAAGTTGGACACCTGTCGAAATTTTTCGTCAACTTTCAAGGCTTAATTTACTTCCATTGCTGCAGAACAGCTGCAGTTGCTAACCATTACTTGTTCCCTGAAAAGGGCCTTTTTTCACAACTCTGAAATTTACATTATTTTTCAGTTTTGGGAACCTAAACTTTTTTTAACCTCTGGCAGTTTACTGCTTAGCTTTGTACCATTTCAGGTTATTCACTGGACTTGAACTGCTTAAATTTCAGTAAAAACTGAAAAATGGGGGTGTTCTCAAACTTTTTTGACCAGTGGAGTAAAGGAGTGTCAAGTACAACAAAAATTTTGGATGTGAATTGATCAGTGCTGACTCTTTCAGAAAGGGCCTGCATTATCCCATGACGTTGGAATGACGGGGCAGAGCTATACTGTAGCTAGTCGGAAAAAGAGCACAGCGTGAAGAAAAAAAACACCATTATCAAGGTACTACTGCAAATAGACTCATAGATGTCTACGCACTCACAAAACACTCAACACTGACTGCGAGAGGCTACTGCCGCAAGCAGAGGAGCCAAAACAATCTGTAAATTGAGCAAACAATCAAATTGGGTGCTGACAGCATGACGGGAGAAATTTTGGAGAAAAAAAATTCGAACAAACTTATGGCTCTGCTTCTGACTTATTCAAATCATAAAATGAAAAAACTAGAATGGTAGTCGGTAGAGCACATACCCCTGCCACGTCAAACGGTTTACATTTTGCATCCACCTGATAGGCCGGATCGACATCTGGATCTGAAGCAAAATCTAATCGGCTTGTTCTTGTCACCTACCCAATTCATCCACCAAGTTTTGTCATAACTCATCCCAGTTTGATATATCATGCAACATATCATTTTTGGCACAATCTCTTAATTGTTTAAAAAAAAAATTTAATTCTCCTATCTGGATCCAGATCTTCACCAAAATCGAATCAGTTTGCCCATCACACACCAAACTTGTCCACCAAGTTTCGTCCGAATCAGTCCATAACCTTTTGAGATATTCTGCCCACAGACAGACATACAAAGAAACAGGGGTGAATACATAACCTCCGCCCACCTTCGGTGGCAGAGGTAACAAAGCGAAGGACAACATACCTCCCGTTCCACATATTTGCGCAGCGTATTCTTGCGTTGTACATTCTTTTGCCGTCTGTAGGCCAGTCCACCGATAAGGAGCAGGAAGACGGCAAGAAGTAGGCCCAGCACAGCAGCCACGACAATGACAACTCTGTTACTGTACCAATAATAAACGAAACCAGTTGGTCATCGAAGAAGTAGACTTTCGAACAGAAAATAAATTGGTAATGGACAGGTCGTGTCTCGATGGACATCAAAATATCACCAATAGGAAATCTCACTCTTACTTACATGCTAATCATATTACAGCTTGAAGAGTAACATCGAAGGAGCAGTTAAGGAGGTTTAATTACATTCTCTCAAATGTCTTCACAACAAACAAAGTAAACCTGCTGAAGATAAGTTAATCTATTATTTACGAGCAAATACCACCCCATTGCTTCGCTGATGGGAATGTTGAAAGGGGGAGAAAAAAGAGGGGGAGAGGGAGAGGGGTGGGGGAGAGAGAGAGAGCGAGAAATAGGAGGGAGAGGAGGAAAGAGAGGAGAGAGAGAGTGGGGTAAAAAGAGACTGCCACAGAGAGAGGCCCTGTCCACCTTGACGATTAGCCAGCATATGCCGAGGTATGAAAAATTTGTCAAAACGCTGGCACACGTCGAATACGTATGGGTAAGTTTTGTTATCGTTAAGAGCACGCTGGCATACGTCGTAGTACACTGGCATACGTCGTAGTACGCTGGCATATGTCATAGTACGCCGAGCTGTTAGACAAATTTCCATGCTTGAAATTTTTCGACGTATGCCAGCTATGACTCACACGTTCCGCATACGCTGGCCATAAGTTGTAGGCACGTTAGGGCATCGTTGACACACGTGGACACACGTTACTTTGTAAGTTACTCAAAGTCGAAACACGTCGAGGTAATGTTTAGCGTCATGTTCCAGACTCCTGGATTTTTTTTCTTCTTCGCATGACGGTGATGTTGACACTTCGATTTCTAGTGCGGTTATAATATAATATAATTAATAGGCTGCCGCGCAACGATTTAAATCATAACCGCACTAAAATCGAAGTGTCAACATCACCGTCATACCGAAGAAGAGAAGAAGAAAAAAAAACCAGGGAGTCTGGAACACCGACGCTAACCATTACCTCGACGTGGTTTCGACTTGTGAGTAACTTACAAGTAACGGTGTCGACGTGTGTCAACGTTCGCGTAACGTGCCTACAACTTATGGCCACGTATGCGGAACGCGTGTCATACGCTGGAATACCTCGAAAAATTTTCAACAGCTGAAAATTTGTCGACTACTACACGTATGCCAGCGTGCTTCAGCATGCTCTTAACGTATACAAAACTTACCCATAACGTAGTCACGTGTGCCAGCGTATTCGGCAAATTTTTCATACGTCGCATACGCTGGCTAAAACGTCAAGGTGTGACAGCGGCTTGACACTTCGATGTCTAGTGCGGTTATGATTTGAATCGTCGAGCCGCAGCCTATTAATAGCCTACGCCACGTGATCGTCGCGATACGCTGCCCGCGCTATGCATAAGTTAGAATATCATTGGGCATAGGTGTGAACGCCGACAACACGCTCAGATTCGTTG
Organism: Eptatretus atami; assembly: GCA_035128595.1. Taxonomy (NCBI): domain Eukaryota; kingdom Metazoa; phylum Chordata; class Myxini; order Myxiniformes; family Myxinidae; genus Eptatretus; species Eptatretus atami. Next base: position 21,333,067 of record CM068956.1, on the reverse strand, counting down.
ATAAAGTTATCTCTATGTTATCGAAACGTTCTGTTAAGTTACTAATACGTTATGCATACGTCCAACTCGTATGAATACGTCCAAAAATGGAAAAAAAAACATCAATAGTTCAGCGTACGCCAGCGTTTTACATACATTTTTGATACCTTAGCCATACGCTGCGCATAAAACGTCAAGGTGTGACAGGGCCCAAAGAGGGAGGGGAGGCGGAGTGAGGAGGGAGGGAAAGTGGGGGTGCGGGGTGGGGGAATGGAACGCAGTGAGAGGTGAGAGGAAGGGAAGGTAGACATGCAGTGGAATGTTAACTATGATTCAATGTCTCATAAAAATGATTCTGCATAGAATAACAGTGAAGATGGAAATAAAATAATGTCTGAAATTCATTTTTTACCAGTCATACTAAATATACCATCTGGAGCCAAACACTGGCCGGACACGTCTGGAGCCAAACACAGCCTGGACATGTCCAGAGACAAACTCCTATCGACATCCTGAGCCAAACACAGCTCGGACATGTCTGGAGATAAATACCGTCCAGACATAACCACCAACCAACATCCAGATATGTCGAGAGACAGAGAGACAGAGAGACAGAGAAGCAGGTGTAGGGAGTTAGCAGAGAGAATAATGTTTTGCTTTATGAACAAAAATACGCAGCACGCACACCCCCCCCCCCCCGCCACCCCGATATCAGCAATTTTTGTGAGTTGGCAGGTTGGGTCAGTGTGATACTGACGACAGTACGTACCATATACAACCCAAAAACCTTGAGTAGCTTTCCACCAAAAAACAATGTTGCATTTTTATAGACATTTCAGGGATATGTTCATAAACATTTAATCTTTATAAAAAGCTGCGTGCGATAGGTGGGAAAAAAATTTTGGCTCGGTAATTTAGAAAACACGTTAATACAGCAAACGGCTCAGAAATCGGGTGTTATTTTCACAACTCGCTCAGGACAACGGAGCACGAACCACTCGCTCAGGACAACGGAGCATGATCCCCTCTCTCTGAATGACGTGGCATGGCAAAAGCGTCTGCAGTGAGTGAACGACTCACTCAGAATGATGTAGCACAGTACAGTTATCGACTGTAGGGTGCTCGGCAAGTGGCTTAAGCACTCAAGCAAGCATTTCAATTAAATGGTTGATGAGGAACGGCAAGCCAGGCAGTGGTCGCATACCATATAGGATTCCTTTAACTTTAAAGCCGGTCTTCACCGTGCCCATATCAGTTAAAGAAATTAAATGAATTCATTCAAATAATGACTTTATCCATTAAATTGTTGCTGTTTAATGGAGAACAACCAAGGAGACATCACAGTTTGAGTAGTGGATGAAATCACTCCAAGCTCACAATTTGAAAATGATAGCACTTAAAAAAGTGATGTATACAGCGATTTGTAGCAGTGATGAACAGGCACTCGATAATATGAGTGAGGAAAGTGGGGGGAAAAAAAACAAAAAACTTTCTTGTTAAGAAATCATTGTGACCTGTTCCAAGTCGAGGCATGGTTGAGCAGGCCAAAAAAAACATGGTGGCTTCAGTCCCAAGCGAGGTAACCAAGGCAATGCCTAAAGACCACAGAGGGCGAGGTTGCCGAGGATGCGTTTGATGAAAGATATTATTAAGGCCGTTAATTATCTTAAAAAGTGTGTTTTAATTAACCCAAAAACCCAATTTTCACTCTTGTACTTCCTTGGAGTTTTCTTAGTATGCATGCAAAGTTTCAGGCTGCTCGGTTTTATGGTTTTGGAGTTATAGAGGAGACACACTGACACACCACAAACCACACAATATTCCAATCAAGATATGATGAACCAAACAATGGTCAAAAGAATACTCACTTCTGGATTTCAATATAATCATTGCACTCCTTCAGTGTCGGTCCATCGCAGCTGCACAACAGAAGCAGGCAAAGTTAGAATATCTTAAATAATTCACTTACCGTAGAGGTTTTGAGGAAGATCAAATCAAGTCAATGCTGTTTATTTTGATGTGGTGTCACACCAAAATCAAGCATTATTGACTTCTTTGGCTAAGAAATTGAGTGACAGAACAAAGATGGTGAGATGTTGATGAGAGTGTTCACACCTCACCCCTGGGTGCAGTTTACATGACACAGGCGACAAATGTTATCCGCATCAGGATATTTGTAAATCAGGTTCTCATTTTCGGCAGTGACGCCATTTGGGCATTCTGCGAGGCACTGCTTCCCATCACGGTAGTGAAGGCACTGTGTGCAGTTGTGTGGACCCTGAAGGAAGGAACCAGAAAAAAAAAATAGAGACTTGAACATACACCAGGTACTCTATACAGTACAGTGAAGGTTTCCAACTAATTATACTTCATCACTCATAAAGATGATTGCTCAGGATTTGTCAAGATCATAATATCCCCACTGGACCAATATTGTGAAGCATTTCATGAAGACCATTGGCACTGCCGCAAGAGGCCATGATCTGCTCTGCCATTTGAACTGTACCAATCCATCCATCCATTGGGACCATACTCTGTGCAGAGCGTTGGTGCTCCTTGGCTATTGGGCACAATCCTGGACAGGGCGTCACTCCGACGCAGTATACCAGCAAGTTGACACTCATTTTGCCGACCTCGGAAGGATGACAAGCAGAGTCAACCCCACCTGGAGTTAATTCAACAGCTGAGTGAGATTTGAACTCAGGATCCTCAGATCCCAAGCCCACCACCCTAACCATTAAGCCAACACCAGGCATAGAACTGTACCAAGAGATGCTTATAAGAGCCATGCTTTATCATCAAATTGTATAAAAAATGTGAGATAATCTGCAACATACAATATGTGGGTGGGGGGGGGGGGGGGAATGGCACAGGATCGCACAGGACATAATCAGACAACTCATTCACAACATATGGGCACAACTTCGGGTTTGGATATGATGGTCAGACAGGATGGTACAAAGGTAGCACACTTGTTGTCTCGTTTGGGTTTTGATTCCTGACCACACTATAAACTGCGTTGAATGAGGAATGAGTCATGCTGGTGAGGGCACATGTCAATCTGCGTCAATGGACAGGTACAACAATGGATTAAATCAACAGAACGATGATGTAGGTATGCTCACCACTTTGGTTAACACCAAAAACATCAGCTTCTCCTTGCTTCCTCCAGCGATTACCAAAACTGGATCATCATCCTATTGATTTCTTCCATTCTAAACTGTTAGTCCGGGGGCCAGGAGGACCCTCCATGCACCCCCCCTGAGCATTCATTGGGACTACTATTTTCTTACTTATTATGTAGCTGGTGAAAATTTAAAACATGTACCCAAAGAATAAAGTGTCATGACCAACGTTTTTTGTGGGAAAAACAATATTTATATGAACCAACAATAATATTTGGGACCAACAATATTTTAAATGAACAAGTTGATTTACTCATAATTTCAGCCTCTAGAAGAGATTTATCAGCTTAAGAACATAGAGATGTACCGAAAGCCGAGATCAAGAGAAGTCAGCATTATGTTAACACAACAATGGAGGCCTTTTGAGTCTTCAATTGACAGAAGCAGACTCTATAACATATCCTCAGGTGCTGCAGTATCAGCTGACATTGAATCTGATCTCCTTACAGCTGAAAAGCAAGGGGGCCTGAGCAAGGTCCAATTTTGTAGAGCTAAGACTTAAGAAGAAAGAAGTTGACTTATTTGAGCCAATTAAGAAAATCAATTTGAAGACGATGGCCCAGTGCAAAAAAGGAGGTTAAACTTACATCTTCTCAAAGCAAATTGGTGGAATACAAGCACACGGGTAACATTGTCACCAAGCTTCTAGTGAAATCACAAGACATCACAGTCAACATGGCAGAGGTAATGAAATTCTGTCTCATACCCGTGCCATACTGCATAGGTACCGCTGACGGTTACCTCGCAAAGACAAACAAGGCAGTAGGATTTTCATTTGGCACAAAGGGAGTAATGGACCGGGCGTAGTGGCGTGCGCCTGTAATCCGGCTACTCGGAGGCTTGGGTTGGAGGATCGCTGAGGATGGGAGCTCTGCGCTGGGCCGCGCTAGAGAGGGTGTAGGGCAGCCCAGAATCATGGCGAAACACAATCCTTATCCCTGTGTCGTAAGAGGAGACCAGGATTTCGTCAGGAAGGGCATCCGGCGTAAACCTATACCAAATCAGTATGCGGATCATAATGGATGATCCGCTGTGGCGACCCTAACGGGAGCAGCCGAAAGACGAACAAAACAACAAAACACAAAGGAGTAATGGATGAAAAACTTCCAAATGCTGGTGTACTCACAATAGAAGATGGAAATGCCCTGTTCTACTACTTGAAGGAAATACCTGATACATTCAAACAGATATGTGCGAAGTTGTACAATCAGACAAAGAAGTATGATGATGTCATAGTCAGTAACAAATCTGTGAAGGCTCTGGAACGAAAGCGGAGAGGTATTACAGAGAAACTCTTAGTGAAAGGAGCTATCTCTAAGAAACCCGTGATTGGAAGGCTTTCTTGTGCAACGAAGAAAACAAGGAACAGCTAATTGGGCTAATGCACACCTGTTGGTCAGAATTAGTACAGGATGATCGGAGAGTACTTTTGATTAAGAATGGAGAAGCCTTCGATATTGCCAAGGAAGAACACATTCCTGATTTGAGGTCAAACCAAAGAAGAACAGACAGTTGGATTGTTCTCTACTCCATCTATGCTGCAGAACATGGATACCAGTATGCAAGGGTCAGGAGTCCAGACAGTGACATATTCTGGATCTTGCTGTGTCATGCCAGGAAAATAGACATGACTATCCTCTTCAATACAGGTCATGGTAACAAGAAGCGCCTTATTAACATTACAAATCTCTCTAAACACGACACAGAGCGAATGTGTGAGGCGATGCTAGCGCTACATGCATTCACCGGTTGTGATTCAGTCAGCTCTTTCAGGAGTATTGGAAAGATTAAACCTCTCAAGGTGTTACTGAGATCTCCTGCACACTGTGATGCCCTGAAGAATTTGGGAGATGACTGGAATGTTGATGATGATCTTCTGATCCGGTGTGAAAAGTTCACCCGTGCACTGTATGGGAAATCCAAATCGGAGAGCGGAGATGAAGTGCGGCACTTGATGCTCAAGTCAAAGTGTGATGGGGACATTTCAGTTGACAGTCGAACATCCAGTACCATTGACCTGGCTAGATTGCCTCCGAGTAGGGCATGCTTGAGAGAACATGTTGCTCGAGCAAATTATCAGACAAGAATATGGAAAATGGCAAATGTTGCCATCGATGAGATCCCCAAACCCTGGGAAGGACATGGATGGAAATATGATGGAGAACCGCTCTGGTGTGCAGATGAAATGATCTTATCTCAAAAACTCATTGATGTGCCGGAGAGAGATGCAACAGAACTGGAAGAATCTGATGATGAAACAGGAGGACAGGAATTTGCTGCAGATAGTGATACAGATAGCTCCTCTGATGAGGACTAAAACAGTAAAAGTGAAATTTGTGATAATGGAGTACCGGGACATTATATTTTTCTGTGGACATGCAGGGAAAGGACATTATTAGCAGATTGGATTGTGTAAATAAGTGTTATCTTAGGTGTTAGAGATTCCCTCTGATATTTGTTCCTAGTGAGACTAAAATAATAAACAGGTGCTTATAAATCTCTTCTAAAGGCTGAAATTATGAGTAAATCAACTTGTTCATTTAAAATATTGACAAAGACGACATCCTGGAGGGGAAAAAGTGACTCATTTTCATTTTTCAATTCCGCCCCCCCCGCAAACCCCCCTCCTCCGATCTAATGCAATTCCTCCTGCTTTAAAGCCGGTGTTGTTTTTCTCCCCAAAAACGTTGATCGTGACACTTTATTCTTTGGGTACACGTTTTAAAATTTCACCAGCTACATAATAAGTAAGAAAATAGTAGTCCCAATGAATGCTGAGGGGTGCATGGAGGGTCCTCCTGGCCCCCTGGACTATGTGTTGGATTGGTTTTTCAGTCAGAGTGTACCATCAGTATGCGGACCATCCCTCGGATCTTATACCGGGTGTCCATCTGTGAGTATTCTTTGGTGGATGTTAAAGAGACAAATTGTGTCCTTCATGATATTAAAGGAGTTATTGTTGGAATTCCAATATCCTCCGATCTCTGAGAAGTCAAAGCAAACCACCTCATGCAATTGTCATTGTTGGGCTGCTTTGGCATCACTGTATCTACAAGGACACACACAGAGAGAGAGAGAGAGAGAGAGAGAGAGAGAGAGAGAGAGAGAGAGAGATAATGCCAATGAGGTCATGGCACAATACAGATATAACTACCTGCTTTGAGTTTCTTTTTTTGGCATCTATGTATTTTGTTGGGATTTGATGATTTTTGCATTATTTTCACCTTCACATGAATGCATCTTCCCAGAGTAGAATATACTTTTCACACTATCTAGCTATAACTAATGTTTCAAGCTGCATGGGTGAATGTGACCCTTACCGCACCGTGGCAGCTCAAGTTGTTCATCACAGTTCGGCATTCTGGGTCGCATGGCAGACACAAGTGTGCGTCAATGAATTCTGGAGATAAGCTGCATGGAAAACCAACATGGTTGTTAATTCTGTTCATGGAATCAACAGCAACCAAGGATAATACACATCTCATTGAGAACTTTAGCTCCAAACCAAATTATCTGCATTCCTCACGCCTGAACTAAAAGGAGGTGTAACATCATCAGCCTGGCCCATCACCGAAGACATTGGAGAGGGTGTTGTAATTGGTGTGCATTTTTGCATGTGCATGCATCTGTCAGTGAGTCAAGCCAGATACACACAAGCACGATGTATGGACAGACGGATCGACAGCCTGAAAACAATGCCTCTGGCCTTCAGTTGCGGAAGCATAAAAAAAGTAGTTGATGCTGTAGGTCTTTGGATGTAATTTTTTGTCATCTATCTGTCATGTGTGTCATTGGTTATCAATATATGCAGGTTTCAGAAGGTGGAAAGGATCCCTCCCAGGTCTCAAAGTATCCGCCTTCGTGTGTGTGAGTGTATGTATATATACTAGCCGGGTGTGCTTACACATTATATAAGCATACGAACCATGATTTCCCATTGTCTCGGGTCGCTCACCTGCATTTTTTTCATTTTTTTTTTCCCCGTTTATTTATATTTTCAATTATGGATGTTGGCCGACAATTCTGTGAATTTTTCTGGTGTACTGGCTTCGATGTCCATCGGCACAAAAACTTCAGCTTTCTACATCTTGAAATAGCTCATATATATATATATATATTCCTGGTTGTGATTGGTGAATTTAACCCATATGTCCATTTAGGAGATGGCACTTGTTGGAGCCAAATACAATCTGGCCTCACCAGTCAGAGTCAGTGGGGCATCAAGTGCTCGCATATAAGCTGAAATGGCTTCAAAAGTCACCAGGTGGATGGAATAGCGATATGGTGCCCTGATGAACCCCAAGAAGGTAGGCAAAACCAGGTCATCTTTGATTTTCATCTGCTTGGTGACAGCTTTTGACTTTGCCTCACCATGAACTGCTGGATGCCCTTTGGGTGTGGCATGATGCCGTTGTGATGAGGTTATCATCACAGAATTGGTCTAAGTCAGGAGAATTTTATAATTGCGGATATATATATATATATATATATATATATATATATATATATATATATATATATATATATATATATATATATATACCTACAGTATATATATACATATACAGAGTGTGCGCATGCGTGTATATCGCATGTGCATGCATTTTGCTGTTAGCTGCTGCATGCAGGTGTCACTTTTCTGTATTTAATTATAAATTTGTCATCCCACTTTCCTTTCTTCCCATCATTCTCAACCATTGTATTTTATTAAAAAAAAAAAGTATATATATATATATATATATATATATATATATATATAATATAAGTATATATATATATATTGATGACAATAAAAATGGGAAAGTATGAAGAGGTTGTTCAAATGACACACCTATTGTCCAGATTGCAACTCTCAACACAGGTCCGCTGACGCTTGTATTGGCGACATTGGAAGCACTGGGATGGCCCGGGTCCCCAACAATGATTGTCCAAACACTGTGGATCGCACAACTGGAGACCAAAGGATCTGGAAACTGACAATTAGTTCAGTCATTGTATGAATGTCCACTTTGTCTATCAATACAAAATAATAACATTGTGTTTGAGATAAAGCACCTACCAGGATTTATGACATATAAATATGCAAGTTTTTATGTTCATTTCCAAAATGATGCTCCTCAATTACTCATTACTCATTCTATACCACAACTACCACTAGTACTGTACCGATTGATGATAAACAATACAACAATCATCCTCTTCATATAGTTAAGCAAACGAGGGAGTCCAGAATATACTCCTCCTCCTTCATATGCAGCACACAGCTACAGGTAGCATCATTGGCTGAGGGTGTAGCTGTGCCACTGATACTATCACACTGGTACTCATTTCACTGAGCTTGGAAGGATGACAGGCTCAGTCAACCCCACCTAGTGTTAATTCAATGGTCGACGGGGGCTCAAACTCAGGACCCTAAGATCCCAAGCCAGCCAGCCTAACCTCTAAGTCAACACCAGGCTTTCAAAATGTTCTCAGAACAAGATATTAATAATCGTCCAAGAAACTTTAATTTTATTGTTCAATATACAGGGTGTTTTAGAAGTTCAGAATCATAGGAAATATTTTTCATTAATTTTCGTTTTCTGTCGACGATGCTTTTGAGGTGGATAGGACACAGTGGACTAATGTAATGGTCCTCACGTCGTCGGAATTTAATGCCACTTGAGTTTTCCTCTTTGGGGACACCTGGAATCGGTGGTTTATACCATGAAATCATGTAATAGCTAAAGGATCAAATCAGAAACAAATGTGCTAAAATCGATGCGTCAAAGTTACGAAGCGTTCAAAGAAACCTCCAGACAAGAATCTATACATGTAAGCATGTCAGTGTGTCACAAGCCTGGTGTTGGCTTAACGGTTAAGGTGGCTGGTAGTCGAGTACACAAGCTGGACATTTGCCTGGAATTGTTCAAATTGTGATAAAAGCACCAAATTTGTTAGAGTTGTACTTTAGGTCATACCTTTTCATTTGATTTTCAGAGCCCCGATGAAATATCATTTTGAACGCTGGAAGTACTTGGTTCACCTGTTGACCTTTGCTGTTAATAGCAACTTAAGAAATAGGCTAATAATGACCATAGCAAATAAACCCATGGAAACTAAATATTTTTAGAAAGAGAAAGGACTAGAAAATATGAAAATAGTGGCGGCAAAAACTTATTGGGGGTCACATGACCTAATTAGATATTCAAAATGGGCACCAATGACAGAGAACAACCCAAATATGTTCAATTGGACCCTCTTAAACAGGTCATTTTTGGCTAAATATCAAAAAAATTGACTGTGGAATCATAAAAAGGAGGCAAAATTTTTACTCCCAAGCCAAATTATAGTTTCTTATTGTCAATAATAATGAAATTAGGGCACAAATTTTGAAAATGATTCCAAAGCCAGTATTTTGGAAAAAAATTGGTGTCTCAGTCACAACAGTCCTACGATTTACTCAAGTCAAAAATATATAGTTGTAAATCACAAAGAAACTTCAGATTTCCTTTAAAAAATTATTTTCCATCATTATAAATATTACGATTTGATATCAGCTGACCCCATTGACTTCAAAAAATGGCAGACATTTCATGATAAAGTAAGGATGTTGAATTTATTGTCCAAAGTGACAACACCTGATGTTGATTCCTGACGGGATTACTGATAGCCAATCGTCAGGTGCAAACACCAACCGGAACACCACCACAGACAGAGACAAAGCAATCAGCAGACGTTGACACGCCCTGACACTACCATTACAGAGCAGATACAACATCTTCAGAAATCGTGAAATTTTCGCTTTGGAAAGCATTAACTCAACACTACTGCTCAATTAAATGGCAGCTCAGGGCAACCAGGAGACTGCCCGGAACATTGGTAATTGAGTCAATTAGTCAATACCCCCCTCAAGGGCCAAATTAGAGAAGCCAATAGTACAGCAATTACCATGGGAATATAGAGAGCGGCCATCGTTCAAAAAAGTTCGCGACCGGACATTAAAGATTAAAGATGTTTCTGAAAAAAATAAAAAACACGGATTGGAATAGTTACTCTTACTTTATATACAAATAAATATAGGTGTGACATTGTATTATTGGACCATTGTGACAAGTTGCTCATAGGATACAAATATGCAGGAAAATGATGGTTAAAGATTAAAACCAAGAGATTATCATGTATCTGTCATGTGCCCATGAAGACTGTGATTTAGTTTCCTTGCATGCTACAAAACCCTGGTCCAGAACATGCACATAGTTGAGTACAGTCCAAGCTGGCTTGTCGGCATTTACATCTTCTTGCATCTGCAGTGTAGCAGCTCATTACACACTCTGCTGGCATCAGGTAGGATGGTCCACTTGGGTACCAAACCCTGTCCTCCCTACTGCTAGCCCCAATCACATGGAGAGGGCAGTTCTGGTTGCCGGACGAAGGACTGGCTCTATACATCGGCCACCTGATCGGCAGCTCTGTGGATATGTTTCTTCGAAGCTGCTTGGGTTGGGGGATATTTTCCAGAGATCTATTCCCCTTGGTAAATAAGGCTTTCGGGCTTCAGTTACACTTGTAAAGGCCATAGTTTTGCAGTAGAGGAGGACAACATATTGCTCAAGAGTGTCTGGTGTTGCCTCAGTGAGTTCTGTTGGGCATGCAGAGAGGGATAGGAATGCATCTATTATTGCAGGGAAGGAAGACCAAATGTCCCACAAAATCATCTTTTCTTTGACTACAAATGCAGACGTCAAATCACAGCTCATGAAAGCATGGAAGAACGGTAAGGCCGCTGCTTTTGAGGATCCTTTACTGAAAGTTGCAGTGTGGATTGGAATGAGCCTGGATTTCTTTCCAACACAAAATGCAATCAAAAGTTGACGTTGACAATCCAAATTGACATGTAGCCAGAACGTCTGTGTCCTAGCTTTCTCTGGACATAACAGGGGCTTGTGTTTTTTGGTTTTCCTGGCACAGAAAACACAGTGCCCATTCTGTTTGTTGCACAGAAGTAGCTGATTGGTTGTGTTCCTTGGGTTTTACAAGTTGGCATAAATTTGACATGATGGAGACTATAACAATGACCTCTACCACTAATACCACCATCACAAAGCACTAATGTCCTTCGTCCTTTGCTTCCTTGCCTTGCTTGGTAGTTCCATACAAATGTGAAAATAAATTCCAAATCAGTTTAGTAATGGATACATTAATAATACCAGTAATATACATTTCTACATAAGCATTAAAGGTCACTTCTGACCCCAAATTCAACACCATATTCCTAAAACATAAAACAAACTCGAAGGGCACCACGGTAGAGCACATACCGCCGCCACATAATGCCTGATCCACGAGAACATATCAGGCCCAATAACTTTTTGAAACATCATGCTATATATCGTTTTTGGCCCTCTCTCTCATTGGTGAAGAATCAATTTATAAATTAAATAATTCTCATATCCAAATCCGGATCCGGATCTTCACCCAAAATCTAATCAGTTCATCCTTGTCACACACCCAACCTGTCCACAAAATTTCATCCGGATCTGTCCCAATTTTTTTTTTTGAGATATCCTGCACATAGACAGACAAGCAGACAAACAAAGAGAGAAACAAGCAGACAAATAAAGAGAGAGACAAACGGACAAACAGACAGAGAGGGGTAAAAACAACCACCTTCACCTTCGGTGGCAGAGGTAATAATTGCATGCATGTCAGAGGCCTTCATACTTGATTCACAAACGAATTTACTGAAAACATCACAATCTTGTTTTTGATGCTGAGATATGTAGGATTTAAAAAAAAAATAAAAAAAATGTAACCCTCAACTTTCAACAGATCAACGGCAGCCACAAAGCCCCCTTTTCAAAATTAAAGTGTGCCATCATAGTAAAACATGATGGTATGTTTAAAATAATCCAGAGTGATTCAATATGGCTGCATGTAGTATCGAATGTTCATAAAAATAATTAAGTTTGAAAAAAAAATACTTCTTTTACCACATAAACGAGTGTGCTTTAGGTAAAATCAATATGTTTTTTTGGAGGTCAAGTGTTCCAGGCTGGAAAAATGATTTTTCATCAGGGCTCTGCAGCTAAAATCAAAAGGTACGACCTAAACTACAATTCCACCAAATGTGGTGATTTTATCACAAAGTGAATACGTTTTAGGCTCAAGTACTCTACTATGGCTGAGATCCTAGGCTATCGAGTTCAAGCCCCCCGTTTCGTTGAATCAACACCAGGTGGGTTGACTCCGCCTTTTATCCTTCTGATGTCAGCAAAATGATTACCAGCTTACTGGCAACAGGGGCACTGCATCAGCTGCACAGCCACGCACCCAGAAAATGATGCAGCCACACACAGGCTGTATTCAAATAAATAATTAATTAATTATAAAGTACCTCAAAATTTAAACAGTTATTCATATAGAATTGTAAAGTAAATATCTAATGATTCTGGAGTTTTTGAAACCCTGTACAAGTATACAGATTTGGTCAAGAAATGTGTTTCCTAACTACTTACTGTATATATTCTTACATCTGTACTCTTCGAGGTGTGAGTGAGTGTGTGTGCGCGTGTGCGTGTGTGTCTGCGTGTGTCGCCATTTTCTCAGAGATGGCCAAACGGATCTTCAAGCTTTCAGAAGTTAATCGGTGAATGCCGGGAAATGTTTGGGGCAAAAATATTTTTTGAAAACTTTGAAAAAAAACAAAAAAGTTGGATTAAAATTTTTTTTCTCTCTCTCGCCATCTCTCTCTCTAGTGCCTAAGACATTGTAGCTATGTGAAAGGTAATATTAAATGAACCTCGACCCCATAATACCTTAGTGGGGTGTATGGAAGTGTTTTTCGGCCCCCACAAAAATAAATAGAAAAAATGAAAAAAAAAATTCAATTTCTTCAAAATGCCAACAGGATTGTAACATCGGGCAATGCCGAGTACCCCTTATAAGTAAGTGAACGTATAACCAAACGGAAGAAGCGTTGACTTTTTTTTGAACCATCGTGAGTATTTCACTCCTAGAATAATTTGAACGCCTCCAAGAGGCCTGATGTTTTAAAATCATTCCATATCAAAGTCTGCAAAAAATTATTTACATTTACTGCAGTCGGCACTGGGAAGTGCCAAATGAAGTTTGCCATCTGATTGTAAGATGACTGTCCAGTTGATAGTGTTGTAGAAGCAAAGGTGGTCATTGTTCTTGATCATGACTCCTCCAGCATCAATCTCTTTCAGAGATTGAAGGTTCAGGGATTCAACATTCCTCAAGTGTACCAAAATAAGGGCATATTCTTTGCTGCAAAAATGAAAGCAAGAGTGGGAAGTGCTGCATTTATAAAAGGCATTCACAACATGGATATAGTCTTCAAATTTTTGAATTATTAATATAATTATACAAAGTACGAAGCAAATTCAAATTTTGCAAAAATAAAGACATCAATCACAACCAAATACCGTGAAATTTGTCGATATCCCGTCGAATGCACATTCAAAACAACTTTTTGTGAAACTACAGATTCTCCAACGTCATACTAAAGTTTATAGTTCAGAGATAGTGATACACGACTTACTAGGTTAACTCTCTCCCTTCAATGATCTCAAGGTTTTCTAGAACACTTAAATCTTTGAGGTCCTTGTGCCAACTCTCAATGTGTAGATAACCTGGTGGAGGACAAAGTCACCATCAATGTGAAGACAAGCCGTAAAGTAAGTAAGTGAGTGAGTGAGTGAGTATGCGAGAGAGTATGAGAGAGAGTATGAGAGAGAGTATGAGAGAGAGTATGAGAGAGAGTATGTGAGAGAGTATGTGAGAGAGTATGAGAGAGAGTATGTGAAAGAGTATGAGAGAGAGAGTATGTGAAAGAGTATGTGAGAGAGTATGTGAGAGAGTATGAGAGAGAGAGTATGTGAAAGAGTATGAGAGAGAGTATGAGAGAGTATGAGAGAGTATGAGAGAGTATGAGAGAGTGGGAGTATGAGTATTTAGTTTGTAAGCAACAGATGAAACATCACCTGTGGCTGGCTGGGTGTGCTGTTTCCTGTTTGATTTAAATTTAGTAAGTTGAGGCTTAGGAATACTTGTTGGTTGGATGTGCCTTTTTTGAACAATGATAATCTGAACCAGATTAACTGAATGTCAAGTACAGTATGTATGTTCACAGCTGTACTCTTACCAGTGTTTGTGGGATAATGAAGCTATCATTCAGGCATCTTTGGAAAAAAAAGAAAGCTGCAGGAGCCCCATAGGTGGACGCAGTAAGCTCATTAGGATGGTGAAATGATGTTGATGCTTAAGGTAGGTGGACTGGCTTTTTTGATGATATATTTCGAAGCACAAATTGTTACTCTGCAGCGATGCTATAGCGATGTAACAGACAATGCGTTTGTGTGGCAGACAATGTTTGTTATTCACACATCAGACAGTAATTGTTGTAATGAGACAAAAACTACTGTCTTGCTATACACAGCTAGGGGCTGAATTTCCAACAATTTGAAAGGATGTTCAAGTGAAGTTCAGGTCTTAAATTTCCAAATAAATAAAATGATGTGCAACAGATTTTGCTTAAAAGAACTCAAAATGTTTAGGAAGAGAGAACACGTTTTCTCTGCCGTATCATACATCACATTGCTCTGAAATCTCATGTGCAACTCAAGTGATCAATTTTACTATGACACAGCATTATCGTTAGCTCGTGAAAGCACGATTACAATTTCCTTTCTCATTGTTGCAGCTCACACAACCCCTCACACCCAGTGGTGCTGCACCAAACCAGGCCCAGCTGCACATACTCAAGGAGACAGAGATCAAGAAAATAAGACTTCTAGGATCTGGAGCATGTGGGACAGTTTTTAAGGTGACGTTTGCTGTATGTTGTTCACGTTCAATTAACGAGACCCTGATGAAGCATCGGTAGTTTGTGTGATATTCTTGTGACAATATTATTTGGAATGGCCTATCAAAACGAGCAGAAAGGAACAAGTCAAGCACATTTGGGCACTGTGTGCTGCCGTACTACCCAGGACTCTCCGAAAGGATTGGCAAGATAGCACACAGTGCATGGATTGGTGTAGCAGTCAAGCCTCATTGCACCATCTGTAATATCATTTCAAAACTAAAGGACAGGGTATCAACCGGTGATAAATCTGGAGTAGTTTACCATTTGTCATGCAAAGACTGACCAATTCTACATTGGTGAAACTGGAAGGAATTTGAAACAAAGGCTGGACGTACATAATAGAGAAATTAGGGTTGGAAAGGTGACACAGTGAGCCATAATGCATCATTACGGGCAATCTGGCCACAAATTTGACTTTGATGGGATCTGTCTCCAAGACATGACATCAATCAAATGACAGATTGATACTGGAGGTATCGCATGTCAAGAGCTGAGAAGGTGATCTAACTGGAGAGACTGTGGACATACCAAAACACATACCTCTGATAGAAATGGCAAAAACTGGATGGTGCAAATAGCTGGATAAGGTGAGCAAAAAAACAACACTCAATCCCCAACACCACACCCACACATGTACGACATCCAATAGAACTCAATCAATCACGCAACCCACACGACACCATGTTCAATCCGGACCCGAACCCAGCCATTATCGAAATGTGTGAAACACGAAAATAAGAACGAACACACACTTACCCCCATACATGCAATATCAGATCACGAGTAAATAATAAAAATAGAGCATACCATTGATGATGCGATTGACGTTTGTTGCTAAAGGTTCAGCATAATAAAAACGCTCCTCAATTTGAATGCACACTGGCACATAACTGGAAACAAATTGTCACCTTTAGAATAAAAGCAGACATGTCCTAGCTCTGGTACCGGGCGTAGTGGCGTGCGCCTGTAATCCGGCTACTCGGAGGTTTGGGTTGGAGGATCGCTTGAGGACGGGGCTCTGTGCTGGGCCATGCTATGAGAGGGTGTAGGGCAGCCCGGAATCATGGCGAAACCCAATCCTTATCCCTGTGTCGTAAGAGGCGACCAGGGTTGCGTCAGGAAGGGCATCCGGCGTAAAACCTGTGCCAAATCAGTATGCGGATCATACGGATTGATCCGCTGTGGCGACCCCTAACGGGAGCAGCCAAAAGAAGAACAACAACATGTCCTAGCTCTGGGTCTATGGGCCTGAGGAAGCTCTCTATCAAGCAGGTTAAATGTTGTCTGAGACCGGGTCTGCTCTTGCTTGTTTATTCAGCCTGATAGGTGAACACCCTGAAACCCATGCCTACAGAAAACAGATTTTTGGGGGAATGCCAGCCAAATCTTCCATCCAATCATGTAGCTTTGTTGAAAAAACAATAAAATAAAATCTCAATGTGCTCCAATGTTGAAAGTTTTGTGTTAATTGCCCAAGCGGTTGCAGAGGAAACAAATTTAAAAGTGAATAAAGGTGAAAAAGTGAGGGCCTCGGTCGACGTTCCACAACATGGTCAAGGTTGGTTGAGAACACCTACTACTAGTACATACATAAATATTCACAAGACGGGCCACCCAATCAAGATCGGGTTATTTGAACTTTAGAACACCATCAAGAAGATTGAAGTTTAAACATAATTTTAATTTTAGAATTAACAACCACGTGAAACACAAGTATTTTGTTCAGTGCACTGTTACTTTTGAAAAAGTGTGTGTGTGTGCGTGTGTGTGTGTGTGTGTGTGTGTGTGTGTGTGTGTGTGTGTGCAAGCATAACACACTGTAAGCAAAAATGAACCATGCTTCCCCATTGTCTCGGGTCACTCACCTGCATTAATTTTTTTCATTTATTTTTTTTCATCACCTCCACTACCGAAGGTTTGTTACTTGCAAAGGCGAAGATTTTTCAAGTATATTGGTTGGTCAGTCGATTTTGTTCTTCTGTCTGTCTATTGATTTTGTGGTCAAAGGTCATCTTGAGGTCAAATTTCTGAATTTGACATTTTTTCATCCGATTGACTTGAAATTTGAACAAGATTTGCATATTGCATCACTGAATTAGGAAACCGACTATTTTTGAGAACAAAAGGTAAAAGGTCAACTCAAGGTCAAACTACTAAAATCATCAATTTCAATCTGAAAAATAATACATTTTCATCCGATTGACCTGAACTTTGATAAAGATTGTGAATTTTAATCTTGATGAAATGGACAATTTCATGTATCCATGGCAACCTTTGGAGAGGGGGTGGATTTTGCAAGTATCATGCTCTGCATGATGTCTTTTTCTTGTTTGTTTGTCTGTTTCTGTCTGTGTGCAGGATATCTCAAAAAGTTGGATGGATACAGATGAAATTTTGTGGACAGGTTTCGTGTATGACAAAGACAAACTGCTTCGATTTTAGTACAGATCCGGATCCGGATCCGACTACGGGATTTTTTTAAAGTAATTCTTCACCATTGAGAGATCGGGCCAAAAATGATATTTCGCACAATCTCAAAAAGTTGTGGACGGATTCGGCTGAAACTTCATGGACAGGTTGGGTGTTTGACCATGACAAATTGATTTGGGATACGTTGGGATTTGGGATTTGGGACAGGTTGGGATACGAGAATTATGTAATTTTCAAAGTGATTCTTCACCTTTGAGAGATAGGGCCAAAAACGATATATAGTATGATATTTCAAAAATGTACTGGGCCCGATATGTTCTTATGGATCAGGTATTATGTGCTGAAGTTATGCACTCCACCGAGTGCCCTTCTAGCTACCTTGTGCTCGCGAAGTGAAAAGCAGGGTTACGCATTGGGTTGCATACGTGCATATGTGTGGCGTACATGTGTCTGCATTTTTAAGATTAATTTTCTCGACAACCGTTGGTCCGACCGACACAAAATTTTAAGGCCCTGTCACACCTTGACGATTTAGCCAACGTATGCCTGACGTATGAAAAATTTGGCTAAAACGCTGGCACACGTCGAATACGTTATGGGTAAGTTTGTATACGTTAAGAGCACGCTGGCATACGTCGTAGTACGCTGGCAAACGTCGTAGTTCGCCGAGCTGTTAGACAAATTTTCCATGCTTGAAATTTTTCGACGTATGGCAGCGTATGACTCACACGTTCCGCATAACGCTGGCCATAAGTTGTAGGCATGTTACGCGATCGTTGACACACGTCGACACACGTTACTTGTAAGTTACTCATAAGTCGAAACACGTCGAGGTAATGTTTAGCGTCAGTGTTCCAGACTCCCTGTTTTTTTGTTTTTTTTTCTTCTTCGGTATGACGGTGATGTTGACACTTCGATTTCTAGTGTGGTTATAATATAATATAATTAAAAGGCTGCCGCTCAACGATTTCAATCATTTTAACAGCCCCTTTACCATGGGAGTGTCTCCGCCTGTATAATTTTTTTCCCCATCATGACGCCATCGGCCACGTGGTGCGGACGCTATCTTGGAAAAACGTTACACCTCTGTCTCCCAAACAGCTTCTTGGAAGAAAATTGAAACATGGCTCATTGTCAAGTAATCCCAATGGGGAAT
>CM068956.1:21300451-21314435 GCA_035128595.1 Eptatretus atami | reverse complement strand
GGAATATTTTAATGATAGTCATGATGTCATAGGTCACGTGGTGCAGGTGCCATCTTGGAAAAAAACGAAAAACGTTGCACCTCTACATCTCCAAAACAGTCGACTGCACAGGGCAAGTACAACGGGGAATTCTATGAATATCATCTTGTGTATTTATATTTTCATTTACGGACACTTTGTATCGGCTTCGATGTCCTTTGGCATGCAAAATTATCATGCTTCCCCATTGTTTCAGGTTGCTCACCTGCATTTAGGTTTTTTCATTTATTTTTTACTTTTTCATCTATGGATGCTTTCCAATGGTTCTGTGATTTTTTTTTCCCGGTGTATCGGCTTCAATGTCAGACAGCATGTAAGATTGCTGTGCTTCCCCATTGTCTCGGATCACTCAGCTGCATTTGTCCATCGATTTTTTTTCCATTTACGGATGCTTTTTGATGGTTCTGTGAGTTTTCTCGGTGTATTGACATCGATTTGCATTGGCATGCCAAATTTCAGCTTTCTACGTCATCCGGAAGGTACCAAACTTTCATATCAGTCAGTCTTGAGTCAGTGGTTAGAGTGAGCTTGATATATATATATATATATATATATATATATATATATATATATATATATATATATATATATATATATATATATATATATATACACATGGTATCCCGATTATAACATGCATGCTTATGACTCCAATAAGTGTTGCGAATGCAAATATACTAGATCTTTAATAAAGTTTATTAGCACAATTGCAATTAGACAGTACAACGGGGAATTAAACAGTGGATGGACAGACGGATAGTTTAATAGAACGATACTTAAACAGAAGGATGGTTAACCAGGTGCGCTGCAGAGAAAAACAAAATAACTTGATACAGATACTAAGGTCTTTAAAGCACTTTGTCACAAAGTGTTTTCTTGAAAAATAAAATAAATCTTTTCCATCCAGCCTTAATCCTATAAATTAAAATGTGCATCGCAAGTGGTTAAAAAAAATAAGAATAATGTATTTTTAAGCATAAAAACAACTGTTGTTTAAAATTCCGTCATCGTATTTCTGACGCATTCAAATCATTTGTTGCTGCAAAAAATTAACTTGAAAACGAATTTTATCCCCAAACCACTCATGATCTGTCTCACCTGTAATCCTTCGAATGGTTTTAAAGACTTCAAGATCACTGGAGTTCATTGGTGGAATGTTATGAAAAGGGTCTCTGAAGCAAAAAAAAAAAAAAAAAAAAAAACGTCTTTGTTAAAATCCTTGTCAATAATGATGACATTATTATTGCCATTGTTAATGAATTCACTTGTCTGATTAATGATGTTTAATAATATGCAACACCAGAGACTTTTTGTCACATCCGCTAAGGCTTGATTAAACGAACAGGTGTTCTCAATTAATTATCCCACATGCCACCCCTCGCAGATAAACTCCATAAGACTAGAGACCCAGAGCTTGTGTAAAGCTGGAGAGACAATGTCAAAATACATAAAATTACCAGGTGGACGGAAGATATGTTTTCACCCCTGTTTGTCTGTCTGTTTATCTGTGAGCAGAAAATCTCAAAAAGTTATGAATTGATTCGGAAGAAACTTGGTAGACAATTTGAATGTGTGACAATCTAATCAATTTGATTTTGGTCAAGATCTGATTCCGGATACTAGAGATTTAAGTGATTTTTCCCAATTAAGAGATTGGGCAAAAAATCGAAATATAGCACAAAATCTCAAAACGGTGTGGGCAGATGGACTTGAAACGTAATGGACAAAACTTGGTAGATGAGAAGAACAAGCAGATTCAATTTTGATTCAGCTCCGGATCCAGATCCGGCCTTTCAGTGGGAGACAAAACAAACTGTTCAGCTTGGCGGAGGTGTGTGCTCGACTGAGTATTTAGATTGTCATATGAGATATAGATATATATATTAATGCACCGTTGTTCTGACAGTAAGGTGTAGTAGGCAGTAATTGTGTGGTGTATGAAATGTGAAAGCAAGGTAAAGTGTGAGGACGGATATTAAACACAGGATACTTATGGGCACCATAAATGTGTTTGGCTCTGGATGTATGAGCAGAAGGAAAAGGTTCTGCTTGTGTGTGTTGATCATGTTTTGCTTCAGATTTTATGATGTTTTCAAATCGAGTTTTAATCAGCACCAGAAAATAATGCCACCGGCGACTTCGTCAGCGTAGGCATAAAAACCAAGACATTTTTCAGGTCATCATTTCATGTGCAGCACATGACTGCTGGTTTGCATCGCTGCTGGGAGTGTGGCTGTGTTGTAGGTGCAGTGCTACCTGTAAGTTAGAGAAGCAATTTGAAATTTGTCTAGGGGGCCAGCAATAACTCACATAGTCTGCAAAGGACAATGTGAGATCTTTAACATCCGCTAATTAATGTTGGTGGATGGGGCACCAAGTTTAACGTCGATCTGAGGGACGGAACACTCATCGATTCCTCATCCTGCCTGCAAAGCATTGGGATTCCAGTATATAGTTGGGCTGAGATTCAAATGCAGGACAGACAGCTCAGAGGCCTGTGTGGAAACTTCTATGTTTTCCTGCCAGCCCTATTTTTGAGGTACTTTAGGACAATGATTGTACACCTCAACAGAGTTATAAACATTGATGATGGAGAATATTTATCCTTGGCCACCGCCTTGATTGAAAGAGTTACCTCCCTCACCGTCAACGTTCTCATGTCATCTGACTACATCACAGAATTCATGATTACAGGACCTTGAACACAATTTGGATGCTGCAACTTCATAAATTTTTACATTTCAATCCAGTGCCAGAACATGCTAAATGCGTTGTAATTGAGTACCATAAATTTACAAATGATGATGCAAATGCTCAGTTTTAGTCCAACATCATAACTCATAAGCCAGTAAATGTCATTTACAGTTTACATTTGAATTCTGCGAAAGATCAGGTTTTTTTTGAATAATAGATTAATAATATACAGCATTCTTAAATTGGAAGTGCAAGGCGCATCCTTTGGTGCGATGATTTTCAGTATTTTGTATGCAAGTTGTGGCTGCTGGTTTCATCATTGATAGGAGCTCGGCTGTGCCGCTGATCCATTGCCTCGTAAGCCTGCTTCTCATTTTGACGACCTCAGTAGGATGAGAAGCTGAGCCAACCCACCTCGTGTCATTTAATGGCACGACAGGGACTCAAACTTAAAACCCTAAGATATTAAGACAGCAAATCTTAACTGTTAAGCCAACACCAAGCTTTTCGGTACAGTGATGGTTTGTGCTTTACCATGACGACACTGCCATGGTGCAAAGACGTGGGTCAGTGTGTCTTTCCAAGCTCATACTAAATGGTATTTTGCAGTTACCTGTATCAGTGGTTTAGCAGGTATACCACTCTACAACTCACCCATCGAAGCTGATCCCACGAAATAGCAGGTTCCCACTGATTGTGGTGCAGTCCTTGAACTGGTGCACGTTTTGGGCATTGACATAATTCCAGCGATCACCCTTTTTCACTCCACTGCATGCTGCACACACAGTGAATGGGACAGGTCCATAATCTGCAATTGCTGCGCAATACTATAGTCTCCTGAGAAGACTGTCATGTCCACAGAAATTCTTTTTTTACAAAACATGTATATTTTGCATTCTTTTGACGAGTTATCAATTCCAATTTAATGTCAGTATGTGCACGTCTCCTCCATAATTCTAACACCATGAAACCTAGCAGACTGAAACTTTGTATGCACATAAAGGGAACTCCACAGAAGTGCACAAGTGAAAATTGGGTGGTTTTATGATAATAAAAACACTCCTTTTGAAGATAAGTAACGGCCTAATTTTTTTTATTTTTTTACAAGGATTACAAGGAAATTATGCACATGAGGAGGCCATTCGGCCCATCCTGCCTGCACCACACCAATACCAGATTTAATAAATCCATCAATACCCCTTCCCTTCGTGTGTAGCCTTTAGACTGCTGCATTGGCACTCATTTTGCCGACCTCGGAAGGACGACAGGCTGAGTCAACCCCCTGCTGTCAATTCAGCGGCCAACGGGGCTTGAACTCAGGACCTGAGGATCCCAAGCCACCACCCTAACCGCTAAGCCAACACCAGGTTTTAAATAATTCAGTGAATAATAATTCAGACATAGCTATGTCTGAATGTTGAAAGTATCACTTGCCAACCATTTCAGTGGAGTGCTTGCTCGAGTGCTTAAGCCACTTGCCGAGCATCCTACAGTGGACGGCGGTACAGTTCCTGTCCTGATCAGGATGTACAGTCGGCAGAGGTACATATATGGGTATATTTGGATCTGTAATTTAGGGACTGTCTGCGGGTGTGTGTATGCCTGCATGCTTGGTTACACAGGCACCGACCGTGGTGGCAAAGTTTCATCCCATATGAGGATTTCATTTTTAACTTCAGCAGCGTATGATTGATCACATTTTTCTTTGTCCACGTGACTGTTTCCAAAGCAATTGGTTATTTTATACAACTCGGTGCAGTGCTTTACAAAGGTTATGTGGTTTCTCTTTGTGAGTTTCAAAGCGAAATATTGTTTTGGTTGTGGGGTAGATGGAGGAATTTTAGAGCAAAGGTAGGATTGTATAGTGTTAGTATGGTTGGTCTGTGAACAAGCAGGAGACATTTCGATGTAAACCAAGTAGGGAAATGATCAGCTTAAGATTGTTATGTGTCACTGCATGGGGGGCGGTGCTGTGTTAATTCGCTAGGGTTTAAGGATAATTTCTCCCAGTACGTGATTGCTCCCTGTGACTTTTTCCAATGTTTTTGCATTTATAAGACTGGCAATAAACAGGAATCACATCCTTAAAACAACAACATGTTCCTAGCAAGCAGAAACCCTGCCTTCTCGGCTTCATGCCAACAAGTCACGACTTGAGGCTTATGATTGGTTGGTGGACGTCAGAAGGTTCGGGAGAGAAGCGAGTGAGGAGATGGTGAGTGGAAGAGAAGGGCATTACGGTTGCTTCTCCTCGACACAACGAAGAAGACCAAGCGATTCTCTTGTTCGTGCTGTGTGAATTTGCCCGCGTGCTGGAGCAAGACTCGAGCCATTGACTGTTTGGCTGAGCCATGAAGTGTGTACATTTCTGAGGAGGGAAGAAGAGCATGCCTCGTGACCTGATCACGGGGCCTCATAAATCATCTTGTCGTATGGTCGAGGAGGAAGGAGGGCGATCGTGGTGAACGGACCTGGTGCAAGAGAGGAACGGTCGGCATTTTCACTTGTGAAAAGAAGCTGCACGGCGGTTTTCTGAGCCCTGGCATTGAATACCGCCACATAAATACCTCACGTACATTTCGTGCCCAGAGGAGGGTTCAGCGCCATTCCGGGTGCGGTTTCCTTTAGAGGACGCCGCGGTTGATCGTCAAGCTCTAAAAGATCATTTCTGGACCCGAAGCTAAGTGCCAGAATAAAGGAGGGATTTTTTTTATTTTGTCTTTCCTTGTCTGTTTAAAGTCTGCGTGGAGACATCTTGAAATTACTTAATTTATTTACTCATGTTTTTATCATCACGTTTGATTTATTTCCATTAGATTATTTGATTTATGTCCATTAAACCCTAATTTATTAAAGATTGCTTGTGCCTGTCGATTTATTGTGGGTTTGAGTAAAAACCCTTGTGCTACCGTCCTGGTGAATTGAGTGCCTCTGGTACATCTTTGCTGCCTCCCATCGCACGTGCACTATATCTCAGCTGTTTGTTCCAAAGGAAATCATTCGGCTATCCGGCCAGGTCGGTGTTAACTGCCCGTCCATGACAATTGGGTCGGGGGAATCAACTTAACCGGCATGGCCGCGACAATATATTTGATAACACTGATTTCTGAGCCATTCACCTATTAACAAGTTTTCTCAATTGCAGAGCCATTTTTTTTTCCACCTGCACATAACGTGTGTGTGTGTGTGTGTGTGTGTGTGTGTGTGTGTGTGTGTGTGTGTTGTTCATAAAGCATAGCATTCTCTGTCTCAGGACGGTGGTTATGCCCAATGGTGGTTCTCTTGCAGGTATCCAAATGGTGATCATGTCCAGATGATGGTTATCCCACAAGTGTCTAGATGGTGGTTATCTCCAGACAGACCCTCCTCTCATGCTGCCTTCCCTTCCCTCACCACTCCTTACTCCACACTCCTCTCCCTCCTCCACCTCCCCCCTCTCCCTCCTCCCTTAATATATCTGTCATCCGAACAGCATTATCTCCGGACGTATCCAGGTGGTGGTTATATCCGGACGGACCTTTCCCTCACACTGCCTTCCTTGATGTAGCTGGATGGTGGTTATGTCCAGACGGTGGATATCTCCGGGGTGTCAGATGCTGGGTCATGTCTGGTGGACCCTCCCCTCACGCTGCCTTCCCTTGCCCTCCCCTCACTCTGCATCCCTCCTTGCTCCCCTCCTCTCTCCCCCCTCGACCTACCTTCCCTCTTACCTCTCCCCCCTCCCTCAATATTTCCATCAGCGAAGTGACAGGTTGTATTTGATAGTTTAAATAAGTTATACTTGAGGTTATATTGGACGCAGCGACGCGCTGTTCTGGCACATACTTGAGGTGGCAGTTTTGTTGAATGGATAAAGACATTTCCTTTTACACTGTTATTGGTTTGATTCACATTGGTGATCAGTCTCACTAACCCACACTTGACAAGTGTCATGAGTGTACCAAATCAAAATAAAGACCAATTACTGCACCATAGTTCCAAGAAGGAAACCAGACTTAACACACACAACAGGTAAGTTCTTAGGAAAGATATTTTATTTGAAATTATCACCTTAACTTATAAGCAATTGACCGATTTCCAAAATGCTCAGATCATCAGTTTGGCACCCGTTTTTCATCGAGGTTTCGATCCTTTCAGCCAAGAACCTCTCCAAACGGCGGATCCACAACCCCAGTCGCAGATCCACATCAGTAGATTACTAAACATCAATGGACCCACAACCCAAAGTTGTGTCCAGTCAGTCAGTCAACACAGCAATGCAGTATCCTTATTCAAACTTATTTCATGATTACTTTTATTTAAAGCATTACTACATTTGAATAACTTCAATCAAACACCACTATGTATGATGATATATTAAGCGATAAACACTTTACCTTGTAGACATGTCCATAACACAGCACCTCCATCTAACCATAGACTCAAACTGTCATTAAAAACCAATTATAACATGCTGCACTGCATAACCTAGCAACCACCAATAAATTATTTTAATGCTTATTTATGATATATTTTTAAAACAATATTAGTTTATTGTATTTTTATCCAATTACCTCCATTATTTAATAATTATATATATATATATATCTGAGAATCAAATCCCCTAATGAAATTTATAATATATGCACATGACATTATCGTCATGTCATAGTCAACATGCTTTTTTCGTTGAATATATACACATACATGTTCCACAAAATCATCGTTTCCTGAACAAATTCTTGAAAATCTAAGTGGCTGAGATGAAAAGACATTGTAACCCATTTTAATTGGTACTGCAAGACTATCGGGAAACTGAAATCAACTTTATATATACAAACTTGTACAGAAACCATTCTGTCCAACTCTAACCAGCACATCCAGATGTGCAGCAACTGTACAACCATTACCACTCCTGTTTTCAATCATGCTATCTGGATAAATCTTGTGAAGCTGCCTATCAAAAAAATATATAGTTAACCACACAAATATCATCTATATAACGATATGTATGAGATAATATTTTTACAAATCATAATTTTTTTTTCTCCTTCATCAGTTTCTGCATGAATGAAAGTTCACAGAAAATAAGAAAAATATTCGCAAGTAGGGGGCTGCAATTCCCACCCATGGGAATACCCTTAACCTGTTGAAACATTATCCCACAAAAAGACACAAAAGTATTAAATAAAATAAAATTAACAGCATCCTTAAACTTCTGATTATTATCAAAACAATGAAAACTGGAGTGTTTCTTTTTAGAAAATAATGCTCCATCAAACCTGACACATAAAAACTTATTAAAAGAGTTAAAAACCTTGTCAATCAGTTTGAAGAGTGAATCCCTCATGAGTACTAAATCCAAATTTGTATATAAAGTTGAAAAATCAAAAACTACAACTGACTTGATATTGAGCCATCTAATTCTATCTAAGAACTCTAAGGAAGAATTAATGCTCCAGAAAGTGTTAACACCAGAATTCTTCTTAATTGCTAAACAATATTTCCTGAACTGTTCTCGAACAACTTGTAAGCCTGAGTTAACTATAACCGATAAGTGCTTGGTACCCACGATAAACCTATACTTCTATGGGTTCTTATGAAGCTTAGGGATCTAGAAAAGAAGAGAAATACAAAGATTTACCTTTTTACATTTAATACCGAAATTAACAACGAAAACTTCCTGATGCTCAGAAATAATATTTTGGAGCATATGTTCTATTTCCTATACCAGTGAAAGTAACCATATCAATGCCCAACTCACTTAATGAAACCTCTACAAGAAAGAAAGAAAAAGAAAGAAAGAAAGAGAGAAAAAGAAAGAAAGAAAGAAAGTTTTATTTTAATAAGACACTTAAACACACAAACACCAGTGATTGTAAATAAACCTCATTTTAACAATTGATGACACTAAAATATGCAAGTGGCAGGAGCGTATCTGGAGTATTTGGCACTCAGGATGGACCCTTCCTTTGATACTCCGCCCCCGAGATGAATAATTAAAAACATTAAATACACAGAAAACATATGTTTGCAGGTAAAATTTCAAGCAGATTACAGTACTGCACTTGTAATAAGCAAATTGAAAATAAGAAAAATACAGGACATTAACTTTTCAGAATGAAAGGGTTAACCCATAAAGTGTGTCGAGCTACCATCATGGCCCAGACATGTATGCAAATGAGTTTAAACTGACGTCAAGCCAAAGAATGGATCACAACCTTTCCTACAATGCATAATGCCCTGGTAAAGGCCCTGTCACACCTGGACATTTTAGGCCAGCTATGCCGACGTATGAAAAATTTGGCGAATACGCTGGCACACGTCGAATACGTTATTGGTAAGTTTTGTATACGTTAAGAGCACGCCGAAGCACGCTGGCATACGTCGTAGTACGCCGAGCACGTCGACAAATTTTAAACATGCTCAAAATTTTCCGAGCTGCTCAGTGTATGACTCACACGTTCCGCATACGCTGGCCATAAGTTGTAGGCACGTTATGCGATCGTCGACACACGTTACTTGTAAGTTACTCATAAGTCGAAATACGTCGAGGTAATGGCTAGCGTACCCGAAACTTATTTCAAACCTATGAGTAACGTGCTTTGAACCTATGTGTAACGTATCTCCAACGCATATTGACGTATTTTGACGTCTTCCGGACGACCACAGAACTTACTGAACGTTTCTTAACTTACAGCTACCGTATAATGGTGTATTGGCAGCGTTTAGGGAATTGGTATATTAAAATGGGCTTCACAGGAGGAACCCGTCAGTGTTCCAGACTCCATGTTTTTTTTTTTTTCTCTTCGGCATGACGGTGATGTTGACACTTCGATTTCTAGTGCGGTTATGATTTAATCATTGAGCGGCAGCCTATTAATAGGCTACGCCACATGTATCGGTGGCGATACTCTGCCGCACACTATGCATAAGTTAGACTATCGTTGGGCATATGTTGTGAACGCCGACAACACGCTAAGCATTCGTTGGTATAAGTTATCTATAAGTTATCGAAACGTTCTCTGTACGTTACTAATACATTATGCATACGTCCAACTCGTTATTATATGCCCAAAACTGAAAAAAAACATCAATAGTTCAGCGTACGCAGCGTTTTACATACATTTTGATACGTTGCCATACGCTGGCTAAAACATCAAGGTGTGACAGGGGCCTAACTGATGGAAACCTGCTTCTAATTGGTGGAGAAAGCTGATGACAAAAAAAGCATTTCTTGGATAATGCTTTATATTCAGGGATTCAGGCAATTTTTTAAAATGAGATTCTCCAATGAGTACCAGCAAAAATGGTTTGGTACACACAAAAAAAATTCATCAGCTTCGAGCACACTCGTCTGCTTTCCCAATTTCCACTCTGATTTTTAATGCACCACTCAGCTTTGTATGTATCTTACTCCTCTGGAAGCGCTCTCAGAACGTCCGCTCCAGACTACACTCACGAACCGCACTATTTTTCTTATTTTTTTTTTTCCGTTCTGGACGCTCCTGAGCCTCTTCGTCCTTTTCACTTGCACGTTCTCGTGGGATCTTGGTTTGTTTGTTTTTCTTCATCTTAAAAGTCATAAACTTACAATATAGCGTAGTTATAATTTATAAACGTAATTTTGTACATTTAAATTTTGAAATCACTGTAAATCAATGAGCAGAATCATCACGGAAGAATCTTACCGACACCAGCTGAGAAAGCCCCCTCTCCTTCCTCTTCGCACGCATGTTCTCCTTGCATCTTTTTTTTTTCTTTTAAATCTTATAAGTTACAAGTTATAATATAAATTATATTCTTACAATTTATAAGCTCAATTTTGTACCCTTAAATTTCGAAATCACAGTACATCAGAATTATTACAGAAGAATCTTATCTCCACTCAATGAGGAAAACCTTTCATCAAGAGCCTCTGCTGTGCGAGTATGCTTCTGAGCTTTCTGAGCATCTTTAAAGTACACATTGAGTTGTTGTTTTTTTAAAACCACGCACGAGTACCAACATACCAGTTATGTGAACTGCTGTTTGTATTGTCTGCTGCTATCGTGCATTATATGAAGACTTGAGGAGAAATTAAAAATAAAACGATGGTTTTATGATGATATAACGATGGTTTTAGTTCTGAGTTAGTCTTTATTATTAGATAAATATTAATATTATAATGTTACTTGCAACTAAAACCATAGTTTTATCATCGTACGAGTATTTCAACTCACAATGACACCCCCTTCCCCGCCACACCATTGCCAAGTGGATAACGTTTTTACCCTCACCGCAGGATTCGGAGAGGGTATTGCATTTGAGTCCATTTGTCCGCACAGACTTTTCTTATTTTTCTCCGCAACCGCTTGTCAGATTGAGACAAAATTTTCACCATTGGTGCGACTACTCGTGTGGAATTGTTTAATGATAATGATATCATAGGTCACATGCATGGTATGGCAGCCATATTGGA
The DNA here is from genome assembly GCA_035128595.1 of Eptatretus atami. Classification (NCBI taxonomy): domain Eukaryota; kingdom Metazoa; phylum Chordata; class Myxini; order Myxiniformes; family Myxinidae; genus Eptatretus; species Eptatretus atami. Next base: position 21,303,262 of record CM068956.1, on the reverse strand, counting down.
AAAACGAAAAAACTTTGGACCTCTTTATGAAACCGCACCAATAAATTTTGAAACTCGGCACATCACAAGCACTCCTCATGGCGAATGAGTGCTTTTTTATGACGTCATAGGTGCCTTCGTTATGATGTCATAAGTACATATGTAGAACACCATATCCGATCAGTAGGAAAATGTTTGAGGGTTATCTAGGGATAAAATGGTCCAGAGAAAAAAAAATTCATGATGTCATCGGTCACGTGATTCGGTAGCCATATTGTTTATATAAATAAGTAAATAAACCTTCAAAAATCTTCTTCTTTGAAGTGGCTGAACAGATCGAGGTGAAAGTTTACACATACGACCACCTGTCCATGAGGAACAAAAGGTTCACATGGTTTGGCAGCCATATTCGATTTACCCTAAAACCCATTAAAAATCTTCTCCAGAACGGCTGGACAAGTCGAGGGGAAACTTTACACAAGTGTTCCCCAAGCCATGGGTATACAAGTGGCACATAGCAAGCATTCCTCATGGGGAATGTGTAGTATTTTTATGACATCATAGGTGCTTGCCTTCGATATGACATCACAATTGCAAATGTAGAATGCTACATCTGATCAGTATAAAAAAAATTTGAGGGTCATCTAGGGATGAAAAGTTCCACCAAATCTTTTTGATGTCAGTCACGTGATAGGGCAGCCATATTGTTTTTTCGTTTTTTTTCAACCTTCAAAAATCTTCTTCTCTGAAATGGCTGAAAAGATCGAGGCGAAACTTTACACATATGACCGCCTATCCATGAGGAACAAAAGTCACACATATGATGTCATAGGTCACACGGTTTGGCAGCCATATTAGATTTATCTGAAAACTATAAAAAAATACACCACTCAAAAGAAATCCTGGCGACGGTTTGCAATCTTTGATCGCTCTTTTTCTTGTTGGTTTTGATTTGTCCGTGGGCCAGAAATGGAGTTTTGGGATTGAGGGATTTTTGGACCACAAAGGAAAACTCACCTGAACCAAAGCTTACTTAGCTTCAGGTAAGATTTCTTTGTCATTACAAGTTGATGGAGTGGGGTTGTTCCATTTGTTGTGGTTGGCCGTGCCATTTTACCAATATATTAACACATCCACACAGTAGTATCTGGTAACAGATCCTTTGACATCATACAGTGGTTGAACCCATGAATGCATCGAATTGATGGCATTCTGCATGAGAGGCCAGATTTTGTGATTGCCAAGTAGATTTTATTGCAGCTCTTGTATATTACTTGGCAGAGGTAGAGGCTTTCATGCAGCTCCCAATCCACATGTGCAGTCATATTATATTTATTGGTGCTCAGATCAGAAATCTGAGGTTCCCGGAGAGCTCCAGCCCATTCCATATCTTCCAGGCAGAGAGAGAGTTCTGGATGTATGGCATGTGCAAGGCTGGTGCAACTATTAGGGAAACTAGGCAGTCACCTAGAGCGGCAGAATTTGGGGGTGGCAAAAATGAATGAAAATTATTGATGAAATCACACAAGTAAACAAGCAGATTGTCTGTGTTTCTCTTTTAATATGAACTGCCAGAAGTTTTATTTATACGAACGCACAATATGCATGTTCGAAAGTTAATGGTGACCTTTGGGAGAGGGGGGGGGGGCAAAGGTGAAGGTTCAAGTACCCTTGTGCAAGTGCGAGGGCTTCAAGTACCCTTGCACCGGCCCTGGGCATGTGGTCCTACTTTCCTGAAGTGTGTTCCAGGCCATACTGCAAAATGTCTTGCTGCTATCGTGATGAGTTTCTTGTATACCAGTAAGGCATTTTGCAGTAGCCTGGTGTTGGCTTAGTGGTTAGGGTGGCTGACTTGGGATCTGAGGGTATTGAGTTTGAGCCCCGTTGGCCACCGAATTAACACCAGGTGGAGTCGACTCAGCCTGCCATCCTTCCGAGGTCAGCAAAATGAGCACTAGTGTACTGGTATGGAGGCACAGCATCAGCGGCATAGTCGCGCCACAACAAAACGATAACTACACAGCAGCCAAGCTGCCATACGCAAGAAGGCATTTTTGCAGTGTGGAACACATTTACTAAAGCTTAAAGGTCAGCCTGAGGCTTTAACATCCTTTGGGTCATCGCAAGCCCCCAAACCAACATGGGAAAACAAATCGTCATAATCATTAATCCATGGACATGTTTCTGTCTCACTGGCTCACCAACAGTCATCTTTATCAAGAGATGCATTTTTTAAGAGCGTTGGTTAAAAAAAAAAAAACAAAAAACCTCAACTTACCAAAGCCAAGCATATGTACTTCGATCCCAAGGCCAAAGTAAACCATCAAATAAAACTCGTCAAACTAACACACTTGTACCTTAGCCCTCAGCCTACAGTTCGGGTTTATCGTACAAGTCCATAAACAAGTGCAGGCAAAAGAGACAGTCAGGTCAAGGGCTCTTTTACTCTGATGAATGGCAAACACTCAAAACATCAGCCACACATTCTTTCCTACGCCAGTAAACATACTCTTATCAATGTATAGTTGATAAATCCATTGTTTATCTTTTCTGTTGTTGCAACTTGAAACTTGTGTTCCATTTAGTCAGGTCAAAGCCCTCGCTAAAACTGCAACTCGACGTTAATTCTTTTCAACCAGTCACCCGAAGACCGGACAACCAAGGGGCAATCACACAACTAATTGAGGTATTTAATTTAAAAAAAAACATCAGGTAATTAAATTAAAATGTAACTTCAAGGCTTCAACTCTCCCCCCATCCAACAAACCCCCAAGTCCTCAACCTCCCAACCCAAAGGTGTCAATCCCCTCCACACACCAAGCCTTCAAACTC
>CM068956.1:21285126-21299748 GCA_035128595.1 Eptatretus atami | reverse complement strand
AAAAAAGGACAGACGTATGTATACCATCAAGTGTTGGCTTTATGCAAAGTATAAATAAAATTGGTCCATACGTGTCCCAGACATGGTTGTGGATGTACGCACGCACACGAAAATCGAGACCAAATCCAAAAGCCCTGTTTTGGACAAAGTCCAACATGGGCGAATACATCTTCAAAGAGTAAATCAAACAAGTTCATGTCACAAACCACCGAGCCAATGGATTACACAGCTATATCACTCAAACAATGTTCATCAACAATACACATACTATTATAGTGGGCAACTTAGCATAACAATTGTGCATTTTGTGAGGAAAGCACCAAATTTGGCACACTAGTAGCCAACATATTATGAACAGATTTGGATATTGGGCCATCTCAAATTCAGCCGCTGATGGCTGTGGCAGCCATTTTCCACTGCTATCAAAATTTTTGAGATGGCCCAATATCCAAATCTGTTCATAATATGATAGGCTACTAGTATGCAAATTTGGTGCTTTCCTCACAAAATGCACAATTGTTATGCTATATTTAGCTAAGTTGCCCCACTATAACTCACAACCCATCAATTACGTCGAACCATATAATTCGGTGTTCAAAGCTTATTTTGAATTAGCAAACCTTCCCCCCACTCTTCAACCCTGCACCACATGCTTCACTCAAATGATTTCAGATTTAACTTACTTTTTTCACAAATCCCATGGCATGGACTGCACACCTTTCGACCACTCTTGTCTTCAACTTCGACTTTGTTGGCGGGACAGGACCGGACGCACGAGTTATAATCCACAACGAAATGTCCTGAAACAACATTTAAGACCATTAGAAACTTTGGCATCGAAAATATTTTCATTGTGGAGGCCATTTTGCTTCTCCAAAGCAGTCTGATGAGGAAAAAAACAAACAAATAAATAAATAAATACATAAAGGACACATGGACTTGGATTATCCAATGAAAGGTTACATTTGTTGAGCTTGTCAATTTCTGTGCGTGATGTGTATGCAGACACATGATTACAATGTTGAAAAGCACCCAATTTGAACATTGTGCACACTTTTACCCCATAAAATAAATTGAACAAGGTTGTTTGGTCATACCTGGACATTGTTTGACGCATGCTGCACCATAGCTATACTTCACATCTGGGTTAGGTGTCATCATGGACATAGTCGGGTTGTAAATCTCTGGCTTAGGGCAATGCTCCACACATTCCCCACTGTTGTTGAAGAGCCGACAAGCCTGCAGAGTCAGGTTCGAGGAAGCTTGTCAGAGAGCGTTGTGTTGGAGAAAAAGGTGAAAATACGAGGGCACGAAGTTGTCTTTATTTCAACAAATGCAGAAATGATGTTATCTTCTTATTTTGCTTGAAGGACAAAAATATATATCGTATGCTCATCTACGTTCCTGCAATTGTGGAGATCGTATGGTTTCTTAAACGTGCATAGCACTGCATTCGCAGACGTGCTATAAAGGTAAAACCTCAAACCTACGTAGATCAGCCAGACTACTATAGCCTCCCATTTATGGCGCAGCTCACTCACGTAGCACATTCTCGCATCACGAGGGACGAAGCAACCGCTGGCACAGTTAGAATGGCAACATTGGTCTTCATGTCCTCTGATACAGTACCGATCACAATGGGCAGCACATTTGGTCCTCTGAACTGTATGCAAAACAAATGATCACACAAACAAACATTAATAAGATCAGTAATAATACCACCACCAAATAACATTGCTGGATACGCATGTATTTGTAAGTTTTATGAAACACTTTTATTATTGTAAACTTGACGAATATCAGTCTCCAGACTGCCTTGCATAGTATTTGAAGTTTTCAATAAACGACGATGACTATGACGATGACGAACAGGAAGAATATGAATTATGGTAACAATAGAAATAACTGCGATAACTCGATGAAGCAAATTTCATTGGATGAAATCAACTGAATGTTGATTGAGATAGGCTGGCCAGCATGGTTAGCAAGGGCAAGCTGAGGTGAGGGGTGTTGACCCTTCGTCTGAGTTAAAGTGGAAGGGTTAATGAAAGGTTAATGCCCAAACAAAGAACTCCCAAAACGTCATAGTCTGGGCAAGAAATTTTAAAATGTGCTTATTTAAGCTTCATGAGGCATTTTTGAGGAAAAGCAAACAAATAGGTGTGTCTGGAGCGGATTTTGTGCTGAGTATGAATATGTTGTTTGTGTTTCCCAAATTTGCCTAATTAGGTCACTAATTAAGGTCAAAAGTCAATAGGTGCAAAATCATAATTTTTACAAATATGTTCTTTCACCTGCCAAGCTGCTAAACACAGATATGAAAACAGTCAAATCTTTATATGAATCATACAGTGTAAAGTTACTTAATGATTTCAATATTTATAATGAATCCTATACAGGTCGTCAAAGTTTACAAATTAATGGAAAATCTGAAAGAAGTATTAACTTCTTTGAGAATATCTCCTTTACGGTAAGACTACAACTTGTTGTGAATATCTACATAGATTTCACCAGCTGAAAGCCACAGCGACCACAGTTCTCTGCTTCCTTTCATTGCATTCATTCCTGGGCACAGGAACATGATGTTAGTTTTCAGGAATCGCCTAATTAGCATGCTAATTAGCGTCAATTTAATTAGAGCAAAACACAGATTTTCTGAAATTCATTTTTGTGCCATTTTCCTTCCTTAGTGCAATATACAAAGCTTTTATAGCTTCTTCTTACACCAAAAGGAAAGATGGAAATTTGAAAGCCGACAGGAATTTCACACAGAGACTTATCATGGCATACAGGGCTGGCAGACCAGTTGATCTAAACAACATCATGAGCCATGAATTGATGAAAGTACCAGTGAGCATTGCTGACACGTCTGGCACCCTCCGAACAGGTACCAAATCCATTCTATTTGACCTGTTGACGAAGGACGTGAGCTGTCCTACAGAAATTACCATCAGTGAGTCTTCATGTCAAATAATAGATGGACAAGCAATGATAATGTCATTGGGAAGCCAATGGATGTGAATACGTTCGGGGAATATGCTGATGTAGTTGTAAACACGTTTTGAAGCAGGGAGAAGCCTACAATAGGATTGATGTGACATTCGATCGGTACAATGACCTGTCTATCAAAGGCGATACACGAGTAAAGCGTACGAAGAGGTCCAGGCAATTCGTCGACTGATTGAAGACGATGATGTACCCTTCCAAACAAATGGACAGACTTTTTGCATCTTACTGACAACAAGAGGGACCTTTGCCTGTATCTCTCTAATGCACTTGCTACAGCTCGAGTATGAAGACCATTGTTGTAGGTGGAGGTTTTGCGTCCGAGACGGAGTACGAAGTACTGATGCGAACATGAACACAGATTTGTTGGAAAGCACCCATGAGGAGGCAGATACTCTATTGTACTTCATTGCATTCACAGCAATGAACAAACAATAGTGGTGACTGCTCGTGATACAGATATCCTGATCTTACTTTTGGCACACTTCAACAAACTGACTTGCTCGCAGTTGTGGCTCAAGGCTGGAACATCGAAAAAGCCGAAGTATGTTCTTATTCATGACATTAGGAAACAACTTGGCTTTAGTGACAAGTATATGAAACAATTCCAGCCTTCCACGCCATTACAGGTTGCGATACCGTATCATACTTATCTGGACACTCCAAGAAGTCCGCATGGAATGTATTCATTGAACACAGCAATCTCCTGAAGGATCTTGGAAGGTCACCAACTCTGTCCCGGACGTTTCTGATGATGCCGAGAAATTCATCTGTCACATTTACAAGACCTCATCCCAGGACTGTGACAAGGCCGCTGGGTGAAGCTGTTCAGTAAATGTAATGCACCAGATTCGATGCCACCATCAAGTGATGCTGCTCAATATCACATGCAACGGGCTAACTACCAAAGCCTTGTATGGATAGAGGCCTGCCATCCAAGCCAGTCATTCCTTCCCCAACTGAGTCCGGATGGAAACTGGTTGACGGGGTTCTTAAACCTGTGCTCACATCTCTTCCTCCCATTCCAAAGGCTTGCAAAGACATTGTAGAGTGTAGCTGCACAAAGGTTGCGTCAGCAATAGGTGCTCATGCAAGAAATGGAACTTGCAATGCACAGAGGCTTGCACATGTAGTGACTCAGAAACTGCAAAATGCAAAAATAAGGCCCAATAAAAGGCTTCCACCATACACTGTACATTACAGTCGTCTTGCCCATGCTGGACTAGTCTTAAGTTGTTTCAACAATGTTGTTGCGGTTTCATGGTGGGGAAACGATTTGTGAAATCCACCTTTCATGATTTAAATATTTCATGATATCATATTTCAAGTTAATTTCATGAAACTTAGTATTTTGCACTAACGAACCATTGGCGGCACTAATTAGCATCATTAATTAGCATGCTAATTAACCCAAATCTTGAACACAAACATCATCTTCCTGTAACCCAGACCCTAAGCAATATGGATGGCCAGAGAACTGTGGTACTAGTGCATTTTGCATATTAAGTTATTTAGATGAAAATCCGTATTTTGCACTAAAATGAACACTTCTAATTATCATGCTAATTAGCCGAAATCTACAAAACAAACATGATATTCATGTACCACAGACCCAATGCAATGATGGAAGCCAGGGTACTGTGGTCACTAGTGTATTTTGCTGTCAAAATAAGTAGCAATCCATCCTACCGTAAAAAATGGAAAGTCCAGCGTTTAGGAATATATCATGAATAAAGTGAATATCTCCTTCACGTTTTCTGTTAATTTCTAAACTTTGACAATATTTGTATGATTTGATATAAAAGATATTGACAAATAGTTTGCATATCTGTATTTGGGATGTAAAATAAAACATATTTTGTAAAAATATGAGTTTTGCACTAATTGACCTTTGACCTTAATTAGTGACCTAATTAGGCAAATTTGGGAAACACAAACAACATATTCATACTCAGCACAAAAATCCGCTCCGGATACACCTATTTGTTTGCTTTTCCTCAAAAATGCCTCATGAAATCCGATTTGCTGGAAAATCAAACCAGTCTATCAGCCAATACCTCAATCGACATCCTGTTCATTTGATCCATTGCTCTACCTGTCCGCCAACACAGATCGACACCAACCTTCACCAGCAAAACTGCTTTTTCATCCTTGGAAATTTATTGTCGAGACTATTGTTCATTGGTATGTAATACGTTTCACACTCCTAACTCTTTTACCCAAATCATGTCAAGGATAACCCTCAAGGAAATCAATGCCTGTGGACTAAAATACAAGTTTATTCAAGCAATGGCATTTGACATGGCATTTTGTTATTTAAAAACATGTAAATGTCCTTTTAATTATCCGCATTTTGTAATTTGCGAAATGGAAGTTTTGTTGCAAAATGAATGACTGGATAATGTGATGTGAAGAGTACTTTCACTTATGTATAAAATTGCATTAAAAAATAAAACAAGTTTTTAATAAAAGACATAAAAAGTCAGAGCCCCCATTGTTTTAGTAATTTTGCTGCATTGAGTTAAAAGGGCTAACCCATATTTACGTACAACATAAAAATGGCTGCCAGTCTACCAGTCGGTCATCGTTGATGAGATCGCAAAATAAAGTTAGATGCACGCGTATGCCATTGTGTACTGTGCTTGTTTTGAATAACATCCGTAAATGCATATCCGAGAAATGATTAAGGACATGTTCAACTTCGGATATTATTATTATTATTTTTTTTTTTTTACAAACAAAATGGCCACCGGTCAGCCAAATTTGATCACGAAACAAAATGATGTGCTTATGTATATCATCATGTGTCGTCTTTGTGCCAAGTACGAATAAAAATCGGCCCGTACATGTCTGAGATATGGTTGCAGACGCACGCATGGACGTGAAAAGAGACCAAATTCATAAGCCCCCGTTTCAGACAAAGTCCAACGGGGGCTAATAGTACCATTCCTTTTGTGCCGTAAAGGCACATACGGCTGCCGAGGCAGTTTCATTGGAAAGGAGTACAGTTCTGAATGGGTCTCCACTCTGACGCAGGTTACCTCAAATGGTTATTACCCCCAGTCCACTGGTACTCATTTCACCAACCTCGGAGGATGACAGGCTAAGTCAACCCCTCCTTGTGTTGATTCAACGGTGAAAAAGGGGCTCAAACTCAGGACCCTAAGGTCCAAAGCCAGCCACCTTAACTGCTAAGCCAACAAGAAGTTATAAAATTCCATGATAACAGTAAAACTGACAAAATAAGAGTCACAGTGTTGAACTATAAACACAAACTGGTCTGCAGATTTAAAGTACAAACCATCACATACGTTTCTGGCAATCCGTAGATAATGGCCCCCAACAGTGATTGTTGCAGCTTTCATGACATGGAAGACCTAGATAAAAAGCAACCATTATGGAAGTAAAAGCATTCTCAAATCAATTAGGAGTTAACAAACTATAATATGTTGCGTAAAACTTTCACCTCAATTGTAAGAACATGAATTAGTTATACAACAATGATTTTCAACTTGATAATACTTTGAGGGAAGGGTGAGTTGGTGGTGGTGGTGCTGGTGGTGGTGGTGGTGGTGGTGGTGCATTAGATAACATTCCACTAACATTTATTGGGGTCATGAATTTATACGTTGCGTATTTTGGCTGCACACGAGCGAAGCTGTTGGAAGAGCGAGGTGACAAAGCAAAAAGGTAATGGACTGACAGTGGGGAAACAGTTACACACAGGGATGGAGAGGAAACACAATGAAAGGAAATTAACAAACAGGGGGGGGGGAGAGGAAGCAGTAACCTGCAAATAAAAGGATAGGGTTATGTTTGGTTATGGTAGGGCTAATAGGGGAATATAAGATTGCAAGTGGGGATGAAGGATGACATGATGTGGGAGTTCACTGCTTGCTTGAAGCCCTGGGAGGTGAGGCTGCGATTGAAAAGCCTGCGATTGAAAAACCCATCATCAGACTAATGGGAGAAAAATTAAACACTTGAGATGTGCATTGAGCCTGTCTATTGGAAGTTTTAACCAGGAGGGGTTGCTGGAAGAAAGTGTGAATCCTGGAGCTGGTTGGGATAATTGGAGAGCTGAGAGAGCAAGGGAGCTAGACAAGAGGAGAGGTGGTAAGAAAAAGATAAATAAATAAAATTTAAAAAGCCACCAACTTGTCTGCAAATTGAGAGCAAAAGGCTTTGTGGTTCAGCCTAATTCCCAGAGATGCCAATAGGGTAGAGATCTTGAGATTCCACAGATTCTGGGTGAGACAGATGTGATTATGGGGTGCCAGCCCATAAGGGAGATCAATACTACATTGAGTTTTGGACAAAGGCTTTGCAAGCTGTGATTTGTTAGGAAAATTGCAAGGAATGACTGATGGAGGAGCTTTGTAGCTACAGCTGGCTTTGGAGGCTAGCTTTGGGATGTGGTTGATCCAGGAGAGGTCATGGCTGATACTAGAAGTTCAAAAGACTGAACCTCTTCTAGGTTCAGGCTTGTCAGCTGAACGATCGAAATAGATGAATGGGTTAGTTTGGCAATTCTTCAGGAGTGACAGGGTGAGATTGAGATTTGCTAGGTTTGAAATAGGTGTATTATAAAATAGGTGCTAGGTGTATTACATTTTTCAGACCAGAATTGAATCATTTCCACATCAGCAGAGAGTGATGCAGCTGCTGTCTGCCCATCAGTAGGACGGCGATACTGTCTGACACAATGAAGTGTAATCGGCAAAAAGGAAGAGAGGGCTTTCCAGGCCATCAGATGTCTTTTAAATGTAGATGATGAATAAAATTGGGCCCAACGCACTGACCTGGGGTACTCCAGCCTACACTGGGAGAGAAGAAGGCTCCATTGATAGCAACATGTTGACTGTGAGCAGCCAACATCAGAAAGCCTGCTATGAAAGAGTCGTGAGCTTAGGAATCAGAGTAGGATACAAGATTGTGTTGAATGATTTGTTCAGTTATTTACCCGAGCCTCTTTCTCAAACTCAAACAAATTTATTCAATTCTGAGCTCACAAGAGGAGCATGTCAATACTGATTTTGCCAGAGCAGACACCATCTGATAATGTGCAATTAAAGAGTTGGAAAAGTTAAAACTTTGGTTCAGCTGAAATCATCAATTCAAGTAATTTCCTCATAACTGGAAGAAAGTGTACCAGTCTATATGGAATTAGTCCAGTGAACTTTGTGAGTTGGGGTGATTTTGAATGGATGTAGTCCTTTAAGACACGTGAAGAAGTAAAGGAAGATGAAAAATATCATAAAGGAAGCACAAGTTTGGATTATGTTGGAACCCATACTGTCAATGCCAGTTTCTGGTGAGTAGTTGAGAGTAGCTGTAAGTGTCTCCATCTCTACTGGGGAGAAGCTTTTTTGAGAAAGAAATCTACCAGTACATTAGGCAGCGGGGGTGGGAGCAGGAGGTAAAGTTGGGAAGGCGAGCCTTTTCAGAAATGTCCTGCACAGTAAACCCTCAAATATCATGAATTCTAACATCATGAGTTTCAACCAATTGTAGGGAATCTATTATGTTCAGATTTAGTTCTCAAGGTATTTTATTTTGGCCAATCTTGGTTTTTGAGCTGAGGGGAGTCATTGTTTGCATCCACATGCATGATTACCTCGCATTACGAGCCTTTTGTTGTTTCTCACATGCTGTTAATTGCATTAATCAGACCAGCATACGGGAACGAAGCTAAGTTTAATAATGAGTCATCATTGAACAAGAAATGACAGAGATCCTGTAATACTACATCTACAAGATCGAGTAGACACACAATACTTAATAATGGTGCCCAAACGTAAAACAATGGACAAAATTAATTGTGCCAAAAGGCTGAGAAAGGTTATGATATTGTGCGCAAACAAACAAACCGAGTTTAGATATGTTGGCAAAGAGGTGAAAGTGCAGCATATGTGAGCCGCCATTACGGGATCATGCAAGTCAAATACCTGTGCCAGAAAAGAACAAACGTCTCATTCCAGTTCCGTGATCTTCATGTTGAAAGCATAGAAAAAGCACTTAATGTTTGGATTAAGAACCAAACAGAAAAAAAAAATGCCCATGAGTGGACCGGTGATACGGGAGAAATCACTGTAGATTTACCAACGATTCCACAAGGCACCGGGGACCGAGCCGATCCAACAGCCATCGCAAGTTCTACATCCACATCTTTCTAACCTTCACTCTCCCCCCTGAGCAGCATCATTATCATCATCTCTGAGCTAAGTCTTGTGTTTTCTATTCACAGCAGAGTACAGTACGAACAGTATGTAATATGCTAATCCTCAACCACCTCGCTGTTTTGCCATAAATTTAAAAGGTAAAAGTGTTGTGTTTTTGTTTATTTTATACCATATTTAATTTTATTACATGTTTATTTCAATGTTAACATGCTTCTTTTTTTTCTACATGTTATTTCAATTGTGATGTGTTTATTTCCGGTTCAGAGATATCGCCTCGAACCTTGGGAACCGAAACCCCCTTTCCTATTGGCCCTTTATTTCCACTATCGCAGTTTTAGGAATCGCTAGACGACTCGTGAACCATTGGGTTCCCGTTGTGACAGCGGTTGATGAAAAAAAATCATTTCAAGGAAAAAAAAAAAAGATAGCTCCAGCAAACTATACCGCTGAGGTTGTTTGCATTGATCAAATACTCCGAAGAGTACTTGACTGAACCGGGAATTGATTTTTTTTAATAATGTTTTTCGTTGCCCGATTTGAACGAAACTTGATACTGCAACACGCAGGAGAATGGTGAGTAAGGTGGCCAAAAATTTTTGCGCTTTCGTGTACCGTTTTGGCTGTATTTCAGGAACATACATACATACATATAAACATATATACAAGATGAGAGTTTTAGTAATATATAGAGGCATTTCCCAGGAACCTAACCCCTTGTGATATTGGAGCGTTCCTGTATACTACACTGAAATATGGTATCTATTCTAAATGTTCATCTTGCGAAGGGTTTTGTCGTTCATTGCAAAATTGCATCCACTTTGTCATCAACTTGAGTGTTTTCTTGCTTATTATTTAGCATACCAATTATTATGCTTTGTCTACTGAGCCAGGGAAAGCTAATGAATAATAATAATAACAATAATAATGATAATAATAATAATAATAATTCCTACCAATTCGATTTAAAAAACACAAAAAACCAATTTACATGATTTTCAGAAGTTCCACTTCCAGTTCCATGTTTTGAGGCAATGGCTGGTTCTCCCAGGGGTCTCTGCTGACTTTCTCAAAGTTAAGTTTCCGGTCGTTATTTGTCATGTTTTAACTGTTTATTTTCTTACCTACACGTTCACTGTGTTCCAAGTTCAGCGTCGTTTCAAAAATTGTGCTATTTTGTGAGTTTGTCGATCTTGTCTTATCGGGTTTCCTTGAGGCCTACCCATCTTTCCTGTCTCGGTGTACGATCGTTTTTATTTGTATTCTCTCCCTATTACCATCACTTCCTATTTCCCCACTTTTCCCACCGATCCCATCTATCCCTCGCAACTACACCCTCTGTTTCTTGTCTTAAAATTAAATATATAACAAAAAAAAGCCCTTTCTCCCTCCTTACCCACAAGTACTGATCCTTTTTCTTCTTCCTCCTCCTCCTCCTGCCGGCACACCATCTTTCTTCTATTTGAGCTGACCCACTCTCACCATTAACTTCACGATTTCTTCCGACAACCTCCCATTCCCGAATCTTACCTAATCTTCAAAAATCCATCAAAAAGTTATTTTTTTCCCCCTTGTATCCTTTCTAACTATACACCTTCCTCTTTCTGTTACTTTTCATCGACCCATCAGTTTCACTCTGCATTTACTGATCTAAATTCACCATAACACCTCCACGATTTTACTTCAACCTTTGCTTTTCTGAATCTTACGCAATCTTTATTTAAAGAAAAATAATAATAATAATATAATAATAATGACAGGTCTTTAAAAAAGCTTCAACTTTCTCTTTCACACGTGAGATTCTCATTACTATCATAATTCACGACTTTTTCGATTTCAACAGCTGCTCTCAATTCGACCTTTCCTTCATCCCTTATCTAAAAGTCCAAACTGTTACATCGTTTCTTCTCTCCATTCTCTTAATTCACCTTCACTGCATCACTCAAGTAATGTCTTTAGTCGCATTTCTGAACTAAAATTTTGGCCCTCCTCCCAAGCTCTTTCTGCAATCACCCACACTATTTCAACAACCCTCGTTACCTCCCCCCACCTCCACCCTCATCCTACCCTCCCCTGCACCCAAAATCTAGAAAAATGATTGGTGACACAGACATGTTTTCTTGACAAATGGTGCGCCTAAACTAAACAGTTAATACTGTACAAGAGAGTACTGTCAGACCCCACTATTCGCAGGGGATACGTCCTGGAAAATGCCGTGAATGTCAAATCTGTGAATGTCAGGGCATTGTTTCAATGGGAAAGAGGGGGGATAATGTTCCCAGCGGTTCGTGATTCATAAGGGGGGGGGGTTAAAAATCCCGTGGAAAAAACACATGATAAAGCCCACGAAAAACCGCAAATGTAGAAGGTCACATTTTATCGACCGCAAATACGAGGGGTCCGTGAATAGTGGGGTCAACAGTATCTCACACTTATTTACGGCCAGTTAAGGTTATACCAGTTAAAATTATAAGAGCAACATTAAAAGTTGGCAAAGTTATAACAATCAGGTAAAATTGATTTGATGGTGCAATTGTGCTAAAAGTTGACCTGCTTTGTGTTCCCATGTGTGTGCAGGTCATGACATGGGAAGCAAAGCTTCAAAATCCCATTTTCTAAGTATTGATATGTACATTCTCTACTAAAATATCCCTCGACTAGGATTGACTCGACTTTGAGTCTGGGAACAATAGAAAAGGTAAAAAAAATAAACACTTACAGTCGTTGCTGTGAAATTCCAATTCGTTTGTGAAGTTTCCCTTTGAAGAGCTCTCCTGCATATCTTCCCAAATGATTGTGTCCACATAGCAAAGATGCATATTGCCCCTGATAAGCACACTTCCAAGCAGGATCTCTGGGGATGGGTGGAAGGTGGGGCGGGGGGTTATAAATGACACAATGCTTCAATTGGCATTTTCTCTGGACGTAATCCTTTATTACCTGAAACAAACATATGTCATTGTTATATTATATTGAGTTCGTTTTGTTTAGTAATGATCAGGGGCTACCCAGCACTGCCCAGGGTGGTGGATACCCAATGCTGCCCGGCTGAGTGAGATTTTCCTGGCAGTGGTTTTGTGACGTGTTGGACATTGAGAAGCGATGGAGTGATTGGCCTCATGGTGGTTACCTTTTGCCTGCGGGCCAATGGCAGCAATGCCTGCCCCCACATCCCAATATGATCTTTATAGCGGACTATGGTGGCCTGAAAACAAATGTCAAGGCCAACGTGTTGTAGCTTGAAACATTGCACAAATTCTGAAGCACCCACACCTAAAATTTGGGGCCTCGAGGTGCTATGCTTCAGCTGTGAAAAAATATCGTACAAATGCACAAAACAAACAATAAAGAAAAAAAACCATCATGCCGAGCACAATACTTGCAAAAATCCACCCCCCCTCCTCCAAAGGTTGCCATGGATACATGAAATTGTCCATTTCATCAAGATTAAAAATGACAATCTTAATCAAAGCTCAGGTCAATCGGATGAAAATTGATTATTTTTCAGATATAAATTGATGATTTCAGCAGTTTGACCTCGAGTTGACCTTTGAGTTTGGAAACAAACTAATTTTTGAGGTCAAAAGGTCAGTGATGCGCTATGCAATTGCTGCTTAATTTTCAGTTGAATCGGATGAAAAATGATTTTAGAAATTTGACCTCATTATGACCTATGACCTCAAAATCCATAGGCTTCTCAGTTGAGATTACCTCTACAACTAGGTAAAGTTTCATGTCGATCAATTTAGAATTGTGACCTGACAGCAATTGGCAGACAGACAGACAGACTAACAAAAATCGACTGACCAATATACTTGAAAATCTTCGATTTTGCAAGTAACAAACAAACGCACAAACTACCAAACACAAACACACAAAAATATTTACAAGATTACAATAACCTCACATCACGATGTATTTTTCATGCAAAACAATACAACAACAACAACACAGCTTGTACACAATGCAACATTGCAATTAAATGTTAAAGTTTTCTCCAAAAGAAATGCACACGCTTTTTTCTAAATTTTGTTTTACACAAGCACAAAACTGAAGCTCAAGCAAGCATTGAAGCATCCAATCACTTCCTGATTTTCTTTTACTTCTGACTGAAGCTTGCAGCAAACAAACTGGGAGTGTTGTTCCTGTTACACAAAGTCACCAACACCACGAGCACCACAAAAATAAAAAGACTGCACACATCACCAAGCAGGGTTGTGCAGCTGTCTCTCAAACCATCCGAATGGTCAACACTAGACTCAGTGGCTTCATGATTAGAGCATCCACTCGGTCTAGGAGTTCGGTGGCTCAAACCCTGGATGAGTCGTACCGACGACTTCAAATTTTGCACATGCTGCTTCCTTACTCGACGCTCAGAATTTTAAAAGGAGAGCGAACGGACAAACAACCACAGGCGCAACTAGAGGGGGAGCACTCGGTAGAGTGCAAAACCTCCGCCGCCAATACAGCTGGGTCACTCAAGTGAACTTATATCTATTCATTAAATATGACGTCAACAGTGCTGACAGTTATAGTTCTTTTCTCCAACATTTTTTTTGGGGGGGGGGGGGGGTTGGAAATCACTTAAAACATGTAGAAATGCAAAAAAAGAAATCGAAATTTTTTTGAAAAAAAAAGTTGCAAATAATTTTTTTCTCTAACAATTTCTTTTTTGGGGGGGGGGGTTGGAAATCACTTAAAACATGTAGAAATGCAAAAAAAAAAAATTTCTCTAACAATTTTTGGGGGGAGGTTGGAAATCACTTAAAACATGTATAGAAATGCCCAAAAAAAAAATTTTCTCTATTTTTTTTTGGGGGGGGTAACAATTTTTTTGGGGGGGGTTGGAAATCACTTAAAACATGTAGAAATGCAAAAAAAAAAATCTCTATTTTTTTTTTGGGGGGGGGTAACAATTTTTTTTGGGGGGGGGGTTGGAAATCACTTAAAACATGTAGAAATGCAAAAAATAAAAAAATATTTTTCTCGAACAATTTTTTTTTTGGGGGGGGGGGGACCAAGTCCAAAATTTAATGGCATGATCCTTGGACCATACCTAACCCCCCCCCCCCCCACCAAGTTTCGCCGAAATCCGTCAAGGTTTCCGTTATACTGTTCACAAACAAACAAACAGAAAGGGGTGAAAACAGTAACCTCCGATCTTCGATGGCGGAGGTTAATAACATTGAAGTTCCTTGTAAGGAAACATATCATATTAGATGATCACATATTGACAAATGAAGTTTGATAGAGAAAATCATCAAACCAACCATGTTGTGAATTCAATAGTTATTAACAATAACATTGTATGCAGGTTTCCAAATAAAAACGACACAAATTACTTCAAAATGAATGAATGAATGCCACCGTTTATTAAATCTGCAAAAGATTTTTGATATGACAGTCGACAAAAGTTTTCTTCAAAAAAAAAAACACA
>CM068956.1:21251989-21285116 GCA_035128595.1 Eptatretus atami | reverse complement strand
AAACATCATTTACTTTTTCCTACCTGTTAGGTTGCTGAGGCCAAGCTGTTCTACTCCAACACCTGATACCCTGTTCTCGTTGACTACGATAACCAGTGCATGCTTGTTCTGATACAGGTTGTTTCCTCGAATAAGCATCAGGTTATCAAGGGGAATACGTGATGCCGTACTCATTGCAACGAGGACATATCCAGAAACTTCACGAATGGACTGGAGGAGAGAGAGAGATTAAATGATTACTTTTCAACATGCACTCAGCAAAGCAAATGTATAATAAGCATTATATTCTTCTTTAATGGCAATAATTATTTCCAGGTTGTTGTCAAAAATCAATACGTTTCAGTGAGCCAATATGCAAACTATGTTCAAATTTCAAGTCAATTAGATGAAACAGTTTTTTGGTTTTTTTTAGATCAAAAGGTCAAGTCAAGGTTGCATAAAATTGTCAATCAGCTTCTACCTTTTGATTGGTGAACCAATATGCAATTTCTTTAAAAAAAAATTGACGATTTTATGCAACTTGACCTTTGATCGAAAAAAAAAAAAAACAATCAACTTCAAGCTTTTGATTGGTGAACCAATTCAGTGACCATCCATCCACATGGACCATACTCTGCGCAGAGAGTTGGTGCTGCCTAAGCAGTCTCCTGGGCTATTGGACACAATCCTGGACAGGTCGCCACGCCGGCACAGGATACCGCAAGCTGGCACTCATTTTGCTGATCTCTGAAGCATGACAGGCAGAATCAACCCCACTGGTGTTAATTCCACAGCCCGAGTGGGGATTTGAACTCTGGATCATAAGATCCCAAGCCCACAACCCTCACCATTACACCAACACCAAGCATATTCAGTGACCCAATATGCTAATTCTTTAAATTTCAGGTCAATTGGATGAAAATTGACAATTTGTGATGCTGCCCTTTGACCCTTTACCAAATTCTTAATTTACCTTCTCCATATTCTCATAATAATGCTTTGTTGAAAATTTAATGACAAAAGCTCAAATGGTTAAAAATATATATATAATAACAATAATAATAATAAAAAGGTACGGCCTGGACAGTCACACAGACAAACGTAAATGATTGCAAAACCCCGTCTCCACCTGCGCAGGGGACGGGTGAATAATAATGATAAACAAGTGTACGAAAATGTCTTCCAATAATCCCTCCTGGTTAAAACATACAGGAAATTTTTTGAAACATGTTAGCTGCTTTTTATTGTGTACATTTTTTGATACACCAAAAAAAAAATAATAATAAATCTTCTGCACAAAACATTTATTCTGCACCAGCAACAAAAATAAATATGCACAGAAGATGATCAAGTATAAAGTTACCATGTCCATATATTTGTATAATGTTGAACACCGCAAATGAAATTTAAATGAAGCTTTGTTTAACTACAACTTTGGACCGTACTGCTTTTACGTACTCAATTATGCTGCTCCTCTGCAGTCTCCAGAAGTTGGCAAAGGTGTGGCAAAAGGTAAATAATAATTTTAAATAAGTATAAACATACAGGTTTGTCGTTTCTTTTCTCAGAGTCATCTTCCATTTAACTCATGGCATGATAGGCATGACATCTTTGTTTGCATAAATCTGACAGAGGCACATGTACGTGCTGACATATGCCACGTGTGAGTGTGTATTCAGCTGTCTGTTGCTAGACCAGAGTAGATATTTTAAATCGAGACAAGTATAAAAACATTTTAAGTTTTGACACGTGCACACGCACGCATAATTGCAAAACCCGTTGCCTGCTGCGCTGGCGGATGGGGTAACGAGTTGTTTGGGACGGTGTGATAGTGTTCATGTCCCAGAAACTATTGAAGCTGTACTGAAACGCATGGAGAGAAGTCCACACAAATCAAGAACCACTTTGTAATATAATTCAGTCTACTTTGTTCATCCCATTAATTGTTAAAACTTCTATATATTTTTCTCCAAGTCATCACTAATTGCATGTCCTGAAACCATACTTGCTAAAATAAATCAATGCAAATATGACTTTTAGATGTTTATAAAATAACTAGCAGGAAAAAAAAATATATATATATATATAAAATAAAATAAAGGAATCCTTTTCTTCTTACACTTATTCAAAAAGCTCAAAATCTGAGGTTCAATAAGGAATGTCTTGAGTTATTGAATGCACCTGGCACTTAAAGAAAATAATAATACAATGAGTTTTACAACTTATTGATTTATTCAAAGTATTTGATTGGGTAAAGTTCCCGTGAAGATAATTTTAGGCTGAGGAATGAAGTACAAAATCTTTGTGGAAGGCTGTCCACAAAGTCTTGTTCCAGTTTTAAAATTTTATTCTAACCAAACCAAAAAAGATAGAATGATGTGGTATTTTGCATTTTGTCATATAATTCATACTGTATATTGTGTTCTTCAGTGCACCTCAAACATGTGCACCTTTAGTGGACATGAAGAAGTGTAGCACATCCGAGCGATAATCCACATGTTGGCCGACATGTCCCTCGACACAATGATGATGCAATTGGATATCCTCGCACATCCTCGTGTGTCACATCGAGAGACTGTGGAAGCTGGGAACTGCCCCACCACATCCAATGCATCCACCGGGGAAGTTCTCAGTTCTAAACGTTGCACAATCTTCATTTTATGTGCATGAATATGCAATCTCTTGTGTACAATTTATATATATATATATATATATATATATATATATATATATATATATATATACATATATATATCCAGCAGATTGCCCTCCCTCTGGGTGGGTTGAGTTTGCGCATTAGTTGCTGAAAAAGCATGGTGTGCACTTAAAAGGTTCTCGATGATCTGAAGGTCTAAAGGGTGTCTTCCCAAAGTCGTTAGTGTCTTCGGGGTCAAAAGGGTCTAATCTCTTAAGCATGTAAAAAGGATCAAAAAGATCCAAGTGGTGTAAAGCTCAAAATGGTAAAGGGTCCAACCTGTCCAATCTGTCTGAAGGGTGTAAGGCGCCTCGATGGTGTCGAGGTCTAAGGGGTCCAAAGGGAATAAAACATCGAAAGAATGAAAGGATCTAAATATGTATAAAGTATCGAAAGGGTCTTAAAGGATGATTCTGCAACCGGTCCAGACGGCATAAGCCCACATGTCCGAAAAACCTGCTCCTCTGCTCTTGCTCACCCTCTCTCTGTTCCATTCACCCTCTCATTTGCTCAAGGTCATCTGCCGGCTGCTTGGAAGTTAGCAAACATTATCGCTCTGCATAACAAAGGTGCAAAAACTGATCCTTACAACTGCAGACCAATCAGCCTTCTCCAAATCATCAGCAAGATTATGAAATCAATCATCCCTTCTGACATTAAATCCTTCCTCTTTTCCAATGGCCTGATTTATGATCAATTTGGATTCAGACCAGGTCACTCTACCCTGGCCTTACTGCTCCTGCTTTTCCAACAATGGATGGAGGTACTCAATACCAGATATGACATCAGAGTCATCTCCCTCGACATATCGCGTGCTTTCGATACAGTGGGGCACCCCACCCTGCTCATGAAACTCTCTTCCTATGGTATCCAAGGACATCTCCACTCATGGCTCACAGAATTCCTCTCCTGTCATCATCAACGTGTGGCCCTTCATGGAATTCTCTCATCCCATCTTCCTATCCATGCTGGAGTTCCTCAAGGCAGTGTTCTGGGCCCTGTTTTTTTTCAGGTCTTCATCAATGATCTCTCTGACTCTGGAAAAATCCTCTTTATCTCTTGGCTGATAACTTCACCCTCTGCCATACCAGCTGTCATCCCTCAGATCAGCAAGCAGCAGCCTCTTCACTCTCTGAAGATCTGGATAAAATCATAAGCTGCTCCAACACATCGAACATGTCTTTCAATCCTGACAAATCTCACACTCTCACTTTGTGTCTGCAAAAGGAATGTCTGGAACCCCCCCCCCCCCCCCCACTGATCCATCGACTTTCTCAACAATCCTCTTGAAGAAATCCTTTCAAACGTTTGGGCCTCACTGTCTGTTATGATCTTTCCTGGGAAGCCACATCTCCAAGCTGGCCTACAAAGCCAGTCGCCAATTGAGCATCCTCCATCGTGCAAAGCCCTTCCTTGGCACCCCTGAGCTCCTGATCACATGCAAAGCTTTTGTCCACAGCCTGATGGAGTACTACTCTCCCCTCCGGGATGGTGCTTCCATCTCTCACCTTTCTCGGCTTCACGCTGTGGAGGCCAAGGCATTTAAGATCATTGGTATCTCCCGTGATTAGGCTGTCTTTGGGTCTCTCACTCTCTCACCGCAGGTAGGCTGGTGGTCTTTCTGCCTTCTACCATCTCCTCTCTGGCCTTTCCCCCATGCTCTGTCTGCTATCTGTCCCGCCCATATGTCCGCAGGGTGCTCAAGGTCCATCAGCAACCCCTTCTGGTAAAACTACCAAAATCAAGAATCATTGCTCACCTTCATCCTTTCATTCCTCCTTTTTTTTCCTCCACCTTTGAAACAAACTCCCACACTACCTTCAAGCCCAGTTTTCTCTCCAGGTCTTCAAAACAGCTGTTCAGCACCATATCTTATCTTCGCCCATCCAAAACCATCATCTTTTCTACCCCCGTAAATCCCCCTCTTTCAAATTCCCTGCCATGGCCATCTTGTTTACCCCGTGTACCTCGCCCCATCCCACTCCCTTCTACAGATCTCATGTCTATTCCCCACCGTTTTCTGCTTTCCTCTCCCATCCCTCCTGTCTCCTGCTCCCCTTGTTATACGTTCTGTGTTTTTGCTCTTATACGAGCCTCGACATTGTATAAATAAATATATATATATGTTTTAAAATGTAAAAGGGTTATTTTGTGTCTTGGAGGTGTTCAGTATATTCAGGGTCTTCAGGGTCCACGTAGTCTCGGCAGTCTCAAAAGTTTTAAAAGGTGCATTCCAATAGTATGTAATTAATAGACGTACATGTAGTCAGGGTGCAACTGACAAACAGTACATAATTAAGAGAAAACTGAACAATGTTATTTATGAATTTCAGTGCCGGTGTGATGCCAGGTACGTAGGTCGCACATCACTCAGACTGGAGGATCGGATCAAGCAGCACGTTCCATTGGCAATCCGAAACAACTTGGAGACTGGTCGTACACAACCATCCCATACATGTAAGAACCCAACAAGAATGCCTGCTCAGTGATTCTGCCATTGGTCAGCACCTCCTGAACAATCCCGAATGTGCCCAGGACTATCACGCTGAATGGTTCCAGATTGTGGCGCGTGCGCGTACTATACTTGACTATACTTGACAAAAACAATGGCTTAAAAAAAATGCTAAATTTATTATGTGGTATTCTCCATATTCTCATAATAAAGGTTTGTTGAAAGTTTGATGACAAAACATCAAATGGTAAACTAGAGAGCATCCCAAAATACAAGCAGACAAAATAAATAAACATGGAAGTGATTACAAAAGCTGGCTGTTTCACGCTGCGAAGCGGCGGATGGGTTAATGAGGCATATTTGTACTTACTGTGACTTTGCCTTTTGATATTTTGACCCAATCATTAATTTGTCATCTCCATATTCTTAAAATAAAGGTTTGTTGACAACTTGATAAAATCTCAAATGATAAATATATTATGGCCTGGACACACCCACAAATGTGCATACTTAGAGACCTGGGAGGGCTCTGTTCCACCTTTTGAAACCCGCATATGGAGATATCCAATAGCACACACCAAGATGGTGGCAATGTGCTTTTCCCCTTCCCTCTGATTGGGGACAGATGGGATCAGAGACCAAGCTGAAAAACAACTTTGATGGAGAACACCGCGACGGGGGCGGCAGCTTTGGTGGGACAGAGGACTGTGCATGTGGCACCCAGTGTCATGCCATTCAACATGCATTTGCGACATGGTCTAGGCCTGCAGCTTTGGTAACTTCAATAAGGCCGAGGGCCGCGCAGGTAGTGCCAGGTATCACACTGAGCGACATGTGTTTGGGTTGCAGCCTGGAGAGTTTTATTGACTCCATCCCGCCGATGCGAGTGGGACTGAACTTCGGTGGGATTGAAGACCATGCTGAATCTAACAGCTCCGTTGAGGCAGAGGCATTTGGGAAGCAGCCCAGCCATGCAACTTACTGTGCTTTGTTGACACCCTCCCAAGGATGGCCCCCTTTTGCCGACTCCCTCCCTCCATAGATGGAGGGGACTGAGCTTCGGTCAGACTATGTATGGAGATGGCAGCTGGTGGCAGCGGCATACTGTGTCCAGGTGAGTGGGGATGTCCCCAGGTGGAATTGGGCGAACCCCCAGAGGTGGAGGGGAAAACAGAGTATGGATGAGGACACTGCTTGATCCATGAGTCGTGGTTCTTTGCTGGTGTGGAGATGGGTGCTTCCAGATCAGGGAATGGTAAAGTCTTGGGACCCACATGAGGACATGACGACTGGTGGCGGCAGACCGGACGGATGGACGGATGCGCACGCACGCACACATGCACACCTGGTAGGTCTTCGTTCCACCTTCTGAAACCCACACGTGTGGAGATAGCAACCAACAAAACTTGCGCACACGTACATGCACACGTGTGTGCAAGCAAACACACACGCACGCACGCACGCACAACGTTTTTATGAATTGCACAGTATTGGCTATTCCTAAAATGTAACACAATAAAGATTGCTGTAAATGATGTGAATTTCACAAAATTCTATACTATGTTCAACCTTATTTAAATTGTAAACCTCAAAACATAGTTTCCTTCCTTAAAGTAAGAAGCTTAACCTGAAAGCAACTGACTGTTTCCCGACCACACAGATCTGTTGCTGGTGAAAGTTAGTACTGATCTGCATTGGCGAATAAATGGACCAAGGATGGAACCCACAGGACGTTTGAAGTATTCTAACCTCCGTGGGATGCAAGGAGAAGTTGATGTTTTGGGCATCAACCCTCCATCGGAGCAAACTTTTGGGGAATTTTTTTTCTTTACTTTTGCTCCAAGGACGGTTTAAAATCCTGAAAACGTCATCTTCTTACTTCCAATGGTGGTGAGCAAACTTAAATCAACGTTCTATTGATTTCACCCATTAAATATTCGTTTTAATTTCACTTGCTTGAAAGATTCACTGAAAGAGCTAGGTTAAAACGTCACTCATTTATGTTGTTTTTGAAACCCCAAGCACCCAAAGTGTTGGTGAAGTTTTAATCAAACTTTCAAAGATGAAGTTTATATTTTGATGAACAAAGTAAACTAAGCTTTATGCTTTGGATGACACCAAATGTAACAGATTTCAATTACATTTTACATAGGTAAAAGTTTGTGAAAATTGTTTTTTGTAAAGCAAAGTGCGATTGTAATATAGCTCAATTGAACACATTGAACAGACCTTCTGGGTCCAATCAGTGCATAATTTTCAACACCATAGATTTGCTGATCTTAAGTCAAACGGTATAGTTAGCATATAAAATGTCATCGTGATTACTCGCAGAGCGATGCAGCAAGAACAGCAGTTCAAGGTAAATAGGAGTAAGACACATCTTTTTATCACGACTCATGAGCAGTAATGCTTTCTCTCAACACTCACTTTAAGTGCAGAGTTGTATGTCCTGAATTCATCTTTAACAGCTCAAAAGGTCCACAGAATCATAAATACCATGTTTTGTTGTTCGGTGTTCTTTTCTTGAATAAATATCTTGAAAGGAGGATTTTAATGTTATTTGGTGCCCTTTTATGCTTAATTGGCCACCCCCCCCCCCAAAAAAAGCGTTTGATTGGCACCGCCCCTCCCATGACATCATCTCAACCTTGAGTTCATACATATATGGTCTGGCAGCATCTTATACGTAATTTTGACTGTCCTCATAATCTGGGGATTCTTGATCAGAAAATTATTCATCAAATTGACTTTGACAAGTCTCAAGCGAGTTGGGCGGCCATTATTAATTGCGTGCTGACAATCTTTCCCTCAATTATGTAATGGCAGTTCATGTGGAATTTCTAGGGGCGATACCTGGTGGGATTGCTTTTTTAAAATGCAACACCTCAAAAAAATTATTGGAATTAAAAAATACATTCAGGTTGGTTTATTACTTTAAAAAACATCAATGTAATCACATTAAAAAAAATTTTTTTTGAAAATTCCAATTCTATGGACCTTTAAACATGTTTGATCAATAGATGTGACCCGAGGCTATAATAACAACAACTTTTTCTCATTTACACATGGGCATACCTGCAGGAAGGAGAGATCAAAGTCCTGATCAATGAACGTAATCTCAAGGTTTCCCCGAACGAGCTCGCAGTTCAAGTACCGCTTGCGCAGATTTTGGTAGTGCTTGCTGAGATCTCTGATACGACTCAGCTTGTTGTCAGTTCCGAGGCAATCTGAGTAGAAACAAGTGAAATCCTTCAATACAGCGCGTGTGGTGAAGCAAATGAGTACACTAATGTTAAAATTATGCCAAATTTATGCTTTTTCAGTTGAAAAACAATTAAAAAGCGTACTTAATATTTTAAATGTAAAAATCTTGTTATTATTGTGATAAGCTCCTTTATATATAACAGAAGGAATGAAATCGTTCGATACGCGTGGCAGGGGCCGCAAAAGAATGATGAAAAAAAATAATAATCATAAAGTTAATGTACAGACAAACAAATGATGAGTAAAATGTAAGCTTTGCTGATGAAAAGATGAAAGCAAAGCTAAAATATTTGTTGAGCAAAACATTGAAACATAGTGGTTACACCAACTACATAATATTAGTTATATTGTTATTATATAAAATATAGAAACACATTTTGAATTTAAGCATATTTAATTTTTGCATATTTGAATGTACAGTACAAAGTTATGAAAATAATTCAACATGTCCCTGGTTGAAAGAACCACTTATCACTTTGCCACCAATATCTGCCATAATTGTAAGTAAATTTCAACTACTAATGCATGACGAAACACTTGTTTATTGCTAATATTAAAGAGAATGATGGCATAAGAAGAACTTAGCTTTCAGCGTTCGGCGCGAAATGCCATGGTGGGCGGAAATGACGTCTTTTGTTCTTCGTACATGAGAGGGGAGCGTTTCTTGGTTTTTTTTCCGTCAAGCAATAAATTCAATGGTTTTCACATATAAACACATTAGTTTCACAAATTTCCATTGAAATACTCGGGTATTTCCGTCAATTGTCGCCATTTCCATCTAGGTTACGCACTGCCATCTACCGGACCGTCGTCATTGGCTGTCACTTGAGGCGCGGTGGGGGGGGGGGGACACCGGAGACATGGTAGACACCGGGGACATTTCAAACTCAGTGCAATTGTATACCAGCGCACGCGCTGTAATAAGATTCATAGGAATGAACATGGCCACGTTAGACTTGTCCCTCATCAAATCTGAAGCACATATTACATTTCCTGAATAAATTCATGCATGAGGCTTGTGTGAAAAAAAAATTCTCACTCAACCCAAGACTCCAACCCAAGGACCTCATCACCAACACGTCAACAGCCCACTGAGCTTTTGAGTCTTCAGGATAACCGCAGGAATTTCTCACACCAACACTTTAGGCAGACCCTAAATGTGCATATGTGCTATTCATTGTACTCGACACGTAAATCAATGTGTGTTTGTGTGTATACTTCACGACCCAATCACGTCTCTCACCCGTAATTGGAGGGAATAGCCAATCGGCTCTCACCTGATTACCCCAGGTGGATGGGATTATAAATAAATTAACCGCCAAGCACTTCTAGCCAAGGAAGGCTGCATGAAGCAACCAGGAAAAGCTACGTAAAGTAAGCCCTTTACCATTTCAAACCCTACCCAGGTTCCTTTACATGTAGCACATACCCAAGAACTCCAATGTTCCATGCCCTCTCAGCCGACGGACCGGTTTCATCGCTTATTGACGAGTCATCAGCAACAGCGTAGATCTAAACATGCACCCATTGAGGCTCCCAAGCATGTACCACGTGAAATGTCAATATTGGTCAACATATAAATAACAAGACCCAATCACGTCTCTCACCCATAATTGGAGGGAATAACCAATCAGCTCTCACCTAATCGATTACCCCCAAGTGGCCAAGATCAATTGATGAGATGATCGATTTGACAAAGGGCTTATTTTTGTGTAGCTTTTATTGGTTGCTTTCCGGAGCTTTCTTTGGCTGGAAGAGAATGTGGGTCAATTTATGGAAATCCCAGTTACCTGGGGTAATTGATTAGGTAAGGCACGGCACTGCTATTGCAGGAATCATTCAATATTTGGTAAATAACTTTAACAACTTTGAATCATTTATTGTTTAGATCAAGGTATATACCAGAAACGGTGGCAAAATGGCCTGTTCGCTTTGAGTCTGGGAAGTTAATGGTTCGATTCTGACCTTGGAAAAAAAATTCATACAAAAACCTTATTAAAAAATGGTACATACTGCTTCCTTGCTTGGCTGCTCAGCAGTTAAAAGGATAGAGCAACAGACAAACCACCGAGGTTGGCATGCATGGGAAGGAGGACGTTTCACCTTAATTGCCCCACCGAGTGTTGAGAAAATTGATGTCATGAAGATGGTGTTGCTGGTACCTGAAGTGCTCTGGGAAGTGATGTCACTTCCCCCAAGCTTAATGACCACGTTTGTTTGAAATAAAGTCCGGTGTTGTCTGAAGTATTTGGCTGCAGGTGTGTGTGATTTGTGTTACAGCTCCTCCATGAGCCTCAGACCAGGTAGAGGAAAAAAGGTTGAAAAATAAACAAATAAATAAATAAAAATGCACATTTCATGAAAATGTTCACCATAAAACCAAACAACTATTTTGGTAGTTATTAAAGCATGAGTCACATTTGCTCTACGGCTAGGATACGGCGGCCGTACCCCCCCAAATTGACAGAAACGTGCGGCGGCCGCAGAGTTTCTGAGGTGGCCTCAGGGTGGCCCTACGCCGTATGGCTATCTTTTACAGGCCGTAGGGGTCTCCGTGGAATTAAAGCGCGGAGTTATAACTTTTTTCATTTCTAGGTTGGCCGTAGCAATTCGACAAGCCGTAGCCATGACGTAGATGTTCCACGTCGACCTACGTAGGGCGTACAGTGGGCTTGCGTTATTCGTGCGGCTGTTGTAGGCTCTTATCAATGAAAAATGAATTTTGCCAACTCCCCAAAAATTACAAAAAAATTAAAAAAAAAAAATAAATAAATTACGTTCGCCTTAGGGCCCCCCTGCGGTCGCCTTGCGGGCACCTTGAGGCTACCTTGCGTCTGCCTTGAAAATTCTATGGCCGCCACAGGGCCGCCCTAAGGTCACCGTGCGACATCAAATCAAAGACCGTACGGCACCCCCACGTTTTCGGTCTCCACAATTTCTAAATACCCCGTGCGGCTACCCGAAAAATAAAAACATATGTGACTGCTACATTGTGTGACCGTGGAAATACTGCGGCCGCCCTATAATTGCTAGTGGCCGTAGATTTTTTAGACCCTACGGCCGCCGAGCCAAATGTGACTGAAGCATTACCAACACTACATCAATTCAATGTGTGTTTGTTTTCTTGGGGGTGGTTGAACACAGTTATATGGTGAGGAATTAACAAACACCAACAACAGAGCCACGTTTTTCGATATCCTCTCACAGACATCACAAATGGACATTGTACACAACCAGCGATCCATACCTAAGCTATCATCCAGTCTTCCCAATATCCATGTAGCCTACATCTCCAACCTATACCTCGACCAACATCAATAATCCTTGATCATTTGACAATTTTTAGATAAAGCAGCCAATTAGTGTTAATATTTAATTTGACAAAAATTAGAGAAAAGAAAAATGACTGGATGAATTTAAAAAGGGCCAATTCGTTAATAATTATATCAGTGAATCAGTTGAAATCTGAGTGCATGTAGCTCCCATGATCAATATTGTCTCACAAAAGGTGTTATCAAGTATCTCGTTTAATTACGGCGGACGGAGGTTACGTTTTCACCTTGTCTGTCCGTCCGTGAGCAGGACGTCTCAAAAAGTTATGGACGGATTCAGTCGAAACTTTGTGGACAAATCGGATGCATGACGGGCAAATCGATTCGATTTTGGTGACCATCCCGATCCGGGTCGTATAATTTTTCAAGTAATTCTTCACACTTGAGAGATATGGACAAAAACGATATCCAGCACAAGATCTCAAAACTTGGTGAATGAGTATGTTAGGTGACAAGAACAAGCCGATTAGGTTTTGGTTCAGGTCCGGTTGCAGATCCTGCCCATCAATGGGGGTACTCAATGTAAACTGTTGAGCATGGCGGAGATACAGACTCTACCGAGCGCTGTTCTAGTTTCAGTTTTAAACTTGTTTTTTTTTCTCGAAAGATCTTCTTCTTACAGAGACTTAATCCCACACCAAATCACCTGACTTCATTCACTGAGGTCTGCAACATTTCAATGGAATCATCCCTTGGCTACCTGTACTTGATTCCAACAATTACTGTAGTTCAGCTTCTCCAGTTGTAATTGACCAGACCCGGTGGTATAATGTTTATGGTGTGCAGTCCGAGTCAAAGAAGTCGGTGGTTCAAACCCCGGCAGAATCAGAGATTTTAACCAGAGAGTTGGTGTCAAAGCCACCCAATGCTCGCCTGTTTATACATTTATCGTTTTTAAAAGACTAGTCCAATAATATTTTTTATAAAGCATTGCAGTGAAGTCTGATCCAAATAATTTAAAAGCAATATATGTATTTGTATATTGTAATCAGTAAAAATAGTTTGGTAGATAAAAACATTAGAAAGGAAATAACTTGCACCAAAAACTTTAACATTTTCATGCTGACGCTGCGTGACGCTCATGCCGGGGTATCGCTATAGCTCTCTGTTCTTCGAACCAGGCAAGCTAAAAATGGTAGGAGCTGCTGGCTTCCTTGCTCGACTCGGCATATAAAAAGGATAGAGCACGGACAAGCAACGCTGGGAATGCAATGGCAAAGCACCCAGTACAACTGTTGCCAAGAAACTGCTTCGGCAACACCAATACTCTGTAAAGAGTACGGTACATCAGAATCGAATCAAAGTTGTAATTGGGAATTAAGCAAAATATTGTTTTCTTCCAGGAAAGAATGAATGACTTTTCCATAGCAACAAAATTAGGCTATTTTTTTATTTTTTGGCTCAAATTAATTATTCTATATTTTAAAGGTCCAATTTAAAACCACACAGTTGTCTGTAAAAAAAAAAAAACAGTATTCAGTGTGTTTGTGGGAAAACTACACCGACACACAAAGAACCATATTGGGGTGAAAGAGCACCGCTCAGATGTGCTGCTTGACATGGTGGGTGAGCAAACAAGAGTTTTATTGCGGAACTCGTAAAGCAAACCTGCCGGTAACTCTTGACATATAAATTGGTAGCAATTTTTAACAGCCCCAAAAATGACCCCCCCTCCCGCCCCCTTGCAACTTAATCAAGGTCTCTCGATATATGATCACTCGGTGTACTGAATGTGAAGATGCCTTGCCATTACACATCTCATTGGACATGTGAGTGCTGTGACACGATGGAGCAGAAGAAGTGGCACACTTACCTCTGGAAATATCTGGATGTCTCGGTTGGATTCCCACCCCGGCGATGAACCGTCAGATTGGTAGATCGCACGTAGGACGTTGCATCACAGACCGAGCCATCCATTGAATGGATGTTAAGCCATGTGTCCTATCTTCAAGAATCATCAGTGATTGTTCAAGATTCCACAGTGTCTTTTGGTATACCAGGCGAGTTATCGCCATGACCTGACCAGGGACACCGACTGCACCTGCGGTACAGCCACAGCCACGTTCCTTTGCAATGATACAATCAAGTCCCGTGCAACACACTAAAGAACACGAAGGTGATGCTCGATTTGCATCAGGGAGTTATTTTAATCATGGACGCACACTGTGGAGTAAAGCCAGATGTAAAAACAAACAAACAAGTTTCTTTCATTAAAGCCACCTAGGAGAGAAGTTAGCAGAACTCCTTCATTTGTTTTGCAATTGCGTGTTTGCAATAGCCTTGCTCGTGTGTCATGATCATTTACTTGAAATTTTATTTAATTAAAGAGATTGATTAATACGTGTAAGCACAAAAATGTATGGTGGTCACACAAAAGGTACAACAACACAAAAGTTCCAAGTGCGCAGTAAATCAATCTCTTTAATTGTACATGTACAGTAGTTGTCCCGAGAGTTGAGTGGAATTTGAACCCGCAATCTTTACGACGATCAAAGTAAATACGTAGAATTTTTTTTTTTTTATCACTAGAACTTGGAGCACAGGTTTGTTTTGTCACACTCTCACTCTGAACATGAAGTCACAATTTAACTCGAGTCAACAGCTGACCATATCTAACCCGCCATCTGTGTCTGGAAATTTGATGGATTGCCGTGCAAGCTCAGACAGTTGTATGTTGTAATAGCAGTCCATTGTGCTGCCTCCCTATAAGAAAGATCCATGCTATATACCTCAAAGGTTGGCAATAATGGTGCACTTGGTGCCGCATGCGTACGTGCGGTTCCGAATGCCAGCATTGTGCACATTTTCAATCGCAGGGCTACATGGCAAGAGACTTACTGTGAAGGCTGAATTGCTTACAAAGTAAATATAAAAAGCAATAACAAAAGTAACAACAACAACCAGATGAAACATCATGGATCAACTCCACGGAAGGTGGGACTAGGCCACACGTTGGCATCTAAAATCGAGCGATATCAAACAAACAATTCATATACAGTATGAGATGTGGATCTCAATCTATGGTTACTTTCCTATTGTTCTCTTTACAAGTTATTAAATGATCACAAAGAGGAAGGAAAATATACTAAGCAATGGAAGGAGAATAAGGTTAGAAACATGAGATCAAACACCATAAGTGGAAAGGGGCTGGCAGGATGCTCTAGAGTTACGTACAGTCACCTCTAAGCTATGTAGCCTGGGTTTGAATCCTCACCCAGTTGTAAACTGTCATCCCATTGCATCACAGGAAGAGTGATTCATCAATGTGTGTGTGCCGTCCATCGGATGGACGTTAAAGATCTGACGGGTGTCCTTCAGGAAGAGTAGATGAGCTATCGCTGGCACTCTGAACAAATTACAAATTCCTGCCATGACTTCCTGAGTTGGAATGGCGACTCAACCAGGATTGCAGCCGAGCAACTGCCTTAGAAACACAAGCACTCTGTATAGAACATGGGACATGACGATGATGAACACCACCCTTTTTTTTATTATTCAAAATTTGAATAAAAGTGCAATAAAACAAGATAGGTTTAACAAAAGAAAAGAAAATAAAGTTTTTGAATAAAGATTTTTTTGAGCCTTTTCAAGCCGGAGCTCAGCAATGTGCATTTGGCCGTACATCCATAATTTCATGTAATTTCAGGAAGCAAATTGAAATATAAATACAAACTGCTCACACGACTCTCGAGTCACGCTGTGACATCGTCAAACCCCACTCGATTTATGAATTGTGTTGTGACAAGTTTCCACAATGGAGTCGGGGTTTACCCTCCAAATGTCAAACATGAGCGAACGAGTTTGTCTCCGTGAAGGCAAGTGTGACAGACGCGTCACTGTAACGCAATCTTTATTGTGCGGTGCCTCTGTTGGTGCGTCTGAGTGTCATGTTGGGAACCTTTTCATTCCGCATGACATGTTAACCATTATATACAAGGATTGCGTGCAAGGATTTCTGTCATAGCAAGAAACCAGCAAAGTTTTTGTTCAGGGTAAGTTGTGAAACAGGCAAATCTCAGATCAGAACTTGTCCTGCAACTACGACACAGACTGCAGCTTGTTCCTGCTTACAAGGCAAAGCATAAATCAGATAAAATAAAGCACTATTTCCAGGTTTATTCTTGGTTACAATGAACCGTCATTGTGACTACTCACTGAGATGAGAGTTGGGTGGACCATTAAAATCCAGAGAGCAAGAGACGGTCAAGGAGAGTACCGCAACAAAGGATCACCAATCTGACTTGACTGACAGATTTACATCTCTTCCCCAATCTTAAGGAATATCTTCCTGGAGAACATTTTTTTTCTTCTTCAAACGATGATATCAAGGCCGCTATGAAGTTCTGGCTAAGTCAGCAGGGCGACAGTTCTATCATGACGGCATCAGATGTACATACATGTGCAGTAAAACAAAAGCCATAATTTATGTAGAAAAGACTATAAGTGGTTGTAAAAATGAAACGAAACCACTGTATAATAGACAAGGGTTGTAATTATATTGTCAAATGCCATATTCACCATCCAAGAAACTCGACAATGTGACTGATGCCTGTTGGCTATTTTGTGACCAACACTTGTATAAAAGTAATGAATCTTTGTAATTAGTGCGGTAAATGAATTATGAGACTATCCCCAAATAAAAATTACAATAGCATGACTCGTTTGGGGAAATTGGTATCCTTTGTTCATTGCAACTCTAAAAGTAAGGTGTGGGCAATGACATCATACAATCACGACAGGTAGGTGCAGCGCATTCTTTTCTGGACATGTCAGAACACAAATCACCATTCTTCATTCCAGAAAAAACCCACACGCAGCCTCACAATTATCCTTACCTTCTCATCTTTCTATAAACACTGGGGCTGTTGCTGATAGCTCAGTGCATACAAAAGACCATCAGGTTTATCGCTATTACAATAATGGAAATTAATGAGATGTACAGTCAAATATCAAGAACTGTAACACAAGTTATATCGTGCTCAGCTAAAGAACTAGAGTTTTTGAGGATAAAATGTGCTTGGTGAATAGTATCAGTGCAGCAGATTTAGTTAATCTGAACTTTCAAAATGCTTTAATGAAGGTTTGACATTGAAGGTTATGAGGTAGGGTACGGAGGTGGTAAAGGCAGGGTTGCAGATGAGATAGAAGAATAACTTGGAACAGGGGTAAAGAAAGGGATGTCAGCAGGTCCAGGGAAATTGGGGACTATTCCTTAAAGACGATCTTTGACCTGTTTTGTCTTTCCCAGGAATTTTCAAATTTTTTATGATTCCGTGTGTGTCTCTCTCTCTATCGAGTGCAGCCTGTGGCTGCTGGTTACATCATTGGTTGGGACGCAGCTATGCCGCTGATGCAGTGTCCCCCTTACCAGTACACTGGTGCTCATTTTGCCGACCTCGGAAGGATGACAGGCTGAGTCACCTCCTGGTGTATTTTAATTCAGCGGCCAACGGGGCTTGAACTCAGGACCCAAGGATCCCAAGCCGCCACCCTAACCACTAAGCCAACACCAGGCTGCTCCGTGTGTGTGTGTGTGTGTGTATATGTATATATATGATACATACATACACACACACACAATATACGGTGTTCAAAACATAAGGAACACCTGCTCTTTCCATGAAATACACCGATTGGGTGAATCCATGTGAAAGCTATGATCCTTCATTATTTGCACCTGTCAAAACCACTTCAATCAGTGGAGTGAAGGGGAGAGATGGGTTAAAGAAGGATTTTTAAGTCTCAAGACAATTGAGACATGGGTTGTATGTATGCGTGTGTGCGTGTGCAAGGTCAATCCTAAAGATTGAAGTGCCTTTCAACGAGGTATGGTAGTAGGTCCCAGGCGCACCATTTTGAGTGTCAAGAACTGCAACGCTGGTGGGTTTTTCATGCTCAACATTTTCCCGTGTGCATCAGAATGGCACCACCCAAAGGACATCCAGCCAACGGCAGGCCAGTGGTCGAAAATGGCTCATTGATGAAATTGGCCAAAGGAGGCTGACAAGAATTGTGCAGAGCAACAGATAGGCTACAGTTAATCAACTGACAGTCCGGTCGAACATTGGTGCCAGAAGACCCATAAAAGAATGCTCAACTCGTCGTACCTTGACATGAATGGGGTATGGCAGCCGATAACTTTTCAGAGTTCCACTTCTTTCAGCAAAAAACAAGAACCTGCGGTTGCAATGGGCTATGGAATGAAAACACTGGACACTGGAGGATTGGAAAAAACATTGCCTAGTCTGATGAATCCCGGTTCCTGCTATTTTCATGCCGATGGAAGAACTAGGGTGTGGAGAAAACCACATGAGTACATGCATCCCTTCATGGCAGGAGTGTATCCATCTGTGAATGGATTTCTTCAGCAGGATAATGCCCCATGCCACAAGGATAGGATTGTCCAGGAATGGTTCCACGAACATGAGAGTGAATTCAGCTTACTGCAGTGGCCTGCCCAGTCACAAGTTCTCAATCCAATTGAGCATCTGTTGGATGAGATGGAACGAGCTATTCGGAGTAGGGATCCACTACCAGCCAACTTGACAACTGTGGGAAGCATTGGCATCAAAGTGGGCCAACATACCTATGGGACGCTTTTGACACTTTGAAGAGTCAATGACCCGACAAATTGAGGCTGTTCCAAGAGCAAAAGTGGGTGAAACTCAATATTAGGAAGGTGGTCCTAATATTTTGAACACGAGTATCTTCTTCTTCTTCTTTCGGCTGCTCCCGTTAGGGTCGCCACAGCGGATCACTCGTTATGATCCGCATACTGCTTGGCATAGGTTTTACGCCAGATGCCCTTCCTGACGCAAACCTGGTCGCCTCTTATGACACAGGAATAAGGATTGGGTTTCGCCATTATCCGGGCGCCCTACACCCTCTCATAGCGTGGCCCAGCGCAGAGCTCCCGGTCCTCAAGCGATCCTCCAACCCAAGCCTCCGATAGCCGGATTACCGGCGCACGCCACTACGCCCGGTCTTTGTACACCGAGTAATATATATACACACCTACATAAATGAAGGCATGTTGAAGAGTAATGCCTCGTATCATTTTCTCCAAAACAGGTAAAGACATTCAAATGAAACAAAGTTCAAGTCCGCGCACTAGTTCTTCCTGCCACTGAGTGCAAAGTTTCCTGATTCTGGCACGAGATGTCTCCGTGCGATGAAAAACAAGATGGCAGAAGGAGGCATGGCAGGATCAGTGCTGTAAAACGTGAAGCGCTGGAGATGAGAGTTGGGATGACTGGGAGATTACAGTTGGGTGCACCATTACAATCTTGAGAGCAAGAGTCAATGGAGTACCACAACAAAGGATCACCAGCCCCAACTTGGCTCTGTGATATTTTCATCTCTTCCCCAAACTTATGGAACACCTTCCTGGAGAACATTTTTCTTCTCATTTTTTTTTTTCCTGAATGATAGCCAGCACTTCGTAGTTGTCTTGACAAGTCAGCAGGATGCACAATTCTATTGTGAAAGCATCACAAATCTACTCAAACAGTAGAAGTGTGTGGACTGAAATGGCAATTCTGTTGAGAAATAAATTTGCACCATGCACGATAGAATTTAGACTGATGTTAGTATGTCTTATTTCATTTGAATAGCTTTACCCGTTTTGGAGAAAAAGAATGAAAGGCATTATTTTTTAACATGCCCTCATAAACTACACAAAAAATGTTTTCTTGCGTCAGTAAAATATCAGAAAAGGAAAGATGAAGATTGAAGAATTCACTGCGAATGGAGAAAATAACAGCCAATATTTCGGGCATAAGCCCTTATTGACGAATTGAGGAACTCAAACATCTGATGCAATAATAGAGTCCAATGAATCAAATGCATGCATCATAATTATTGGTAGGTGCATGAATAATTAATCCCATGACGTATTGGGATTAGGACAAATATATATATATATATATGACCACTGGACCTGCAGCTTATCTGGGCCCTGGCTTAATGTTGGAACCCAAATTTGGTAGCATTCTGACTGGTGGGTCTGGAGAAGAAGATTTTTGAAGGAATTTATGGAAATTTTCCCAAAAATTTAATAAGTCTGCTATTTTAACAAACTTCCGGTTACATGATCGGTATGACCTCCGTATTTCATCATCACGATCCTGTCCTAATGCTGTAACCCAGATTTGGTAGCATTCTGGCTGGTAGGTCTGGAGAAGAATATTTTTGAATACATTTATTAGGTCGGCCATTTTGACCTACTTGAAGTCAAGTGACCAAAATGAGCTTTGCAATCCCCGTTACCAGCCGGGAGTGGAACGTTGCTGCCAAATTTCAGCCAGATCGGCCCTGCGGTTTGGCTGGCCAAGTCAAAATCGGTACGGACGGACGGTGCACGATAGCAATACCTTATCTGGAATTCCAATTCCAGATAAGCTAAAAACCCAGAACGTACCATCAATTCCTTGGGGACATATAGTACCCAACTGAAAAAATAAATAAATAAATAAATAATACAAAAAAACCCCAAAAAACCAAAACAAACAAACCTCATTTCTTGAGTTTGCATGTGAAAAGTATCCGAATTGCTACAAATACATCACAATCTCAGAAATGAAGAATATGGTGTGGAATTTTTGCACGATGGAGGATGAAATGATTCATACATCAGGTATGAATGAGAATTGGTCAACTTGTAATAATCACCTGTGCTGAATAGATGTTGATGTCGAAGAAATTCACACTGGTATCAGAAATGACAAAGTATACTGGAGAAAAGGATGATAGATTGTTGACACAATTTAAAAGTCTTGCACATCACCCCAAAAATAAGTCATCACTGCGATGGAATCATCAATATAACGTTTCAGAAGGATTGGTGGAGAACCCTCGTAGCTGTTAATCATCTTTTTGTCGATGTAACCGGCAAAGCACACACACATAAGAGGGTCCCATTTTCGTTTCCATGGCTACTCTTTGTTATTTTATAAATATATTCCCCAAACTTGAAAGAAGATAGGTTGAGGACAAATCCAGGCAATCTTAAGACGGCGGTGACACCGAGTCTGGTGTCACAAGGATGATGCTCCAAAAATATTTTTGCAGAGTTTCCAATCCCTCATATGAAGGGATGTTAGAATAGAAAGAATAAGTATCCAGGTGAAAAGAAAATGCCCATTTTCCCCATTCTTGAAAAGACGAATCCATTCAGAGGTATCCTTCACCCAAGTCGGCAACAAAGTGACAAATGGTGCCAGAATTCTATCGAGGTACTTGCCTATACATTCTGCGGGGTAGTTGCAGGTGGATACAATCAGACGACAAAGTGTATTGGGTTTATGAATCTTGAGAAGTAAATAATTTGCACACTGGGGGTTATCCCGGATAAGATTGGAAGGCGAATCTCCTTTAATGATGAAATACATTTCACCGAATTGGAAATTATATAATGCTGTTCCAAAGTGGGATCCGATTCAACAGGTTAAAAAAAAAAAAATACTCCCATCTGAAAGCTGTTAACCTTGCTCCCTGCTCATACAGATTACATCTCCATACAACAACAGCACCACCTTTATCAGCAGATTTTATCATGCATTTCTTGTTATCATGAAGAGCTGGAATGATCTCATGTTCTTGCTCGGAGATGTTATGTTTAACACCGACATCAGATTTCAGGATGCCACTACATTAAATACAAGGAGGTTACCCACGTTTCTGGTGGATGCAGAAGGTGAATTTCAAGTGGAGTACATTCAATCTTCACTGAAACTAAATATGTGTTCATCCCACAAAGTTTGCTTGGGATTGGCCCAGTGATCTCGTAGTAGTTAGATAAGGAACATACACGTGCACACTTAGTTTTCTGGTTTATTTACATACATAGCTTTGGAGGTATGGACTTTAAAAATAAATTTTAAAAATGAGGTGTTGGAGGCTTTGATAAATAACACAAAAATCCTCACTTTCATGCAATTTATTTATAACAAAACATATAATTAATTACTGCTTCACCAAAAGTTTGGTGCAAGCTTTAGGAACTGACTATCTTTCGACGAGCGTGGATCAGCTCGCTACGCTCGCCTCTCCGCACGTCGTTGCAGAGATTGATGTCACAGATTTGCTGTGTGTCATGATTTTAATAAATCATAATTCAAACATTTCTTTTGTCCAAATTTATTGATAATATTGGTGATATATTTATTTGAAATTAATTTGTAATCGAAAAAGTAGTCTAAATGGTCAAAGGTCTAAGCTGTCTAATCCACCTGAAGGGGGAAAGGAGCCTAAATGGTGTTAAGGTCGAAGGGGTCTTAAGGGTTTTATGGGGTTTTTTTTAAGGTTCTTCAACAGCCAAAGGGGTCTCAGCAGTCCAGAGTCGAAAGGGACATTGCAGTAATACACAACTAATAGACATGTGTGTGACGTCAGGGTGCAACTGACGTTCAAGCAGTATGAAATCAACAGTCACACGGCTTCACTGTGAAAGGAACATTCCAATAGCATGAAATTTATAGACCTTGGTGGAGTCTGCAACCAACATTCAAACAGGATGTGATTAATAGGCATAAAGTCTTCACGGACAATGCTTTTCGTTTATACATGAAAATATCAGAGGTTACCCGGCGTTGCCCGGGTGTTACCAAACAAAGTAGTGGAATAAAAGTATTCAATTGAAGTCAATGACGACATACGTGGTGACGCCTATTATAAACAAGGACAAATGTGTCCAAGAGCCGTGTCCTAAAGGTTTTGTCTTCACCAGAAGAAGAACAAGAACAAGAAGGAGCGACGAAGAAGAAGAAAAAAAAAATAACTTCCGATATTTCGTCACGTGCCTTGATT
The DNA here is from genome assembly GCA_035128595.1 of Eptatretus atami. Classification (NCBI taxonomy): domain Eukaryota; kingdom Metazoa; phylum Chordata; class Myxini; order Myxiniformes; family Myxinidae; genus Eptatretus; species Eptatretus atami. Next base: position 21,262,588 of record CM068956.1, on the reverse strand, counting down.
GAGCCATAGCGAGACCCGTCATGGACGATCGTCGTTCATGACGAGAAAATAGTGTATTACGAAATTACAACACATTAAATGGAATAATCTTTAAATAGTAACGTGAACTTTTCGAAACTTTAAAGCAAATGTCCGAATATATTTAAAAGTTCATGATGGACGCTCTCAAAAGGCACCCTCAATGCGAGGATGTGTACAGGTGTTTAGTATATAAAAGAGCCGAGTCCTAAAGGTTTTGTCTGAAGAACAAGAAGAACAAGAAGAACAAGAAGAACGCGGAGCTCTCTTAGAGCCACGTCTCGCTTATGCAGACGCAGGCTAAAAATATTTGCAAGGCAATGTTATAAATCAGCAGCGATACTGAAATGGGGGTCAAAATAGGAGAACTTGGAAGTATTCAACAAAAGTCAATGACATCATACGCAGAAATGCCTTTAACCTTTAACCTTTACACATTAGGCAACGAACGTCGCATGTGAAACTGCCATGATTGCCTTTGTGGTAGTTTGTTTATTTATTTAAAAGACATCACTGCATATGACGTCATTGACGGTGCAATTTTGACCCCCATTTCAGTATCACTGATGCCAGGCCAGCGTTGCCCCGGGAATTATAATTAGAAGAAAGAAAGAAAAAATCCTGATGATTTGCATCATACGAAACAACTCAGATTTAAGACCAACATATATTACATTGCATCGTGCATTCTTACCTGAATAAAAGAAGAAAAAAAAATAGTTCAAGAGTAATTTCACATGCATTTTATAGATGTCTTATGTTGCAGGAGTTTAAACATAAAGTAATCATTTTGCAAGTAACAGTCATTGTTCCAATGCCTGTAAAATTCTAGTGAACAAAAATCGAGTTACAAGTTACACGTCACCGTCAGTCTAAATGGTCACCGGTCTCAGCTGTCTAATCTGTCTGAAGTGTGCAAGGGGTATAAATGGGGTTAAGGTCATGCACGATTAGACAGGTCAGTGATTATTGGCCAGAAAAACCTGGAATGAAACATCAATTCCTTGGAGGTGTATAGTGACTTTCTCCTCCAAACGCTTTCGATCCAAAATACTGTAAAATGCACATTAATCACACACATCTGGAAATTATCTTTAGTACATGTTTTCCACCTCAAGCTACACGTTGGCATTCTCTCAACCACGTCCTGCTCTGCAAAACGTTTGTTTGTTTGTTTTTGTCCTTATTGCATATCGGTTACAAACATTTTCAAGGTCACATCAGGTCCTAGTTTTTGATTGGTTCGTCCTTTCTCCTTTTGACTCGTAGTTTTGCCACAAGGAGTTCATGGTCCATCCCACAGTCTGCACCTGGCAGATTTGTCCCCACAATCTGTCCGATTTCTAAGATCCGCTCCCATGGTACATTTTGGATCCCAAGTCCATGCTTTCTTTCAATCCCTGGTGCTCCTGCTTCTCCAAGTTTTGCATTATAGTCTCCCATAATAATAATAAAACATCTCCTTTAGACACAAATTCCAAACCATCCCTGTTCTACAAGTTCCTGCAACTTTCCATAAACCCCTCCACATTTTCTTCATCTGCTCACAGAAGTTGGAGCATATATCTGAATGATGTTTTTCACTGGACGTCCTTTCAACTCCAGCGATATTAATATATCATTGGCCGAGTTTTATACTGGCAAGTAATGACACTGTTGTCTTCATATTGCATTCCTTTTACAGGTTTCCTGACCAGAAAATAACTTTGTAATCATCATATTGAAACAGTCCCAAATCAGTACATCTAAATTCACTTATCTCCAAAATTTCAGTTTTTGGGATATGGAATGCCTGGTCAAATCCACCTCGGCTGTTGAATTAATACCAGGTGGGGTTGACTCTGCCTGTCATCCTTCCGAGGTCGGCAAAATGAGTACCAGCTTGCTGGTATACTGTGTCGGAGTGGTGACCCATCCAGGATTGTACCCAATAGCCAAGGAGACTGCTTAGGCTGCACCAATGCTCCGCACAGAGTATGGTCCCAATGAATGGATGGATGGATGGATGGATTCCATGTGCAAATTTTGTGAACATTTGAGAAGCTCAGAGTTCAACTTTCAGTTCTGGGGACCTCGGCAACAGGATTTCCTTCAGGCTTGGTCCAGTTCCATTAAAATGGCCAGTCCTACTCATCGAAACACTTTGCTCTTCTGCAATCGGCCATTTGGGTGCTTTCAAATAGGGGGGGGGGGTCATCATCTGGCAGCATAGCTTTATCTCTTATTTCTGATAACGATAGTTACATAATTGTTGTGGAAATGATTCCTTGGGGGTGAATAAAATGATTACTATAGTGTAGTTATTTCCTTATCAAGTGTTTCGGATATGCATAAAAGTATGTGATATCAGATACGCATCACTATTTTGTTCAGCTAGACCATATCAACCAATCCATTGTGTTTATCTAAAATTATCAACCCGTTTGACCCTTAATTCGATGTTTCTTACCTCTGGTATCAGTCATGAATGGTCTTTTTAGTGTGTGGACAGACCATCAGTCCTTAGTTTAGGTGGATAAAGCCGCTTCAATCATCCTGCATAACCAAGCCACAGCAACAGACCTCGGGATGAGAAGTCGTGGAAAGGTCGCCCTGCCCCCAGACCAGATCTGTCGACCAATGGTGAGTGACATGGGAGGGGCATGGCACATTACCGGTGACTTGCGAGCCCGATGCGATAAAGGGGTGCGGCGTCAGAATGACATGAGTAGATGCTGGGAATGATTGCACAAGGAGGGTGGAAAAAGCTACAGAGCTGCTGCGTCAAGACCACGCCCCCACCTATCCATCCATGCCTCGATCATCCTCCTCCGAATACAGACAGCTGTGGATGGGACGCACCTGGGCTGCCATCCTGCATCGGTTCCTGCTGAATCCTGCCAGGCACAGCCGGGGTATTTATTGGCTCATCTTCCTCTTTGGTCTCTTTCGTGGAATGATCAAAGGCCTTCAAATTAGATAATTAAGGATGTGCGTTCATCACTGGTTTGTGGGCATGTATGATCAGTTAGCGTGTAAGGGGTATTATTATTATTGATATATTGTTCCTTAACGATTTGTGATTGCTCCTTCTGTTCCCTCCCCCATGCTATTCCTGTTAATAAACCAGGTAGTCTCTGGATGAATTCTGGTTGTTGTGGTGGCTTCATCTGGTAATCCCTGTGTTACGGTTGTGGGGGTAGATGGAGGAATTTGAAAGGACAGTTAGGATTCAATAGAGTTGTTTGGTCCGTGGACGTGTAGGAGACATCTCGATGTAATCAAGTAGGGAAACTGTGAGCTTAAGTTTTACGTGTTACCACACGAGGGGTGGTGCAGTCTTAATTAGATAGGGATTAAGGCCAAGTTCCACAGTATGTGATTGCCCCCATGACTTTCCCCAATTGTTTTTGTATTACAAATAGCAATGGACCATGACAACCGAGCTGCATGACCAAGTAGGAAGAAGCCCCGCCTCCAAGGGGACGGCGGGCGAAGTCACACCCCCGAAACCGATTGATGAGTGTGACATTAGTAGCAGGAGGAAGAAGAGGGCGTAGGAAGCAGGCGATCAGAGAGAGAGGAGGAACGCACGAGTGTGGAGTGAGGGACGCACGTGGTCGAGAAAGAATGTAGCTCGGAGATGGCCTGAAAGAACAGGGATTCACGGCTGGCTTTCCTTCAATGCATGAAGACTACACGATTCTCGCATTTGTGCTGAGGCAATTTGACTCGTGCACTGAGCAAGACGTTGGCCATCGACTCTTGGCTGGTCGTGCGGGATGGACTTCGGAACCCCTGCTAAGAGCGCCATTCTGCTAAGAGCATATCGGCAGGCACGATAGACGAAGAAGCTGCACGACAGTCGGTGAGCCTTTGTGCTGAATACCGCTCACGAATTGCCTGACTAACGTTCCCGCTGTGAAAAAAATGACTTGGCGTCATTTTGCGCACGTCTACACGTGCAGGATGAAGCGCCTCGATTCCAAGTTACACAAGGACCATCTCTGGACCAAGCTAAGTGCCAGAATAAAGGAAGGGTTTTCTTTGATTTCGTTTCTCCTTGTCTGTAAGTCTGTGTGTAGAGGCACCTCAATTTAGACTTTAGGATTAGTTTACCTCACGTGTTATTATGTTCTGATTCTTGTTCTTTGTAAATATTGCTATTGTCATTAAATTCCTGTGTTTATTTTAAGTTGCTGTGCCCATGTATTTGTCGTGGGGTTCGAGTATAAACCCCTTGTGCTGTGCATCCAGCTGTGCCTCCGTCGCTCCGCCGGTGCGCCACACCCCTTCCTCATGCTTATAATCTCCGATGATCAACATGCTTTCTGGTCTGACGGTGTTAACCGCCATCACCATTAATTTGGGCTGGGGGGGGGGGGTTAACTAGGAGTGCCAGGCTCCATGACACCTACTAAGGGTTGATTGGTTACTCAGAAAAAATAATAATAATAAAAAACTGGATAAGAAGAGAAATGAATAGATCAGAAAGAAAGATGGCCTCCAAAGCCAGTCTCCGACTGGGAATCCTCCGTCGTGCAAAGTCCTTCCTCAGCCCACCTGAGCTCCTGACCACTTACAAAGCTTTCGTTCGCAGCGTGATGGAGTACTGCTCTCCCCTCTCACCTTCCTCAGCTTCACGCTGTGGAAACCAAGGAATTTCGGATCATTGGCATCTCCCGCGATGAGGCCGAGTCTTTGGGCCTCCCACTCTCTCACCGCAGGCAGGTCAGTGATCTTTGTCTTCTACAGCCTCGTCCCTCCTGCTCTGTCTGCGATTTGTCCCCACCATATTTCCGCAAGGCGCTCAAGGTCCACCAAAATGTAGCCTGGTGTTGGTGTAGTGGTTAAGGTAGCGGCTTGGGATCCAAAAGGTCCTGAGTTCAAGCCCCGTTGGCCGCTTGAATTAATTACACACCAGGGGGTTGACTCAGCCTGTCATCCTTCCGAGGTCGGCGAAGTGAGTACCAGTTACTGGGCCCAGTGTATGCCCCGGTTAGAATAGTGTACCATATCGCTGTGTCGTAAGAGGCGACCAGGTTGCGGAAGGGCATCCGGCGTAAAACCTGTGCCAAATCATTATGCGGATCATAACGGATAATCCGCTGTGGAGACCCCTAACGGGAGCAGCCGAAAGAAGAAGCTCAAGGTCCACCAACAACCCCCTTCTAGTAAAACTACCAAAATCACGAATCACTGCTCACCATCACTCTTTCATTCCTCTTTTTTCCCCACCTTTGGAATAAACTCCCTCACTCTCTTCAATGCCATTTTTCCCTCCAGGCCTTCAAAACAGCTGTTCACCTCTGTTCCCCCATCCAAACCCTCGATCTTTTCTACCCCCGTTAATCCACCCCAAACCCACTTCCTTCAAATTCCCTGCTTTCCTTCCTGAAAATCCCTGTCATGTCCGTCTTATATACCCCATCCCTCTCCCTTCCACAGATCTCCTGTCTCTGTTCCCCACTGATTTGTCCTTCCCACTCCCGCCCCTCATCTCATGCCCCCTTGCTGTCCGTTGTGCGTTGACTCTCATATGAGCCTCGACAAGGTATACAACAAAAAAAATTCTGTTTTTTGATATTAGTGTGGCAATCAAAACAACCGAAAGGAAACTGACCAGATACGTAGCAAAAATGTCAAACATTCGGTGGATAAAAGAAGACAAAGAAGAACAAAATAAAATCAGGAGACTTGAAATTGAAACATGTACTGTTGTGCAAAGGCCTCAAATTGCATCGAGTAGAGCAAGCCGCACCACGTTGAAAGAGGCCTGCTTCCAGCAATGCACTAAATAGGCTGGTCGTCAAGTCGTTGAAGAATTTAAGTTTCCAAAACACAATTTGTTCAACAATGGAATTATTTTTTCTGCCTGAAATGTTGAACCTATGTGTGTGCCAAAAATAATTTTCCATTTTTTTAATTTTTTTTAAAAAGTTTCCATGTAATCAATTTAATGTCAATGCTTTCAATATGAGGTCCCAGTGAGAAAGAGAATTTCTCACGGGAAGAAGCCTTCCCTATGAATAAAATACAATGACGTGCAGAAATGTCCTCAAGCTTCCTTTTTGAAGATAAGAGTCAAACCTGTGATACTAAATTTAGTTTGATCGATGTACTGTGCGATACTCCATCACTTAATTGGCCATCAATTCTAAACTTCACAGAAAAAGATAAGATGCGTGTCATCGCAAGTCCCTCATTATCCCCTGATCCTACCCTCTCACCCTCTTCCCACACCAATTTTCCTCTCTGTATGGTATATGCTCATTCCCCTTGTTCATAATCCCTACAAGCCTCGCTTATTCCTCCCCCTCCCCACATCCTTCCGCCTTGTCCTCCATTCTCTCAAATTTATTGATTTAAAAACTCACTCCGACACTGCACAGCCACTTGCGTGAGTAGTACGTAGATGGCTTTCAGATAGCTTTCTTGCAGTTGTCAATATTGTGCACAAGTAAAAACTTGAACAAGTCAAATGCATGCATCCCCATGGATAAACAACACTCCATATCAACAATCCTAAGTCACTGACACCATACATTGCGAGGTACGTCTGCGGCAGTTGGTCAACTCGGTAACAGACAAATCAGTACAAGACCAAAGCACTGCAGAGTAACTCTTCACGTGTAAACATGACATCGAGTCAACATCAACTGCTTTCAGGAGGTCCTGGCTCTAAATTATAAAATGGGCCTCGAGGTCGTTTGTTGAAATGACAAGGTAATGATAAGGTGAAGCCGAGTCAATGCCAAAGTGCAATAAAAAGGTAAACATCTCACCGAAAGAGCTCCTTATTCAATGTCATTGCTACATGCGTTTCACACAGCAAAGAACCGACTTATTTCATATTAACACAACAGTAAAGAGCCTGTCCCTAGAATCGGTGATACATTTTCCTTGGGTTGATGGCATAAATAAATTGCTTTGCACCAAAGAGTAGAAGATTAAACTGCGGCTCAAGTTTGGTGAAGGATGGACAACAGCTCAACGATGAAATGAAACTCACATGACTCATCATGTAATTTGAAAAATTATCTTGTGAAACGCACGACATCAAATCCACGAGAAAAATAAATAAATAAATAAAAACAAATACATAAGATGGCCACGTCAAATTCATGTGTGCAAGTCTGGGGATTATGCACACTCGTCTCCGAGCTGTCTCGTCTGGGTTCGAATCTCGGTCCAACTAGAAACCGGCATCCTGGAGTTTCGCAAGCAGGGAAAGGCATCAATGTGTCTGCTGTTCCTCAGAGGGATGTTCAACTGGACGTTCCATCCTCCAGCATTAGTTGATGGACGTTAAAGATCCCACGGTGTCCTTAATGAAAAGTAGTCTAGCTGTCACCGGCACCCTGAACAGATTACAATTTCCTGTTCCAAGTTACAGGGGGCCACTGCATTAGTGACGGACTCGCACCTCATCCCACATAAAAAAAAACAAATTCTGCCAAGTGCTACCTACAAAACAAGAAGCATACAGCCGACCGAATTATAAGACAGCTTTTTATCAAAAAATGTAATAATTTGCAACCTTCTGCCCTGAAACTATGACTCCAAGTTAAACTTTCTACACATGTACAGTGACCTGCAAAAGTAATCACCCCCCACCAATAATACCACTTTTAGATGAATTCCGGATCATGTAGAAACAATTTTTCTCAATGAACTTTTTTAAAATTCATAACTGAAGAGATCATACAAAGCACTGCTAGAGTTGAAGGAGGTTACATGTCAGGAATACCTGCAAAAAACATGTACAAATCAAAATTCACTGGTTGTAAAAGTATTCAACCCCTTCAATCAGTACTTGGTGGAAGAACCTTTTGCAGCAATGACTGCTATGAGTCTTTTTGGGGGAGGTCTCTACCAGCTTTGCACAGTGAGATGGTGAAATCTTTGCCCGTTCTCCACGTGAAAATTGCTATAGTTCTTCAAAGATTGATGGGATCGTCGATGGACTGAAATCTTCAAGTCTCACCATAAAGGTTCAAATTGGTTCAAGTCAGGACTTTGGGCCACTCAAGAACATTTGTTTTATTCTTATTCAGCCACTCAAGTGTGACTTTAGCTTTGTGCTTCGGATCATTGTCCTGTTGAAATGTGAATCTCCTACCCAGGTTCAGAATCATGGCTGACTCGAGCAGGTTTTCATCAAGGATTCTCCTGTACTTTGCACCGTCCATTGTCCCTTCCATCCTGACAAGCTTGCCAGTCCCTGCTGATGAAAAGCAGCCCCATAACACGATGCTGCCACCACCGTGCTTGACAGTAGGGATGGTGTTGACTGTGTGATGTGCAGTGTTCAGCTTGCACCAGACGTAACACTTTTAATTTAAACCAAAAAGTTCAATTTTTGTCTCGTCTGACAATAAAACTTTTCTCCACATGCCTGCAGTATCATGAAGATGTTTTTTTCACAAACTCCATATGATCTTTTATTTGCATCTTTTTCAGCATTGGCTTCTGTCTTGTCACCTGTCCATAGAGGCCAGCTTTGTGAAGGGAAAGGGATATTGTTGTTTAATGAACACCGACCCCCATCTCAGACATAGAGCCTCGTGGATCTTTGTCATTTTTGGATTTACAGTAACATCCTGAACCAGTTTCCTGCTTGCCTGGCTGCTGAGTTTGGATGGATGACCTGATCTGGGTTGAGTTTGGGTGGTATGATACATCTTCCTCTTCTTATCGATGGATTTCACCGAACTCAAAGGGGTAATGAGCAACTTTGAAATGTACTTATAAACCCTCTCCACCACTTTATGTCTGACTTCTTCGGAAAGTTCCTTGTTGGTTGATCAAAGTGAGTTTCACCTTAAAACTCCTCACGTGAGTGGGGGAGCTTAATTTTTAAGTTAAACCACTCATTACATACAGGTGAAACCTATTACACTTGTTTTTTTTTTAACCTTTCAAACAAATAATTTGCTCCTGAAGTGGTTTAGGGTTAATTAGGTAAAGGGTTTGAATACTTTTGCAACTGAGAATCATCTGATTTTCTCCTTTATTCAAACTTATTCACATTTTATACCTTTATCTCCTTGGAGTAGTTTGTGAAGACGACATATTCAGCATTATGAAATAATCTCAGGTGGCATCAAAATGTGAAAAATTTGGATGGGGGTGAATACTTTTGCAAGCAACTGCAGATCTCAGCAATACCGGCGGGATTTGGGGGCGGAATGGTTGGAGCATCCGCTTCAAGTCTGTATGGTTGGCGGTTCAAAAAGCCAGCCGAGTGATACCAAAGACTTTTATAATGGTAAGAGTTGCTTCATTGCATGACGTTCAGCATTAAAAACGATAGAGCACGGACAATTCCCATCGGTTGGCATCCATGGAGAGGAGGAAATTCCTCTTTAAGAAATGCCCCCACTGAGTGCGGTGAGAGACAGCGCCATTGTTGTTGTGAAGTCTACGGTACTCAGAGCTCCCCCGGAAGTGACGACACTTCCCCCAAGCTCAGTGGCTGCGTTTGTCTCATCTAACAGTCGTGTGTGTGTGTACAAGGTAATATACAAGATATTTTTTCATGATGAGTTTCACGATAGCAAGCGATTTCATTCATAAATACAAATACACGATTTTTAATTAAAATAAAATCAACTCGATGCAAACTGACTTGAATTCTCATTTATCGTCATTGTATTTCACTATGGGTTCGCTGGATAGTTTAGACCAGTGGTTTTCAAACTTTTTTTAGTGGCGACCCAATTTCAGAACCTCTCTACATCGCGTGACCAAAAGATTCAAAACCCAATTCATAATATACAAGATAAGATTCATATGACACAAGAAAATTTACTGTTTACTTTATTCACCATCGTCATGTTTTCATAGACGAGTAAACGGAGAATAGCCGACAGTATCCAAATAGTACAGTTGAATGTTTCAGAAGTTTAGTCCGAATGACATTTAGATATATCAGTGAGAAGGATGAGCCTGTTTTTCAGAAACCAACTTCTATTCGTGGAGAAGTAAGATGACAATGCCAGGATCATATCACGCTCCATTTCTTGGTGATTTCTGTACTTTTGTTTTAATACACACCATGGTGGAGAACGACTGCTCACAAAAGTATGATGAAGGATATGGTATGAGAACTTAATGGCGCGCCGTGACGGGGTCGGGTACGACGGCAGCATTTTGCACAGAATGTCGACAACGAATTCGTCCGCGCAAGAGCCTGCGCTCCTGAATCCTGCTGGAGCTGTACAAGCTCTTCCTGTGCTGTATCATCTTCATCAGCAATGGAGTCAGTGGAGCCATGAAAGGGCCCGAACCACAGAAAAGGACGCACATCCAGCTCAGGGAAATAGTGCTCGAACTGTTCAATGAGCGACCGAAGGTGACGTGCTATCTCCCCAGAAAGACTGTCGAGCTCAGTATCATCGTACTGGCAGGTACGTTAGATGCTCCACTAGACGGGGGAAAAGGCTGAAGCGCTTAACAGCTGCTTTGTCTGCCAGTAATTTTGGAGTCACCAGAAATCCGCTCATTTTGTCGTGAAAAATCATGAGGTTAGCGTCTTTGCCTTGGAGGGAGCGGTTGAGGACATTGAGAAGTTCAAAGATGTCAACGAGATAGCACAGT
>CM068956.1:21229630-21245277 GCA_035128595.1 Eptatretus atami | reverse complement strand
TCAAAAAATTTCAGCCCGATCCGTCAAAAACTGTATGACTAGCATGCAATTATATAGCGACCACCCATGTTGCCTACCGGCTTGTTTGTTTGTTTGTTTGTTTGTTTGTTTGCAGGTTGCAATTGTGGGTGGAGTCAGGCCAGCTGTCAAATCAATGGATGGAAAGGCACGAGCATTACAGATGGATAGACAAACGAGCGTATCATTTTATACAAATAGTTTGCGAGACTTTAAAAGATACTGACGGGATGGCAAGATTGTGCATACGATGAGCCTCTCACCTCGAAGCTGTCTTGCCTGGGTTTGAATCTCTGCACAGCTATAATCTGTCCCCCTAGTGTTTCACAGGCAGGGTGATTCATCCATGTGTGTACCCATGGATGTTAAACTGGGCATCCTGCCTGCCAACATTACAATTGGTGGATATTAAAGATCCCATTGTATCCTTCGTGAAGATTATGTGAGCCATCACCAGCACCGTGGAAAATGCCAAATTCCTGCCCTAACCAGGAGGCATTGCATCAGTGGTGCAGCCGCACCCTCAGCCAATAGGAAAGAGGAGCATTCAGGGCTATGTGTATGAATATGTGCCACCGCTCGGATCGATGTTAAATTAGGCGTTCCATCTGTCAGCATTAGTTGGTGGATGTTAAAGATCCAAAAGCGTCCTTCACGAAGAGTCAGTGAGCTATCCATTGTTACCTGATCAAATAAAAAATTTGTGCACAATCAATCGAGTATCTGTGTCGAGTGGTGACCCATCCAGGATTCTCACCCTGAGTCAAGAAACTTGCCTTGTATTGGCAGCCAAATGCATCTAAATGGTGTGAGGAGGATCAATAAACAAAGAAGCAAACAAGCAAACAAAAAGATACCGAGATAATTATTAATGTACGAGAAGAGAGTACAGCTGGATCAATGTTCCATCACAGTGAGAGTAAGCACACACTCAGTTATCCAATGAGCTACTTGCAAAGTACCAAGATGATAGCCCGCTGTATGGCTGGGAATCGAACCTATTCGAGATAGTTCAGAGCAGGGGTGTGTGGCTACCTCTGTGCTATCTCGCCACGCCATATTACCTTGAATGCCTCGACTAAAATAGGTCTCTGTTCGAAATGCCTTCAGGTGTACTGCGTACAGCACGTTGTGGATATTACCAACCGCTTATCGTTAACCATCTTGTTATACTACGATGGTTCAATAAGATATTGAATGTACAGCACTCTATAAAAAGTGACAGTTGTAGGTGAAAAAGGAAATGCATTTTACATTCTCATTGTCCTGTTGCTTGCACAATATCTAATTACCCCACACAATGTAAATATAAAAGGGGAAGAGGAAATTGTTTGGAAAATTTGAGACATATCCGTTCCAAACAGCTTGAAGCAAAGATTCAATCAATTAATCAAGGTCACTGGGTGGCTGTGGATAAGCAGCTAAAGATGGAACATTTACTGTCATGCCGAATCTAACTATGGCGTGTACACAAGGTTTGGACAGTCAGTAGGGTGGGAACATCAAGACTAGAATTAAAAAGCCAGTCGAAGACCGCACAACCTTCCACCTGACTTCCGTGATCAAGAAGCATAGCCTGAGACTCGGCCTTCCGTTACGAGATGCTAATGATGTGGATAGCCTCAGACTCTACGGCTTCAAGGGAGGCAGGATGGGAGCAGCCGCTCCATTCTGTAGTGGCAGCCATATAACCATGGTCCTCGAGAAAAAGGAGTTGAACACCATTATAAAACTGGACACAGCAGATGAAGGAGTCGATTCCACATGGAATTCCAATGTGGCAGTCAGCTATAAAAGGTCAATTTGGAGATGTGGTCTGCCCAACTCAGGTCAGAACTGAATGCAAGGCCCAGGAGCTCCAGACTGTACCTAGAACAAATGCTGAACATGGAAATAAATTGGACAATTATCCAACCGGTTCTTTTTTATACTTCCATTATTGTGGTGGCATCATCTTCTTCTGCTTCTTCTTGCTTATGGCAGCTTAGTTGCCGAGTCGCTATCATTTTGTTGGGGTGCGACTATGCCATTGATGCTGTGCCCCTATACCGATACACTGGTACTCATTTTGCCAACCTCGGAAGGATGACAGGCTGAGTCAACCCCACCTGGTGTTAATTCAGCAGCCAACGGTGCTCAAACTCAGGACGCTAAGATCCCAAGCCAGCCACCCTAATAACCAAGCCAACACCAGGCTTCAACTAGTTCTTAAGGAGGGACAAAGTGAGAGTTGCGGACATACCACATCAAGAGGATGTGTTATTGATGGATTACGTATACGATTAATTATTATCCAAGTAAGTTGTGGAAAAATAATTAAGTGCTAAAACTTTTTTATGCACAGTATTTATAAAACTCAAATTGATAAACTCGAACATTTTTACCTTTCATTTAACCATAAATTGATTATTTACTTTGACTGTACATTATGTCCAAGTAGGAGATGATTAATCCGATGTTTATAATTTGTGTAGTCGCTTCGCTCTGTGTGTCATCTACATCTGAGTGTTGCCAAGTGTGCGTGCGTGCGTGCGTGCCCTGCGAGTTCACAGGTAAATTTATTAATAGCAATGATTGTACAGTTGAACTTCTACAATACATGAACTTTTATAAAAAAAATTTTTTGATGTATTTGGATGTGGTGATGTATTGAGTGACTTATTAGCCTCGCACGTCCCCGAAAGAATGCGAACGTGCGACTGCAATGGTGATGTGGGCGAGTCTGCATCGGTTCTCAGATCTACTGTAATCTTATATACCCCGGTGAGGCTCGGCATTGTCAAATACTCCGTCTTGCTTGTGCTCTCCGTAACATATCACAAGTATAAAAGCCTGTCAAAAACGATGGGTTGGATTTATTCGATTGAAAAATAATTCTTGAAGGAGACCGGAAGATATGATGTTTTGTAGCAAGAAAAAGCTGTTGCTTTAAAACACTACATGCACAAATGTGATCATATTTACTTTGTCTTCTGGGATGTGGCATTCTGATGGTACAGGCTCGTGCGCAAACCAAATTTTGAAGCCTCGGCCTAGCGTCAGGTACGTGCTTATATCTTTATTAGACATCCTATGGACGTAAATGAACTCGTTTTACTCTGTACATGTTGCACATCACATGCAATGAAATTCACCTCCCTCCACCTTGTATTTATTGTTATTGGAAAAACACAAACAAAAAGACACTTCTGTACACTGCCCTTGATGCTCAATTTGCGAGTCACCATCTACAATTCCAATACAAGACATAATTTCGGGTCTTTCGGGTCCTTGGACCATAGTGAACACGGTCGTGTTAAAAGATTGGCCTTTCAAACCCTACTCAAATTGTCCTTATGAAGGGGGACGGACAAATACACAAAGTTTTATAATCGGTCGATGATGGAGCCACAAATCAGAACTATTATCGTGCAATGAGCATGAAGGAAAGAAATACAGCACCCGTGTTTAACACAGAATCAAGAATAAAGGAAATGGTATTATCCCCAAAAGTGAGAGAAGAACAAACATTTCATTGTTCTAAAATAAACCGAGATCAATAACCAAAACTAATGACGGGTAACCCAATCATCAAACTGTTTGCCAGTGGTCTGGAAAATCCTTTGCACAAATACAAGATGTAATAATTCATTTAAAATTACCCCATTTCCTGCTGTGGACCTCAGTACTGGATTTTATTTTTTCCATGTGCACTATCTCAGTGACTGGATTTTCAGCAATATAGCCGCGCATCAAAGGCAACACGACCTGGAGGAGGAAATTGGAGGCAAATCTGTCATCATTTGTCCAGATTGCTGGAAATGTATGTACTGCATCTCAAAATGAAAAGGTTTGAGATCCATCTTATATAGTCCTCCCGACTGTCACTTTCAACAGTATGCTTAAAGGTGAGCCGGTAGGAGAGCTTAGAGGCAGGTAAACTTGCCTCCGAGCAGACTAGCCTGTGTTAAAATGTTGGTTCAGCAATAAACCGACACCCTGGTGTTTCACAGGCAGGGCGTTTCATCAATGTGTGTGCCATGCTTGGAAAGGACATCAAGTCGGAGGACCCTGCTGCCAGCAGATGGTAAAGATCAATGGTGTCTTTCATGAAGAGGAGTAAATTTGTTGCCCACACCCTGACCATGTTCCAAAATTCTGCCTAAACTGCAAGTTGCAATTGGTCTTATTTTTGGACGTCTCTGGACACTAGGTGACACTGCTTCAGGTATAGTTGTTGTCTGGGCAACAGGTTCTGCACTATAAAACATTCACCAGATAGTTGGCGAGTTTCATGTGATGCAACCAATTAAATTCCACAAGTAAAAAAATATATATTTGTTCATCAATGTGACAGATTCAAGCGTTTCAGACTGAGTAATACGTTTATATACAAGATTAAATTACAAATCAATGGAAGTTTATCAAGGCATGAGAAAAAGCTATTTGACCAATCCTTCTCTTCCCATGTCCTTGTACCGCAAGACACCCTCCCACCCACTGCAAGTAGTGTTAATTATACAGTTAACCACAAAGAGGAAATTTGCTCAGGTTACTGAAGGTCTACACTTTTCGAAAGACAGCACGGTTAAATTTGAACATCTACAACCTAGGACGTAGAAAGGACAAGCAGCGCTATCCCCCTCTATGATGGAACGTGCTACAAGATGCAGCTCTGCGCGCTTATACTACAACAGATAGTTTTATTCAAATAAAAGTTTAACTCAGGACCGGACAATTCATAATTGGGGTATTCGCCTGAACTTTGGCTGCTTTACACGCAGCATGTTATATCCAGCACATTCAAACATTCATAGCTCAGAGAAGGCTGAAGGCTGATGCAACTGCATCAACAACCGGTGGGCGAATCGAAGAGGAATGGATTTCAATGCGAGGAGTTAGCATTCTCAACTCTCAGGTGCCGCAGAGCCAGCCAACAAATCACATCCAACATTTGTGCGAGGACTACAGTCAAACCAAATGGAGGTTTGAATCTGCGTAGATGCAAAAATTCTCGCGCATTCCTGTGCGTAGACGTCCGCAATCCTTTGCATGTAATAACTTATACAGCTGGCTGAGAAAAGGATTCCAGAGAAAGATAAAGAAGAAAAATTCCACGGGAAAAGGGCAAAACAAAATTCATTCCACAAGCATGGACTTGCGTACTCTCGAATGTGTCGATGTTTAAAGCATGAAATGCAGGTCTCTCGTCATCATCCAAATGCGATTGGTTAAAACTCGGTAATAATGATCAACAACAGGGATGATGTGATTTTTTCACGTGCATCAGCATACCAAATAGCAGAACATGTTGCTCTTTCACGGCCACAATTATTCACACCTTCTCGTGGGGGTCGGACGTGGAAAGCTTGGCCCATCTTTTCGGAACTGGCTGGCTCCGTCTGATGTTCGACCAAGTAGGTTAGAACAGGAATTTGTAATTTGTTCAGGGTTTTAGTCGATAGCTCGCGTACGATTCGGGAAGGAAACCGGAGTATCTTTAAAGTCCATCAATAAATGCTAGCAGGAGAGGAACGCCAAGTTAAACGTTCATTGAAGGGCCGGCACACATTCTCGTCTCGCCCTTCCTGTGAAAACATGAGGATGACGGTTTTTAGCTGGGTCAAGATTCAAACACAGACTAGGCAGCTCAAAGGTGGGTGCACACACCTTGAGAGTTGAGAGACTCTGCGCTAGGGGATAGGCACCGCTAAGTCGTCCCATCAGCCAAAATTGCAGAACATATCAGTTTTACTTTTCTTCAGCTGCTGGGATTGAACCCAGAACTAAACATCTCAGAGGTGAAGAGACCAGGCAATGGCTATCCTATTTTCATGATCATCAAGAGATTCACCATCAAAACCGAAAAAAACCTCAAAGTTGGGTTGAGAGCAATTTGTTCAGCAGAATATTCTAAACTCGTACTCCTGCTCCCAACCTAATGTCAAAACACAGGTCTCATTTGGTTACACATTTAGGCCAAGCATGGCTGATTCTACGAAAGACTGTGAGACGAGCGTTTTGATCGATCGAACACCTTCACCCATCGGGAAAGATAAATGTGTTCACTCTGAATGTCAGGTGCCCAGGGAAGGGTATGTGGGGTGATACAAATTTCATGGCGGTGCATTTCTGGCATCTGTCGGAAACATTTATTTCCAGAAATCCACCTTAAAAGATATTTATGTTCGAGAAATCCACCTTAAAAGATAAACGGTCTTCCTTCCAATTACAGAATACACCTTTGTGTGCAACGGGAACGAGTGAGTATTCCTTGTATCACAAATGTATACATGAAGTAGATGATGGAAGCAATTTTTTTTTTTTTTAGAAGCGTCGACTGGTTTTGTTTGTTAAATTTGGCGGAAATTGCAAACCTCAAACATATCCTGTGCATATTCTCTGGAGTGCCAAAGCAATAGGCGGCCTGCTCTGAGATTTGGCATCCACTTCAGAATCCAGTGATCTGGCTGGAATTGGTGACAAGCATAAACAAGAAGTTTCAGACAGTACATGTAGATATTTTCAACGTGGTTTCTCACAATTTAAGAACTAGATGGACCTGCAGATCGTCTAATTGCTTACAAAACTTGAAAGTAATAGAGCTGAAGTGGTCAAAAACAATCATTTTCAAAATATCTTTAATCAGTTTCTCCTGGAATCCATTTCGGGTTGGAACGCGATTGTAAGACCTCCTGATTTCAAAACCGTTTAAGTGATTCCTAGATCGACAGTGCCTAATAAATCAGGTTGCACACAGCACATCATCTCATCTCACAAGCAATTAATTTGTACGAGAAGTTTTGAAAAGTAATGCTTCCTAGTCTTTTTCTCCAAAGCAGGTCGAGATATTTAAATGAAACAAAGCACAGCCCACATATTATTCCTTCCTGCCACTGGGTGCGAGGTTTCTGATTCCGACATTACAAATCTCGGGCTACATTGATCAAGATGGCAGAGGGCATCACGATGGGTTCAGTGCTGAGAGGCGACGGGCTGGGGATGGATGAGAGACGGCTGGGGGTGGATGAGATGCCGGGCTGGGTGGGATGAGATGCCGGGCTGGGGGTGGATGAGATGCCGGGCTGGGGGTGGGATGAGATGCCGGTGGGTGGAGATGAGATGCCGGGCTGGGGTGGATGAGATGCGGCTGGGGGTGGGATGAGATGCCGGGCTGGGGTGGGATGAGATGCCGGGCTGGGGTGGGATGAAGATGCCGGGCTGGGGGTGGGATGAGATGCCGGGCTGGGGGTGGGATGAGATGCGGGCTGGGGGTGGGATGAGATGCCGGCTGGGTGGGATGAGATGCCGGGCTGGGGGTGGGATGACATGACGGGCTGGGGTGGGATGAGATGACGGGCTGGGGGTGGGATGAGATGACGGGCTGGGGGTGGGATGAGATGACGGGCTGGGGTGGGATGAGATGACGGGCTGGGGTGGGATGAGATGACGGGCTGGGGTGGGATGAGATGACGGGCTGGGGGTGGGATGAGATGACGGGCTGGGGGTGGATGAGATGACGGCTGGGGGTGGATGAGATGACGGGCTGGGGGTGGAGAGATGACGGGCTGGGGTGGGATGAGATGACGGGCTGGGGGTGGGATGAATGACGGGCTGGGGGTGGGATGAGATGACGGGCTGGGGTGGATGAGATGACGGGCTGGGGTGGATGAGATGACGGGCTGGGGTGGGATGAGATGCGGCTGGGGGTGGGATGAGATGACGGACTGGAGAGGAGATGACGGACTGGAGAGGAGATGACGGACTGGAGAGGAGAGGAGATGACTCGGGATGATGGACTGGAGATGAGATGATGGACTGGAGATGAGATGAGATGACTCAAGATGATGGACTGGAGATGAGATGACTCGACATGATGGAATGGATACGAGATGAGAGTTGAGTGCACTATTATGATCCAGAGAGTAAGTCGGTCAATGAATTACCACCACAAAGGATCATCAACCCTGACTTGACTATCAGATTTTCATCTCTTCCATACACTTAAGGAACACCTTTGTGGAGAAACGTTTCTTCCAATGACAATGTCAAGGACGCTATGAAGTGCTGGCTAAATCTGCAGGATGCAAATTTCTATCATGACCATTACAAAACAACTCAAATGTTGGTAGAGATGTGTGGACTGCAGTGGTGATGATGTTGAGAAATATATTTGCACCATGCATGGTAGATAAAGATTGCTGGCAGTCTTTGTCTGTTTCCTTTGAATACCTTTACCCATTTTGGAAAAAAGGAAGAGGAGGCATTACTTTTCACACACTCTCATAATTTATCCTCTTCGGGCAAATAATCCGAAGATTTTGTTATTTGTTCCAAGGTTGAGACACTTAAGGGCTGTCACACCTTGACGTTTTAGCCAGCGTATGGCAAGTCTCAAAATGTATGTAAAACGCTGGCGTACGCTGAACTATTGATGTTTTTTTAAGTTTTGGGCATATAATAACATGTTGGACGTATGCATAACGTATTAGTAAGTACACAGAACGTTTTAATCACATATAGATAACTTATACCAACGAATGCTGAGCATGTTGTCGGCGTTCACAACCTATGCCCAACGATAGTCTAACTTATGCATAGCGCGCAGCAGCGTATCGCCGACGATCACGTGGCGTAGGCTATTCATAGGCTGCAGCTCGACGATTCAAATCATAACCGCACTAGACATCGAAGTGTGAAGCCGCTGTCACACCTTGACGTTTTAGCAGCGTATGCCGACGTATGAAAAATTTGCCGAACCAAGCTGGCACACGTCGAATACGTAATGGGTAAGTTTTGTATACGCGAGTACGTCGAGAATTTTCAGCTGTTGAAAATTTCTCGACATACGGCACACGTTCCACATACGCTGGCATAAGTTGTAGGCACGTTACGCGATCGTTGACACAGGTCGCACACGTTACTTGTACGTTACTATAAGTCGAAACACGTCGAGGTAATGGTTAGCGTCAGTGTTCCAGACTCCCTGGTTTTTTTTTTTTCGGTATGACGGTGATGTTGACACTTCGATTTCTAGTGCGGTTATGATTTAAATCGTTGAGCGCAGCCTATTAATTATATTATATTATAACCGCACTAGAAATCGAAGTGTCAACATCACCGTCATACCGAAGAAAAAAAAAAAAAAAAAAAACGGAGTCTGGAACACTGACACTAACCATTACCTTGACGTGTTTCGACTTATGAGTAACTTACAAGTAACGTGTGTCAACGATCGCGTAATGTGCCTACAACTTATGGCCAGCATTATGCGGAACGTGCGAGTCATACGCTGGCATAAATCGAAAAATTTCAAGCATGGAAAATTTGTCTAACACCTCGCGTACAGACGTATGCCAGCGTACTACGAAAAAAAGCCAGCGTACTACGACGTATGTCAGCGTGCTCTTAACGTATACAAACTTACCCATAACGTATTCGACGTGTGCCAGCGTTTTAGCCAAATTTTGCATACGTCAGGCATACGCCGCTAAATCGTCAAGGTGTGACAGGGCCTTAACAAGAACTTAAATGGGCATATTGGCACTGTAAGCTCGATATGTTAATGAAATTGGTCCAATAAAATTTTTCTTTTATCAAAAAAAAAACATCATTGTAATTTAATTTATACATTTTGGCCAAGGCAGCACATTTTCGGATTGAAGGTTCGTTCAGTCGAGCTTCTGCATTGTAATCTGGTGACTACAGGTACATTTCCCAACCTGCTAGGAAAGCAACGGCACATAATCCGGTGTATTTCTTGCAGCAAAGTCACGCCCAGTAACGATGCAACCTCTGGAAACTCTGCACGATTGGAATGCAACATATTTGCAGAAAGCTGAGCAAACAGGTAGTGAGTTGGAACCATGTGGACTTCAGCACCATCGTTTATTATCCAGTACCAGATCTAGTCGTGCTTAGTGTAGATGGTGCTCAAAGTGAGCTGAATGAGTTTTCTCATTGCACAATAATGCCAAAGGAGTTTCACAATGGATGAGATGATTATCATTGCACATTTAATTCATCAGCATACGGTGACAATTCTGCAAAGTTTGCTGACATCATGCGTCAACCTTTGGATCATCTCAAACTGCTTCTCTCGGAGTTGCAGTTTGAGACACGAGACAGTTTTTTGTTGAAAAAAAAAAACGTTCAGGCATTATCAGAGTATGCACCCAGGAATGCATAGTGCCTCAGACCACACATCCATCTTGCAGGAGCTGAGCTGTGCAGATCGAGATTGTCAGTTCAAAACTAAATCACTCAAACGAGATGGCATGTCTATCATGGAGATTGCACAACTTTGGAGGAGAAAAACTGAGCCTGATGGTTGATGCATGGGTACCTGGTAGTTGATCGGTGGCTTCACTTTGTCACTTCCACCCCTGAAAGTGAACGTAGGTTATACGTTTTCACCTAATCGGTCTGTCGTCTGGTTATCCGTGAGTAGGATGACTCAAAAAGTTAGTAGATTTTGGTGAGGATCAACATACTGGAATTTTTTTAAGTGATTGGGCTAAAAATATGTAGCACAATACAGTAACTCAAAATGTTTCGGACGGATTTGGATGAAACTTGGTGGATGAGATGGATAAACAATAAGAACAAGCCGATTAAATTCTGGTTCAAGTCCGAATCCAGATCCAGCCTACGAGTGGGATACTAAACATGAACTGGTCAGCCTGGCAGAGGTATGCGCACTACTGAGTGCTGTTCTAGTATTTTTCTCATATTTTTCAAACTCGAGCTTCTTTTAGTCAGCTGTAGTCATCCAATATATAAAGCTCTTTCTAACCACTGGCTCACTGACTGATATTAAAGATCGGTACCTTCCGGGTACCGCAGAAAAGCTGAAATTTTGTATGCCAATGGACATCGAAGGCAGTACACTGGGGGGTGGGGGGTGGAATAATAATAATAATAAAATAAAGTAAAAATAATAATAATCACAGAACAGTCAGAAAGCATCCGCAAATGAAAAAAAAAACATGAAAAATCAAATGCAAGAGAGCAACCTGAGACAATGGGGGGAATACGGTTCATATGCTTACACAATATGTAAGCACACCCCGCTCGTATAATCTATACTTCACGTCGATCTCACGTATTTATTTACGTTTCTGAGAGCATGACTTGTACATTGGGAAATGGGCATTTTGCAATGTCGAAGAATGTCACTGTTGTAGGCAATTACTGCCCTGTAAAAATACCCCTTAATTTGGGGTAATTTGATTTCAACCCACAAAGGGCAAGCAATTTATTTTCTGTGCGTAGCACAACCATGAACCAACACATTTAATTTAAACGGAGCCATTGTATGTGTTTCTCGAAATAATTACACACATTGTAGGTAACAAGGTTCATAAAAACAGCCATTTTTGATTGGAGTTGATCAACCAGATCTTCACTAGTGCGAAGTGGCACGTCAGAGAAACGTCACTCCAAAATACCTGTTCTGTACACATGACGCACAAACACCATGGGACCATCATTCAGACACTACTTGTCATTGGCTTCTCCTCCTGAAAAAGCATTATTCCTCAAAAATGTGGAAATGCTCTCTTGGGTTATAAGACATGCATCCCTGTAGTTCTAATTAGCATGACATCTGAAAAATCACCATAGATAGAAAAAACAAAAAACCCATTTTACATGTTTTTTTGTTTTAGTATGAAAACGCCAGCCCATGTGACCCCAATTATCGAGCTGGTGGAGTTTTTGGTGGAAGCTGGAGGATGTGTGTTTGTGCGCCGACTATGCAATCTCTGTACCTTGTGTCCACATCTCTGTGCCTCTCCCACATTTTGGCATCTGCCTGTGATTCTGGCACTAGCTCAGTGGTGTTTGTGGTAAGGCAGAGCATAAAGCAACCAGTTGTCCAAATACACGATACATTCAAGCTCGATGCGAGACTAACTGCTCATAAAAGGTATAGCACGTACAGCACTTTGGTAATTATAGCATAATTGACAACTTGATATGCATTCTAATATTGGAATTTTTTTCTTCATTATAAATACAATGTCTGACATCTGGTCAAATACAATAAAGGAAATGTCCAACAGAGTAGTACAGAGATAGCACACTTGCCTTTGAGCCCTCTTGTCTGTGTTCGATTCCATAACAAGACGATAAACTGGGGGCCAACAGGATGGTCTACAGGTATGCACACTCGCCTCCAAGCTGTCTAGCCTGAGTTTGAATCTCCTACCAGCTATATACTGTCAAACTGGTGTTTCACACACACGGTCATCCAATGTGTGTGCCGTCCATCGGATGCATGTTAAACTGGGCGTCCCATCTACTGGCATTCATTGGTGGATGTTAGAAATCCCACGGTGTCCTTCGTGAAGAGTAGGCTAGCCATCTCCAGCACCCTAAACAAATTAAATTCCTGAGTTGGAGTGGCGATCTGTCTCGGATTGTAGCCGAGTAACTGCTGTGGCAGCACCAGTGCTCTACATCGGGCATGGTACATGGTGATTATGAAATCACATTGCTCTGCGTAAAATAAATGCAAAACCTTTCTGCAAAAAGAGCTTTAACTATTTGTTTGTTTTTCAAGGCTAACACGGCATCAATGTTCAAAAATAATTGCCTTCGTCATGGTTTGACCAAAACAGCATTCAATAAACGAAATCATGAATCGTGCTCAAAAACACCCCTGCCTCCAGCCATTGACTCCTCGTTTTTGAACCCGACAGTACTCAGACATTCCAATCATACATTTATATTATACATAGTCTAAACAGCAACAAATGGTGTCATCCTCACTTCAGTGATGGAGGAAATATATATATATATATATATAATAACAACAACAATTAAAAAAAACAACAAAACAACCCTCAATATTCAATATGATCATCAACCACTTTTCACGCAAAAAATAAAAAAAAACCACAAACAGCAAACCCACCAGTTTGCACAAGTCTGGCACATCGAAGGATTATCCCAAAGGTGGTATTCGATTTTACTGTGAGTATGGATCCATTTGTGAGAACTGAGACTTCTCCAAGCTGTAAATACCACAACATGCACCAAACCCAGGGTCTCACAATAACCTGTTCGTATACAAACCGTTCAATTCAAAGGTACACATGGGCCACCATGATATCAAAACATGTAGTGCATAAAGTGTTCAATTTCAGTTTGAGTTTGAAGCATTTCCTTAATTATATTTTTCTAATTCGCCAGGAAAAATAAATTACTTTGATACGTGTGTATACATGCGTACACAAACACACACAAACTAAAAAAAAAACTTTCAAACAAACGATCAAAAATTGGCAGAACAACTTGAATGAGTGAAATGGTACTCTGACGACGTCCAAATGGAATTTGGCCTCGATCAGTGTGCCAAGTGCACATTCATACAAGGTAAACCACCAAGAACGGACAACATAAAAAACCAATCTCGATCATGTATGGGAAACCCATTGGCCAATGGCCATGTGTGGCCAACTCATAGAATCAGCGATGGTGTTTGTTTTTTTTCGTTGGATTACAAGGTTTTACTGCGTTGTACGCCTTTCAAAGTTGAAGAACCGATTTCGCCTCGATGTGAATCTGGAAGCAGAACAGATGTACGTTGTGTTCAAATTTTGAGGCGCAGTTTCATGAATTGGTGAGAGAAAAAGAATGCCAAATCTCTCATTGAAATTTCATGGTTTTGTAATTTTGAAAAAGTATCTTTTTTTTTGTGTATTTTTGCATTGTTTATAATTGACCTTGACTGTCATTATAATCCTGAAATAAATATATTTTGCAAAATTTTCTGTTTTATTCATAGTGTGGCCATTTGTGTGATTGACTCGCCACATACATGGGAGGAAAAAATAAATAAATAAATTATTGGTTGCCCACAAGGACACAGCAATACAATGACTAACAAGAGCTCAAGTGAGCACAATATACGCCCGAACAAGAAGGTATATACAGAATTGTGCTACTACATGAAAAACAGCATCCTGGTTGCCATGGCAACCACTTTAGATGACGAACGTATGTCCGACACACCGTCTCCACAGTCTGTACCTATGTACCAAATATGAAACGTGAAAGTTTAAAACTTTGGAGTTAGAGTGCGGACAGGAACGGACGGACGGACAGACAGCAGACAGACAGACGGACGGACGGACGACGACGGTATCACATAATACGCCCCGATATATATATATATATATATATATATATATACGGGCGTATAAAAAATGAAGCATCATACAAATACATTGGAATACAAGGACTAGAAAATGAAGCATCATACAAATACATGGAGTACAAGATAGCCATGAAATATGTCACAAACAAAAGTGCATAACAATTACCAAAGAACACCTGCATAGAACGAGGATGACCTTGAAAACATACACCCTCTCCCACAGAACAAAATCAAAGCCAGAAACCAACGAGCAATAGCAGTGTTCCAATACAGCTGTGGAATAATAAACTGGCCAAAAGCAGAGATCATACAAAAACTCACAATCCAAAAAAGCCAATTCATCCCGAGAATGTACCGACCGAGAGGAGGAGGAGGAGGAGGAGGAGGTAGCGGCTGATGGAGCTAAACCAAGTGCACATTGTTACAACAGTAGGACTGGCTGAATACGTGAAAAGTGCAACAGGTGCAGAATCAATTTGAACGCAGACAAAAAAAAACTTTAAAATAAAACCAGAAGTTACCCCCTAACCCACCTTGCTAAAAAAAAAAAAAAAAATTCCAAGGAGGTGTGTCTGGAACATGTCACACACAAAACCAGAACAGCAATGAAGACAGCTCCAACAATTGCAAAAAATAAAATATATATCAAGTGAAACATTAATACACACAGACATCTAGGAAAATGATAAAAGAGCATAACGCATTAAAAAAAAAAAACTGACACATTGCTCATAGTAATGGCGAAGAAGAGATCAGCTCAACTCGGATGGAGACAAATCATTACTAATTCCCAAGAACAGGGACACTACACAAATGGCTTTGAGGAAATGATGGGACTGAATCAGACAAGTGTGGGCTCTGCAAAGTAGAAACCGAAAGCACGAGCCACCTCCTATCAGGATGCAAGAAAAACTCATGTCAGAACAGCTGTATACACAAAGGCACAATGTATGGCCAGTAATCCACAGGCATATCGACAGAAATTTCAATATCCCAGGTCCACAATACTCATGGAAACATGAACCAAAGGCAATCACTGAAAACAAGGAAGTAATGCGCATGCACGACCTGGTTATCCCAATCGAATGGGAACATAGAAAACAAAGGAAGTTCAGTCATTTAAACACCTGGGTCTCACTTGCTATCAGCCATGATCTTTCTTTGGCAAACCACATTTCTAAGTTGGCCTCCGAAGCCATCTGCCGACTGGACATCCTCCATCATACAAAGTCTTTCCTTGGCACATCTGAACTCCTATCCACCTACAGCTTGATGAAGTACTGCTCTCCCCTCGAGGCTGGCTCACCTGTTTCACATCATGCACAGCTTAACACTGTAGAAACAAAGGCCTTCAAGATTATTGAAATATCTCGCAATGAAGCTGAGTCTATGTACCTATCACTACAGCATCACAGATCGGCTGGTGGTTTGTCTATTGCCTCCTTTCTGGTGTTGCACCCTCTGCTAGTTCCTCTGCACCCCCCCC
>CM068956.1:21198303-21219637 GCA_035128595.1 Eptatretus atami | reverse complement strand
TTGAAGATGATCCACGGTCTGGAAGACCTTCAACGAGCGTGTGAAGCAGATGATGCACACAGATCGTCCACTCACGGTGTAGATGATTGCTGAGGAACTTTCCATCAACAAGGACACTGTCTGGAGCATCATCACTGAAAATCTCGAAATGCAGCAAGGGTGGCACAGATGTCCCCAAGCTGTTGTCGGAGACAGAAACAGCAAAGTCACTGTTTATCACAGACATTATGAAGCGCCTCGTGTAACGATCCAGACCTGCCGGTGAGAAGATACTGCATAATTCGTGATATTCGAATACATCCCGAGACGAAATGGCAGAGTTGTCAGTGGAAAATTCCGGCATCACCAAGACCAAAGAAAGCAAGGATGTCAAAGTCGAAGGTCAAGGTGATGCTCATCGTGTTTTTTGACATCAAGGGCATCGTCCACTTCGCGTTTCCACCAGGGTCAAACAGTGAATCAATACGTTACAAGGAGATCCTCCCGGCGCCTCATGAGATCAGTTCGAGACAAGAGGAGGATCTGTGGAGAACAACGCTGGGTGCTCACCATGACACACGCCCGCTCAGAGTGCCCTGAGCATCCGACAGTTTCTGGTGGAGAGGAAGATGCCAACTCTGGAGCAACCCCCGTATTCGCCAGACTTGGCCCCTTGTGATTTTTTCTTAATCCCCAAGCTCAAGGGGGTGATCAAGGGGACCCGATTTCCTGATGTGGAGGCCATCAAAAGGGCCGTGACGACGGAGCTCTGGAGGATTCCAGAAGAAGCCTTCCGGGGTGCTTCGGAGCGTGGAAGAAGAGGTGTCTCACAAGTGTGTGAGACTGGAGGGAAACTATTTTGAAAGGGACAAGCTGTGATTTAAATATATTTTTTGGAATAAAATTTCTGTGAAGTCAGTCCCGTTACTTTTTAGACGAACCTCGTATATCTTTATATAAACCAAGTGAATATGTCCACCAAACCTGGTGTTCGCTTTGTGGTTAGGGTGGCTGGCTTGGGACCTTAGGGTCCTGAGTTTGAGCTGAATTAACACCAGGTGGGGTTGACTTAGCCTGTCATCCTTCCAAGGTCAGCAAAATGAGTACCAGGTTACTGGTATAGGGGCACAGCATCAGTGGCATCGTTGCACCCCAACAAAATGATAGCTGCCGCATGCAAGAAGAGGAAGTATGTCCACCCTTTTCATTCAAAACCAATCACATTCACCTTGGGACGCTTTCAAATAATTTTGGTCTCAACTCTTGCCGAATGGTGTTCCATGCTTCTTGTCATCATGCAAATTGGCTAGGTGTTGGTACCTCTCTCATCAGCCATGGCACTTCAGCAAAGTACTTCTGTGACTCCACGGGACTGAGTCAATATGTGAACTTTCCAACCCCGATTTCTCCCAATGGCAAATCCTCCCTTCTGGACTTGGTGATGACCAACTTTCACACAAATGTTTTCTGCTCTTCCCCTGCTCCAATTGGTTCATCTGATCATATGCTTGTGAAAGTCAACATCTTTGGCTATTCTCAGAGAGCTGCCTCAACACCAGCAACTCTGGCAGTTCACTCAAGCAGATCGGTAGGGACTGCAAGCAGCCATCTCTCTTCAGGACTGGTCTCCCATATCTACTGCCCCTGATGTTAACTCAGCCTGGGAATTCATCTCCAGAATCCTGCTCTCTCTCATGCACAGATTAATCCCATTTCATCTTCAATTATCCTACACTTCTGCACATCCATGGTACTCTGAATCCTGTGGTGAGGCAGTTGCTCTGAAACAACTTTCCTTCTCTTCTGAGAAGGAAAATCCAAACAAAGGCAATCTCAGTGCATTATAAAAAGTCTACAACAAGTGTGTGTCCACTCTCAGGAGAGCCAGAAAACATCTGTCCAACCTCAAGAATAAACTTTCAAACTTGGCTCCTTCTTATAAAATCTGGTATTGCCTTGTCAAGTCTGTCTCCAGAGTATACTGCCTTTGAATTCCTTCCCTTCCCTCTCTTCAAATGGCACCACAGCTGACTCCACTCATGAATAGGCCAAATGACTCAATACTCTTTGCTTCCAAATCTTGTGTTTCTAACCCCTCACTCTCGATACCCACCTTTCCATGTGTACCAAACTGTTCTTGGACCCATGTCTTTTGCACCTGAGAAGGTAGAGAAGGCTCTTTCAACCCTCAACTCTGACTCCGTTACTAGACCGGATGGCATCAGCTCACGTGTCCCAAAAACCTGCTGTGCTGCTCTTGCACAATGCACAGTCTCTCTCTGCCCTTTTCATTCTGTCATTTGTATTAGGGTCATCCTCCATCTGCTTGGAAATCTGCCAACATCACTGTACGACATAAAATGTACAAAAACTGATCCATCAACTACAGACTGATCAGCTTACTTCCAATCATCAGCAAGGTTATAGAATCCATCACCACAGTTGATATGAAAACCTTTTCTCCAACAACCTCATCTCACATGAACAATTTGGTTTCAGACAAGGCTACTCCACCTTGGACATGCTGTTTCTACTCTCCCAACAATGGATGGAGGCCTTCAATGTCAGACACGAGATCGGGGCTGGCTCTCTGGACATATCTCGTGCTTTCGATGCAATCTGGTATCCAGCGTTGCTCTCCAAACTGCCTGCTTAAGGAATCCAAGGCCAACTCCACACATAGCTAATATATATTAAAACCGACCTCCCTCTGCTCTCAGAGCCAACATGTGGCACTCGATCGAATCCTTTCATCTCTCCCCTTTAAGGCTGGTGTGCCCAGGGAGTGTTCTGGACCCCAGTTCTTTTCCTGATCTTCATCAATGATCTCTGACTCTGGAAAATCGTCTTTATTATCTTGCCAAAACGAAGTTTTTGCAAGATATGTTATGTCAGTCTGTATGTTTTTTTTAATTTTTTATTTTGTTTGTTTGTCTGTAATCACGAAAAAAAAATTCTGCAGACCACAGTTTTCATTGGAAATTTTGTAACTTCGCATATCAGAGGCCTATGGAGGTCCCTTTCAGGCCATAAAATTTTGAAGGTCAAGGTCAAAGGTCAAGGTCACTGTCGCAAATCAGGGGAATCAACAAAACCCTTATTTTTTTAGTAATTTTGATCGGATCGTCTTCAAACTTCATGAGAATATAGTTCATGGTCTGGCGCTCAGCTGATTAATTTTTGGTGGCGATTGGCCTTGACCTTCATGTGTTTTTTGTTGTTTTTTTTTTTTTTTTTATCTGTAATCAGGTATAAATCACTCTGCAGAGCACAGTTTTCATTGGAAATTTTTGTAACTTCGCATATCAGAGGCCTATAGAGGTCCCTTTCAGCGCATAAAATTTTGAAGGTCAAGGTCAAAGGTCAAGGTCACTTTGTCGCAAATCAGGGGAGTCGACGAAACCCTTATTTTTTGAGTAATTTTGATCGGATCGTCTTCAAACTTCATGGGAATATATTCATGGTCTGGCATTCAGCTGATTAATTTTTGGTGGCGATTGGCCTTGACCTTCATGGTTAACGCCTAAGGTCAAACATATTTGACCCCAAGGTCAAATTTTTCAAGTTTTAGGAACCATATCGTGTAGTACCTCAAATTGAACACCTCGATGAGTGCTTTCTAGATATATCAAGCTTGAGACA
Source organism: Eptatretus atami (assembly GCA_035128595.1). NCBI lineage: Eukaryota > Metazoa > Chordata > Myxini > Myxiniformes > Myxinidae > Eptatretus > Eptatretus atami. Next base: position 21,216,016 of record CM068956.1, on the reverse strand, counting down.
TTATGATGTGATTTGGTGACGTTTTGAGGCAAACGCATATTTTTCATGGTTACTCTTGAAGAACGATTCTCATCGGAATCTCTCGTAGGCAGATATCCTCAAGGAGTCGCTCCTGGTGGATAGCAGCTCTGTTCACCTCAGTGTGACCTTAAAGAAGTCACACGTGGTCACCTTTTGGCAAGATACGGATCACCTACGGGTGACATTGTTTTATCTATTTGTTGACGACTCCACCCTCTGCTGTAACATCCCCATCCTTCGGACAGGCAGGCTGCAGCCTCTTCCCTCTCTTGAGACCTTAAAAAAAGAAAGGGTGGTGGTGAACAACTGTTTTGAAGGCCTGGAGGAAGAATGAGATTGAAGAGAGTGTGGGAGTTTATTCCAAAGGTGGGAAAAATAGGAATGAAGGAGTGAAGGTGAGCAGCGATTTGTGATTTTGGTAGTTTTACCAGAAGAGGGTTGCTGATGGATCTTGAGTGCCCTGTGGAAATATGGTGGGGGGAGATATCGCAGACAGAGCAAGGGGGGGGGCAAAAATATCTAATGTTGAAGAAGACTTCCTGTACGTCAATACCCCCAGTTTGACCGACCAAATCTCCATCGTTTCGTTAAAAACCCAACGTGTCTCTGGGGCAGGGTGCGCAATACAAGGCCTTCATCTTCATCCACCAACAACATACTGTAGCATACATTTATGACTTTTCATTACATCTTCCAAACATAAAGTGATTAATGTTTAAAAACAATACAATGTGGTTGTTACCTCCACCACCAAAGGTGGACTGAGGTTATGTTTTCACCCATCTGTCTGTCTTTTGTGCACGGATTCAGATGAAACTTGGTGGACGATTTGTGTAGGTGACAAGAATAAGCCGATTTCGATTTTGGTTCAGGTCCCGATGCAGATCCCACCCATCAGTGGGATACTAAACGTAAACGGTTTAGCCTGGCAGAGGTATGCGCTCCAATGAGTGTCACTAATTCTTGCTGCTTAATTTGGTGGTTTTGAGTGGGTGCAGTGTAGTTCAAGGTTGAAACTGTTAGACTGTGCTCGTGACCAACGGTTTGCTCGGCTGAACCAGATCTGTCATTGCCGCATACCGGCACTTCACCCGGCTGATTCCACGGTCCCACAAGTATTGCGATGTGACAAACAGGCCAGGAACTCACTCGAGACCGTGGACGTGATGGGTGGTTGCTGTCATTTTTTACATGGCACGTGGGACTTGAACCGGGCAACTGGAACAAACCCGTGGCTGCAACAGTACAATTTCACTTTTAGAGTATGGATTTAACCGATTTTTATTTGGTGTCACTTTGTGACTTTAAATAACATCTGAATATGCCATCGCTGGATGTTGGCGTACGTCTGACTAGCTGTTTTATTCTGTTGATACATTAAGTGCTGAATTAATAAACGTCCAGTAGTCGTTTTAATTGATTGATAAGTTCAGTAACTGTGTTAATGTCTGCCTAGATGTTCTAATCCATCAATAACTTGAAGTTGGCACTCGAACTCCTGGGTTTTTACTTACTATCTGCCATGATCTTTCTTGGGCAAACCACATTTCAAAGTTGGCCTGGAAAGCCAGCTGCCCACTGGACATCCTCCATCATACAACGTCTTTCCTTGACACACCCGTGAAGGCTTTCATGGAGTACTACTCTCCCCTCTGGACCGGTACTCCTGCCTCACACCTTGCTCAGCTTTGACACCGTGGAAACCAAGGTTTTTTATTTTATTTTCGTATGCAGTCAAGGCTGATAGAAGAGCTAGTATAGGTATCCACTCCTTAATGAAGGGGTTATATACCTTTATACCGCTTCGTTATGCAGGAGCTCGTTTTCCATTATTTCTTTTGGGCAAATTGCATTCCATTTCCCAACCTTCATTGTTGGTCTAGAAGCAAAGCCATATGCTTGGTATAATGATGGTACGAGCTGCAATTGACATAATATTATTATTTATCTATTAATAAAGACAAACACAATAATAAAGTTGATCGATTTATTACACTTCCCAAAACAATCTTGAGTCCAAGTTTCCGTATAAGGGGGCGGCTCCCGAAGTGGTTGAGATTATTTTAACCCTTTCATTCTGAAAAGATAATTGTTCACAAACCTTCTGAAAAGTTAGCCCCCCCCCCCCTCCCCTCAGGTACAACAAACAGGTACAAAGCATCCAACAAACTAACAACCAAAAAGAGTTGAGGAAGGTGCACAATAACCTGAAACAATGGAGTGTTTGGGAATGGGGTAATTTGGGGGTAGAGGAGATCATGCGCATGGATGTGGGATGACCTGAGGTAGTGAACAGCTGTCTTGAGGCCCTGGAGGTTAGAATGGGACTGAACACGATGGAAGATGGTTCCTCAAGCGAGAGAAAAGAGAAACAAGTGAGTGAAGGTGAGCAGTGAGCCTGGATTTTGGGAGGTCAACAAGACCATGTACACCCTGCAGAAACCTGGGAGGGACAGAGCCAAGAAAGGGCAAAGGCTGCAAGACAAAAAAGGAGGTGGTAGAATAGAGAGACCACCAAACCTGTCTGCAATGCGAGAGTACCACACCTGTACGCTCAGCTTCGTCACAGGAGATCCCAATGATTTTGAGGGCTTTGCTTTCCACGGCATCAAGAAAGACAAGGTGCGAGACAGGGGCGCCAGCCCAAAAGGGAGAGCAGTATTCAATCAATCTGTGATTGAAGGCCCTGCAAGTTGTCAAAAGTTCAGATTGGCCTCTGAAATACCTTACACGACAAAGGATTTCCAGTCGGTGGCTGACTATATTCAGGAAGTAGAATGGAGGGTTTGCCAGATGGTTCTTTCAGAGAGACAGGTTGATTGTATAGGATTGTTCTGGGTTTAAAGCCATATTCCAAGTGTTGGACCAGCTCCTGATTTGAGAAGGTCTGCAAATAGGGAAGAGCTGCCTGCCTGTCTGAAGGATGAGAAATGATACGCCAGAGGGTGGAATCATCAGCAAAGAGATAGGCAGGATGCCCAGGGACTAAAAAAATATTTTGATGAAGATTAGGAACAAGACTGGGCCCAAGACACTGCCTTGGGGCATTGCAGCTGAGACAGGGAGATAAAATCTGTATCTGTCACGGTGAGGCTGAGTCTTTGGGCCTCTCACTGTCTCACCGCAGGCAGGTCGGTGGTCTTTCTGCCTTCTACAGTCTCCTCTCTGGTCTTGCCCCCCCTTGCTCGTCTGTGATATCATCTCTGTCCCCCCCCCATATTTCGTAAGGCGCTCAAGATCCACCAGCAACCCCTTCTGGTAAAACTACCAAAATCACGAATCACTGCTCACCTTCACTGTTTCATTCCTCTTTTTTCCCTACTTTGGAATAAACTCCCACACTCTCTTCAATCCCATTCTCCCCCAGGCCTTCAAAACATTTGTTCACCACCACCCATCTTCCCCCCAAAACCTCGATCTTTTCTACCCCATTAATCCACCCCAAACCCACCTCCTTCAAATTCCCTGCTTTCCTTCCTGAAAATCCCTGTCATGTCCATCTTATATACCCCATCCTTCTCCCTTCCACAGATCTCCTAATGTCTCTTCCCACTGTTTTGTCCTTCCCTCCCGCCCCTCTTGTCTCATGCCCCCTTGCTGTGTGTTGTGCATTAGCTCTCATACGAGCCTTGACTATGTAGACAAAAAAAAAAAACAGAAAAGAAAAAAAAGATGACAGAATACTGTTAAGAACTATGAGAGTGGAGGGAATCGGTGATCCATGAGAGGAGGTGGCCTTAGATGCCATAAGCAGAGAGCTTGGAAATCAAGGTGGGGTGCCAGACAACCAAAAGTTCAAGAGAAGTCCAAAGAAAGTACCCTGATATCATATTTGAGATAGAGGGTTTCCATCCATTGTTGGGAGAGTAGAAGCAGCATGTCCAAGAAGAAAACCGAACTGATGATCTGAGATCATGCCATTGGTGAAAAGGAATGATTTGAAATCAACTGCAATGATCAATTTCATGAGCTTGCTTATAATTGGAAGGAAGCTCATTGGAATGTTGTCAAGAGAATCCATTTTTACACCACGTTTGTGTATCACAGTGATGTTGGCTTACTTCGAAGCAGACGGAAACTACCTGAGAGACAATGATCGAGTGAACACAGCATAAAGAGGATGAGCAAGAGCAGCAGTGTGGGTTTTTCCGACACATGCACCGATGCCATCTGGGCCTGTCACAGAATCAGAGTCGAGGTTTGTCAGAAACCTCTCCACCTTCTCAAGTGGGAAAGACAGTATCCAGAAGCAGTTGGATACGAGAGGGTAAGGTATGTCTAGGAATGAGGGGTTTGCTACACAAGATATGGAAGCAAACAATTGAAGCATTCAGACTTCTCACGAACAGTCAGCAGTGGTGGCAGTGAAAGTGAGGGAAGGTACGGGCGTTTTGGGGGGGGGGCATACACCAGAGACAGACTTGACAATGCACGACCAGGTCTTTGAAGGAGACCAATTTGAGAGTTCAGCCTTGAGGTTGGCCAGATATTGATCACACCACCCATGAACCAAAATTAGCCTACCTATGGCAGACCATTTCAGGCTGGACAGACATTTTAACACTCTGCAGAGGTCATCCCCACAAATTCATTTTTTCTCCTTTTGCTAAAAACAAAATTTAAACTGGTAAAGGCAATCTTTCACAAATGCACAATAAGTCAGTATTAATGGCTCAGCAGCAAGTGAAATGCAACAATTTATTGAAATATCTAAAAGCAGTACAAACCTAAAATGGATCAATCAAAAATTTTTGTTAGCACAGGTGTGCAAAAACAAACCTTCAAATGTCACAGGTCGTCAATGTACCTGCCATTGGACCTAAATCACAGGCAGCAGACGGCATCGCCCACATGACTGCATATTGCACATTGGTCCAATAAGAGGAGTATATGGGAATGCAAGGAAACAAAAATGAAAAAGCCAGACAGGCAGTAGCAAAAGCAGCAGCACGTGTCCTTCACCCTCAAAAACAATCACTGCATCACAAGTTCAATAATGACTGAAAAGTGCTTTCAAACTATACACGGCCATCTGTCATCTATGCTCAAAAAAAACAAAAAAACAGGAAGTGCTTCAATTTATTCTCAGGACTTAAATTTAAGCTCATTGAAAGTCACAGAGCACCTTAAAAGGAGGCCCAATGGGGGATGCCGATGGCTTGCTCAATGGTGGAGGAAAGGAGGAGGGGGTTTGCTGACAATATCCAGAGTTTTGTTATGACCGACAGTAACTCCAACTCCCAGGTAGGTGCTGTCTTGCTTTCTGTAGCCCCACAGAGGTCTGAGATGAAGCAATTGCAAGAAAGTATATACAAATCGCTGCAAATGGCATTAAGTGCAAGCAGCCAGTATGTGTTGACATTCCGCAACGTGTTGAAAAATTTATCACACTTGCAGACAGTAGTGGTGAGTGTTGACAGTTCAGAACTTCCAAAAATGGCGAGAATAAACTCAAACAGCACAGATGACACAAATATTTGTTTATATGGGAGAGAGCTCACCAATTTTCAGGAATGTAGGAACACTAAACTCCCATACATGTAAAATGAATTGGCTTGGTAAGACGAATCGCGCGCGCACGCACGCACCAGATCCGAAGATGTCATTACAGAAACAATACTGTAGTCTGCACCTCATTCTTGTCCCAACAAACGTTTCCAATGAGAACAATTCCAATCCCCATGTCCTGTTAAAAGTGCGATTAGAACTTGAGCCAAATTTTTTTTTTAAAACAACAACTCGACAATGGTATCCTTTTGTGGAATCCAGACCTACATTATTTCCAGCACTCTGTCAATGATTTATTGTATTAAAATCAGTATCAAATCAAAAAGATAGCCTGTAAAACTGTCTCCGTAACAGATAGATTATATGTGCATAAACAGTGCTTTTACTTCAACCAAGTGACATGACACAAGTTAGTGCACATACCAAAGCCCATTGCAGACAACAAGACAATCTTTAAAAAATAAAATGATAAAAAATAAATTATTGTCCCACCACCCCCTCCCCCCTCCATACAACGAAAGACAACTCAATGGAAAGTGTGAAATGTGAACGCATTTTCAGATAACCTACGGATTGCATAATACATCGATGTAGCAAATGTTCGACTGAAGAGCTAGTAAAGGGAAATGTGCGGTCTGCAAAGCAACTCAATTACCCCCATCAAATGATATGACGTCACATAATAATATTAAATGGGGTACATAAAATGCCACCAAGTAACGTGCCGAGCTACGACGGTTTTTACCAAACCTTGGTCACCTGAACACCAGACGTCAGGTCATGTTTCGATTCCATCGTATACCTGTCGTGAAGTGGGGGTGGGAGGGCAGAATGTTTCTACGGTAGAACACCACTTGATCACGCAGTTGCATCCACAGAACCACGCGAATTGTCGGAACATGATGCCGATGCAACATAAACAAATGGGAATAAGAGTTCCACACAGTTCCAAGATAACACTAATTGGTGCTTTTCGACTGCAATACCTAATATAATGGTATGGGGCAACAAATACAGCGGTGAAAAATAAATAAAAAAACGGAAAAAAACAAAAATCGGTCAACAATGGTACAAAATTTGAATAACCATTCCATCACTAATTGAGGTTTGAAAACGAGCAAAAACCAGCAGAGTGGAGCACCGTCCCGATTCAGAGGTCAAACATAGTGACAGAACAACAACGAACAAAGAAGAAAAAGAAGAAGCTACTTACGTTTGGTATGCATGATAATGGTTCGAAGGTCAATGTAGCAATTAACAAGGATCATTAAGTTTTACACTTTATCTCATTAAACTCGACAAATTGTTGATGGAAATGCACGAGACAGGGAGATTCAGTCGTTGGAGGCGATTCAGACATTGAAGCATGGCGATTCGATGGGAATGCGATGCAATGAAGTGTAATCGAGTGGTATTCTACTCTAGTTTATTAGATAGCTATCTCAGACAACAAGGAAACATGTGCAACCTTTGAAATGAATACTTTGATGAAACATACTAACACTTAAAAAAGAACTTGAAGAAAAAAAAATTAATTAAAAATAATAATAAAAAGTAACGTGTAAACACCTCTTTCATTGCCCACATGTACCATCAGTACCAATTAACTGGATATGCAGGTAAACCATTCCACAAGGAACTGCATAACAATATACCCAAACCGTACCCAGCACCACAACAAAATAGGAAGATGAGGTTTCACACCTCAGCCGGTCCACTCAAACCTCAGCCAGTCCACAAAAGTTCAAGACAGCCTGTAGGTTCTTCACTCTGCAGTGGGAAGGTGTTCTCCACGGATTATGTGTGATGAAAATTCGTAGCGATCACGACTGCGATAGCCACACACGTTGCACTCAAATGGGTCTCGGAAGCCGTGGCAGCCCATGTGAAGCGTGTACATGACGTGGTCAAGGAAAAGCAGCCCACAGTGGTGACATGGATATGTACGAAGTGCTTCTCCGTCAGGACCAGACACGCTATATGCAGGAAATGAAGTGCTGTCCGACGCTGCACCCACCCTATTTAACCGCCCATTGTCCTGCTGAATTTCAGGTCTATGTGGTCGTCCCGTGGAACCATTTGGTCTTGAAGTGCTGCTACCACTACCAGTCCGATAATGGCTACGCTCTTCGTGGCTGCTCTCAGTATCGGTAGAGTCTGGGCAGCTGTTGCTGGGTGATGAACTCACAACTCGTCCGGGCGGCATATTCAATGGCCGCGAGTCTCCCACCGCTTCTGCTGGCCGTCCATAAATACCACCGAGCGATCCACCCAGAATTCCTGGGGAAGAGTGATGACGTCCAGGCTGTTGGCTCAGCCCAGACCGACTTGTGGACAGAGGTAAATCGTGCTGAAATCTATTATCACCACTCTGGGAGTGCATCGGTCTAACAATGGACCCAATGTCACCAGGTAATCCTGGAGATTCAGACTCAAACCTTCGAGTGGCCTCGAGAGCCTGACCAGCAGACCGTGTCCCAGACGAGGGAGTGTTCAAAAAAACTGAGGCTGAAGGCTCCATTGTCTGGGCACAGACCGGACCCGTTGTCTCATGTAACCTTTCAGGCAAAGACGAAGTAGCTTGATCATAGTGGATGTCTGAAAGTTCAAGCTGCACACGCTTCTGGCCTAGAGGAGTGATGGGGGGGGAAATAATAATTAGTACATCAAGTTCAGTTTGCAAATGACTTACAATCCTTGTGACAGAGTAAAACAAAAGGGATCATAATACAAAAACATTTTGAAATGTCATATCAAGTAAGGTAACCAAAGTGGAGAGTAATTAAAAACTTGAGCACAGAATTGTACCTTTCACTGGAAATAATCAAATACTGTCAGACCGCACTATTCACGGTTTATAAAATGTGACCAGCTTTGACATTTGCGGCTCTGTGCTTCGCGTATTTGCGGGCATATTCGCGGTCTTTTCCATTTTCCCTCATAAATCACGAACCACCAGGAACCTATCCCCCCCCCCCCTTCCATTGAAATGATGCCCCGCTATTCGCGGGTTTGACATTTTCAGCATTTTTCAGGAACGTATCCCCCTGAATAGTGGGTTTCGACAGTACTCATAAACAAAAGTCTTCAAATACCGGTTTGTTAAAAAAATCCCCAAGAACATTATACAAGGAAGATAAAACATTACTGTTCACAGAACCTGTTCGAGACAGTTCTACAATGTCCAAAGTGACAAAGCCAGAATGGCTGATGCCATGCAGAATAGCAGCATACCTGTTCAATATCAAAGCACCCAAATGAGCTCATTTCTGGGATTATACTTCACAGGTGGTTACATTTTCCGGCACCCGTTAGACTTGCTGTAGATATCGAGAGATTGCCATGCTCTCATGAGCCTTGAGCGGTTGAGAAATATTTTCCCTTATATTGTACTTCGATGTTTAAACTGAAACCTTCAAAGGAAAAATATATATAAACTAGAGGGGAACACTCGGTAAGAGTGCAAACCTCCGCCGCCAATACTGCTGGGTCACTCAATTGAACCTTATATCTTATTCATTAAATATGACGTCAACAGTGCTGACAGAGTTATAGTTCTTTTCTTCAACATTTTTTTTTTGGGGGGGGGGGGGGGGGGGGGGTTGGAAATCACTTAAAACATGTAGAAATGCAAAAAAAAAAAATTCAAATATTTTTTCAAAATGGCCGCCATATTGGATTTTGCACCGAGTCCAAAATCTAATGGCATGGTCCTTGGACCATACCTAATCCCCCCACAAGTTTCGTCGAAATCCGTCGAGGAGTTTTTCCGCAATACTGTTAACACAAACAACAAACAGAAAGGGGTGAAAACAGTAACCTCCGATCTTCGATGGCGGAGGTTAAAAAAAAAAATTAGCTGCTGTTTGTTACAGGAGATAGCATTATTTTATTTCAAAACTAGCAAATATGACCATCGCTTCGCTGACGGGAACAGCAAGGGGTGGGGGGGGAGAGGATTAAAAGAGGGGGGGAGAGAATTGGGGGGGGAGAGGGGGAGAGAGAGAGAGAGAGAAGAGAGAGAGAGAGAGAGAGAGAGAGAGAGAGGTGAGTGGAAGGGAAGGCAGACGTGTGGTGCAGTGTTAATTACGATTCATACTGTTTCATCAAAATGATTCTGCATGGAATAACAGTGAAGAAAGAAACAAAGTAAGGTCTGAAATCCATTTTGTATCGGTCATTCCATCAATACCGCCCGGACACAACCGTCTGGAGATAACTGCCGGCTGGATACATCTAGAGAGACAGACAGAGAGAGCGAGAGGTGTGGGAGGAGGGTGCTGCACTGTTTTCAGAGGGGTTGGAGCGAGGATGGGACAAATAGAGAGAGAGGTGGGGGTATGGGAGTTAGAAAATATGTTGTGATTTATGAACAAAACCACACACACACACACTTTTGTCCGAATTGATCAGTCAACTTTTTGAGATATCCTCCTCAGACAGACAAACAAGATAGGGGTGAAAACATAACCTCCGTCCACCTTTGTGGAGGAGGTAATTATATGAGAACAAAGACGTTCACGATTCAACTTGCTCTCAGCGACTGACAACACAGAAGACTACAAGCAAGGTTTCAGCACAATAAATGTCACTGACAGCCTGATGTACAACAAAGATGCTGTTAAACAGCGTTTTGCTTGACAGCTTACTTTCCATCCATTAGGACCATATTCTGTGCAGAGTGTTGGTGTTGCCTCAGCAGTCTCCTTGGCCATTGGACACAATCCTGGACGGGTCGCCACTCCGACACAGGAAACCAGCATGCTGGCACTCATTTTGCCGACCTCGGAAGGATGACAGGTCGAGTTAACCCCACCTGGTATTAATTCAACAGCTGAGCGGGGTTTGAACTCAGGACCCTAGGATCCCAAGCCCACCACTCTAACCATTAAGCCAACACCAGGCATACTTACTTTGGTGGATTGTAATATTAAAAGCATTCTTTAACTTTGTACATGGAAACTCCATGGTGATTATATTTAGTTTATTGATGAAATCCAACTGTCCTTCCATACCCTCTCATCTTGGCACCCCTCTTCCAAGAGTTTCTCGTTGATGTCTGCTTCAATCACGGGTCTCCTCAATAGCACAAAGGTTATTTTCAGTTCACTTCGACAGCTTTCTTGAGAAAATTTGCATGCTTTTCTTTCATGAGGAATATTCAAGACCACGTGAACACGGATAGCGAAATCGCCAGTCGCTCTCCAGAAATGCTGACGTCATCCCTAGCAGCAACGTTGATTTGCAAGACACAATTTTGCTTTACATGCTAGAGGTTATGCAATCAAAACCATTATGCTGTTCATGGGTAACTCAATATGTGACCTATATTACTTAGGGCAGGAAGCCAAACAGCATGTCTTACCAAAAACTTTCTGTGGAGTTGAGCTCTTTCGTTTTGCTTGGAAATTGTTTGAAAGCCTGTCAAGATTGGATAGCTTGTCAAATCCGGGCTCGAGCAGCGTTTCAATGGCAGGCTCCAGTCCAAGACGCTCGTCAGAAGGAAGCAAAGCAGAATCATCGAGCAGAGGGGGTTCTTGTCCAGGCCTAATCACTGCGGCAAAAGACATGCATTTTGAGACACGACTGTTCACCCCAAAAAAGAATAAATAAATAAACAAAAAGAGGTCACATCCCTTACATTATTATGAACAAAATATTGCACAACAATCATACAAAACAGCGAGGAACCAAAATACTGCACATGAAAAGCAATTCAAAATGCTGCATGATCGTTTTTTTTTTAAAGTACAAATCAAACGAGAGAGTTCACAGAACACCTTACCCCACGCAGTCTTGAGAAAAAGGACATGGGAAGGGTCTTTTCAACTCTTGCCTCAAACGGTCTACATGAGCTTTGTTCATGAACTTTGAATAATAGGCACGATGGCAAACATACAAAGCTGATGGGTCAAATGGAATGGTGCAGAGCTGAACCTTCTGCCAACTCTTCTTGGAGAAATTGGCGATTTTGGAACGATGTTTGAAAAAAAAAGGATACACTAAACAAACAGATCTTTTGGACAAAGTTAGCTCTGTCGTTGCATCGCTAGGCGCCGCCATTTTGTCCGAATCTCGCTGTTTCTCCACCCTCAGAACGCATGACAAATTTGATTGGTCGAGACGGCGTAAATTTTTTTTCCAAGTACTACGAAACGGGAGGTTTTTGGAAGTGCAAACAAGGCGATTTGTATCCTACAGTGTTCAAATATACAATTGGAATGAAATAAAAATCAAAGTTTTGAAGGCTGAAGAAAAACAAAAACCTATTGAATCAGAAGTTTACCACCGCTGATGCAACCTCTTTTACACCACCTTATTTAGCACGTTAAATTATTTATTCGTGCCCGTTTTGTGTCCTTTCTGACATCCCTAAACACAGTAACTTTTCTGTTTGGATCGATTTTCAATTTTGTTGGACTGCCAGACAGGCGTACAGACTACAGCAATTGCTAAACCACGAGTGTGCAGGCGCACTCGGAATGAGACTCCATACAATTTGCCAAATTCAAAGCGAAAATACTGCTAAACTGCAGGTTCGTGTTCAGATCCATGTTCAAAATAAGAAATTGAGTAGTTCATCAATCATCGATTGACGTCTGTCAGATAGACAGACAGAGTGAATAAACTGCCTGAACCCGCTTCGTGCTATGCGCACGGGGTTAAAATGCCAGAGTTAGCAATGGTGCAAGACATTCAGAGCTCAACTTCTATCATAGCCATCACGGAGTAGCACTTTGTTTTCCGCACCATGTTCCCAGTCGGTCCTCTCAGTGGTGGTGGTACCATACTTGGAGAAGGCATTCTCTGCGAGATGGCTGGATGGCAAACCCTGTTGAAAGCCTGGACACCGTTCCAGGTGCTCCTCGAGAGAGCTGCGCTGCTTGTAGCTTCGTGAACAAAAGTCGCACTTGTATGGTTTTCCCACTGCTAAGTGAGAAACGCAGACACTGACACCTCTGAATAAAGATCGATAAAATGTACCATTTTAAAGTACAATTCAAGTTTGAAATTTCATACTAGCAGGCATGCCCATCTTTATGCATATTATTTAAGGTGTATAATCCATATTATTTGCAAATAATAAGAGGTCAAACTCTCACATACTAATATGTCAATGGTTGTGCTCAAAGTTGATAAATGGTCATTGCTAATGATGAAGATTACAAACTTTAACCCCCTGCCCACTCTTTTCCTCCAAAGTTCTGGTCAAGTTTTAAGCACGGACTTTGTTTTGGTGAATGCGATGTTAAACAGTGAACTTTGGCTCGTTATCCGATATAGTTTTAGCCGTATGACAATAACATCAAGGAGACAAACCAAAAACAAACTGGAGAGTTCATAGAACACGACACCCCACACAGTGCTCCAAGTATATAAACTTCAATGTCAATAAAATAATGATTTTAAAGATAGTTTTAAAAAACAAAAATCCAGAAGTTTAGCGCTATTGAAGCAGTCTTCTGCCCACCCTAAGACACTAATAAGATGATTGTTGAGTCGCAGTTTAGGATATGGAGGCTATATTGATCACCATAGAATGCAGCGTCAATTAACATCGTGCACAGTCATAAATCGGCGGCTTCTTCTTCACCTCAATACTGCACATTCACAAGCCATGCTCACTTCCCAGGGGCTGGCTGCGCTTGACAGCTCCTTTTACACCACCCTATTGAACACGTCCAAGTACTGCAAAACTGGAGGTTATTGGAAGTATTATGAAGGCAATTTGTGTTCTCGAGTGTTAAAGTATATAATTCCATTTGAATATAGATTGAGAGGTGCAAGGCATATAAATAAATATAAGAACATCTAGACATCCTTTCACATTTAAAAAAAAATGTTTTTATTACCGTACTTCTTTCTTTACCCCCTCATTTTTCTGAAATTATGTATATATATATATATTATATATATATATATGTTCGACTCTGATTTACAAATGTAATACAAACTTTATAGATGTGCTCACATTGAATTGGTACTGTACATACTTTATAGATTATCTAACATTCCAAATACAGTAGTACATGCTATATATATATATTGTATATATGTAGATATAGATTTTTTTTTTTTTTTTTAATTGTCACGGGTCTGACTGTGAAGCTAATCCCCCTGACCCAATTGTGGTAGACGGGTGGTCAGCACCGACCAGCCCGGATTGCCAAGCGGTTTTCCTAGGAGGTGGACATGTGATCCTCAGAGATCATCACGCACGCGGGAGTGGCATTGGTAGAGTGACGGAACAGATGGATGCACAGCACAGCGGGTTTATACTCGAACCCCATGACCAATACAAGAACACCAGCAACGTAAAATAACGCAGGGATTTAATGAAAATTTCAATATTTAAAAGGGTAATTCCAAATGTAATAATAATTGTGATATAAATTAAAGCCGAAAGTCGAGGCATCTCTACACACAGACTTAAATACAGACAAGAGGGAAACAAAATAAAAGAAAATCCTCCCTTTATTCTGGCACTTAGCTTGGTCTAGAGATGGTCTTTATGGAACTTTGGAATTGAAGCGCTTCATCCTGCATGGGTAAATGCGCCCAAAATGGCATCAAGTCACTCTCACAGCGGGAACGTATGTCAGGCAATTCGTGAGGCGATATTCAACACCATGGCTCACCGACGCCATGCGGATTCTTCAATCACACCTGACGATCTCTGCAGAATGGCACCGTCTCTTCGGTGAAATACACGAGGCTTCGAGGCTGGTCTCTCACGATCAGCCAAGAGTAAATGGCCAGCGTCTTGCTCCACCACGCGAGCCAATTCACAGCATGACACGAGTATCATGCAGCCATTTGTCATGCCGCAAGGACAGCAAAGCAAGATTCTCATCCGCCACGTTCCTCTCGCAACTATGACTGCCAACCTCACCTTTATTCCACCTCTGGGTGTGCTTGCTGGCACGAAACACGGGAAGGGGCATCTGCTGCTCGCATTCTTTTTCTTTTTGTTATGGTCTGTGGTTGTTACAAAAATGCAACTACTTCATGGCTACCTGTTAAATGCAAAAACGCAGGAATAGGTCACAGGGTGCAATCACATACTGAGGAACTTGGCCTTAACCTGATCTAATCAACACCGCACCACCGCACCCCCCCCCACCCGGTGTGGTGACAAGTAACACAGAGTCACAGTCTCCCTACTTAATTACATCAAGATGTCTCCGACACGTCCACGGACCAAACAACTCTAATCAGTCCTAACTTTCTGTGAATTCCTTCATCTAACCCAAACTGCAAGTGTGTGTGTCTGTGTGTGTGTCTGTGTGTGTGTGTCTGTGTGTGTGTCTGTGTGTGTGTCTGTGTGTGTGTCTGTGTGTGTGTGTGTCTGTGTGTGTGTCTGTGTGTGTGTCTGTGTGTGTGTGTGTCTGTGTGTGTGTCTGTGTGTGTGTCTGTGTGTGTGTGTGTGTGTGTCTGTGTGTGTGTCTGTGTGTGTCTGTTCCATATGCACTTTTCAGTGACAAGCTCCAAACTCAGGGTACAAATACAACTTTGTGTGGGGTAGGGGTAACATGGTAACATGAGACTGTGGCCTCACATGGGGTTGTGTGGGGTATATAGTCTCTCTGTAAATGTGTACCGCCAACTGGTGATGGTGGCAGACAACTGAGGGGCCTGTCAAAGCCCATCATCGTGTGCGAGACATTTCTAGCGGGAAGAGACACCAAGACGAACGAGAAGCAAAAGGGGGGGGAGGAGAGTGAACGTGAGGACGGGGAGAGGGGTTGGGGGAGAAGGGTTTAAGCACAATATGCATGGGTAAATTTGTCTTCTTCCTTCTCCTCCAAATTTTTTGGCAAATATGGCGACCAATCGGTCCGTCAGCGAAGCGACGGTAGGCTCTGCTTGTAGAAATGTGTGTGAGAGTTGTTGCTGTCACCGACTTCCTGATAATATTCACCATTAACCACACCCGCATCGGTCAGATAGCCGAGGGCAAATGTGTTCTTCTGACCATCCCGACTGTTTACGTATTTATTGGAGCAACATCCCTACATTAAAAAAAAGGTTTATTTTATACATGCAACATTCAATTTAAAGAAGTGTGTTCCTCGATCATAAACTGATAAGACAGACAGATGGATTAACATTAACAAATTACTTAACCACGCTTTTCGCTTCGCGTGCGCGGGGTAATTACAAAGAGGTTCTGCTAGGAATCCGACTGCAAGCATGGACTTTTTAGATCATAATCATCATGACTTAGCCCCAGGAGTCCTCAATGGAAGTCCACAGCACCAAGGAAGCTGACCACTTCACCAGATATCAAGTAAAGAAGAAATTTAAAGTTATAAAGTTATCTGTGTATTCTTTAAGTGTGGGGTGGTAACCGGGAGGAAGTCTCAATAATATTATTCTGGAGGAGCCAAGGAGGGTTGTTCAGATGGAGGGACCACGGGGTGTGGTGAGTTGAGCTGTTGTTGTAAAGCTAGGTGTGATGCAATTGTGAAAGTTTTTCCAAGATGTTGCATTGAAAGGGGGAGGTGGCATGTTTGTAAAGATTTTGTTATTGTAAATTGCTGGAATGTCCAGGAAAATCTCGATTTAATGGTTTCAGATTTAACAGACAAATATAAAGTTTGGGGACACTGTCCTGTAATTCGCAATTATACCGATAGAGGGCGCTGAGAGAGGCGTGGGCCTCAGAACGACGAATGATGTGACCCGGAAGATGTCATTACGACCAACTTCTGGATCAGATCGTGCGTAGTTGAGTCTCACTTTGTGTGTTTCTTTGTGTTTTATTTGCGTAAACAGTTGTGCAAGTGATTTACCAGGGCTTCTGCGGACAGTGGTGCAAAGAGAAGGTGTGCGAATCTGAGTGTGGTGCAGAAATTGGAGCCAATTGCAAAGTGAGACTTGGTGTATCGGTTACCTGCATGTGTGAAGAAGCAAATGGTGTCTGGTATTCGTAGAAGTAAGGACAAGCTCAAACAATTTTAATTCATGTTTAGTGTGGATAGTTCGAAAAGTGTTCGACAGTGGGTGCTCGGAAGCGCATGAAAAGCAGCACAAGATAAAACCTCGAAGAGGCGGTGTATAATTGGTACGTTCAGCAGCTGTCTAGTGGTGTAAATGTGTGTGGTGTGGAGCTTCGTTCCGTTTTCTAACACGCTTGCGAAACACTGGGAATATAAATATCCAGGCGAGTGATGGTGCTTTGACATTTCTGTCATGGCATCATAAATAAGACATGGGATTCCTTAGGCGTGGCACAGAGGAGAGGTAGAACCTATGACAATATTTGATTAAGAAGGAAGTGCTGATTTTACCCCAAGTCTACAAATGCTGTCGAGACAGGACTTTTCTTTAATCGTTCGCTCCCGGTGAACTCAGGCTGATAAACGATCACGCACAAATGGTGAGTACAGTAAAGTACTGCATTATACTTCTTTCATTTCTATTTCATGCTTCTTTTCTTCTGTTTATTTCTTATTTGAGTGTTTTTGTTACATGCACGTACTGTATAACTGTTTAATAATGTTTGTTATGCATGGCCGGACGTTTATTACCATTCAAAAAAAAAAAAACATGCGATTCAACGGACTTTCGGCATAAACGGAGAACCCCTCCCCATTTAGTCCATTAAATCGAGGTTTTACTGCACATAGATGCAAACCTGGTCAATTAGCCACGGGGAAATCTGGTTATTACCAACATATTAAAACCTCCAAGAGCAAGGTTGGAGTGGGGAAACAGAGCAATGGGAAGAGTGTCCTGTGTCCTGTGGTGTGGACTGTGTCAATGGAGATCGAGGAGTGCTCGGCACACTCCACATGTTTCGATTTTCCTGCCGATCACATCACGTGCCTTCTAGTTGAATGGTTTGCATTAGCAGGAACAATCGTCTGGGTGGCAGACGGATGGTTGTTCTGTGCGGATTATGTGGTTTTACCGTGTGAGACATAATCCGCGGCGATGCTCACCATAACAGTCAGGAGTGCATATGATGGATAAACTACGAATGTGGTCATCGTTGGTTAGATATTTATTGGTGTGCCATCCTGATAGGGCAAATAAACCCGAAATCCAGATCAGTGGCTCCGTTTGATGCTTATCAGAGACAAATATTTCATGGTCATGATCAGTTAGTCACCGGACCGAAGCTTCGGTGTTGGAGAGACGCTTGGTGTGGACTGTGTCCAATGGGATCGGTGGAGTG
>CM068956.1:21184312-21198278 GCA_035128595.1 Eptatretus atami | reverse complement strand
TTTTTTAATTGTCACGGGTCTGACTGTGAAGCTAATCCCCCTGACCCAATTGTGGTAGACGGGTGGTCAGCACCGACCAGCCCGGATTGCCAAGCGGTTTTCCTTAGGAGGTGGACATGTGATCCTCAGAGATCATCACGCACGCGGGAGTGGCATTGGTAGAGTGACGGAACAGATGGATGCACAGCACAGCGGGTTTATACTCGAACCCCATGACCAATACAAGAACACCAGCAACGTAAAATAAACGCAGGGATTTAATGAAAATTTCAATATTTAAAAGGGTAATTCCAAATGTAATAATAATTGTGATATAAATTAAAGCCGAAAGTCGAGGCATCTCTACACACAGACTTAAATACAGACAAGAGGGAAACAAAATAAAAGAAAATCCTCCCTTTATTCTGGCACTTAGCTTGGTCTAGAGATGGTCTTTATGGAACTTTGGAATTGAAGCGCTTCATCCTGCATGGGTAAATGCGCCCAAAATGGCATCAAGTCACTCTCACAGCGGGAACGTATGTCAGGCAATTCGTGAGGCGATATTCAACACCATGGCTCACCGACCGCCATGCGGATTCTTCAATCACACTTGACGATCTCTGCAGAATGGCACCGTCTCTTCGGTGATATACACGAGGCTTCGAGGCTGGTCTCTCACGATCAGCCAAGAGTAAATGGCCAGCGTCTTGCTCCACCACGCGAGCCAATTCACAGCATGACACGAGTATCATGCAGCCATTTTGTCATGCCGCAAGGACAGCAAAGCAAGATTCTCCATCCCAGCCACGTTCCTCTCGCAACTATGACTGCCAACCTCACCTTTATTCCACCTCTGGGTGTGGCTTGCTGGCACGAAACACGGGAAAACGGGGCATCTGCCTGCTCGGCACGTTTTGCTTGCTTCTTGTTATGGCTGTGGTTGTTACAAAAATGCAACTACTTCATGGCTACCTTGTAAATGCAAAAACGCAGGAATAGGTCACAGGGTGCAATCACATACTGAGGAACTTGGCCTTAACCCTGATCTAATCAACACCGCACACCGCACCCCCCCCCCCCCACACCGGTGTGGTGACAAGTAACACAAGGTCACAGTCTCCCTACTTAATTACATCAAGATGTCTCCGACACGTCCACGGACCAAACAACTCAATCAGTCCTAACTTTCCTGTGAATTCCTTCATCTAACCCAAACTGCAAGTGGTGTGTCTGTGTGTGTGTCTGTGTGTGTGTGTCTGTGTGTGTGTCTGTGTGTGTGTCTGTGTGTGTGTCTGTGTGTGTGTGTGTCTGTGTGTGTGTCTGTGTGTGTGTCTGTGTGTGTGTGTGTCTGTGTGTGTGTCTGTGTGTGTGTCTGTGTGTGTGTCTGTGTGTGTGTCTGTGTGTGTGTCGTGTGTGTCTGTTCCATATGCACTTTTCAGTGACAAGCTCCAAACTCAGGGTACAAATACAACTTTGTGTGGGGGTAGGGGTAACATGGTAACATGAGACTGTGGCCTCACATGGGGTTGTGTGGGTATATAGTCTCTCTGTAAATGTGTACCGCCAACTGGTGATGGTGGCAGACAACTGAGGGGCCTGTCAAAGCCCATCATCGTGTGCGAGACATTTCTAGCGGGAAGAGACACCAAGACGAACGAGAAGCAAAAGGGGGGGGGGAGAGTGGAACGTGAGGACGGGGAGAGGGGGTTGGGGGAGAAGGGTTTAAGCACAATATGCATGGGTAAATTTGTCTTCCTTTCCTTCTCCTCCAAATTTTTTGGCAAATATGGCGACCAATCGGTCCGTCAGCGAAGCGACGGTAGGCTCTGCTTGTAGAAATGTGTGTGAGAGTTGTTGCTGTCACCGACTTCCTGATAATATTCCACCATTAACCACACCCGCATCGGTCAGATTAGCCCGAGGGCAAATGTGTCTTGTGACCATCCCGACTGTTTACGTACTTATTGGAGCAACATCCCTACATTAAAAAAAAGGTTTATTTTATACATGCAACATTCAATTTAAAGAAGTTGTTCCTCGATCATAAACTGATAAGACAGACAGATGGATTAACATTAACAAATTACTTAACCACGCTTTTCGCTTCGCGTGCGCGGGGTAATTACAAAGAGGTTCTGCTAGGAATCCAGACTGCAAGCATGGACTTTTTAGATCATAATCATCATGACTTAGCCCCAGGAGTCCTCAATGGAAGTCCACAGCACCAAGGAAGCTGACCACTTCAACCAGATATCAAGTAAAGAAGAAATTTAAAGTTATAAAGTTATCTGTGTATTCTTTAAGTGTGGGGTGGTAACCGGGAGGAAGTCTCAATAATATTATTCTGGAGGAGCCAAGGAGGGTTTGTTCAGATGGAGGGACCACGGGGTGTGGTGAGTTGAGCTGTTGTTGTAAAGTGATGGTGGTGATGCAATTGTGAAAGTTTTTCCAAGATGTTGCATTGAAAGGGGGAGGTGGCATGTTTGTAAAGATTTTGTTATTGTAAATTGCTGGAATGTACAGGAAAATCTCGATTTAATGGATTTCAGATTTAACAGACAAATATAAAGTTTGGGGACACTGTCCTGTAATTCGCAATTATACCGATAGAGGGCGCTGAGAGAGGCGTGGGCCTCAGACGACGAATGATGTGACCCGGAAGATGTCATTACGACCAACTTCTGGATCAGATCGTGCGTAGTTGAGTCTCACTTTGTGTGTTTCTTTGTGTTTTATTTGCGTAAACAGTTGTGCAAGTGATTTACCAGGGCTTCTGCGGACAGTGGTGCAAAGAGAAGGTGTGCGAATCTGAGTGTGGTGCAGAAATTGGAGCCAATTGCAAAGTGAGACTTGGTGTATCGGTTACCTGCATGTGTGAAGAAGCAAATGGTGTCTGGTATTCGTAGAAGTAAGGACAAGCTCAAACAATTTTAATTCATGTTTAGTGTGGATAGTTCGAAAAGTGGTTCGACAGTGGGTGCTCGGAAGCGCATGAAAAGCAGCACAAGATAAAAACCTCGAAGAGGCGGTGTATAATTGGTACGTTCAGCAGCTGTCTAGTGGTGTAAATGTGTGTGGTGTGGAGCTTCGTTCCGTTTTCTAACACGCTTGCGAAACACATGGGAATATAAATATCCAGGCGAGTGATGGGTGGCTTTGACATTTCTGTCATGGCATCATAAATAAGACATGGTGATTCCTTAGGCGTGGCCACAGAGGAGGTAGAACCTATGACAATTATTTGATTAAGAAGGAAGTGCTGATTTTACCCCAAATCTACAAATGCTGTCGAGACAGGACTTTTCTTTAATCGTTCGCTCCCGGTGAACTCAGGCTGATAAACGATCACGGCACAAATGGTGAGTACAGTAAAGTACTGCATTATACTTCTTTCATTTCTATTTCATGCTTCTTTTCTTCTGTTTATTTCTTATTTGAGTGTTTTTGTTACATGCACGTACTGTATAACTGTTTAATAATGTTTGTTATGCATGGCCGGACGTTTATTACCATTCAAAAAAAAAAAAACATGCGATTTAACGGACTTTCGGCATAAACGGAGAACCCCTCCCCCATTTAGTCCATTAAATCGAGGTTTTACTGCACATAGATGCAAACCTGGTCAATTAGCCACGGGGAAATCTGGTTAATTACCAAACATATTAAAACCTCCAAGAGCAAGGTTGGAGTGGGGAAACAGAGCAATGGGAAGAGTGTCCTGTGTCGTGGACTGTGTCCAATGGAGATCGAGGGAGTGCTCGGCACACTCCACATGTTTCGATTTTCCTGCCGATCACATCACGTGCCTTCTAGTTGAATGGTTTGCATTAGCAGGAACAATCGTCTGGGTGGCAGACGGATGGTTTTCTGTGCGGATTATGTGGTTTTACCGTGTGAGACATAATCCGCGGCGATGCTCACCATAACAGTCAGGAGGTGCATATGATGGATAAACTACGAATGTGGTCATCGTTGGTTAGATATTTATTGGTGTGCCATCCTGATGAGGGCAAATAAACCCAAAATCCAGATCAGTGGCTCTGTTTGATGCTTATCAGAGACAAAGATTTCATGGTCATAATCAGTCACCGGACCGAAGCTTCGGTGTGGACTGTGTCCAATGGGGATCGGTGGAGTGCTTGTCACACTGCATATGTTTTGAGATTATGTATATGTATGTATGTGTATATATACATATCTTGCTGCCGAACCACGTGACCGATGTAATCAATTTTTAATCGACTCATACAATTTTGCCCCAGATGACCCTCAAAAATGTTCATGCTGTTCAGATGAAGTGTTCGACGTATGTAATTATGATGTCATAATGAAGCAACATATTACATCATCAACCCCACCAGAATCCCAAAATCCAGATCTCATCCACTTTCTCTTCAATCTCATTCCGTCTCTCCAGGTCTTCAAGATAGCTGTTCACCATCTCATGTCATCCCCCCCATCCAAAACAACGCTCTTTTCTACTCCAATTAACCTTCCCCATACCCCCAAGCCCATCTCTCTACAAATTTCCAGTTTTTCCTTCCTGAGAGTTTGCGTCTGTATCCATCTTGTCCAACCCATGCAGCCTCCACGACCCCTAATTCTTACCCACATTCCTTATTTGTCCAACCCTACCCCTATTGCACCCCTCAACACTTCTGTTGGTAAGTTTCTCCTGTTCATTTTGTTCTACTGCATCCCGATCTGTTTTGTGTTCCAGCTCCTCCACAAGTCTCGACTTTGTACAACAACAACAACAACAACAACAAAAACAACAACAAAAAAACCGTCAGTGGCCTTAGGAGGGTTCATGAGGGCAGAGAAGCTCATGAGCATGGATGGTGGGGCAATGTCCAAAATACTAGTTGCCCATACAAACAGCAAAAATAAATAAAATATCCTGTAGATCCAATGCAAGGTTTCTATTGTGATACGACATCCCTGCATGATAAATCCAATGCTTCCAAAAACCTTTAAAAACAATGTTTATCATCAAAAGCAATTTACTGTTTTTAAATTATTGGGAAGATGATTTCAGATTTTTTTTTTTCCTTTTTTCCTTCAGATTTTCCTTTGGTTCACACTTCACTTTCATCAAGGAACAGCACAAGCAAATTCATCCAGGGTATAGGGGAGGGGAGGAAGGGGGCTGGAGGATATACCCGAATGAGTTCGGATGTGCCCCATCAGTGCGTCACGGCGCCGGCATGCGTAGCTACACAGCGAGCACTTGAAGGGTTTTTCATCCGTGTGTAGTTTCACGTGACGCAAAAGATTCCCCTTCTGGGTAAACGAGGCACCACACTGGTTGCACTGGAATGGGCGCTCCCCTGGAAATAACATTAGACGTTGGTAAAAGAAGATTAGTTGTGATGTGCAACTAAATCAAAAACTCTTAGCAAGCTTTAGACTTTCAAAAACAGTGAGAGATTAAAATACATACTTGAACCCTGTAGACCATTGTTACTCAATTTAACGGTCATTAACGATCAAGGAAAAAGAAAAATCTAAGTTTTGTCAGAATTAGGTTAACCATTCCATGGATAACTAGAACATCACTCAGTGGAGTGTATACCTCCGCCAGGATGAACAGTTTACGTTTTGTATCCCACCCATAGGCCGGATCTGGATCCGGACCTGACCCAAAATCAAATGGGCTTGTTATCATCCAACCAACTTAGCCACCTCGTTTTGTCACATCTTGTTCACAACCACACAGTATATCATTTTTGGCCCCGTCTTTCAGTAGTGAAGAATCACTCTCATGTTTGAATCTTCACAAAAATTGAATCAATTAGTCCTTGTCACACACCAAACCTGTCCAGCAAATTTCATCTGAACCAGTCTATAACTTTTTGATATATCATACTCAGACAGACAGACAGACAGACAGAGACAGACAGACGTGAAAACAATCTCCATCCACCTTGGAAGGTGCAGGTGATCAAGTAAATAAATAAAAGCTTTTAAACAATAATAGAATGCCTGAAGATAAATTTGCTTCCTTATCCACATTGTGTAACAGAGTTCAGCTCATAATTTTGATTGTGTTTAAAAAAAAGGATGAAAATTCACAAAGTAAAGACAATTAGAAATTCTGCAATCAAAAAAGGTACAATGGTACACATTTTTATTTTCAAAAGTTGTTCAGTTGATTATACATTTGGAAGTGCCCTGCAGTATCATGACTCACCAGTGTGACTACGCTTGTGAACCATTAGGACGTTCGGTCCAATGCACACCATGCCGCAGATTTCACATGTTAATTTGTTGCTCGAAAGTCGACTTAGTCCTCCAGGTGCAGAACCTTGGATCCTGGGGCATCCAGGAGAACCAAAAGACCTATGCTCGGCCCAAGCTCCCGCAAAGCCTTCGGCTGAGATATCGTCAATGACCGGAGCATTCTCCAGACCATTGTTGAGGTAATCGTGCACAAGAATAGGGTCTTCTTCTCCTTCCCCCTCTTCTTCCTCATTTCCATCCACCTCCACCTTCACCAGGCTTCCTGAATAATGGCATCAGCAGCAAAGTGTCACTAAAGGGTACAACTTGTATCCACGTTTTTCCTCGAATATAAATGGGTTGCCATTCAATTCCGATGATGTGCAATTCAAATCACCAAACAGACCCAAAAGACATCTGACCTAACTGAACAAGGCAATGAAAGTCAGAAAATAATTTTTCAGAGAAACAATTAAATCAACTGCAAAAGCCATTAGCTTACAAAGATGGGTATTTCAAAATGCTAAGTTACATTTCTCCCACGTTACTGTAAGTCAAAAGCAAGTCACTTTCTAAACTACTTTTTCCAAACTCTGTGCACTTCAAAAAAAAAAAATCGTGGGATTGTTCAGAAACCAAAAGTGAACTAAAGAATATTATAGTTGCTGCATCTGGAAACTTTAATTGGCTCGGAGAGTCAAGGCTCGTGGGAGAGCGTAACAATTAATGGATCAGGATGCAACAGGACAAATGGAACAGTAAAAGTGGGTTTGGGGGGGGGGTTGCACGAAGGACAAAATAGACTGCTTTGCAGACAAGGTGCTGCATAAAGTTCACCATCCTTTGAAGGAGATGTTAAGCCACTATTTCCATCAGCTAGCATCCACTTGTGACGACGACGACGATCCCTTTGGCCAGATGAAGCAATTCTACGTGTTATAGTTTTTAGCGACTTCTGATCAGAACCATATCGAATGGTATTGTAATACAAAGCATAACCTTTTGGATATCACCAAAATCTCTCATTTTCTAAACAGACTCGGAGATTCTACATTTTCACTCTGATGACAAAAATATGGAATGTACATCCAGTGGTGGATGTGCAGTATCTTGTTATTTCTTCAACACATCTGAGAATCATGCCATTCCTGTGTCTGGAAAGCCAAGATTCATTAATCTTAGTTTCCCCGACACAGGAATGGGATTTGACGTTGTGCAAGCTACATACAAGGCCTTTGCACAAACAATTTTCAGAGCAGTACGTGCTTGAGCTCTGGTTTGGATTAGCCATTACTCTGTTAATTAAATATTTCACTCACCAGAGAAGTGCAAAACAAAACTGAGTATCCCTATCCATCTGGGCAAACCTAAGCGTATGAAAGGGGCCTTACCTTGAAGGTCGTTTCCTGATGGAGAAACCGAACCAATCGGGCTGTTAGCACTGGGTCCGGTCGCCACCTCCACAAAAACCTTCTCGGGCAGCGAAAGCAATGACGTTCTGCCTATGGGAAAACCAGCAGGCCGTGCTGACGGACAAGAAGCCCTGACATCCGTGCAGCAAACACAACTCAATCAGGAAGAGATCAATGGATGAAACAACAATTAAATGAGATGCAAAAAAGGTGAAATAATTTCAAGTGAGAAACACAACTTGGCATGGTCACTCATTCCAAAGTAACGTTTCTAAATAATTTAAGGTCATTCCATCAGCTCACATCTGAACCTGGCTTGATGAAAATAATAACAATAATAATAAAGTAATAGTTTAAGATAGCTGTGGTGATGTCAAAAAAAGAAAAGAAAAAAAAGAAGAGACAATCAAGCAGATACACTGTATTGAGATACAAAGAACATGAACCAATAATTGTAATAGTTTTCAAATCTCAATCTTGGTTGGGTGCAGTGGTGTAATGGTGTAATGGTAATGGCACTTGACTAATCTCCTCCAGGTCGAAGACTCAAATTAAAGGCAACATGAAGGTAATTCGAATCTGCAGCGTAGTCGATGGTGAGCCATCACAAATCCTCATGCTTTCCACCAAAGCAAAGTTGAAAGATGGCATAAAGTTCCAGCAGGATCAACTCAATTTTAAAGAGTTTAAAAGAAAAGCTCCCCGTTTTGACAAGTTGCCCCACTCCCTAGGGCATTAATCAGGGGCGAAGGGGGGAGGGGTCAACTCTCAAAAGAAATAAACATTACATATTTCTTGCATCCCCCAATGTGGATTGCATACACATAGTTTAATTTTAAAATGTGCCCATAAGGGCATTTTTTTGGTATTGACCTTTAACCCTACCCCAGGGGGCAAGGCCAAAATAATATTGCTCTTGTACCTTCTTGCCATGTTTTGATCATATTCATAACAACAAAGTTTGGTGACTTTTTAGGAGATAATGTGACGGACAAACAGACACACAGACAGACAGACAGCCAATTACAATATCCCCCATGGTTTTTTTTTTTTTCGGCCAAAAAGTGTGGGGATAATCATTGATATCATGACCTCACAGATCTTTGGGAAGCAATCTCTTTGCTTGGCCAAGTTAAGATAATCTGATCAAAATGCTGGTGACAACTTGGAGTTTGGCAAAAGACACGGAGGGACCTTCAACTTCCGCCAGCAATCAATGCTCGTAGACGAGTCAACAATCTAAATATCCATCCGTGCAAACATCCATGCTCGGGATGGTGCATTAATTTGTGAAACATCCCAACTGTGAACCACCAATCTTATGGTTTATAATCAGGTCGAGAATCGAACCACGACTCGACAGCTTGGTGGAAAGGGGAATGTCAGCACCATTATATTGGAATTACCGCAATTTTCCGACTTGAACAAAACCACAAATTTGTTATGAAATGCATAGAATTTGTTTGTTACCATATATAATACTGTTGCAGCCATTGGATCTGCCAGTCGCCCGGACCGAATCCTGATGAACCACCTCAAAGCGGTCGCGACGGCTGACCGATTATAGCGTTCCGAGCTGGATCATGGGCACATCTGCCACAATACCTGGCTCCAATAGAACCACCGAGCCAGTCAACGCGCCATGCTGATCGGTGCCTTGCGTCCGTTACTCTATTCGCAACTGAGCGGAATCGCCGGACGCAGGCACGGTCTCGGCCTGGGTGCTAAATCACCCGAACAAAGCCTGACCTTTAAACGGGCGTGTATAATTACACTAACGACCAAGACACTTTAATTCATCCAGCGACGAAGTGGTTTTATAATGTATTTGAACACATGGGGTGGGAGTACAAAAAGCACTTCAGTGTAACGATAATCATTAATAATTCAAATCTGTACATGCCCACAACACAACGAACAAACAGCAGTTCCTTAATTATCGAAGTCCTTAAGGACTCTGACATTCCTCAGGAGATAGGCAAGAGATAAATAGCACAAGACAGAAATACTGCTGCAGTGCTGCTGTGACCGGCAGGACGCAACAAAATCCAAGCAGTGACACAGTCTGGCTGTCGGCAGTTCATGGCCATGGACTGAACCTGGCTTGAGGGATAAGGTTGGCATGGCCTGTCATGGGGATTGAGGGGAGGGGGGGGGCATCATTGGAGCTGCAGTGACAAAAGCTTTGTTCTAGGAGGAACCCCATTGCAGCTGGCATGCAGGTTTCACTGAAGTGCCGGGCACCTCCATTTATAGTTGCTGCCCCTACTGCGCAGATGTGACATACTAGCTAACTAGCGCCTCCTCGTTACTGACCCATACTCAGTTCATGTGTGGGGCATTACACCTTCCAACCTGCGACTCAGCGGTTTTCAACCTGCGACTCATTTGAATGCCTGGATAGCATTCGCATTTCAGCTGCTACTACTCGACCTTCAAACCCATCCAAACATTGTCAAGTGAGCCTCATTGGGTGGTGGGGGGGGGGGGGAGAAACCCAGATCAAAAAAATTAAATAACACTGGCTGCCAGACCATGTGTCCAATGAAAGTGAAATAAATAAATAAAAGAAATTGTGTTCCCATCACCACGAGATCATAATTGTGAAGGCTCATGTTGATTGATTAAGCAGTTCCAGAGAAAACATCATTTCATATTTTTCTTCAATCCAATATGGCTGCTAAACCATGTGACCTATCAATTATTCCTCAACAAACTTGTACACCCAAGGCTTGGGGAACATTTGTGTGAAGTCTCCCTCGATTTGTTTCGCCATTTCTGGAGAAGAAGATTATTTTTTAGGTTTTCGGGTAAATCCAATATGGCACCGAATCACGTGACCAATGTCATCAATTTTTTTTTCTTTTCCTGTGGACCATTTTATCCTCAGATCAGGTCAGGTGAGGCATGGGAGCATGCACCGGAGCAGCGCATCGCTGCGTCCACTTTCCGCCGGTACTCCAAGGGCCTCCGTCTGGCCATCCCCATCTCCCTGAGATGCTAATCAACCTGCTGCAACCACGTGGCACGTGGTCGGCCCATTGGCCTCCTCCACTCACGAGGCTCCCCTGCTGAGAGAATCTGGTTAACAGGATCAACATCAGGAAAACAAGCCACATGTCCATAGAGCTGCAGCCAAAGCTCACATAGTGTGCAGGTAACAAATCTCATCTGAGTCTCTCTCAGCAACCACTTGCTGAACACAAAGACCGACCAGCGATAGCCAAGGATTCTCCGAAGAGACCAGGTACCAAAGGAATTAAGTCTATCTCAGATCCCGAGTCAGAGTCCAAGTCTCACATCCGCAGAGCAAGACTGGAAGTACCAAGGACCTGAAGACTCGGACTTTCATCTTCCTGCACAGGTACAGAGCGCCACACCCCGTGATTCAGTGAATTCCTGACACCCCAGGACTGACCCAGATGTCTATTGACCTCTGGCTCACAGCCAGCAGAGACATGAATATCACTGCCAAGGTAAGTTAACCTCTCCGTGACCTCAACATCCTTGCCACAAACAGGTAGAGACAGGATAGCAGCATCCAAGATGTCATCGAAAGCCTGGATCTTAGTTAAGCACCAGGAAACCCGTAATCCCAGTGACTCAGACTCCTCATTCAGCACCTCGACGGCCCCAAAAATGATATCCAGTCTACACAAAGATCACTGCATCATCAAAGTCAGAGATTTTGACATTCCCAAACAATGCACCGCAGGTTGATCTCTCCGACGTCCTCCCCAGAATCCAGTCCATACAAGTGCTGAAAAGTGAGAGGGCCAAGACACACCCCTGACGAACTCCAGTAACAACTGGAAATAAGTCGGAGATGGTATCACCACATCTCACAGCACTCTCAGTACCAGAGTATAGTTCAGACATCAGATTGATCAGTTTTGGTGGCACCCCACAAAGACCAAGCATTCTCCAGAGGGCATCCCGATTCACTGAATCAAACACATTGCAAAGATCAACATAGGCTGCAAGCAGCGCCTGCCGAAACTCTCGTCTGCGTTCGGTGAGGACCCAAAGAGCAAGGACACGGCCAATCGTTGACCTCTTTGGTGTAAAGCCTGACTGCTCTGGACGCTGGTGCTCAAGAAGATGGTGGCGAACCCGATCAAGAATTATCCGA
Organism: Eptatretus atami; assembly: GCA_035128595.1. NCBI lineage: Eukaryota > Metazoa > Chordata > Myxini > Myxiniformes > Myxinidae > Eptatretus > Eptatretus atami. The sequence goes on along the minus strand of CM068956.1, from coordinate 21,186,530 downwards.
GCAAAGGCCTTGCCCGGCACTGAGAGCAGCGTCACCCCTTCGTAGTTGTTGCAGTCCTGGCAATCACCCTTCCCTTTCCAGAGTGACAAGGCCCCTCTTCCAATCAGTTTGGATGATGCCTGTGTTCCAAGCAGAGCACAGAACTGCATGCAACGACATGAGTACAGCATTTCCACCAGTCTTGAGAAGTTCAGCATGGATGCCACAGATCCCAGGAGCATTACCCCATTTAAACCGGTTCACCACAGCCTGTGTTTCCACAAACGAATGTGGATCAAATTTGATTGGAGGGTCAGCAATAGGGATTGCAACACCCCTGACATCCAACTTGCTGGTATACTGTGTCAGAGTGGCGACCCATCCAGGATTTTGGCCAAAAGCCAAGGAGACTGCTTCGGCAGCACCACCACTCTGCACAGATTCTGGTCCAAATGGATGGACATCCAACTCGACATCTAGTGGATCAGCCTGGTACAGCCACTCAAAGTAACCAGGCCTTCACTTCGGACTCCTCTGTCAAGAGCCCACCACCCTTCACTCTAACTGCAGCACACCGAGGGTCGGACTTGGGGGAACGCAATGCGTGAATTCCCCTGTAAGCAGGATGAGAATCACTTGACCACAGGTGATGCTATACCCCCTCACAGATTCCTCGCACATAGGCCTCCTTATCCACCTTCAGCACATGCACCGTTTTACACCTCAACTCCCTGAACAGCTGTTCTGCCATTAAGCCTGGCCCTGCAACTCTGGTCAATGGAATGAAGTGTTAATTGAGAGACAGACTTCTTCTTCACCCTACGGTGAGTTCCAAGACATCCACCGGACCCTCAAAAATTCACACTGATCAGATGTAGCATTCTACTTCTGCAATTATGAAAGCACAACGAAAGCACATATGACATCATTAAAAAAACACTTATTCCCTTTGAGGAGTACTTGCCGTGTGCCAAGTTTCATTTTTTTTCCTTGGTGCGGTTTCAGAGATACAGAGGTCCAAAGTTTTTCCAACATGGCTGCCACACCAGGTGACCTATTAAGTCATAATTATAAAAAAATTATACAGGAGTAGTCACACCTATGATGAAAATTTCGTCTCATTCCGACAAGCGGTTGCGGAGAAATACGCTAAAATTCTGTGCGGACAGACAAGACAGACAAACAAGCGGACCCAAATGCAATATCCTCTTCTTCGGCGATGGTAAAAATGCATAAAATAATCAGCAGAGAGTAGGTACGCAGAATAAGACCAATTCTGAAATGCTCCCTCTCCTCAAGAAACAAAACCAAAGCCATAAACCAACTATCAGTGCTGGCATTCCAATATAGCTGTGCAATTATAAACTGGCCACAATTGGAGATCACCAATTTAGACACCAAAACAAGGAAACTTCTAACTATTCGCAAGATATTGGACAAAAACCAATGCATACCGAGGTTGTACTTAACGAGATGAGAAGGGCGAGGTGGTTTGATGGAGCTTCACCAAGTGCACAGAATAACGTATGTAAGACTAGCGGAGTATGCAAAAAGCTCTGACTATCGGATGAGATTTGTATACGAGCAAGAAAACAACAAACCAGAAAAGGGAGCCTTAATGCATTCAGCAACAAATTTTCAAAAACGGGTGCAAATGATGGATACCCCACAGGAAAACAAAAACAAACAAACAAACAGCCCCAAAGATTGCAAAGAAAACAAAAAAGGAAAACTTCAAAAAGATACATCAGCAGATGTACTCTGACAAATGGGAGAATGACGAAAGAGCAGGAAGATTTTTAAAATAGCTTGACAGGACAGGGATAAACAAGGAAGGCTATTTGGAATGGCGAAGAAGAGGTCAAATTAATGAAATCATCAAGACCAAGAGCATGACTCTTACATTCGTGGCCAAAAATATTGGCACCCTTGCACTTTTTTCAAATAACTCAATTTTCTCTGAAAAATAAGTTGAAATTAACTAAAGTATTTGGTCTCCACCATTCCTTATTTCACTGTTAATATTACAGAGCTTTGTTTTTGATTCAGAACTTAATATATCCTTTTAAATCAGAAAATAAATTGGCATTGAGAAAATTATTAACACCCAAGACTTAATATTTGGTAGCACAGCCTTTTGGACAAAATAACTAGAGTCAAGCACTTCCTTTAGCGATGAATGAGCTTCCTACACCTCTCTACTGGCAGTTTGGCCCTCTCTTCTTGGTCAAACTACTCC
>CM068956.1:21133382-21155603 GCA_035128595.1 Eptatretus atami | reverse complement strand
AAAAAGAGAGAGATCCCCCTCCTCCTTTCCCATTCAACCCACCTCTCCTCCTATCGCTATTCAAACTCTTACTCCTTTCACCCATTGCAACGTTCGTGGTTAAGTTCCTGACCATAAGCAATTTTATAAAATGCCCCTCACCCCTAATAATAATAATAATAATAATATCGACAGATACATTGCGCAAAGCAAGGTTCAACCAAAGAAGCAGCTTGGTATTAAGACAAGTCAATGAAAAAAGACACGTTGTAAATCCTCCCGCTCCAAGAGGCCTTCATAGTTCAGGCCATACTGTTCCTCCGAGAGCACTCACCGGCCACCTTCGATCACCTGTATTTCTCTTCCAGCTTCTTCAATTGGACTCCTCCCGACTTCGTCTCAGAAATCCAGTTTCCGGGCCGTGGCCTCAATAAAAGCTCTATCTGTGATTTCGGAAATGTAAATAAATAACCACAAACACCGACTTATCAATATAGCAATAGAATCAGCAAACACCAACAGCACCCTCCAGACGCTTCTTCTTCTTTCTCTTATTCTTCTTCTTCATTTTGATTAAAATCCTCGAGTTTAATTTTACTTGTTTATCGACGCTTACAGGCGTTGCTAACATATATCAGATGTATTACGTCACAAACGTTTTATATTTGTGAAGTCATCGTCAATTTAGTTTCAGAAGCCGAAGAACAGTAAAGATGGGGGTGGTGAGATCACATCCGAGCTGAACATATAGGAAGAGTACACCCTGTGTTAACAAATTTGTTTACACTCTTCTGTACATTCATTTTGTTTGAATCGAGGTTTCTCACGTCATTGTCTCAGGTCCTTACAGTGTTATTAATACAACGTGTTCAATTCTTCATTCATGTTTTGGACGTGCTCGGACGGTAAGAGTGTAATTGGGGGCATTTACCTTCTCACCTTTAGCTGACCCTCTTCGTGTGTTCAGTTACCAAGTCTACCTGGTGTTGGCTTAGCTAGCTCTGGTAACTAAACATACCAGGGATTCGATTTACCATCCTCTTTACAGTGTTGGTGGCGCCGATCAAGTAATCTTGGCAAGGGCTAAGCTGGGTAGTCTGCCATTTCCTTCCCAGTGTTGTTTCTCATGGACAAACATGGACAAATCCCGTTAAACATGGACAAATCCGCGTTAAACATGGACAATCCGTTAAACATGGACAAATCCCGTTAAACATGGACAAATCCGTTAAACATGGACAAATCCCGTTAAAAACATGGACAATCCCATTAAACATGGACAAACCCCGTTAAACAACCGACACAATCCGTTAAACATGGACAAATCCCCGTTAAACATGGACAAATCCGTTAAACATGGACAAATCCCGTTAAACCATGGACCAAATCCCGTTAAACATGGACACACATCCCGTTAAACATGGACAAATCCCATTAAACCATGGACAAACCCCGTTAAACATCGGACAAATCCCGTTAAACATGGACAAATCCCTTTAAACATGGACAAACCCCGTTAAACATCGACAAATCCCGTTAAACATGGACAAATGACGTTAAACATGGACAAATCCCGTTAAACATGGACAATCCGTAAAACATGGACAAATCCGTTAAACATGGACAAATCCTGTTAACATGGACAAATCCGTAAACATGACAAACTTAAACAGGACAAACCGTTAAACATGGACAAACCCCGTTAAACAAGGACAAATCCCGTTAAACATGGACAAATCCCGTTAAACATGGAGAAACCCCGTAAACATGGACAATACCGTTAAACATGGACAAATCCGTTAAACATGGACAAACCCGTTAAACATGGACAAACCCCGTAAACATGGACAATCCGTTAAACATGGAACAATTAAACTGGACAAATCCCGTTAAACATGGACAAATCCCGTTAAACATGGACAAAATCCCGTTAAACATGGACAAATCTTAAACATGGACAAACCCCGTTAAACATGGACAAATCCCGTTAAACATGGACAAATCCCTTTAAACATGGACAAACCCCGTTAAACATCGACAAATCCCGTTAAACATCGACAAATCCCGTTAAACATGGACCAAATCCCGTTAAACATGGACAAATCCCGTTAAACATGGACAAATCCGTTAAACATGGACAAATCCGTTAAACATGGACAAATCCCGTAACATGGACAAATCCCGTAAAACAATCCGTTAAACATGGACAAATCCATTAAACATGGACAAACCCCGTTAAACATCGACAAAATCCCGTTAAACATGGACAAATCCCTTTAAACATGGACAAACCCCGTTAAACATCGACAAATCCCGTTAAACATCGCAAATCCGTTAAACATGACAATCCGTTAAACATGGACAAATCCCGTTAAACATGACAAATCCCGTTAACATGGACAAATCCCGTTAAACATGGACAAATCCCGTTAAACATGGACAATCCCGTAACATGACAAATCCCGTTAAACATGAAAATCCGTTAAACATGGACAAACCCGTTAACATGGACAAACCCCCGTTAAACATGGACAATCCCGTTAAACATGGACAAAACCCCGTTAAACATGGACAAACCCCGTAATTGGACAAATCCCGTTAAACATGGACAAATCCCGTTAAACATGGACAAATCCGTTAAACATGGACAAACCCGTTAAACATGGACAAATCCGTTAAACATGGACAAACCCCGTTAAACATGGACAAATCCCGTTAAACATGGACAAACCCGTTAAACATGGACAAACCCCGTTAAACTTGGACAAATCCCGTTAAACATGGACAAATCCCGTTAAACAGGAAAATCCGTTAAACATGGACAAACCCGTTAAACATGGACAAATCCCGTTAAACATGGACAAATCCGAAACATGACAATCCGTTAAAACATGGACAAATCCCGTTAAACATGGACAAACCCGTTAAACATGGACAAATCCCGTTAAACATGGACAACCCGTTAAACATGGACAATCCCGTTAAACATGGACAAACCCGTTAAACATGGACAAACCCCGTTAAACATGGACAATCCGTTAAACATGGACAAATCCCGTTAAACATGGACAAATCCCGTTAAACATGGACAATCCCGTTAAACAGACAATCCCGTTAAACATGGACAAATCCGTAAACATGGACAAATCCGTTAAAACATGGACAAATCCCGTTAAACATGGACAAATCCGTTAAACATGGACAAATCTTAAACATGGACAAAGGACCGTAAACATGGACAATCCCGTAAACATGGACAAAATCACCGTTAAAACATGGACAAAATCGTTAAACATGGACAAAAGGAACGTTAAACATGGACAAATCCCGTTAAACATGGACAAATCCCGTTAAACATGGACAAATCACGTTAATGGAAAATCCCGTAAACATGGACAAAGGAACGTTAAACATGGACAAATCCGTTAAACATGGACAAATCCCTTTAAACATGGCCAATATCCCGTTAAACATGGACAAATCCGTTAAACATGGACAAACCCCGTTAACATGGACAAACCCCGTTAAACATGGACAATCGTTAAACATGGACAAACCCGTTAACATGGACAAATCCCGTAAACATGGACAAATCTGTTAAACATGGACAAATCCCTGCCCTGACTTCCTGATTCGGAGGTGTGGGCGATGGACCCAGGATTGTAACTTCCAAACTGCCTCGACAATCGGCAGCACAATGCTCTGCAATGATGATGTTTGTGGATGATGATGATGATGATGATTGTGGATGATGATTGATGAGTATTGTGGATGATGGATGATGATGATTGTGGATGATGGATGATGATGATTGTGGATGATGATTGATGATTGTTGTGGATGATGGATATGATGATTGTGGATGATGGATGATGATGATTGTGGATGAGATGATGTGGATGATATGGATGATGATGATTGTGGATGATGATTGATGAGTATTGTGGATGATGGATGATGATAATTGTGGATGAATGGATGATATATGTGGATGATGGATGATGATGATTGTGGATGATGATTGATGAGTATTGTGGATGATGGATGATGATGATTGTGGATGATGGATGATGATGATTGTGGATGATGATTGATGATATTGTGGATGATGGATGATGGATGATGATGATTTTGGATGATGGATGATTATTGTGGGTGATGGATGATGATGATTGATTATTATGGATGATGGATGATGATGATTGTGGATGATGGATGATGATGATTGTGGATGATGGATGATGATGATTGTGGATGATGATGATGATGATGAGATTGTGGATGATGATGATGAGTATTGTGGATGATGGATGATGATGATTGTGGATGATGATGATTTTTGATGATGATGGATGATTATTGTGGATGATGATTGATGATTATTGTGGATGATGATTGTGGATGATGGATGATGATGATGATGATTGTAGATGATTGATGATTATTGTGGGTGATGATGATGATGATGATGATGATGATGATTGATCATTATGGATGATGATGATGATGATGGATGATGATTATAGATGGTGGATGATGATTGATGATTATTGTGGATGATGATAATTGTGGATGATGATTGATGATGATTGATGATTATTGTGGATGATGGATGATGATGGATGATTTATGATTATTGTGGATGATGACTGATGATTGCGGATGATGGATAATGAGTGATTGTGGATGATGGATGATGATGATGATGATTGTGGATGGTGGATGATGATTGATCATTATTGTGGATGATGATTATTGTGGATGATTATTGATGTTATTGTGGATGATGATTGATGATTATTGTGCATGATGGATGATGATGGATGATGATTTATGATTATTGTGAATGATGATGATGATTGTGGATGATGATTGATGGGTATTGTGGATGATGGATGATGATGATGATTGTGGATGATGATTGATGATTATTGTGGGTGATGGATGATGATGATGATGATTGATTATTATGGATGATAATGATGATGGTTGATGATTGTAGATGGTGGATGATGATGATTGTGGATGATTATTGATGATTATTGTGGATGATAGAATATGATGATTATTGTGGATGATGATTATTGTGGATGATGATTGATGATTATTGTGGATGATGATGATGTGGATGATGATTGATGATTATTGTGGATGATGGATGATGATGATGATTGTGGATGATGATTGATGGGTATTGTGGATGATGGTGATTATTGTGGATGATGATTGATGATTATTGTGGATGATGATGATTGTGGATGATGATTGATGATTATTGTGGATGATGATGATTGTGGATGATGATTGATGATTATTGTGGATGATGGATTATGATGATGATTGTGGATGATTATTGATGATTATTGTGGATGATGATGATTGTGGATGATGATGATTATTGTGGATGATGATTGATGATTATTGTGGATGATGATGATTGTGGATGATGATTGATGATTATTGTAGATGATGGATGATGATGATGATGATGATGATTGTGGATGATGATTGATGAGTATTGTGGATGAGGATGATTATGATGATGATTGTGGATGATGATTGATGATTATTGTGGGTGATGGTGATGATGATGATGATTGATTATTATGGATGATGATGATGATGATGGATGATGATTGTAGATGGTGGATGATGATTGATGATTATTGTGGATGATGATGATTATTGTGGATGATGATTGATGATTATTGTGGAAGATGATTATTGTGGATGATGATTGATGATATTTGTGGATGATGGATTATGATGATGATTGTGGATGATTATTGATGATGATTGTGGATGATGATGATTGTGGATGATGATGATTATTGTGGATGATGATTGATGATTATTGTGGATGATGGATTATGATGATGATTGTGGATGATGGATGATGATGATGATGATAATTGTGTATGATGATTGATGATAATGTGGATGATGATTGATGATGATGATCATCATCATCATCAACTCAGGACCCTCCCATTTTTCCATGCACGATGCAGTACTGTACTATCATTTCTCAAATGTTTATGGTTCTTTCGGGTGTTAAGTAGGACAATTCTCAGCATCGAACGTCTTCAAACAAGTGGATGTCCACACGGTATATATGGTGCTTAAAAAGTAGTATTACTGATTTAAACCTTGTCTAATCTTTTTTTATTTACCAGATTTTATTTCAAATTTACCAGATGGACATAATTTACCAGATTTTAATCATGAACAGATTTTTACATCATAACAGATGGTTTACATCATTACCAGCTTTTTGATACACTTAAGTATTTTACTTGTGGAGATTTTGGGCATATTAAACCATGTTGTGGTGAAAAGCCTGACATGCCCTTCTCTGATGCCCCCTTGTGGTTCAAAGTGCTGTTCTTCAGATGCTGTATTGCTCAGTCCGTCACGAACAGTAAAATAAATAATGTCCCTTGTTAGTTGCTCTTCATATCCAAAGAAGGTCGTTCACATGAAACATGTAAAGTACTCCACTGTTCAATTTGTTTTTCGTGCAGAAACTGCTGCACAGATGGCAACTGTACTTTAGAGATAGGAAGCAGTGGAACCTGGTGTCAAGGAACCTCAAAGAAGACGGAACGCTTGCTACCCCAATCCAGGTAGAAATTTGTATTTTTGTTCAGCATGCCAGCGATAACTCGCCGACTCTTTGTGAAGGACACAGTGGGATATTTAATGTCCACAAACGAGGCAGGCATGACGCCAAATTTAACATCCATCCGACTCTGAGGGACGGCACACACATTGATGAAACACCCTGCCTGTGAAGCACCAGAATGATAGTTTATAGCTGGGTCGAGATTCGAACACAGGCTCGATGGATCGGAGACAAATGTGCATACATCTGGGCTATCTTGTAAGCCAGAGGGATGTATCATGTGATGTTATATTGATACACTAGATGTCGATGTTGTCTGTATACACAAGCACCCTCTAGTGTTGCGAACTTGGTTTTTGGAGGAATGTCTGCGATTGGTTGGAAGGCACTTGTGTGACTGTCAGATGCCATACTGTTACCAAACTGCTTGAACACATATTGTAAGCCTAGTGTTGGCTTAGTGGCTAGGGTGGCTAGCTTGGGATTTTAGGTCCTGAGTTTGAGCCGTTGGCTGCTGAATTAATACCAGTGGGTTGACTCAGCCTGTCATCCTTCCGAGGTCGGCGAATGAGTACCAGTGTACTGGTATAGGGGCACAGCATCAGCAGCATAGTTACGCCCCAACAGAATGATAGTTACCCAGCAGCCAAGCTGCCATACGCAAGAAGAAAAAGAAGAAGACTCATATTGTACTTCATGTTCAGATCAGATGCAGTCAGGAGATGGAACAGATTCAAGTCGTGACTTGTGATGTTAAATGAAAGACATTCAAGCTGTTAACGAACCCCCCTTTCCTCCTTAATTTGAGAAAAATAGCATTTACACGCTGTCACAAGGTAAACATGTAATCTGTTAAAGTGATAAGTTGTAGACTTTTGAAGGATCGTGATATGATTATCTATATATAATGGAAGGAAAGTTTATGCTGTATGTTTCATCTACGACTCCTAGAGGATTTGACACTTTCAGGAATTTTGCTTGAAGAGAATGTGGAAGTTTGTTCTACATATTGGGGGGGGGGGGGGGGGGGGGTGGGGGGGGAGAGGAACAAATACAGGTACATTCAAAGTAACACAGCCCCCATGCTAAATAAATAAATAACATAGCCTCCAGGGCACCTAAAGTGCCCGATGAGCAACCGTGCTGCACATGGAGACGGAATTGGGAGGGTGTGGTGTATCAATGTACAAATAGTATTAAACAAGAGTATCAAGAGATTAGGGTAAAATCGAAGATGTTGCCCAGCTGAGAAAGAAAACAAATAAGTAATTCATAAATCGACAATAACTAAGTAATTAATTGATGAATCAAAAAATTAAAAATAACGTTTTTTGTCAAAGCATCTTCACTTTTGTCACAAAATTCAGCTTATTAGCTCAAAGGATGGTTGAGATATCACCCGGACAAACAAGAAAAACAAACACGTGACGATACATGCAAAGTACAACCGCCCCATGCCAAATAAGTAAATAACAATCCTCCAGCGCACATCACCGGGGCACCTTCGTCGTCCGGCGATGCCGCCTTGCAGCACATGGGGTCGAAATCATGAGGGAGTGGTACACAATGACTTGATTCATTGCAGAATTAAAATAAATAAATAATAATCGAAAATAATTAATTTCTCAATCATTTGCGAATCGCATACCTCAACCACCACTGTTTCATCTGAATATAACTTTTTGAAAATGAAGTAATTAATCGAAAATGAATATTAATAAATCAAAAATACCATTTATAGGCACATCACTTGGTCACTGTCATGCCCAAATATCAGCTTCCTCACTCAAAATATGCCAAGATATTGCCAGGATGAGAAAATAAAAAGTTAATAAATCGATAATAATTAAGTAACTCATTAATTCATCGATCAATCAAAAATTAAAAAAAATAATGTTTTTGCCAAAGCACGTCTTCACTATTGTCCCCAAATTTCAGCTTCCAAGCTCAAAGGATGACTGAGATATCGCCCAGCCAAGCAAGAAAGAAAATAACGATTAATTGATTAACAATAAATCAAAAATACTCCTTATCCCCAATCAATTGGTCACTATCATGTCCAAATATGAGCATCCTCACTCAAAAGTTGCCTGAGATATTGCCCAGATGAGAAATAAAATAATTACGAAATTAATAAATCGATAATAATTAAGTAATTACTCAATTTATTAATTAATCAAAAAATAAAAAAATACTATTTTTGCCAAAGCATATCTTCACTGTTGTTCCCAAATGTCAGCTTCCTAGATCAAAGGATGGCTGAGATATCGCCTGGACAAACAAACAAACAAGTAGACCAGTCATGAGAGCACGATACTTACAAAATCCATGAAACAAATTTGACCTCAAAAATAATTGGTGGTTGAACTCAATGCCCAAATATGCAACTCCTCTTCAAATTTCAAGTCAATCGGATGAAAATTGAGAATTTTAGAAATATGGCCTGTGTTGACCTTTTGGCCGATGTTGACCTCAAAAACGAATGGTGGTTGAATTCAGTGACTTGATATTCAAATCCTCTTCAAATTTCAAGTCAATAGGATGAAAATTGAGGATTTTAGAAATACTACCTTAGTTGACCTTTTGGTAAAGTTGACCTCAAAAATAATTGGCTGGTTGAATTCAGTGACCTGAAATATAAATCTTCTTCAAATTTCAAGTCAATCGGATGAAAATTGAGGATTTTAGAAACCCCACCTAAGTTGTTGACCCTTTTGCTATGTTGACCTTTTGACCTCAAAGACAATAGGCTTTTTCTTACGACAAACTCTTCCATGTGGTGAAGTTTCGTGAAGATCGGTTTAAAATTGAGACCTGTAGGCGATAAATAGAGAAACAGACAGACAAACAGAATAACAAAATCGACTAACCAATATATTTGAAAAAATTTTGATTTTGCGAGTAACAAACAAACAAACAAACAAGAAAACAGAGTAAAAACTGAGTATCCCTTCCTTCGGCACCCGGCGATGACATCATGCATCGCCTGGATATGGAATTGGGAAGGAGTGGTGTCCAACAAGTAGAGGTACATTCAACGTACACCACCACCATGCTCAATAAATAAACAGCAAATCCTACAGTGTGCATTTCCGGGTGCCTTCATTGCCTGACGATGCACCAGCAGCACGTGGCGATGGAATTGGAGGGGCGGTGCACTTCTGAGATGAATGTGTACAAATGATACTTACTCGCTGTGCAGCACATGGAGACGGAATTGGGAGAGTGGTGTACAATCATTGATAAATCAATTGCATAATTAAAACAAATAAATAATAGTCATAAAATAATTACTTTCTTAATCAATTGGGCTAAGAGCATACTAAAACCACCACTCTTTCATCCGAATCTGTCACTTTTTGAAAATTAAGTCATTCATCGAAAAATGAATATTCATCAATTGATTGATTAATCAATAAATCAAAATTTATAGCCAAATCACTTGTTCACCGTCATGTCCAAATATCAGCTTCCAAGCTCAAAAGGTGCCTGAGATATTGTGCAGATGAAAAAGAAAATAAATAAGAAATTAAAAAAATTAAAAAATTAAAAATATTTCGATAATAATTAAGTAATTAATCAATTAATTCATTAATCAAAAATATAAAAAAAACGTTTTTGCCGAAGCACATTCTCTCTTTTGTCCTCAATATCAGCTTCCTAGATCAAAGGATGGCTGAGATATCGCCTGGACAAACAAACAAACACAACAAACAAATAAACGGTAAAAACTGAGTACTCCCTGACAGCGGCTACGGCATGACGTCATGTATCACCTAGATATGGAATTGGGAAGGAGCAGTGTACAACAAGTACAGGTACATTCAAAGTGCACTGCCTCCATGAGTGGTGCACAACAAATGAGTGAAGTGGTATTACTTATTTTTGTCAGTGAAGTGGTATGACTGATTTTTAGCTCACCTGCACTTTATTCAGGTGAGCTGATGCGATCGAGCAGCGTCCGTAGGTGAGTGAGTGAGTGAGTCAATCAGTAAATACTTAAATCATTATCGGTTGAACCAAACACACGACTTCATATCACAATAACTTTTTGATGCCTAATGAAGGTGTATTGACCGCATCAAAATCTGTGCTCATGAAGCTGGTTTACGGGGGGGGTTTGACCCCCCACCCAAACAGGATTTGCTCTCTTCTCCAAAACTACACACACTATTTCGATGAAACTTAACCACAACGTTCTTCACCTGTGATGTACCAAAGTATATCAACCGTATCAAAATCTGCGGTCATTAAGAGGGTCTACAGGGGACGGGTGTATGGGGGGTTTTGACCCAAAATAGGTATTTGCTGTCTCCTCCAAAACGACACACACAATTTCGATAAACTTGACCACAACATTCATCAGCTGTGTTGAACCAAAGTTTGTTGACCACAATAAAATCTGCGCTCATTAAGTGTGTCTACGGGGGTTGGAGGAGGGGTCGACCCCAAAATAGGTATTTGTCTCTTTTTCCGAACTACACACATAATTTCAATGAAACTTCACCACGACCTTCATCACTCGTGATGTACTAAAGTTTGTTCACAGCATTAAAAATTCAGGTCGTGAGGGGTTTGAGTTACTGTTGCTCCTGATCCAGGTGAGCTTTAGGACAGGCGGTCCTATTTTTACCTCCACCACAGAAGGTGAAAGGAGGTTATGTTTTCACCCTGTCTGTCTGTCTGTGTGCAGGATATCTCAAAAAGCTGTGGACAGATTCGGATGAAATCTGGTAGGCATGTTGGGTGTGTGACAAGGACAAACTGCTTGGATTTTGGTGAAGATCCGAATCCGGATCAGGCTACGAGAATTTTTAAAGCGATTCTTCACCATTGAGAGATAGCACCAAAAACGATAAATAGCACGATATCTCAAAAAGTTGTGAACGGATTCGGAAACTTTGTGGACACGTTTGGTGTGTGACAAGGAAGAATCAATTCAATTTTGGTGAAGATCGAATCTGGATTCTATATTTTTTTAGGATTCTTCACCATTGAGAGATTGGGCTAAACGGATATATATCATGATATCTCAGAAATTGCAGACAGATTCGGATGAAACTTGGTGGACAGGTTGAGTGTGTGACATGACGAACCGTTTCAATTTTGGTGAAGATCCGAATCCAGATCTGGATACGAGAATTATTTAATTTTCAAAGTGATTCTTCCATTGAAGATTGGCCAAAAATGATATGTGCATGTTTCAAGAATGTATTGGGCCCGATATGTTCTCGTGGATCAGGCATTACGGGGTGGAGGTATGCGCTTTACCGAGTGCCCTTGTAGTTATCAGTGAAGTGGTATCACATCCAACACACCAGAAAGAGAGAGACCTCAACAAGAAGGTTGGACATTGTTGAGATAGGGCAGGAAATTTGAAATTTGGACATGGTGCCGGGACTACTCAATTACCCTTTGCCAAATATGACGTGGGATCTCTAGCATCTATGAGCAATTGATACTAGCAGACGGATCTCCAGCTCACTTCTCATGTGACTGATGGCACACACACTGATACAACACCCGCCTTGGTTTCCCAACTCTCTACCTATGAATCCAAGGCCAACTCACTCTTGGGTTACTGACATCCTCATAGCCAATGTGTGGCTCTCAACAGAATCTTTCATCTCCTCTCCTGTCAAGTCTGGAGTACCCCAATGCAGGGCTCTGGACCGTCCTTTTCCTAATCTCATCAATGATCTTTCTGATGATCTGGAAATCCTCGTTATCTATTTTCTCATGACTCCACCCTCTGCCATGACATGCCTCATCCTTCAGACAAGCAGGCTGCAGCCTCTTCCCTCTCTTCAGACCTTGAAAAAAATCAACAAGCTGGTCAAATACTTGGAGTATTTCTTTACTCTTTCTCTTTCTTTTTCTTTTCTCTTTTCCTTTCTCTCTCTCTTCTCAGACCATACCACAGCCCTCCCATCTACTTTCTTAGCAATCCTCTTGAGGAAGTTCAGTCATTCAAACTCCTGGGTCACTATCAGCCATGATCTTTCTTGGGCAAACCACATTTTAAAGTTGACCTTCAAAGCAGATGCCGACTGGGTATTTTCCATCGTACTATGTCCTTCCTTGGCACACCTGAACTCCATCCACCTAAACGGCTTTCATCCGCAGCTTGATGGAGTACTGCTCTCCCCTCTGGGCTGATGCCCCTGTCTCACACCTTGCTTAGCTTAATGCTGTGGAAATCAAGGCCTCCAGATCATTGGAATCTTCTGCGATAAATCTGAGTCTATGGGCCGATCACTTCGCCATCATAGATGGTTGGTGGTCTCTTTCTCTAGTTCCACTCTTTTCTGGTCTTGCACCCTCTGCTCTTTCTGTGTTTTGTCCCCGTGCTCCCTCCAGGGTTTTCTGCATGGCACACATGGTCCACTATCCACTCCATTCTCGTGAAACTCCAAAACCCAGGATCACTGCTCATTCCACTCATTCGTTCCTCCTTTTTCCCACATGTGGAACTAACTTCCACATTCTCTTCATTTCATTCTTCTCCTCCAGGTCTTCAAGACAGCTGTTCACCACCATCTTCAGATCGTCCCCAGTCCAAACCGTTATCTTTTCTGCATTCGTTAACGCCGTTAACGTCATTCGGAGAGGTCATTCTCTGTAAATGATGAGCACTTGTCTGCCGACGCAGATCGACACTCGAGTCTTAACGAGGAAGACTGCTTCTTCATTCAACTAAAATAACACATTAGTACAAGAATGAAAGGGAAGTTGCATTTGATGAAAAAGCATTGATAGTAAAGTCCCTAAGTATGGCGCGTCTTGAAATTGGACATTGATTTTTAAAATGAAGCAGATTGAAAGGTATGCCAATCTCGGCTTGAAACCAAAGTTAATATAAGTGAACGGATAATTAATTAAAAAGGCAGACCAAAGAAATGCAGTGCAGGCTGCTCGCATGAGTAAGTGGCATCGGCTTCCAAAATGGCTGATTCTAATGCTGCATGCCTATATTCTCAGTGGAAAAGCTTACTATATATACTGAGCTGAAGCAAAGCGATAGAGTTCTTCAAGATACCTTTCTTGGGTATAACACTGAAGAGTCCAGGCTTATGGAAACTGTTTCTATAAATAAGAATTTTTCTGTTTAGTTGCTAATTTTGCAAAACAAAGTTGAATGACAACGATAAATCTTTGTTCATATCATCATGAACGTTGCAGATCAGAATGACTTGCATAGGATAGGGAGTCGATAAAACATTCAGAGCGGAATGATTATAATTGCAGTCTTGTCTTCAAACTTTCCTCGTCAGATTTTGATGATGAGACTTTGGTGTGTTAATGAGGCCTTAGCTGTGTACAGTCACCAGATTTACGATGTCTGCCCACAAGGTCTGTCTGTCATGAGAGAGATGAGCAGAAAGATGTCAGCTGGTAAGTACACAGGTAAGTACACAAACACACACACACACACACGCTACCTAGTCTTCATGGGTTGCCTCAAAAGGTGCACTTTGCATGGTTTGACAAATATTCATCTTAAAACCAATGGAAATGTGATATAATCCCAAGAGATGGACACAAATGGAAGTGAATGGGTGGGAGGGAACGGTCATGTTGTGGGAGGGTCATCATTGTTAAATAGGCCTTTCAGAGCGGACTGAGGCCCGCACACAGCCATTCAAGGGTGGAATCAAAGCAAAAGGTTGTCTTAAAAGACGAGCAGTGATGCCTGCAAAAGTGGCAAAGAAGGCTGAGCCGAAGGCTGCACCACCTCCACTCCTGAGCCTGAGAAGCCCAAGGAAGTTCCTTTCGATCCATCAACTATGAAGTGAACTCTTATGTTTTCATCTTCATTCGTCTCCCAGTCATGTGTCACTCTATCAGAAGTCCTTCGGACTACGTGTGACTAGCCAATGACGGTTTGGTGGATATTTAATCCGCTTTATTCCACCATGAACATATTAATAAGTCGGATCATTGATAACCATTGTATTTTGTACGAGTAATGCGAGAGTGGTTCTAATGTGGTTTCGATCTCTTTTTTTGCGAAGTATTAAACACAGAATATCATTGTTTTATAAAAAGAAAGTGAGCAATGATAACAAAAAGAACACTTTTTCAACAACAACAAAAAAAACTTTGTTGATTTATTATCTGGTGAATTGTCATTCCACTGAATCTTTTGAGAGTTATTGCAAAAAGAACTGGAAAGAAAACATCATGGAGGAAAATTAAAATGAGGAGGTGGAGATGGATTTGCCATTTACTGTGTCTGTGAATTTTTTTTTAATCTTACAAAACAGTGATGCACGAGAAGCCTGACGTCGGAGACGGTTGGACGACCAACAAAGCCTGGTGCTGTATGGTGGAAAAGGAGCTGAGGGGGATAGAAATGAAATATGAAATTTATTATTTGTCCACAAAATGGAAAATTTCACTCTTAAACTGTTAAATTTCACTGCAATGAATAACATATTGCACAATTAATTTCACCTGGACAGCGATCAATCAATGGGTCAAAGACGGACAAAAGTGGCGTGAGTTCCTCAAGAGGCTCCATAGCCATCAGGCATGACGAGGGTCGTAAGCGAACACGTAAATGCTATAGAGAGTGCATTGACAAACAAACTTGAAGGCAATCTTAATTGCACTCTAAACTTCCATCATTGGATAATATATTACCTGTCGCTTATTCCTCGTTTGTATACAGCACAAGGCTGCGGGGTGGCATCGTTGGCTGATTGCACGGCTGAGCTGCTGATGCACTGCCCTTTGTAGGTTATAGCAGGATTTCGAATTTGTTCAGTACTGCAATAGCTCGCCTACTCTTCACGAAAGACACCGTGGGATCTTTAACATCCACCCAAAAATGCCAGCAGATAAGACACCCCTTAACGTCACCCGAGGGATGGCACACACATTGATGAATCCCCCTGCCTGTACTGTGAAATACCGGGATGACCGTTATAAGCTGGGATTCAAACTCAGGCTAGACAATTGAAAGGCGAGTATGCGTACCTCCAGGCTATCCAGCCAGTCCTACTATAACAAGTACAAAATTCAAATTCCTTTGAATATAATTCAAGATGCACTAATTTTTACCATTTGATTAATACTGTGTTTCCAAACAAATGTTAAAATGATTTTGATGGTTTGATATCTGGAAGCGTTTGTTGTCAATGAATCGAAAAAGTCAACAATATGTGATTCAAAAATAAATAGAAAACCAAACACAAGCATGCATGATAATGAATGAGAAATACTCGCCCGTGTGCTTATCTAATGGATGTTTTATTTCCTAGGTTGAGTTCACTCATGAACAAATCGAAGTGAGTAAATATTCCTGCGCTTATAAACTACGATTTGGTGTTCAAAGGAATAATTGAATTTAAAGTGGATAGATATTGGATTTACTTTTATATCATAAAATGGTGTGATGTTAACAATGCGTAAGTAAGTATAACATGTTGTTAACAGTGTGGTTGATGAATGTTCCAATACTTGGTATTTCTCAACATCATTAATCATCTGCACTTTTGAAGCAGAAATGTTACGATGGATTAAATTTATATCTTAACAATACAAAAACATTTTATTAAACCAACATTTATATGACATTGATTTTTCTCTCGCATCAAGATAATTATTTTTAATTTTTTTTCCCCTCATGGCGTGTGCTCAACAGCCAGAGGTGCAATTGCTGTTTTGAGAGTTAAGGCCGAGAGTTTACAATTAAATTTTTGAGTTTCATTTATTCAAACGTCTTTTTGCAGATGTCAGATGTCAGATGAGACTATTTTGAATGAGGCTTTCCAAGTGAATAATGTACCAGAAATGTCAAGGTACTTGAGTATAAATGTTATTGGTTTGATTGTATTCAATTTTATATTTATTTTCTCAAATTGCTCAGTTGGAATATGCTATTTAAAGAAGTTATTAAGGAGCATGGCAAGCTCAAACTTTCCAGCAGAGAAAAAGTTTTTTGCAGAGATTCAGTTCAAGGAACAGAGGGATTCAGCACAATGGGGCGTTTCTGCCTTTATTTGGTGCCGGTGCAGGGATCAACTCGTGCGGACTTGGGGTCGCTCCAAATAGCCCTCCCTGTTAGTGTCTCATGAACCAGCATGGGGCAGGATGTGGTCATGTCTGAAAGAATGTCCACTCTTCAAAACTATCAATTCAACTCACTCAAGCCAGGGCAATAGTATTGCGTTGTTGTCATGACTCACTAAAAATGCATGTATTATTTAAATCTCGCAGGGTACCCAACCTTGCCCAGTGCTGTTTAATCCTGTTGGCATTTTGAAAGAATCAAATTTTCTATATTTTGTGGGGATCTAAAACACTTCCTACACCCCTAAGTGAATGGGTCGGGGATCATTTCATATTACCTATTACATAGCTACAAAGGCTTAGGCACTACAGAGCGATTTTTAAACAAAATCCAAGTTTTTTTCAAAATTTTCACATTTTTTGCCCTAGAACACTCCACGACACTCACTGATGAACCTCTGAAAGTTTGATGAATATGCGTTTTTTTTGTTTTGTTTTTTTAAAATATATTCTGAGAAAAATTGGCGATTACAAAATCATCTCCTTCTTATATAAAGAAAGTTTAAACAACTTTACAATATGCATTCTGGTGATGTTGAAATATGAGTGAGCATCATTCAAAATTTACAAAATGCTTCATTTCATTCATTTTAAGCAGAGGTTCAACTCAAGCATCCAACATGAGCTTCGCAGCAAAGCAAAGTGTTTTTTGCTCGTGCCATGTATAAGCAGCAAGGATGGTTGATGAAAGTGGCGTTAGCTGACTTCCAAGCAGATAGAAGATGACTCAGGCAATTAATAGAGTGAAAGAGCAGAATGTTTGTGAAGTACAATGTGTTGTCTTTTAATTAAATCCATCAGCAAAGCGATGGGTACTTTTGCTAGTATTCTTATATGTATCTACACAACAAATGAGTTCATCTTAAGTGGCTGCAACCTTCATTTTGAAACAAAATTACTCAACTTTTCAATACTTATTATAAGAGTACATATCTTATATTATCTGTTCTCGTCTCTATTTATGTGACTGTTGACCCCAAGAGTACAAAGATACCTTCATCCTTTTCGACAAGACGGAGATTTGAAGGTTAATTATGGTCAAGCTGGGATATCATGCGTGCTATGGATTCAACCCAACTAACAAGGCCATCAACTACGTCCTGGGAAAACTGACAGAGGAAGGTGTGGTCCACTACTGTAAACTTTTACATTCAGGAGAGGAATGTAATAAAATAAAAAAGCAAAGTGATATGTTCACGTGAAAAGCCTCGATGGTGCATGTTTCTGTCTGCTCTGTCGTTGACAATTTCGCGAAGGCGAGAACTGGTCTTACAGCTGAGGGGGGGGGGGTTAGCAGGATCTCATGAATGTACCATTTGTGAATGTCTTACAGCTGTGGAGGAACTCTGGGAAGGGTTTGAAACAATAAAGGCTTACTTGTGTGGCTTTTCGTGGTTGTTTTATGCATTCTTTGGCTAAGAAGAGCATAGAAGGAGTTCGATTTATTTACATAATCTAGCCACGTGGTTAATTGATTAGGTGAAGCTAATTCGTTATTCCCTCCATTCACAGGTGAGAGATGTGAGTAGGTCTTTGATACACTGCATAATATATATATATAATTATACATATAAATATTTCATGTACAAACATGTAAGGAATCTGCCATCATGGACCTGTATCAGAGAGTGTTAAAGAGATGATGGAGACTGGAAATGATCAGAAACAGAAAATTATGGGTCGACCAAGCACAAGTGCAGCAGACGTTTAACGAGTGCTGAATCATTTCAATCAAGCCCCAGAATATCAATACGAACACACAGTCAAGAAGACAAGCGCAACCAACCACCACGTTCAGGATTTGCATAAATACTGAAGCTTTTATGCCGAAAGGTGCACTTCTGCAGGAACTCAACACAAATGACCAGTCCCAAAGTGCAGGGCGTTGCTTGGAATGGTCAGTCAATAAAGGATGATAATATTACCTGAAAAAGGTCACGTCTCAAAGACAAGTTGCTTTCATGCATCAGGTAGGTCACCAGCAGAATGTGAGGAATCTGGGCTCTGAAAACCCCCGCGTGGCCAGTGAACACATATGTGCACATCCAAAGGTCAATGGTTGTATGGCTTTCTCCATGACGCCTTGGTGGTCTGTTTTTCTTGCGGAGGATACAGTAACCTTAACAACTACTGAACATGTTTGGAAGGTTCGCTTCCCACAGAATGAAGACCTGAAACTGATATTAATTTTTAACTGCCTTGCCCCACGGTCACCAGACGTAACACCCCTTGATTATGTTTTTAGGCCATGGTCGCGTTGCGACGTTGGCTCTAAGGAGAGCTCCGTTTGCTCTCATCCGTTGTTCTTTGATCTTCTTGTTTTATGTTCTTCTTTTGGTGAAGACAAAACCTTTATGACGGCTCGTGACACATTTGTCCCTTGTTTTTCTGTGGGGGTTACAAGATGTCGTCTACAAACCCAAGGTGCAAATGCGGATCCTAATGTTCTTGGATCACAGCTGCATGCGACCTGATGGCGCAAACATGGAGCGAAAGTAGCAGAATGCTGTACCACTCAATGTTCTGCGTGCACAAACAGAGCTCACAGTTTGAAGTGGTATTGTCAGTGTGCACAAACTTTATGGTTTATGTATCATTACACCAAAGGGTATATTGTATAATTGCGGTTCTCAATCTATGAACAAGCTAAAGTTTCCGGTCTTTTTGGAACATTGCTTGATGTTGCTAATTTAATTACGTATATATACAGTAGTATATAAATATATATATACTATCATATGTAATAATTACATAATATATTATATAACATACATATATATGTATATATATTAATATTATATACATACATTACAATATTTATACACTACATAATACATATATATAATACTCATTAACAGTGTGTATATGATGTTTTAATGTATATGTATTATATATAATATATGTGTTGTTAATGTAATTAGTACATGTATATATGTTACAGTGCTCCCTCACCTATCGGGTTAGTCGTTCCAGACCCATCGCGATAAAGGTGAAAATCGCGAAGTAGAATCCACATATTTATTTAATTATTTTAAATATATTTAACGGTATTTTAACACATTTTACAGCATCAACCACAGCAACGTTACCTCGGGGACATCCACACAATTATTGTAACATCAACCCACAGCAAGCCACAGATGCTGCTGTCACTGAGCCATTCAGCGTCGGGAATACAAAACCATGGCTCTTGATGGGATGTTTTTTTTAACCCCTTATTGTATCGTGTACCTCCTGAAGATCTAGACTGGCCGTTTGTGGAATCCTATTTACTTCAGACAAGAGTTTTAACGTTTGTCCGAGTTATTGTAAAATCCTACAAAAACCCTTCGAACTGAATAAACTGATGTCAATATTTCCCCATTCAGCGTCCGGGATACAAAACACATGCTTGATTGGCTGCCCCCAACATCAGCCATTGCGTGCGCGAGTCGATCCTCACCTGGGCGAAGCAAGCCCGCAGTTGTACTCCGTTTTTCCATACCAGCGTCTCTCTTGGTTTTTAGTACAGAACCGCTACCCAACGTTAGTTTTATTAAATTTCATTTAATATTCTTTTAATAGATGTAATATATATATATTTTTTTTTTTTTACTTAATTTGTTTTTTTAACTATTTATAAATGTTATTTTTAGTATATTTACTTAAAAAATTAAAAAAAAATAAAACCCGCTATGTAGTGAAGGCCACGAAAAGTGAACCGCGATATAGCGAGGGAAGCATTGTGTAATATATATATATGTATAATATAATATATATATAAATATATATGTATATCTATATATATAATATATATATACATATATATGTATGTGTGTGGTATATATAGATAATGTATACATATATATATTATATATATATATATCTTTTAATATGTTTATTATGTGTGTATATGTTATATATATGTATACTATGTATATATATGTTGTATATATATGTATATGTTATATGTTATATATGTATATGTATATATACTATATATTATATTAATGTATTGTATATATATATCTATATATATGTATATATATACAGTATCTGTTTAAATGTATATTATATATATATATAAATATGTATATATATTATATATATTGTAAATGTGTTATATAATTAATGTATATATGTAAATGTATATATGTAATATATTTATATTGTAAATGTGTGTATATATGAAATGTATATATGTAAATGTATATATATATATGTATGTGTGTATATGTATATATAGTATATATGTATATATTGTAATATATATATATGTATATGTATGTAATATATGTATATGTATATATATCTATATATCTATGTATTGTATATAATTCTATATATATGTTATAATATATACATTCTGAAATGTTATATTTATATATATATCTATAATATATGTATATATATTTATATATGTAAATGTGTGTATATAATGTAAATGGTATATATGTAAAAATGTAATATCTTATATATATATGTGTGTGTGTGTGTACATATGCATGTGATATGTACATATATATGTATGTATATAATTAATATATATATATATATATATATATAATATATATGTGGGGGGGGTGGGAGGAGCAGGCATTAAAACTCCAATCTCTCCCTGGAGACCACACAAAAATTTATGGTGGAAATGAAATTTGAAAATTCTGGAGAAATTAACATTTTCATAATTTTCTCAAAACAAAATATTAAATAAATGATCAAAGTTTGAAAAATGATTAACTGATTAATCCTCACCACTCAACCTCGTTTGAACTCTGACATGAGCATAAACAGCTAGCTATTCGTGCTAATATAAATGGCAAGGCCCACCTTTTAATTAACTTTGTGAGTCGAAAATGAGTGTATAGTAATGTAATAACTACCCACCCACAACCACCACAGCAGCACCACCACAAATATTGCTCCCTTCTCAAATTTTTTGTTCACAAACTTGTCTTTTTCAGAAACTGAAAAACAAGATGATGGATTTTACGAATAATTTCTGGCAATGGTTCCCAGTACATAGTGAAAGACCAAGATATCCAGGGAACCGTTGAGGAGTTTAGGAAGGCCTGCGTGTCTTTGACAAGGAGAACAATGGCAACAGTGCTGGGTGCCGAGCTCCGCCATGTGCTAAATTTCCCTTGGTGGAGTCACGACTTCGACGGCTTATAGTGTTCTGAGGATGTCATATCTATCATGTTTAAAAACCAAGTGACACTGGGCGAGACAATGCTAAATGGTGCGAGTGATGGTCACCGATAACAACGAATCATTCTATTGTGTTATCATTCTCAAAACCACTATACTTTCTTTATCAGTCCCAATTATCCCATCTACCCTTGTGGGAATCGGCCTGAGAAAGTTTTTGCCCGAGTCTTTCATGAACTGGATTGACCAGGCTTGATGTTCATCTGAAGGTGATTTGGGCAAGAATTTTTAATTTGTTCAGAGGCCAAACCGATAGCTTGCCCCACTCTTCACAAAGTCACCACGTGACATCCAGCTTAGTTTCCATCCAAGGGATGAGCAGATTGTCAGATGAGACCTCAAAGGACACA
>CM068956.1:21083217-21098403 GCA_035128595.1 Eptatretus atami | reverse complement strand
CATAGAACGAGCCAGGGAAGCTTTACGAATACACCGTGCACTGTATGCTGTCCTGGCCGTGTCCAACACCGCCTATCCAGTGTCTGATTGAAACGATGCCAATGACCATGTGATGGCTGATGTCAGACGACCATTTGGGAAGTTGGAGTATCACCGGATGCAGAAAGCGCATGAAAACATCGGTTGGAGTCGATGGACGGACAGAGCGGTTTAAAATAGCGACGCGACACCAGGGGGTCGGTGGGATGCCGCGACACTCGGGGGTCGTGGGTGGGATGCCCCACCTCGAGGTGTTCCAGTATGTATGGGAATCACAGCCAAAGGTTTACAAATGAAATCCTTCGAACAGACGTTTATATTCGACGTCAGAGCGAATTGTTGGTGTTTGGATAAAAAATCACTCACAGCTTTATCGAGATCACGTGGTCCACAAATCGATTAACCGCCATCGTGAGGTGGAGACGCACGAAGTGTTCGAAATTCTATTTTTCTCGAACGTTCTTTGGAAGAAGCCTCGTTGTCATGGTGTTGCTGAGGGAAGCTCATGTGCAGCGTCAGGGAATCCGATAAATCGATGCCTTTCCCGCTCTCGCACAGCCGCGGCCGCTCAGGGAGGACGTTCGCGGCGCCAATGGCGTGCGATGGAGCTCGTCAAAAAGAAACAAACGTGAATCTGATGTGGATTTGTGTGCTTTCATTCCCACAGCACGAATGATGCAGGATGACGCGAGTCGGTGTTCAGGGACCCGGGTTTACCAGGTTCGAACGGACCTGCGCTTTGGAAACCCCAATACGGTGTTGAATAAATGATGAGGTCGCGAGTCACGAAGGCGGGAACGTTTTCTCTTTGACAGGAGATCGATAAAGCTCTTGGAGGAGTTCCGGTCGTTCATTTAACGTTCTTGGAGGAGTTCCAGTCGTTATTAGACTCTCTTGAGGAGTTCCGGTCGGTTCATTTAACGTTCTTGGAGATTCCGGTCGTTCATTTAACGCTTCTTGGAGGAGTTCCGTTCGTTCATACGTTAACGTCTTGGAGGAGTTCCAGGTCGTTCATTTAACTCTCTTGGAGAGTTCCGGTCGTTCATTTACGTCTTGGAGAGTTCCGGCGTTTCATTAACTCTCTTGGGGAGTTCCGGTTCGTTCTTTACGTTCTTGAGGATTCCGGTCGTTCATTTAACGCGTCTTAGAGTTCCTTGTTCATCCGTCG
This sequence comes from Eptatretus atami, assembly GCA_035128595.1. Classification (NCBI taxonomy): domain Eukaryota; kingdom Metazoa; phylum Chordata; class Myxini; order Myxiniformes; family Myxinidae; genus Eptatretus; species Eptatretus atami. The sequence continues at coordinate 21,097,196 of CM068956.1, read as the reverse complement.
GAGTTCGTCGTTACTTTAACTCTCTTGGAGGAGTTCGGTCGTTCATAACGTTCTTGGAGGAGTTCCGGTCGTGTTCATTTAACGCTCTTGGAGGAGTTCCGTTCGTTCATTAATCTCTTGGGAGTTCCGGTGGTCATTTAACGCTCTTGAGGAGTTCCGTCGTTCATTTACTCTCTTGGAGGTGTTTCGGTCGTTCATTTAACGCTCTTGGAGGAGTTCGTTCGTTCATTATACGCTCTTGGAGGAGTTCAGTCGTTCTTAACGTCTCTTGAGGAGTTCCGGTGTTCATTTAACGCTCTTGGAGGAGTTCCGTTCGTTCATTTAAACTCTCTGGGGGAGTTCCGGTCGTTCATTAAACTCTCTTGGAGGAGTTCGGTCGTTCATTAACGTTCTTCGGAGGGTTCCGTCGTATATTTAACGCTCTTGGAGAGTTCGGTCGTTCATTAACGCTCTTGGATGAGTTTCCTGGTCTGTTCATATTAACGCTCTTGAGGAGTTCCGGTAGTTCATTTAACGCTCTTGGAGGAGTTCGGTCGTTCATTTAAAGCTCTTGGAGGTTCGGTCGTGTTCATCTTTAACGCTTTTTGGAGGAGTCCGTTCGTTCATTTAACGCTTTTAGAGAGGTCCGTTCGTTCATTTAACGCTTTTGGAGAGGTCGTTCGTTCATTTAACGCTCTTGGAGGAGTTCCGATCGTTCATTTAACCCTCTTGGAGGAGTTCCGGTCGTCATTTAACCGCTCTTGGAGGAGTCGGTCGTTCATTTAACACTCTTGGAGGAGTTCCAGTCGTTCATTTAACTTTCTTGGAGGAGTTCCGGTCGTTCATTTAACGCTCTTGGAGGAGTTCCGTTCATCATTTAACTCTCTTGGAGGAGTTCCGGTCGTTTTTAACTCTCTTGGAGGAGTTCCGGTCGTTCATTTAACACCCTTGGTGGAGTTCCGTTCGTTCATTATACGTCTTGGGAGGAGTTCCAGTCGTTCATTTAACTCTCTTGGAGGAGTTCCGGTCGTTCATTTAACGCTCTTGAGGAGTTCGTTCTTCATTTAACTCTCTTGGAGGAGTTCCGGTCGTTCATTTAACTCTCTTGGAGGAGTTCGGTCTTCATTTAACGTTCTTGGGAGTTCCGTTCGTTCATTTAACGCTCTTGGAGGAGTTCCGGTCGTTCATTTAACGTTTTGGGATCCGTTCGTTCTCTTAACGCTCTTGGAGGAGTTCGGTCGTTCATTTAACGCTCTTGGAGAGTTCGGTCGTTCATTTAACGCTCTTGGAGGAGTTCGTGTAGTTCATTTAACGCTCTTGGAGGAGTTCCGGTCCTTCATTTAAGTATGTGGAGGAGTTCCGGTCGTTATTACGCTTTGGAGAGTCCGTTGTTCATTTAGCTTTTGGGGAGCCGTTCGTTCATTTAACGCTTTTGGAGGAGCGTTCGTTCTTTAACGCTCTTGGAGGAGTTCCGATCGTTCATTTAAATCTTGGAGGAGTCGGTCGTTCATTTAACCTCTTGGAGAGAGTCCGGTCGTTCATTTAAACTCTTGGAGGGTTCCGGTCGTTCATTAACGTTCTTTGGAGGAGTCGTTCGTTCATTAAACGCTCTTGGAGGAGTCCGTCGTTCATTTAACGCTCTGGAGAGTTCCGTTCGTTCATATTAACCTCTTGGAGGAGTTCCGGTCGTTCATTTAACGTTCTTGGAGGAGTTCCAGTCGTTCATTTAACGCTCTTGGAGGAGTTCCGGTCGTTCATTTAACGTTCTTGGAGGAGTTCCGTCGTTCATTTTAACCCCTTGGAGGAGTTCCGGTCTTCATTTAACGCTCTTGGAGGAGTTCCGTTCGTTCTTCATTAACCTCTTGGAGGAGTCGGTCGTTCATTTAACTTCTTGGAGGAGTTCCGGTCGTTCATTTAACGCTCTTGGAGGAGTTCCGGTCGTTCATTTAACTCTTGGAGGAGTCCGGTCGTTCATTTAACGCTCTTGGAGGAGTTCGGTCGTTCATTTAACTCTTGAGGAGTTCTTCTTATTTAACGTCTTGGAGGAGTTCCGGTCGTCTTTAACACTCTTGAGGAGTTCGGTCGTTCATTTAACACTCTTGGAGGAGTTCCGGTCGTTCATTTAACATTCTTTGAGGAGTCGTCGTATCATCTTAAACGTTCTTGGGGAGGCGTTCATTCTCGATTCCGTGTTCATTAAGGCTACTTGTGGAGGATTTGGTCGTTCATTTAACGTTCTTGGAGGAGTTCCGGTCGTTATCATTTAACCGCTCTTGGAGGAGTTCCGGTCGTTCATTTACGCTCTTGGAGGTTCCGGTGTTCATTTAACCTCTTGGAGGAGTTCCGGTCGTTCATTTAACAGCTCTTGGGAGTTCCGGTCGTTCATTTAACTACCTCTGGAGGAGTTCGGTGTTCATTTACACTCTTGGAGGAGTTCCGGTCGTTCATTTACACTCTTGGAGGAGTTCGGTCGTTCATTTACTCCTTGTAGCGAGTTGCCGGTCGTTCATCTAACCTCTTGAGGAGTTTCCGGTTCGTTCATTAACGCTCTTGGAGGAGTTCGGTCGTTCATTTATGCTCTGTGAGGAGTTCCGGTCGTTCACTTAACGCTCTTTGAGGAGTTCGGTCGTTACTTAACTCTTTGAGGAGTTCCGTTCGTTCATTTAACGCTCTTGGAGGAGTTCCGTCGTTCATTTAACGCTTTGACGGGTTCGTCGTTATTTACTCTTGGAGGAGTTCCGGTCGTTCATTTAACGTTCTTGGAGGATGTTCCTCCGTTCATTTAATCGCTCTTGGAGGATTCCGGTCGTTCATTTAACGTTCTTGGAGGGTTCCGGTCGTTATTTACCTCTTGGAGGAGTCCGGTGTTCATTTAACGCTCTTGGAGGAGTTCGTCGTTCATTTAACGCTCTTGGAGGAGTTCCGGTCGTTCATTTAACGCTCTTGGAGGAGTTCCGGTCGTTTATTTAACAGCTCTGGAGGAGTTCCGGTCGTTCATTTAAGCTCTGGAGGAGTTCAGGTCGTTCATTTAAGCTCTTGGAGTCACGTTCATTTAACGTCTTGGAGGAGTTCCGGTCGTTCATTTAACGCTCTTGGAGGAGTTCTCGTTCATGTTAACATTTCATATTAGCTCTTGGAGGAGTTCCGGTCGTTCAGTTAAGGTCTTGAGGAGTTCCGGTGTTCATTTAACTCTTGGGGAGATTTAACTCTCTCTGGAGGAGTTCCGGTCATTCATTTAACGTCTTGGCGAGTCCGGTCTTCATTTAACGCTCTTGGAGGGTTCCGGTCATTCATTTAACGTCTTGGAGGAGTTCCGTTCGTTCATTTAACGCTCTTGGAGGAGTTCCGGTCGTTCATTTAACACCCTTGGTGGAGTTCCGGTCGTTCATTTAACATCTTGGAGGAGTTCCTGTCGTTCATTTAACGTTCTTGGGAGGAGTCTCCGTTCGTTCATTTAACGCTCTTGGAGGAGTTCCGGTCGTTCATTTAACACTCTTGGAGGTTCGCTGTTCATTTAACGTTCTTGGAGGAGTTCCGTTCGTTCATTTAACGCTCTTGGAGGAGTTCCGGTCGTCATTTAACGCTCTTGGAGGAGTTCCGGTTGTTCATTTAACACTCTTGGAGGAGTTCCGTCGTTCATTTACGCTCTTGGAGGAGTTCCGGTCGTTATTTAACGCTCTTGGAGGAGTTCCGGTCGTTCATTTAACGCTCTTGTGAGGAGTTCCGGTCGTTCATTTAACGCTCTTAGAGAGTTCGGTCGTTCATTTAACGCTCTTGGAGGAGTTCCGGTCGTTCATTTAACGTCTTGGAGGAGTTCCGGTCGTTCATTTAACGCTCTTGGAAAAGTTCCGGTCGTTCATTTAACGCTCTTGGAGGAGTCCGGTCGTTCATTTAACGCTCTGAGGAGTTCCGTCATTCATTTAATGCTCTTGGAGGAGTTCCGGTCGTTCATTTAACGCTCTTGGAGAGTTCGGTCGTTCATTTACACTCTTGGAGGAATTCCGGTCGTTCATTTAACGCTCTTGGAGGAGTTCCGGTCGTTCATTTAACGCTCTTGGAGGAGTCCGGTCGTTCATTTAACGCACTTGGGGGAGTTCCGGTCATTCATTTAACGCAATTGGAGAGTTCCGGTCGTTCATTTAACACTCTTGGAGGAGTTCCGGTCGTTCATTTCATGCTCTTGGAGGAGTATGATGGTTTTTGGGGTTCCTTATTAACTGCATACAGGTACCACATCACCTGTTATTTGCGATTCTCGTGCTATTCTAATGTTCAGGGTTTTATTTAATGTCCACCAACTAATGCGGGATTACAGGACGCCCAGTTTAATGTCCACGCGAAGACGGCGCACACATTTATGAATCTCTCCTTGCGAAACACGAGGTGGTAGTTTATAGCTGGGTCGGGATTCAAACTCCAAGGATAGACACCTTTCGAGGCAAGTGTGCGTACCTCTGCCAGCTCATGCTCGTGGTAACGTCAAAACAAATGAATGTCTATGAACTGTATAGCACACACACACAACACACACACACACACACACACACACACACACACACACACACACACACACACACACACACACAACTTTTTTGGAGGCACAGAGAGAACTATCAAAGGAGAAATATTGACGCGGTTTGGGTAACACAGCTGTTCCGGGAGACAACTCTCGGCGTTATCCATAATTAAGCGAATATTCGAGTCAAGTTACAGCAAGCAGCACTCGGGGTGACATGGGGACTTTATCAGAGACTGTGCATCGAGAATGAAACCTTGTTGATGTCGCTGCATCCAGCCGATCCGTTGGCAGGAACCCACGGACGGTTCTTAGCTGATTAAATTTGTGGTGGTTGCCATGGTTTCACTGGTGCTGTGAGGAAAGGGGCATGAGTGGTGAACTGGGAGGAGAGAGTGAGGGAAAGAACTGGGAATGAAGTAACGGAGGGGGTTGGGGGATGGATAATGGCCGGCGCGAGTGGTGGGAGGCGTTGACCGAGAAGGGAGGGAGTGACAGAGTTTGTGTGGCTGTACGTCGTACTGTGCGCACTGCGTGCAACTGCTCATACCGCCTCGAAGGATGGCTGACCATGAGCACTGTGGCGAGCAGTTAAGGGCGATCCCCACTGGAGCGCGGGCAGACGCTCTGGGACCGCCGGATCCAAGTCCCCAATGCCAGAGACGGGGATCGAAAGAGCAGGAGCAGAAATGGTGTCAGGAGTGGGATCAAAGAAACCCCAGGAGTTCCATCGCTCGGCAAGACGTGGATCAGAACGGCTTGGTGTCTGAAAGCCTGGAGGCTGCGGCGCACGGTCCCGACCATGGTCGTGCCTCCGGTGGGTGGTTCTCGGTTTTATCCTTTTGTCATGTCAAAAGACTTGGCAGGTCGTGCTTGGGATTTGGGATAGTTGGAGTGATGTAATTATGCGTGTCTGAATCATTATTCATGAGTGCCATTTCTCTTTATAACTCGGTTTTCAGGCTCCCATTGCAGTATGACGTCTCTCATCGTGGGTGCAGCAAAGACAATTGGTCTAAACAACCTGCTGTCCATTTTTATTACTCGGGTGTCGTGTGAAATCCCCAACGTTTGACACCAATTTGCAATTGGCACATTATTTTTAATTACAAAAGTTTAACAAGTGTTATTAAACTCGGCACAGCCTTTCGATTTGAAACAAAACATAATTCGATTGTCTTTTCGTGTCGACATAATGCGAAGTTTAGGGGCGTGGTTAAAACCGTCTGGGGGCGTGGTTTGTGGGCGTGGTTAAACCGTTTAGGGGCGTGGTTAAAACAAGATGATTTCAAAAAAGTCAAAATAGAGGAGGGGTGCATATATCTATTACGTATGCACGTGGGAAATGGGTTGGAGCGGTTGGTGTAAAGTTGGGGTTGGTAGTTGTCAACATTCTGCCATATTTGCTGAAGTAAGAAGCAGATAGGCCCAAAGAGCCGGTCGGGACGAGCAGGGGAGAGAAGAGAAATTAGATTTCCAAGAACAGAGGAGAAAGGGGGAAGGAAAGGGAGTAATATGAAAGGATAATATTCGAGTAGTATGGACATAAAAGCCTAAAAGGGGGAAATGGTGGTGACCGATGTGAAACACTCTTCGCAGTCTTGTGTACGGAATGCTGTAAGGAGACTGTCTCTCATAATCATCCTCCACACTGAACTCCATGTTTTTTGATGTGCCATACTCTTTGTGGAGCATTGGTGCTGCCAAAGCAGACTCTTGGCAAGGGTTATACTGGGTGGTTTGCCATTGCCTTCCCAGTGTTGTTTGCCCATGCTCTGTCCTTATAAATGCTGAGAGTCGAGAAAGGAAGCAGCACGTACCGTTTTTAAAAATCTTTGGTGTGATCAACCCAGGGTTTGTTTGAACCACCAACCGCCCTCCCAGACTCGGACAGCTACTCCAATCATCACACCACCAAACTCTGATATATACTGAATAATCAACTTTTTTTTTTTAATCTCCAACCATGCGATACATACTGCGAGATCACCCCCACTTGGTTGTTTTTGTCGAGAAAAAGCTTTTCCATTAAGCTAAAAACCAGCTGTTTGCTCCACAAAGGGGGGCACAAAGGCATACTATCCCAGCTGGATAATGCTGTTGCCATATTTCTGCAACTCAGGATGACAACTGCAGAGCACTGGCTGTGCCAAACACTCCCGTATTGCCAGTTCCAGGTCGAGCAGAAATAGGACAGAAGCGGTAACCTTGCAGGAAGGCAAGGTGGGGGTAGTCAGGTCAGGTATGGGAGCATGTGCCAGAACAGCACGTCGCTGCGTCCACTTTAGTGTTACGATTTAGTCCACTTTAGTGTTAGTGGGGGTAGTGTTACGATGAATGGCAAGGCACTTAACGGTAGAGAGCTTCTTTCTTTCTTATGTTTTTTGCAAAGCAGTTTGGACATTGAAGGTTACCGTTTGGACCGGCCACTGGGGGAAATGCCTTGGCTAACTGTCAGTTGGTCTACCGTGAAATGAACTGCAACAAAGTGTTTCCCACGTCAATATCCTTTCTATACAAATGAATGTCTATGAACTGTATATATCTCACCACACACACACACACACGGAAAGAAAAAGAGAACACCAACAGTATATATCAGACAGAGACAAACAAACAAGGGATGCAGGTAACGATGAGGAGGAGGGAGAATGCAGGTGGTGGACAATATTGGATGTGGATACAGAAGCAGAATTGGGGGCGGGGGGGCGGTTAACAGGTGTAGAAAAGATCTTGGTTTTGGATGGCGGGTGATCAGGAATGAAAGGTGGGAGAAAAGAGGAACAAATGAGTGGAGGTGAGCAGTGATTCTGGATTTTGGGAGTTTCGCCAGAAGAGGGTTGAGAGTAGACCGTGTGCATCCTGCAAGAACCTGTGGGGTGAGGCCAATACAGGGAAAGAGCAGAGAGGGTGCAAGATCAGAAAAGAGGAAAGTTAGAGGGGGGGAATCACAGAAGACAGCATGGCTGACAGGTGCTGCAGGTCATTCATAGATGCTTGGTGCCATTTAATGCATTCGGGCTTCGATTCAACATGACCTTGTTCAGCCCTCCCACTATGCACCAAATTAGTCATTACTATTGGGCCACTGGATGATCGGATGCCTTTGTTGACGAGGAGAGAGCTCTCATTAGGAATCATGAGGAGAGGCAGCTGATAATCTTGCTCCTGGCACAATGGCCTTCCCTTGCAAAGGACATCAAATGGTTGTATATTTTCAGGTCTTGGGCTTTGTTGTTGGCTGTTTACCTTCCAAAGGATGATCCGGTGCAAAATTTCCTAAATGTTTTACAAATTGTGACCCTGTGAGGTTTATGGAGTAATATACTTTAATTACCTAATTAATGTTTCACTGTGCTTTCATAGTTTACCTGAATCAGGTTTTAGCTTTCGTTTTGCAATCCCACAATTACATGATCGTTTGATGGTCCCAGGGCTGATGCATTCTAAAAGGCCTTCGCCAAAACCATTATCCCTTTTGGCATTGGTAGCCATGACAACATGATATATGCGAGGTAGCTTGTCGATGGGGGTGGAGGTGGGAGTCCTTTTAAAGGGTGCCTGCCAGTAGATACACACATTGAGTTTCACGCACTTACTTTACATAAAAAAGGAATGAAATTTATTCGTACTTTATGCAAAGATTTTAACAATGGATATCAATAAGAAACAGAACAGGAAATATACTACTCGTCTATTGCATGTGTATAGTTATCCATTTTGCACAAATATTGTTGAGTTTGCATCGAACTGTAATTACCGCACGCATGCCAAGCATAAAGCTGGGTTAAACAATTGGTGCACTTCTGTATGTCTGTCCTCCTGTCGTTCTGTCTACAAACGTCGGTTTATGATCGAGGAACAACCTAATTTCAATTGAATGTTATATTTTCAACACGAATCGGAAAACAAACCTTCGGCTCTGAATTTGGCCCGATCGCACATGCGCAATATTTTTTATTGTCCGGTGCTTGGCAGTTAAACTGAATTTAAAATCATTCCAAACAGGGAAGTCTCTGTTCTTAACGATGTCATAAAGGACACAAACAACAGGCACGAATAACTAATGTTACGTGTTAAATTATGCGGTGAAAAAGACACTGCATCAACGGCGGTAAACTTGCGGATTTTTTAATTTTTAATACGACCGTTGCAATCCCTATTTTATTTCAATTGAATTATACTGCATACTTGAACACCGTAGAATGTAAGTTGCCTTTTTGTCTCGTTCAAAACCCTTCCGGTTCGCAGTTCCTGGACAAAATATTACAGCATTTTACGTCATCAAGACCAATCAAATTTGCCGCTTGTAGACCACACCCATGTCCTTGTTTCTCAAGACAGCGTGCGGTAATGTGTTTGATGAACTCTCTAGTTTCCTTTTGGATCTAGTAATAATAATCATATAATACTATTCCTTTCATGCCATAAAGGTGCATAAGGCTGCCGAGGCAGTTTCATTGGCAAAGAGTACAGTTCTGGATGGGTCACCACTCTGACGCAGGTTACCTTGAATGGTTATTACCCTAGTACACTGGTACTCATTTTGCCAACCTCAGAAGGATGACAGGCTGAGTCAAACCCCACCTCGTGTTAATTCAAAGGCTGACAGGGCCTCAAGCTCAGGACCTTTAGGTCCTAAGGCCACCACCCTAACAACTAAGTTTGGATCTAGTAGGATTGCACATTTCTTCACGAAAATGTAGATGACGCCTTAAGAGTGTGAAACGTCAAGGAAGCTGAGACTCCGGAGATGAATGCTATCGGTCTTCCTGAAGATCATTGTGATCATGAGGAGGGCTGTCAAGTCTTAATAAAGTAGGTGGATTTATATATCATTGAACTGCCTGAAATGCATACTCTCATTCAATTGCTCTATCATTCTTTAACCGGTAAACATTGCAAAATTATAGTAGTCGTGTTTTACAGCACTCTACTTCGAGGAGGAGTTCATGAATGGTCAGAGGAAACGCGGCAAAGTTACAGAAAACATACAAAAAGGCAAAGTTTCATACCTAAAATTAGTAAATACCCACCTGTTTGATATTTCCACCTGGACACGAATGCTGCTCTGCTAGTTTATGAGAGTACCTGAGGCCTAAATCCAATTTCCTGTGTTGATTTGTCCTTTTCATCCTAATTTGTGGCAAAGTCTCTCAAACAAACAATCTCTCAAACAATCACTTCTGGTTCTGGGTTTGGAGCGTCGGCAGGTCTCTTTCAGGGCTCTCTGCTGACAATTCTCAAAGTTAAGTTTCCGGTCGTTATCTGTCCCGTTTTAACTTTATTTTCTCACCTCCATGTTACGGTGTGTTCCTAGTTCGGTTTTGTTTCAAAAATCGTGCTATTTTGTGAGTTTTCGTCGACCTTATCTTACCGGGTGCTTGAGGCCTCCCTCCCCTCGGTGTACAATAGTGTTCATTTGTATTTTCTCCCCATTACTTCAATTTCTATCTTTCCCACTTTCCAACTCTCCCACCCCTCCGAACTAAACACTCTAGTTTTGGCTTAAATCCCCCCAAAAACTACCTTTCTCTTGCACACTCATGAGTCTCGATCCTTCTTCTTCCTCTTCTTCTTCTTCCTCCTGCCGGCACACCATCTTTATTCCACTGAGCTGACTCTCTCGCCATTACCTTCACGATTTATTCCGATCTACAACCTTCCATTCCCAATCTACCTGTTCTTCAAAAATACATCAAAAAATAATAATCTTCCCTGTATCCTTTCGATCTCTACAGCTCCTATAACCAGTGTCTCTCTCTACTCTTCCTGGTACTTTTCATCGACCCAGCAGCTTCACTGCCGTTTACCGTCCAAATTCACCACACACTTCCAGGATTTTACTTCAACCTTCCCTTTTCCGAATTATGCAATCCTTATTTAAAAATAAATAATTTCACTTTTGACTATACACCTCCCATAGCCAAGTGCTTCTCCTGAACCACGTGATCTGTTTCCACCTCCTGCGTTTTCGATACATTTCACCATTCACCTCACGATTTTTTCTACAACACTTCCATGACCTAATCTGATGAAAACTCTCTCAAACAATAATAATAACTAGCCGAAACCCCGTCACAGACGGATTCCGTTCATTCAACCACCCTCACCAGCTCACCCACACTCGAGGGACATGGACTGGACAGGGCGTGCTTGCCCCCGCCTACTCATCCCCCGCCCCTGCCCAATTCCCCCCAGCCTCCCACTGAGAGTCTTCAATTTGCTTACCCCCGCCCAAAAATTTAATTACCCCGGCCCCGCCCCGCCTCTTCACTCCCCGCCCCCCCGTCTCTTGATTCCCCCCCCACTTGCCCCCGCCTCCCTGTCCACCCCCTCACACTCAACCCCCCTAATTCACCCCAGCCCCCGCCATCATCCCCCGCCCCATTCCCCCCCCCCGTCTCCCGCTTTCAATTTGCTTACCCCCGCCCAAAAATTTGCTTACCTTGCCCCCCGCCTCTTCACTCCCTGCCCCGTCTCTTCATCCCCCGCCCCCGCCTCCACTCCTCGCCCCGTCTCAACAAAAGTGTTTATTCTGCTTCAGAGTTGAAAGTTGACTATTGCCACATGTGATGCACTCTTACAGGTACGAGTTTCTTCAGTCCAGGTCACAGTACCGGAGAAAAACGTGACGCGACCGCTAGGAGGAGCACAAAATTGGTCCTTCAGTTTAAATATATATAGATAATAAAAATGATCTCTTATAATGCTTCATCTTCCTCTTTCACACGTGTGGTACTCTTACTGTATCATAATGCACTACTCTTCTGCTATTTAAACAGACTCTCTCAATTCGACCTTTCCTTCATACCTTGCTAAAAAAATCCAACTGTTACAGCGTTTCTTCTCTCCATTCTCATAATTCGCCTTTATTGCATCCATCAAGAAACGTGTTTAATCGCATCTCTGACCTAAAACTTTAAAAAAAAAACAGTTTCTCATGAATGTTCACTTTCCATGAACCATTCCTTTTTTTCAATTTCAGTGCCAACTCACCCCTCTCACCCCTCCCTCTCAAAGCAACCATCACACTCTTCTCCCTCCAAGCCTCCCTCTCACCTCTCTCAAAAACTCCCCCTCCTCACCTTTCTCCCTCAACTCTCCCCACTCACCCTTCTCTCACCATTCACCCCCTCACTCACCCTTCTCAAAGTTTCCCCCCCTCCCATCCACAAAGCTGCCTCCTTCTACTGCCCTCTCACCTCCATCTCTTCACTCCACCTCCTCAAATCCTCAACTGCCTTCTGCCCCCTCTTTTGCCCCCCTCTTCCCCAGCACCACAGAGCCTTTTCTCCTCCTCATAGGCCCCTCTCCTGGCTATTCTTGCAATCCCCCACACTCTTTCAACAAACCTCCTTACCTCCCCCCCCTTGTCTCTTGTCCTACCCCCCCTCCGCTCCCACCCCCTGCACCAAAGCCTCCTCCCCTCCCTCTTCATTAACATTGTGGACCTCAAATACCGGGGCCTTCACTCAAACCATTCAGATCTTTCCATACAGTTTGCCACTGACAAACCAGACATAATCTGCCTCACAGAAACCTTCCTCCCCCAAGACGTGTCTGACTCCCAAGTATTTCTCCCTGGTTACTCCCTCTCCGTATGACAGACCTGAGCCTCGTCCTGGTGGAGGATTGCTCTCTTCATCAAAGACTCTATTCCTCACTCTCATGCACTGCCCTCACTCCCCCAACCCCAGGAATACCTCTGGCTACGGCTTCCCCTCCGCTCCAACCTCATGTTTATATGTGTACTGCACCGTCCACCAAACAGTGATGACTCCATCTACACCTCACTCTCCGAAAACATTGACCAACTTCTATCTTCTCATCCAAACTCTCTCTCTTCCTATATGTGGTGACTTCAATTGTCAACATGCCAGTTGCAGGGTGTGGGTACCTCTCTCACCTGTCATGGCACTTCTGAAAAGCTTTCTGCGACTCATTGGACTGACTGAATCGGTCAACTTCCCGACCCGGATCTCAACCACTGGTACTCCATCTCTACTGGATCTGATTTTGACAAATTTCCCTGACAATATCTGCTGCTCTTCCTCTGCTCCAATCGGTTCTTCTGACACGTCCTTGTCAAAGTGGACATCTCTCTGGCTATTATCAGAGAATCACCTCACCGCCGGCGAGTCTGGCATTTCACTCAAGCGACTGGCAGGGTCTCCAAGCAGCCATTAAAACTTATAGACTGGTTCCTATCGCTACTTTCTCCAACATCAACTCATCCTGGGAATTCTTTCAAAAAAACTTGCTCTCCCTCATGCACAGATTTATCCCCTCTCGTCTGCAGTTTCTTACCTTCCTCCCGCCATGGCTCACTGAAGCTTGGGGCGAGGGCAATTGTCCTGAAACAACTTGCCTTTGCCTCATGGAAAGCAAACCCAACTGGGTAATCTCAGTTCCTTCCATAAGCTCAGAACAAGTGTGTATCTACCCTCAGGAGAGCCAGAAAACAACATCTTTCTAAGCTCAAGTCTGAACTTTCAAACTTCTCTCCCTCTCCAAATCCTGGTGGCGTCTAATCAAATCTGTTTCTGATGTATGTTCCCCCTGCATCCCTCTCTTACCTCAAATGGCCCACTGCTGTACCGCACGTGAAAAGCTGAATGCCTAGACTCGGTGTTTGCATCAAATCTTGCGTCCAAAACCCATCACTTTCTCTACCCACCTTACCAGTCGCACCCAACTGTCCGGACTCTGTGTCCTTTTCTCCTGACAGGTGGAGAGCTTGCTGTCAAACCTTGACTCAGATTCTGCAACCGGTCCAAACGGCATCAGCCCACGTGTCCTAAAAACCTGCTCTGCTGCTCTTGCTCACCTCTCTCTGTTCTATTCACCCTCTATTTGCTCAAGTCATCTGCCATCTGCTTGGAAATCAGCAACATACTGCCCTGCATAAAAAGGTGCAAAAACAGATCCCTGCAACGACAGACCAATCAGCCTTCTGCCAATCATTAGCAAGGTTATGGAATCCATTATCGTTCAGACATTAAATCCTTCCTCTTCTCCAATGGCTTGATTTCCGATCATCAATTTGGTTTCAAACCAGGTCACTATACCCTGGATATGCTGCTTCTGCTCTCCCAACAATGGATGGAGGTCTCCAATGCCAGACATGAAATCAGAGCCGTATCCCTGGACATATCACGTGCTTTTGACACAGTCTGGCACCCTGCCCTCTCACCAAACTCTCTTCTTATGGTATCCAAGGCCATCTCCACTCATGGCTCGCAGACTTCTTCCCTGTCCAGTCAACGTGTGGCCCTAAATGGAGTTCTTTCATTCCCTCTTCCTGTCCAGGCTGGGTTTCTCAAGGCAGCGTTCTGGGCCCTGTTCTTTTCTGGTTTTCATCAATGATCTCTCCGGCTCTTTGGAAAATCCTATTTATCTCTTTGCTGATGACTTCACCCTCTGCCGTACCATCGGTCATCGGTCATCCCTCAGACCGGCAGCAGCAGCTTCTTCGCTCACT
>CM068956.1:21073217-21078217 GCA_035128595.1 Eptatretus atami | reverse complement strand
GATAGAGTTCACGTTAGGAGAAAATCTACGGAAGAAAGAATCGATTCCGAGAAGGTATCCTCAATGTATTTCCATGTGTTTGGTGAATAGCCAGTGGGTAGTCAATGAGGAGTCCACTGAAAGTCCGGGAAAGAAAACAGTAAGGAAACGTAAGTAGGTTGACTGTCCCAATGGGCGTACTTCGCTGAACGAAGATCCCTCTGCTGAGAAATGTCCGAATCTTCCTTTTTCAAGGAAATTGCCATCAGGTTTATTGAAAAGTAGTGGAAGTTGATTGGTTGTTCCTTCCTGCCAAACCACACGCAGTGATGAGAACAGATCATCCAATGTACTCGCTGAGTTTACGGAAAGTCTGCCACAAGTGTCGTACATTGAGTGCGTATTGGCATGGATAACCACACAGCTCAGTTGTTTGTGATTTCCATGCTATGCAAAAGTGGGTTGACATCGGAGAGTACGTGTAGACTTGTTTTGACGAGAAAGTTTGTGAGCTGGTGGTATAAAAATCAGTTCAGACTGAGCAGCTTTCTCATGGCCAAAAGTGGTGTGTGCAATTATGAATGCCGAAAAATAGAAAACACTACCACATGACAAATTGATAAATAACCTTAGCCCCTTGAGATGTAATGATTGCAATTCATCGACACCATGTTTAATTGGTAAAGGGGAAAAAAAAACAATCTCTGTTTTGTTGACCAGTGAAATTATTGCCCTGAAGTAAATGGAAGTCTGTGTCGATGGTATACCAGTAAAAAAAATGTAAGTTAATCTGTCAATTTAAATTATCACTCTTTGTTTTCCACTCAGAGACAAGATCTTGAGAATACTTACACACCCACCGAGAATTGGTGGTGCAACAATAGGCGGCGGAGTTTGATGGAGTGTGAAAGTGCACGCTCGAAGCGAGAAAGCAGTCTTATCCAGTGCAAGGGGAGTTAGAGAAAGGAGAAGAGGGAAGAAGAGAGAAGAGAGAAGATGAGCAGAGAAGTGAATGAAGGCTCCACAAAGTTTTAAAATCGATTTAACACATAATTGGTCATGGAAAGAATGATGGTGAGAAGTCCTCACACAGCAAAAAGACATAAATAATTAATCGCCCTCTTGACCATACATTACCAAAAATTCTGGCCTTTTCACTTGAAGACCAATTGGTCGTCCTTTTTGTCAAAAATTGTTGTATTGGTCACTTTGGCCTCAATTTGCGGCCACAAAATGGCCTCTGAGGCTGCAGCCACATAGTCCATTTTACTCCCCACACAAGGGGGTATCTGTATCCCGAGTATGGAGTTTGTAGCTTTAAAGATGTGGCTGTGCATAAGAAACAGATCCACCGAGAGAGAGAGGAGGCGGGCGGCGCGGATAGGGGAGGCAAGGGAGACAGGGGAGGAGGGGGAACCGGGAAGGGAGAGAGGGAAGAGATGAGCGGGGCGAGGAGGGAGAGATCGGGAGAGGGAGAGAGAGAGAGAGAGAAGAGAGAGAGAGAGAGAGAGGAGAGAGAGAGGAGAGAGAGGAAGAGAGAGAGGGAGAGAGAGAGGAGAGGAGGAGAGAGAGAAGGAGAGAGTAGAGAAGAGAGGAGAGATGAAGAAGGGAGAGAAGAGAGAGAGATAGAGAGAGAAGAGAGAGAGAGAGAGAAAGGAGAGACAGGAAAGAGGCTGGACAGGAAAGAGCTAGGAGGAAGTCAACATCAGGAGCACGGAACTAGGGAGAGAAGTAGCGAATCGACAGCGCAGTATAAGATCAACTGAGAAAGGGAGAACGCAGCAGACAAAAAAAAAAGACACCCGCCTGGCGAGTAGCAAACTACAGGGTACACGGAAAGGGAGAAGGACCAATGGACAACGAGAAGAGGAGGTCCAAGTAGAGAGAAGACCACAGACAACAACCGTGAAACAACGAAGTAAGAAGGAGAGAGCAGCAGAGAAGCGGAGAACATAATGTAAAAGAGAAAGAGAGAACAAGAGAAAGAGAGAACACAAAAGAAGAGGAGAGAAACAACATAAGAGAAAGGGAGACATCGGGAGAGAAAGAGAGCTTAGAGAGCAGAGAGGACCAGGAAAGACACGTAGATCGACAATGCCAACGTGGACGAAGGAAAAAGAGACACGAGGAGAATACGAGAGCAAGAGAGAGAGACAGAGAAGAAGAGAGGAGAGAACAGAGACGAGAAAGAGAGAAGCAGAGAGACGAACAGAAGAGAGAGACAGGAGAGCAGAGACAGAAAGAGAAGACAAGAGAGACAGAAAGAAAGAGAGCGAGAGCAGAGACAAGAAACAGAGAGAGAACAGAGGAGAGAGAAGAGAGAGAGAGAGAGAGAGAGAAGGAGAAACGAGAGAGAGACAGAGAGAGCAGCATGAGAGAGGACAGAGAGAGGAAAGAGAGAGAGAGAGAAGAGAGAGAGAGAGAGAGAGAGAGAGAGAGAGGACAGAGAGAGACAGAGAGCAGAGAGACAGAGAGACAAAGAGAGAGAGGGGAGGAAGGAGCAGACAGACAGAGAAGACACAGAGACAGAGACAGAGAGTGTGTGAGAGAGTGTGATAAGAGTGAGAGAGAGGAGTGAGAGAGTGTGAGAGTGTGTGAGAGTGTGAGAGAGTGTGTTGCACTCGTTTTCACTCAGAGACAAATCTCTCTGAGATACTTACACCACTCACGCTCACCGAGAATTGGTGGTGCAACATCAGGGCGCGCGGGGTCGAGCTGATCAGATGCATGTGTGAGGACTGATGTGCCATCATTGGGCGTGACCGCTTAAGGCGACGTGAAGGAAGCAAAGCAAGTCTTTGTCGAGTGAAGGCGCGGGAGCTTTACACCGGAGAGAGGCTCGAAGAAGGAGGAGGGAGACGCGCAACTGAATGTTTGCAGGCGTAGAAGGAGCAGGCAGATGAAACGGACATGAGCACGAGAGTGAGAGTATGGAGCGTGTTCAGTGTGAAGCAATGACGTATTCTAGAGTCGTCTGTGAGAGCGGGTACGGAGATGAGTTCGTGTGAGCGAGTGAAGACGGAGAAGCTGAGAGCAAGAGTGGAAAGAGAGAGAAGTGTGAGAGAGAGATGAGAGAGAGTGAGAACGGAGTGAGCGAGAGTGAGAGAGAGTGAGTAGACAGACAAGAACAGACAGGAAGGACGAGACAGAGGAAACACAGACGTATCGTTTTTGGGCATAGTTTACATGATAATAGATATTTATTGTAAATCTGTGCATCATGTGCGTTATATGATAATATATATGTGTACTATAATTATGGAATATACAATATATTAATATATATAAATATAGTATATAGTAGACACCCCGGACCACCCCTGCACTCTCCCGCATCCCCCGACACCCATCTCACACACACAAAAGTGGGACATGCCCATCTTCTAAGCAGTCATTTCCACAAACAACACGACAATCTCATTGTATGTCCCTTATGGCCCTGCATAAATAAAAGTCTTAACAAATAATGTAGTTTATTTTTAAAAAGGATGAGCATTGAAGGGTATCGTGGATAAGGACATGAAAATTTACCCTCACCATGTAGTTTTGGCAATGTGTACTAGTGACTTGCAACAATGAATGGGTTCTGTTTCTTGCAGTCTGTATGGACACTAAGGTCCCAGTGGCATTCTGGAATGCCCAATTTCAGGGCTGAACCGGATGTAAACTTGTCCCATCAGGCATTAAAAAAAGAAATTCTACCCCCATTAAGTTTCCCCAAGTCCACCTCTTTCCAACTTTCCTGTTTTCCTTCCTGAGAGATTGATCACCAGATAGTTATCCTTCTCTGGGGTAGTTGACCTTGCCTTACTTCCTCCACTTCTTCTGGAAAGAGCACGGTAGGACTGATATTGTGTGCACATCCTTCTTATGACCCTGTGAATCGATGGTATCTATGGTATCCTGTGAATCGATGCACTAACAGCTGCACTCATTTGACATCGAGTGACATCTTGCTCCAGCATTACAATTACCAACCAAGTTCCTGTTCATTTAAATCTCTTTGGGGTATTATCAAGTGACAATCTTTCAAAACGTTGTAAAAATGGGCAGATTATGGGTTTTATTGGATACAAACTGTATGCTCATGGAAGAGTGAGGAGACAGTTCAGGCAAAAAAAGGAACATACTGACAGTGGGGTAGCAGTTCAATACAAGAAGTAAGTAAGTGAGTGAGGAGAGAGGGCTGCAGCAAACCTGCAAGTAAGAGGGTTGGATTAGGTAGAGTTAATGTGGGTAGAAAAGATCATGGACAGGGATGGGGGGTGACATATGATGGCGGAGTACCACCAAATTGAAGCCCTGGGGGGAAGAGTGGGATTGAAAACCATAAGGAAGCTAGTTCCAGAAATGGAAGACTATTTAAACAAATAAGTGGAGATGGGAATTAAGTCTGGATTTGGGGAGTTTATCCAAGGAGGAGTTTAGAGGAAAATGTGGGAATTCTGAAGGAGCAGGGGAGAGTCGGACGACTGAAAGAGCAATGGGAGCGAAGGAGAGGCACTAATGAAAGGAGGACACAAAATTGTCTGAGATGTGAAAGCAACAGGACTTGTGCTTTGGCCTCATCACAGGATATGCCAATCATCTTGAGAGCTTTACATTACTCAAAATCCAGAAATGACAAATGTGATTCTGGGGGTACCAGCCCAAAGTTGACGTCATTCCTCCATTGAGTTATGGATCGAGGCCTTGTAGGCTGTCAGTCATTCTGAATTTTCATGGAATGATGAAGGATATCCAGTCTGTGGCTGGTTTTGGAGGCCATCTTTGCCATTTGCTTATCTCAGATAACACGGCTGATGGTGAGACCTATAAGTTCAGTCGACTGAACCTCTTCCAGTGGCTCACTGTGGGAATATTGTCGTGATCCCGCTGTTTAATATCTTCCAGCACGGAATACTGACGTTAATGTCCGAGCTTCAAGCTCCACGTGTGGACAAAGAGAACAACAAAACGACAACCATTGTGTTTCAAATCGGCCTCTAGCGGGTAGGCACCGACTATTTTATTGCTCGATC
>CM068956.1:21020150-21038636 GCA_035128595.1 Eptatretus atami | reverse complement strand
TCAGTTGTGCCATCTGCTAGCGTTAGTGGCCCTCCATTATACAGGAAATATTCTAATTATGTATTGTGGCAAAAAGTTCATGGGGGGGGGGGGAGCTTGAACTAGTATTTAACTGAGAACTATTACTTCTTAAAATTTTACATCACACCACAGTTACAGGTCTCCATCAACAGTGAAATCCTGCTTGTACCTCTGCCACCGAAGTGTACGGAGGTTATGTTTTCACTCCTGTCTGTCCGTGTATTTGCTTGTCTCTCGAGCAGGGTATCTCAAAAAATACAGACGCATTCGGACAAATTTGATGGAATGGTTGGTTCTTTGACAACGGAGAATTGGTTCGATTTTGGTGAAGATCTGGATCCGGATACAAGAATTTTTTTAAGTGATTCTCATCGTTGAGAGATAGGTCCAAAAACAATGTATAGCACATATCTCAAAAAGTTTGGATGGATTCGATGAAACTTGGTGGATGAGCTGGTTGGTGACAAGAACAAGCTGATTAGATTTGGTTCAGGTCTGGATGCAGACCCGGCCTATCAGTGGGTACGAAATGTGAAATGTTCAGTCTGGCGGAGGTACGTGCTCTACCAGGTACCGTTCCTATGAGAGTGTGTTTGAATGCTTCCTCTGGATTTTATTATGCACGAGCAATACAACCGTCGCTTCACTGACAGGAATTATTAGAAGGGGGTAGAGATAGGGGGAGAAAGAGGAGAGGGAGCAAGAAGGAGGTGGAGAGAGGAGGGGTGCAAGGACATGGTGGAGCGAGATGATGGGGA
The DNA here is from genome assembly GCA_035128595.1 of Eptatretus atami. Lineage (NCBI taxonomy): Eukaryota > Metazoa > Chordata > Myxini > Myxiniformes > Myxinidae > Eptatretus > Eptatretus atami. The sequence goes on along the minus strand of CM068956.1, from coordinate 21,037,857 downwards.
AGCGAGGAGAGAGGGGTAGGGGAAGTGGAGGGGAAGGACTGTTCTGGACTTGCGTTTGGTAACTTGAGGTAAAAGGGGTGGGGGTTCTCGATTCTGTTTGTAGTTACTTGAAGGGATGTTGGGGGGGGGTCGACTTGCATTTGGTTGTGGGACTTGAAGAAGAAGGAGGGGGGGAGGGTCCCATCTGCTGGTTTTAGTACAGGATTGAACAATAGAAGTAAATTAAAACAGCACATTCAACACAAGATAGCAATACCACATGTCGCTTTAAACAGCACTTACCATTTTTGAAGAATTGTAACGTGGGCTTCCCTTGAGGATGTTACTCAAACTGCGGCTATCACCCTGTGTAGCCGCACTGGACTGGAACTCTCCGAAGTGAAGGTTACATTTTGAGGAGGGGGGTGCAAGCGAGGGGACGGGGAGCAAGTAGGGGAGGAGGAAAGGGGAGGTTCTGACTATGTTTGTAGTGGACTTGAGTGGAAGTTGGAAGGGGAGTGGTCCCATCTGCTGGCATTTTGTAAGGATGAACGAAATGGGGTACGTTAAAACAGCATGCTCAAACAGGATAGCAATACCAAAAATACCATGATGCTTGGATTTGCTTGGCTTAATGACTCAGGCATTCACCGTGAATGTGAAACATGTTGCTTGTTCTAACATAATATAATCACAAGCCATGAGAAATTTGTTACAATAAGAAACATTACTTCTCAGACATCTTTGAATATCACGTTATAGGCATGATACACATTTGCTACACACAAACAATGACGACTGGAAACATGAGAATCACTTAGTCTGTCATCAGCAGAATATAAATGAAGTACCAGCAAATTGGCCATCCTCAATATAAATTAACTTGTTTTGGGTTCTGATCTGAGCACAGAATTCATTATATTGCATGGGATCGCCCCTTAATTCCTGATTGTATTTTTTATTAATCTGTTTTCCACTTCTGTCCTTGTAATTTGTGCAAGAATTACTGATGTCCCCAAGAGTCCTTGCCTAAAATGATTTGTTCAAAGATCCTCCAGTGCTTTACAAGCTTATTATACAGTATCACTGTAAAAAAAAAAAAAACCCTAAATGTTATCCAGTCAAATAAGGGCAACTGGCAGGTTGATGGCAGTTAATTGTCACTATGATTCTCAAGAAACAAATATAATTTATTATATATATATATATATATATATATATATATATAATATTATATATTATATATATATAAATATATTATATTTGTTTTCAAATTGGCAAAAAAACTTGTTGCTTCATGTTTCAAATTGGCAAAATACATCTCTCTCCTTGTGTTGTTGTTTGTTTTAATTAATTTTAGGAGGGGGGTGCAAGCGAGGAGGACGGGGGAGCAAGTAGGGGAGGAGGAAAGGGGGAGGGTTCTGGACTTGCATTTGGTAGTGGGACTTGAGTGGAAGTTGGGAAGGGGAGTGGTCCCATCTGCTGGCATTAGTACAGGATTGAACGAAATGGGGTACGTTAAAACAGCATGCTCAAACAGGATAGCAATACCAAAAATACCATGATGCTTGGATTTGGCTTGGCTTAATGACTCAGGCATTCAGCCGTGAATGGAAACATGTTGCTTGTTCTACACATATATATCACAAGCCATGAGAAAGTTTGTTACAATAAGAAACATTACTTCAGACATCTTTGAATATCACTGTTATAGGCATGATACACATTTGCTACACACAAACAATGACGACTGGAAACATGAGTATCACTTAGTCTGTCATCAGCAGAATATAAATGAAGTACCAGCAAATTGGCCATCCTCAATATAAAGGTTAACTTGTTTTGGGTTCTGATCTGAGCACAGAATTCATGATATTGCATGGGATGCCGGCCTTAATTCCCATGATTGACTATTTTTATTAATCTGTTGTCCACTTCTGTCCTTGTAATTTGTGCAAAGGTTACTGATGTCCCCAAGAGTCCTTGCCCTAAAATGATTTGTTCGAAAGATCCTCCAGGTGCTTTACAAGCTTATTTAAGTATCACTGTAAAAAAAAAAAAAACCCTAAATGTTATTCAGTCAAATAAGGGCAACTGGCAGGTTGATGGCAGGTTAATTGTCACTATGATTCTCAAGAAATCAAATGATATTATATATATATATATATATATATATATATATATATATATATATATATATATATATATATATATATTTGTTTTCAATTGGCAAAAAAACTTGTTGCTTCATGTTTCAAATTGGCAAAATAACAGACCCACAGCACATTGCTATTGACAGAATCTACAATAATAAATGGCGTTGTGTGTGTGTGTGTGTGTGTGTGTGTGTGTGTGTGTGTGTGTGTTGTGTGTGTGTGTGTGTGTGTGTGTCGTGTGTGTGTGTTGTGTCCTCCATAACTCCAAAACCATGAAACCTAGCAGCCTGAAACTTTGCATGTAAATGAAGGGAACTCCAAGGGAGTGCATGAATGAAAATTGGTTGTTTGGGTTAATTAAAACACCCCTTTTGAAGATAATTTATTACCTTATTAAATTAAAACAAAAACAGGATTTATACTTGGTAAGCCCGCTATCCCAAGCAGGAGTCTTAAGCTTTGTTTTGGCCTGCTCAAAAATGCCTCGCTTTGGAACAGGCCACAACAGTTTCTGCACGATTAGGCACTCAACATTTATTTTTTCATTTTACTCACTCACATCATCAAATGCCTGATCTTCATACCTACTAATCCCTGTATCCATCGCTTTTGGAGGTGCTGTAGTTTTCAAATTAGGAACTTGGAGCAACGTTATGCATGATATGATGCCATTTTCCACGATGGCCTCTCACGGACTAATTAAAGTATGTAATCAAAACCTGTCATCTGATTTGAGGATTGGAGCTGGTGCACTGAATAACTGTTGAAATCTCGAGTGAAATCTGAAAATTGTAAGAAATTACAGACTCTTATAACTAAGTGCATAAGCATATTTATTTAAGTAAGGCTAAGTTCCCACCTTCTCAATATTAAGCGATTAAAAATCTCAATTTTTTTTTCAGGTTTCAGCCTGGAAAGCTACAGTATATAATTGGTGAGGCAGTGAGCTTCGATCATCATATTTGGTAACAGATGTGAAAAATAACTTCCAACGATCGGTGCCTCAATCCGCCATTTTGTTTTGGCCTAATCAAAAATGCCTTTCCTTGGAAAAGGTCAAAATGATTTCTGTGCGAAAGAGTTTCATACCTTTGAATTTCTGTATACATCACTAATTGTCAAGCCAGCCATTCCTTATCAAACAATCTTTGTAAGCCATGGTGATAGAGTTGACAGCAGTGGAATTGACTATTTTAACAGCGGTTGTCATTTTAAAAAATTGACAATGTTAAGGTGATAAAGTAAACGAAGTACACATATAAACGTGTGTTCCGTTATCTCAGTTAAATCTAACAAAAGTTTAAAATGTAATCTTCGCCTCGCACTTTTAGTGAGGGCACACAAGGTGACAACCGCAGCTCGAGTCATATCACTCGAGGGAAGCCCATGTTATAATCTGTATATTACTAAAACTCTCATCATGTATGTATATATGTATGTATGTATGTTCCCGAAATACAGCCAAAACGGTACACGATAGCACAAAATTTTTAGGGCCACCTTACTCACCATTCGTCTGCGGTGTGCAGTATCAAGTTTCGTTAAAATCGGGCAACGAAAAAATTTATTAAAAAATCCAATCCCGATTCAGTCAAGTACTCTTCTGGAGTATTTGATCAATGCAAACAACCTTAGCGGTATAGTTCGCTGGAGCTATCTTTTCTTTTTTTCTTGAAATGATTTATTTTAAAATCTCAAACATTTGGTATAGACAAAGAACGATTTATTTTTAAGCATAAAATAAACATCGCCATTTTTATCTAATACTTCCGTGTTCATTAAATAAAATTGTGTTTAGACGCGTGCTTCGTTGAACGACGACTCCTGAGGTTAATGCTCAAATTTTCTTCAAGTTAAAGTTTGACCACTAAATAATATTAAAATTTCGTGTATTTCTTTTTTTTTCATCAACCGCTGTCACAACGGGAACCCAACGGGTTCACGGGTCATCTAGTCTCTTTTAAAATTGTACGTGCTGTTTGAAAATACGCATTCTCGATACCGGCATACCATCTCTATGATGTCACTTATTTCACTGAAATCAGTTGGAGAATTTCCTCCTCCCAATGAATGCCAACCTATGGATGTTTGTCTGTGCTCTATCCTTTAAATGCTGAGCATCAAGCAAGGAAGCAACACATACTATTCTAAAGTCTTTGACTCGGCCTGATGTCTGAACTAATGTTTCTTATTGTAACAAACTTTCTAACGGCTTGTGATATATGTGAAGAACAAGCAACATGTTTCCATTCATGCCTGAATGCCTGAGTCATTAAGCCAAGCCAAAGCCAAGCATGCGTGCCATGTGTATGTGTATCTGTGCCGTGTGTATACTGTGTATGTGCGTCATATGCCATGTGTCGTGTTTATGCATATGAAATTTTTACAAGACCATTCAGACTGGGATCCATATATTCTCAACATAAATTGGAATGAACTGCTTAATTTTACTCAACATCACACCGTTTTATTGGGAATGCCTCTAAATTTGCATTGCCATCTCCTGTTAGTGCAGAACCATCTCAAGTCATTCCCCCATCCTTACCCACAACATTTTTTTTACCCCAAATGACCCTGTCTAACTCAACCCTCTTATTTGCAGCTTGCTGTGTTCCTCCCCTCTTTTCCGACTCATTCATTCGCTTGCTGTTCTGTCGAACTGTTGCTCCACTGTCAGAACACTGACTTTTTACTCTCTATCGATAACCTCACTCTTACATGAACCTAGATGTTGTGAAAGAAAATCTTCCTATCCAGTCCATAACTTGGAGGAAAGGCCACTCACGGATGTACCATACTCCTTCTGTGTTATTTGCCATCCCTCTCTCAGCAGTAGTTAGGGCAGGAATTTGAAATTTGGTCAGGGTGCCGGGGATAGCACGCATACTCTTCACAAAGGACACCATGGTATCTCTAATGTCCACTGAAAAATTCTGGCAGACGGCCCTTTAATGTCCATCTGAGGGACGGCACATACACTGATGAATCACCCTGCCTGTGAAACACTAGGATAACAGTTTATAGCGGGGTCGGGATTCAAACACAGGCTAGATTGCTCAAAGGCAAGTGGGCATACCTCCAGACCATCTTGTCAGTCCTCATTGGCATTACATTTTACAATATACATTTGTGAGCATTTTTGGATTTTTATCCCCACGCTTTAAATAACAAACAAACAGGGGGATATTGTAATCGGCTCCATCCGTCTGTCTGTCCGTCACGCTATCTCCTCCTAAATGGTTGTGTAGAAATTCACCAAACTTGGTAGTTATGATCACCACATGGCAAGAAGGTGCGAGAGCAGTATCTTTTTTGGCCCCATCCCATGTGGCCCCTAGGGTGGGGTAAAAAGTTATAATAGCCAAAAAAATTTTAAAAATGCAATTACGTGCACATTTTAAAAACTTTTAATCAAACCTATCATATGCAAGAAACATTGGGGATGTATGAAATATTTAACGATTTTTTTTGGATTTGTCCCCCGGTGCATGCCCCATAGGGTACCGACTTGCGGTCATAGGAGATTTTTTTTTAAACAAACAAAATTATTATCGGGTTACTCCTGGTGGAACTTTTTGCCATCTTTCAACTTTACTTCAGGTGGGAAGAGTGGGGATTTGCGATGGCGTGCCATCGACTTCGTTTTTAGATCCTCGTGGAGGATCTCCTAAGCCTTACTCACGTTGTTGTTCTTCTGCTTCTTTCTGTGGACTTTTTTGTTCACAGCCTACAGTTTTCATCGAAACTTCCTGAAACTTGGCTATATATGTAAAATACCCACTCGCAGACAGCAACCATCTCAGATTTTGAAAAATTCCTCCTCGAAAAAAAGTTATGACTCAAAATATCTCCGCTAATGGAAATCGCCTAAAAAATTATCTCCGAAACTTGGCAAGCTTTTTGAATTCTGTTTGCGGGAATCGAACAGGGCATTAGCAGAGATGAATTACCGCACATATGATACATCACTATGACGTCATATCAACTTTTATGACGTCATTCCTATTTTTGACATTTTTTGTTTCACAACCCAGAGTTTTCATCAGATCTTCGTGAAACTTGCCATGTATATGCAGAAAGCCCACGCCAGGCAGTAACCATCTCCGATTTTGGAAATTCTTCCTAGAAAAAAAGTTGACGTCATAATATCGCCGCTAATGGAAATTGCCTATACCATTATCTCCGAAACTAGGCAAGCTGTTTGAATTTTGTTTGCGGTAATCAAGCCGGGCATTAGCACGGATAATTTATCGCAAACTTGATACATCACAATGACGTCATATTCGTTTTATGACGTCATCATTAAGAGGACGAGGATTTTTTTTTTTTTTACTGATACAGTCCTCCAGACATACATGTTTCTGCCTGCCGATGAACACAAAATGTTATGATGATTGTAGTTACTATTGCGGTGTTCTTTAATAACTCCACTGAAGATGGAAGTTGTGTTGAAATTACAGACGCATATAAAAACATAGAAAATATTTCATCCGACTGCGCATCCTTCTTTGAGCTGTTATTGCTTTGTTGGAGCATTTTATTTTATTTAGCTGTCAAGTTAACGAGACTGTTTGCGTACGTATGGAGGAGTGTACCGCGAGTTGTGCTCTTCCTTGCCCAAGCAGCAAAAGTACAGTCTTAAAGGACTCTTATGATTCTGTCTTCAGCTTTGTTGAGGAATCTCTTCATGTTTATGATTCTATCATCATCAGCGATGCCATTGATGGATCCATTGCACATAGGTTTTTATGGCAGCTTTTTTTTTAACCCAGCTCTAAACTCTCGTCCTGGTGTTTCACAGGCAGGGTGATTCATCAATGTGTGTGCCGTCCTTCGGATGGGCGTTAAACTCGGCGTCCCATCTGCCGACATGAGTTGGTGGACGTTGAAGATCCTACAGCTTATTTGTATAACCTTGAGGAAGAGTAGGCGAGCTATCGCCGGAACCATGTCCAAATTCCAAATTCCAGCCCAAACTACTGCTGGGAATGCAATGGCAAACAACCCAGTATAATCCTTGCCAATAAACTGATTCAGCAACACTGATGCTCTGCAACAGAGTTTGGTACATCATAATCAGGATAAAGAGGCGAAGATTTGGAAGCCAACTACTCATTCCCAGGTTTGGAAGAACCCCTTTCGGCTGTTCCTCATCATATAATCTCATTTTGGTAAATCTCTCGTCTGCGCTCCATCATCACCCCCAGCCAAGAAAATTGTCCAAGTGTCCCATTGCTTGTTTTTCTTTACATCTCACATCATGCTGTTTTCCCGTTTCATTCCCATTGCACATGCATGTGTCATCGCCATCCAGAATGTTTCTCCATCTACAAGCTCAAACTCACTGCGATTGTTTGTTTAGTAATTATATCACTTATGATATCCATCATTTTCCCTTAACATCTCCCATCGTTTTCTTCTCTTGTTTTTAAAGTTGCAATTGTTTCGGTAGATATTTAGAAAAAAAAATGTTGTTAATCATCTCCCATTACCTCTTTCCTTTCCAAAGATATTCCTGCTTTCCATCAGTATTTTCCTCTAAAAAAAACTTTGTTAATACCCTGTGCCCTTCCTTAGGCCCAGCAGGCTACATATGCGCAATCCAGCAACTCATCCCAAAGGTTATAACGACTTCTCAAAGTCCAAACTTACAACCACTTTAATTTATTATCATTCCTTCCCAATTCTATATATTATATCCAGGTTATGTATGACGTCATCGCCGGGCACCGAATGAAGGGAGTACTCAGTGTTTACTCCATTTCCTTTCTTTCTTTCTTATTTGTCCGGGTGATATCTCAGCCATCCTTTGAGCTCGGAAGCTGGAATTTGAGGACAAAAGTGACGATGTGCTTTGGTAACAACGACATTTTATTTTTATTTTTTGATTAATCAACTAATTGATTAATTACTTAATTATTATCGATTTGTTAATTCCTTATTTATTTTGTTTCTCACCTGGGCAACATCTCAGGCACCTTTTAAGTTAAGAAGCTGAAATTTGGACACGACGGTGAACAAGTGATTTGGCTTTAAAGGGTATTTTTGATTTATTGATTAATCAATTAATCGATTAATTATTCATTTTTTTGATGAATTACTTAATTTTCAAAAAGTTACAGATTTGGATGAAACATTTGTGGTTTTGGTGTGCTATTAGCCAATTGATTGAGAAATTAATTATTTTACGATTATAATATATTAATTTTAATTCTGCAATGAATGAATCGATCAATTATTATACGCCGCTCCCTCCCAATTCTGTCTCCATGCGCTGCAAGGCGGCATCGCCGGGCGCCATTGGCGCTCCAGCAATGTTGTGTGCTGGAGGATTTGTTATTTATTCATTTGGCATGGGGGCAGTGTACTTTGAATGTACCTCTACTTGTTTTGTTTCTGGTTACTTCTCTGAGTCTGTGGTGTAAGTAAGAGGTTAAGTATGAGTAAGAGGTTAAGTCTTTAGAGTAAGAGGTTAAGTCTCCACCAAGTCAACTCACCCCCAAACATCTCTGATAAGATGATTACATGTTTCTTGGAAGTCAGTGTGCACTTTGTTTAATTTGAATGAGGTATTATAAATATGCTCTAAATAACCATGATCAATGCATGTACTCATACATAACTTAATAAACTAATGATGGTTTGTAAAATGTCGTGTTTAACATTTCGTAGTGCCATAGAGGCTGGTGACAGTATATCTATGACTTGAAAATCGAGCAAAATCGATTAAAAAAACTGTGCAGTGGAGAGACATTTGGAGAAAAACCAAGGGAATAAAGGAACAGGAAAAGTGAAAAGGGAGGGAGGAACCAGTAATTTGTGAGTAAGAGGATTGGGTTTGGGATGTTTAAAGAGATAAAAAGATTATAGGTTGACTTGAAATGATGGAGGGGTGGGGGGTGGGGTGGGGTGACATGAGATGGTGGAACACCATTTACTTGAAGTCCTGGAGAGAAGATTTCATTTGAGATACCTCAGCAAAAATGCACTCCACAAATGGGACAAAAGAGGTGCAAAAGAGTGGAGTTGGTGGCAAGTGTGGAATTTTGGAGATTACCCAGGAAATAGTTACTGGAAGAATATGTTCTGGAGGGGATGGAGAGGGTTGGGGAGTGCAAGGGAGGGAGCAGAAGGACCCCTCAAAAAACAGATGCCACTGGTCTGTCTCTTCTATGATAGTAACATGCTCTGTGCTTCCGCCTTACTGCGAGAGATGCTAATAATGCTAAGAGCTTTAGATTCTGCAGAGTCCAGGAGAGATAGAAGCGATGCTGGAGAGCCTGCCCATATGGAAGTGTAGTACTTCTTTAAGTTCTGGTCAAGCTGGGCTTTGTAAGCTGTTAATAGTTTTGATATATAGGCTGAAGAATGACTTGGAATAATGGAATGAATGAGGCCAGTTTTGCTCTATGCTCAGCCCAGGAGAGGTCTTGGCTGTTTGTGAGGCCTAGAAGTTCAAGCGATTGAGTCTCTGCCAGTGGCTGACCATGGAAGGAGACAGGTTGGTTCCTTTGACGATATTTCTTCTTTTTTTTTTCTTTACATGAGCAAGGCTCATGCAAGAGCAATATTGTTGAGTTAATTGTTTTACACACACACACACACACACACACACACACACACGTATTTGTTTGGTTCCAGAGCCACAAGAGAAATTATACTCAATTTATGCATCTATTGATGAAAGGAGAAGTGTGCGTGTGTGTGTGTTATAACCACGGCCGCCGCTAGCTCATTGTATTGTTGCGGTCACCGGTGGAGTGCTGCAAATTCCACGCCTCACAACTGTGATGGTTGTGGGTCAGATAACTCCGAATCCGAGGAGTCGATAAAAAGACCACAGACACCGACAACACTCACCTTCGGCCGGATCTTCATGCCCAGGGTCGGTTTACCATACCTGTGAGATGAATAAAGCAAATGGGGGACCGTGCCAGTGACTACCTCGCAGCTACTGATTGGCTGAGTGAACTAACGCTACATCTTGCACTCTATTGACTACCGTTACAGTTATTCCTTGGGACCAATTGTCGCGGGAGCACTTTTCCAGATAAAACACGAGCAGGATAAGTCAAGACACGATAATAAAACTTCCATGTACTTTATTACAATGAGCAATTGAGCGGGAAATTACGGGAGGAATTGTGGTTTGGGAAATTCAAATAGGAAAATGGCGGGAGGATTCAAAGGGGGGCAAAGCAAAGCATTTTCAATAATTTACAGCACGCATACATTCCCTCTTGTCTCCTATATGATAATTTCCGCCCTCGGATGCTTTATTGCAGTGGCAATTATCACCTGTACATTAAGATGGACGCAGACACCCGAAGGAAAGCCACAGAAAGTTTGGGAAGAGGGATCAGAAATTGGGAGTATGAGAGAGTGTGGGGTTTTATTTTGCACCCTACACACATTTTGCACCCCAGTCGAGGTTGCAATTACCCCACGACTCAGAGGTTTGGGCTCTTCTCCTCCACACACCTCCTGCTCATCAATCCCCTCCACTTCGACGGCGTCTGATCGCATGGGGTCGCTCCTTCTCATGCAGTGCGATGGTCTGTTTGGCGGCGGTTTCTCATGCCAATGTGCAAAGGGAGGCCATGACTTAGGCAGCTTGCTGGTAACCACGGTGCAGGAACAGCACTCCGGAGGTGAGATATGTCATGTGTAAATGCCGCAAACTGTCTGAAAAGAAGACGACCAAGAAGAACAAGAAGTGTCGTTGTCCGTGTTTAAATGGTGCAGAGAGAGAAAGTGGAGAGCGAAACAGTTTGAACAAAGGACGAAAGGCAAAAGACGAGGAACTCTTGAAAATACCTGTTCAAACTGAAAGACAAAAGACGAAAGAGACCTCCAACTGTCTGTGCCTACCTCCAATTATTCCTCCCTCCCATTCACCACCTTCGCGATCCTTGAGGCTTCCCATAGGTCCAGGGCTTGTGGGGGCGGACAACCTTCCGAGATGGTGATTGGCGGTGTCTCTCCTCCTGACCCAACAACAGTGTCTGATTGGCGGAACGTCACCATAGTGGTTTCCTTTCTCAGGAAGGGGTAGGAACTGGACGTACCTGTCAGATTTGATAGATGGTTTCTGTACCAGTGACCCATCGTGTACTACCTCTGAATGACGGTGTCACAGCTAGCCACGTCCTAATATCTCCGCTCAAAGAATGAGGCATGTGAGGGTCTGAAATCATCAGACCAAATACTGCATTATAGTCATCAGGAGGAACCTGGATAGGATTCAGGTTTCAGCTGCTACTCCTCCACCCTCAAGGCCATCCAGGCACAGCTAAGCGAGCCTTACAGAACAATGACAATCTGAGTAACACATCAATGTAGCTGCATACACGTGCACAAGAGAGGCCATGGACGAAGATGTTGCAGAATTCCATAGAGCAGCTATTATGAGTATAGCACAATGGCCTGAATGGTTTATCCAAGATGAAACAGGACTTAGTGTCATATTAATGAACCGCATATCACACCAACGTATCGATGGTGAGAAAAGGTTTAATAAATAATGAAAGGATTGGGGGAGGAGAAGAGAAGAGAAGAGAAGAAGGAGAGGATGAATGAATGGATGTATCACATTAAATGTGCAGATTGTCACCACGTAATTATAAAAACCCTCACGGCCCTGATCATTTGTTTGGCTTATCGTGTTAACTTACTTTTTCATATGACAGGTACTTAGATGGATAGACGTTATGGAACACAAAATAAAAACCTTCTCCTCTCACAACACCTGTGTGGGGCCGATGCTGCAGCTTGAGAAAGGGGCTGTAATGATGGAGCTTGGGTGGCAAGAAGTGATCTGGCAGTCCATGTCCGGCTTTGTCGTTTCTTCGGGGTGGCGCATCTCCTCAGCCCTGTAGAACCCCATCTCAGTAGCTCGATCCTATGCCCTAAACTGCTCTCCGCCCATGCCGTGCTGCCGTGAGCTGACCCCCCCAACCTCTGTCCCCAGCCCCAATTCCGATAACCCTAACCCTGGGTCTGAGCTCCCAAGGGCTATGGAATATACTGTATATCTATTACATCTTGTGAAGTATGGTGTCTGCCCGTGCGTTTGGCTGTCTCCCGTTTCCGGCGACCGCTTCCGGTGCTGCTTTTGAAAAAGTCTGTACGCAGGCAAAGCTCAACGTTCAACCAGAAGAAATGAATGATCCCAAATGAGATATATTTTAAACGTATAAATACAACATGGAATCGCAGTTTGTTTAACAGTGTGTTAAAATATGACCTCAGCTAACAGGATGGCCTCGAGTTACGCACTCTCGTCTCGAAGCTGTCTAGCCCGGGTTCGAATCTCGACCCAGCTATAAACTGTTATCCCAGTGTTTCACAGACTGAGTGGATCATCAATGTGTGTGTCGTCCCTCTGATGGACGTTAAACTGGGCGTCCTGTCTACCGACATGAGTTGGTGGATGTTAAATATCCCCACGGTGTCCTTGGGCGAGCTATTGGCACCGTGGCCAAATCACAAATTCCTGCCTAAACTTACTGCTGGGAAGGCAATGGCAAACCATCCAGTGTAACCCTTGCTCAGGAAGCTGCTTCGGCGGCACCGACGCTCTGTAAAGAGTATGGTACATCAACTATCAAATAAAAGTAAGGACTGAATAACAAAGAGAGAACAAAAACGGAAAAGGAAATTAAAGGCATTTAAATAGGATGGAGGATGGACATAAGAGGGGAGGAGAAGGATTGGGGTTAGGGGAGAGGGGAGAGGTGGGAGGGAGAGAGAGGGGCAGGGAGAGGAGAGAAGGGAGGGGCAGGAGAGAGGTAGCAGAGGAGAGAGGAGGGAAGGACAAGAGAGAGGAGAGGGAAGAGAGGGAGAGCAGAGTGGGATAGGGAGGAGGGGAGGAGAAAAGTTTCTTTCTGTGTCCATCCTTTCCATCCATTCCTCCACACCCCATTGTTTAATCCAAGTCTTCCTCTTCTCATGCCCTTCAACTCATTGTTGGTGCCCCCCCCCCCCCTCCCTCTGCTGTTCCTCTTTTCCTGTTACGTGCTAATCCATTCAGTATTCTATCTCTTCCATGAGCCTTGGCACTGTATACAAAAAACTGTCATAGGTTAGCAACCATTGTGCAGGCTTGATGGGTTCATTGGTCTCTTTCAGTGTTGGAGTTCCTTTCAAGGGAAGTCATCAGTGTGGCCATAAAGTCTGGAAACATAGTCGAATGTACATTATAAATGGTTTATTGACATTACATTACAACACATGATATGTTCAATGACATGACATGACATGTTGTTCAATATGTTGTCCCTCATGAGAAATGCACAGTTCAATGCGCTGCGCAAAATTGCAATGAACGCGATGCATTGATGCAGCATTTCCATCAATTCCCGCACATGCATCCGTGATCTGTTAAAGATAGATGTAGAAGTTGTCACAGTCCCTGCATGTTGAACAGTATACTCTCCCAAATGTATCACCATTTGAGATGCTGTGTTTTATCTCGGTTGGTAACATTGTTGGAGATTGTGCGCAAACGTTTATCGGCTACAGCTACACCATTCTGTGCACTGTGTACTACTCTTCCAAGTATTTCCAAACGTTCTGGTTAGTATGGCAGCACACTATGTCCAACCATGCCTAACTTCTTGCATTCCTCCATTTTGAGTTCTCTTATTCTGGGGAGCATTATTTTATGATGTCCATTCTTAACTGCACTCCTCTCAACAATTTTATTTCTTCAATTGCATAGTATTTTCAAGATTACACACATTCCATGCCAGAGCTGCCAGAGTCCATGAAACAGTGTTTGTGGTGGAAACGTATGCACTCTGTAGAGTGCATACCTCCACCAGGATGAACAGTTTACATTTTTATCCCACTGACAGGCTGGATCTGGATCTCCACCAAAATCGAATCAATTCGTCCTTATCATAACCCAACCTGTCCACCAACTTTTGCTGAATCCTTCCATAACTTTCTTGAGATATCCTGCTCACAGATAGACAGACAGACAGACAAAATGACAGACAAACAGTGGTAAAAACATAGCCGCTGTCCACCTGGCAGATATCAAAAGTCCAATGACATGTTGGTGTAGCATCGTTTCCTGTATACTGACGTGATTCATGCAATCTGTATACTTCCTGATTGACCCAGGTATGACAGAGGTCACAAATGCAGTTGATAAAGCAAGAACATTTTTGAGTGACATACACATTGCTTTCAACTGAAGAAAAGACTGTTGAGGCTTGTGATGCAATGAATGAGAAGCAGTTGCTGTTCCAACTCAAACAAAACCATTCTCTGAAATGATAAAGCCTACAATGTATATTTCTGCCAAATATTTTCTTAAAGGCGATTGGCTAGTAGGAGGGTAATATTCAGTTGCCCCCATCAGTATTTAAGATGACCACTGTTTAGGTTATTTCTCCAAAATATGCTCATGGAGTGGGTCCCGGTGTCTGGCCGTCCGTCCGTTAACATTTGACTAAAACATCTCACAAATTACCCGACCTATATGGACCAAATTTGGTATGATGCATCAGGACAGCAAGGTCTCATGGGGGTTGTGCTCCCCATCCAGATTCACCCTCTACAGGTAGGAGAGGCTGAAAAGGGGGATTTCACCTCAAATTCAGATAATTTATTTCAAAATCTCAGAAAGGAACAGCCAAGTGTAGACCAAATTCTTCATGAAACATATGGACCATCCATCCATCCATTAGGACCATACTCTGTGCAGAGCATCAGTGCTGCCAAAGCAGTCTCCTTGGCTATTAGGCACAATCCTGAACGGGTCGCCACTCCAACACAGGATACCAGCCAGCATGCTGGCACTCATTTTGCCGACCTCGAAAGGATGACAGGTTGAATCAACCCCACCTGGTATTAATTCAACAGCTGAGTGGGATTTGAGCTCAGGACCCGAGGATCCCAAGCGCACCACCCCAACCATTAAGCCAACACCAGGCATGTAAAGACCATGTTGTGAACTTAAGTTGTGCTCCCCATGACTGTACCACTTCACAAAGGGGGGTCCATGCCCCCTCCCCCCCCCCCTAATCCCTCATTTTCACCCCACCTGCATTGGGGAAATAACTATCAGTCCCCCATGGGGCTATTTATTTATTTATACAACGCTTTAATGATATTTTAAAACAATGTAGGTGAATACTATGAAACTTTCCATGTGTTCTTTAGGTTGTACTGTATTTCTCTGCTTCGTCTCCATCTTTCTTTTCTTTATGCATACATGAGGCTATCCTAGAAAGCACACTATACTGTGTGAGATGGTTATTCAGGTGTGCTTTCAATGTCCAACCTTTAGCCAATTTGTTTCGTGAAACAATGTCATTTGGGGGAAAAGTTTTCTGATTCACATTTAACGGAATGTATATACCAAATCTTGTTTACCCTTAAACGTTCCTGAGTAGTGTATCTCACATGGCATTATAATCAGAGTGCACCTTCTTGTTTGTGCCCATCAGGCCATTGCATTACATACAAGTTGCTATTTGCAATACATATCTGATATATAATCCATTTTATTTGAGAAATACTACCTTCACAGTTAAAGGTTCCCTAACCTTAAGCTTTCTTTCATATTGTTGTAGTTTTCTGCCCGTCGGCGTGCGGGCGACCGCTTTTAGCCAATGGCGGCCGCTCTCGCCCACCGAACGGGCAAACCTAGTCGCAGCTTCGGATCAACGCCGAAATCCAGCTACGGGTGTATCTTTAATCACACCGAAAATCAGCCAGCTATTCTGTCCACGCGCGACGGGTCGATCGCCGAATTGTCGATTTACCTAATTATGCGCGCAGACAGAATGCGGGATTTACACCTCACGGTGACCTGCGTTGAAAGAAACGAGCCGCTAAGCAGCTCGCTCCGTTTGCGATTTGCCGAGCGGTGTATATCGCCAAGCCCCGCCGCATCCGATTCTATTAACGGCTATTAAAAAATAAGCCAGCTAATATTCTGAACTTAACTTATGGCAGTTCAATTGAGGGAAGAGGACGCAACGAACGGGTAAACATTCACACAATGACATTTATTACACACTCGACACATATGCAGTCATGCAGTCATGTATGCAATCAGGCCTTCGAGCACGTATGCAATAAATGGGGGGGTGGGGGGAGGTAGGGACAAGACACGAGCAAGAGAAAGACTACAGCCGTTTTCTAATATTATTTACAGTCACTTAAACAGGTTTACTTAAGGACACGGCGCCACATCTCTCATACAAAAACCCCGAAAAGAAAGAGAGGAAGGAAAACGTGACCGTGTGGTGAATCCTCGGGGCCCGTCCTCCTTCTCCCCGACCTCGTCACGACAGACCTCTGCTGGCGTCTGGCGCTCCGACCTCGTACGACAGACCTCTGCTGGCGTCTCGGCGCCTCCGACCTCGTGACGACAGACTCTGCTGGCATCTCGGCGCCTCCGACCTCGTCACGACAGACCTTGCTGGCATCTCGGCGCCTCCGACCTCGTCACGACAGACCTCTGCTGGCATCTCGGCGCCTCCGACCTCGTCACGACAGACCTCTGCTGGCGTTCGGCGCCTCCGACCTCGTCACACAGACCCAGAGAGAGAGAGAGCTTCTCACAACCACCAGAGAGCGCGATCCAGAGAGAGAGCTTTAGTGCGTGCGATCCAGAGAGCGAGCGCGATTCTCCTCAGCACGTCTTTATAGCCCTCCCTTCGCCCCTCCCTTTTCCCAGCGCGCGAGGGAAACTTCCAGAAGAAGCCGTTTTCCGCGCTCAATCGGGGCCGTTCCCTCGCGCTGCGCCGCATTCGTTATTGCTTCTTGTTTTTCTCCTGCACATGTTGAGAATCCACTCGCAGGGTTGGGAGTCTCCTGCGTTGGCCGGCGGAGTTGTTATTCGTTGGGGGGGGTGGGGCCGTCGTCTGTTCTCCCTCGACAATGCCAGGCTTTCTGGCAACCGTGTGCTGAGGTGGAAACGCGTGGGTGGTTGTGGTGGTTGTGGTTGTCGTAATGGTGGCGTGGCTGGCGTTTTGTGGTGGTCGGGATGGTGGTGTGGTTGCGCGGTTGTGGTTAAGGTGGTTGTGTGTGAAGGTGGCTGTTGTGAAGGCGGTTGTGGAGAAGGTGGCTGTGGTTGTTGAGATGTGGTGGTTGTGGTGGTTGAGAGGCGGTTAGTCAAAATAAAGATAGCAAAAGAAAACACTACCTCAAAGATCACAGCCCGGTTACACGAATAAATCCCTTTAGACTCGGTGGGGAAATCTATCTGAACACAGACTTATCGACATAACTGATCTAAAGGACCTGTATGGTGTTCTGTGAATTTCCACAACCGTAACAATATTAACGATTGATGTTGATTGTAGACGCACGATACATTTTTCACGGATTTATGAAAATCCTGTCCTTTTGTAGACCTGTTACTTCAAAGCTTTCAAACACTTTCGGCATAGGAAGGAATTAATTGCTACTTATGACTCCAATGGTTCCCTGAATGGACATTTTGTTCTGACAAGGTCAGCACCGGCAGAGCTAAGTGCTTGCTTGTACTTAGAGCTCGACTGCCTAGCATTCTGCAGATTTACTCATGGAAAGATATCAAAATACTCGTT
>CM068956.1:20996685-21012793 GCA_035128595.1 Eptatretus atami | reverse complement strand
GCGTCATCTCCATTAAGTAAGTCTGATTCAGGCATCATCTCCATCAAGTAAGTCTGATTCCGGTGTCATCTCCATTAAGCAAGTCTGATTCCAGTGTCATCTCCATTAAGTAAGTCTGATTCCGGTGTCGTCTCCATTAAGTGTCTGATTCAGGCGTCATCCTCGATAATAAGTCTATTCCGGCTCATCTCCATTAAGGAAGTCTGATATCAGTGTCATCTCCATTAAAGTAAGTCTGAATTCCGGTGTCGTCTCCATTAAGTAAGTCTGATTCAGGCAGTCATTCCCATTAAGTAAGTCTGATTCAGGCATATCTCCATTAAGTAAGTCTGATTCACGGCGTCATCTCATTAAGTAAGTCTGATTCAGGCATCATCTCCATTAAGTAAGTCTGATTCAGGCGTCATCTCATTAAGTAAGTCTGATCGGCGTCATCGCCTTAAGTAACTCTGATTCAGGCATCATCTCCATTAAGCTCAGTCTGATTCGGGCATCATCTCATTAAGCAAGTCTGAATTCTGGTGCTCGTCTCCATTAAGCAAGTCTGATTCTCGTTCTCTTTAAGTAGGTCTGTTATCAGTTCTCACATTAAACAAGTCTGATTCCAGGCGTTCATCTCCATTAAGTAAGTCTGATTCAGGCGTCATCTCCATTAAGTAAGTCTGATTCAGGCATCATCTCCATAAGAAGTCTGATTCAGGTGTCATCTCCATTAAGCAAGTCTGATTCCCGTGTATCTCATTAAGTAAGTCTGATTCCGGTGTCGTTCCATCTAAGTTGATTAGCCATCTCATTAGTAAGTCTGATCGGTGTCGTCTCATTAAGAAGTCTGATTTCCAGGTTCCCATTCATTAAGTAAGTCCTTGAATTCGGTGCTCGTTCCATTAAGTAAGGTCTGATTCAGCGCATCTCTCCATTAAGTAAGTCTGATTCAGGCAATCATCGTCCATTAAGTAAGTCTGATTCAGGCGTCATCTCCATTAAGTAAGTCTGATTCAGGCATCATCTCCATTAAGTAAGTTGCTTCAGGCGTCATCTCCATTAAGTAAGTCTGATTCAGGCGTCATCTCCATTAAGTAACTCTGATTCAGGCATCATCTCCATTAAGCATGTTTGATTCAGGCATCATCTCCATTAAGCAAGTCTGATTCTGGTGTCGTCTCCATTAAGCAGTCTGATTCCGGCGTCGTCTCCATTAAGTAAGTCTGATCAGACTTATCCATTAAACAAGTCTGATTCAGCGTCATCTCCATTAAGTAAGTCTGATTCCGGCGTCGTCTCATTAAGGAAGTCTGATTAGGCGTCATCTCCATTAAGTAAGTCTGATTCAGGCGTCATCTCCATTAAGCAAGTCTGATTCGGCGTCATCTCCATTAAGCAAGTCTGATTCAGGCGTCATCTCCATTAAGCAAGTCTGATTCAGGCGTCATCTCCATTAAGTAAGTCTGATTCAGGCGTCATCTCACATTAAGTAAGTCTGATTCAGGCGTCATCTCCATTAAGAAGTCTGATTCAGGCGTCATCTCATTAAGTAGTCTGATTCAGCGTCATCTCCATTAAGTAAGTCTGATTCAGGCGTCATCTCCATTAAGTAAGTCTGATTCAGGCGTCATCTCCATTAAGTAAGTCTGATTTCAGGCGGTCATCTCCATTAAGAAGTCTGATTCAGGCGTCATCTCCATTAAGTAAGTCTGATTCAGGCATCATCTCCATCAAGTAAGTCTGATTCCGGTGTCACTCCATTAAGCAAGTCTGATTCCAGTGTCATCTCCATTAAGTAAGTCTGATTCCGTGTCGTCTCCATTAAGTAAGTCTGATTCAGGCGTCATCTCCATTAAGCATGTTTGATTCAGACATCATCTCCATTAAAGCATAGTCTGATTCCGTGCGTCGTCTTCCATTATGTAAGTCTGATTCAGGCGTCTCTCCATTAAGTAAGTCTGATTCAGGTGTCGTCTCCATTAAGTAAGTCTGATTCAGGCACTCTCCATTAAGTAGTCTGATTCAGGCGTCATCTCCATTAAGTAAGTCTGATTCAGGCGTCATCTCCATTAAGCAAGTCTGATTCCGGTGTCGTCTCCATTAAGTAAGTCTGATTCAGGCATCATCTCCATTAAGTAAGTCTGATTCAGGCATCATCTCCATTAAGAAGTCTGATTCAGGCGTCATCTCTCCATTAAGTAGTCTGATTCAGGCTCATCTCATTAAGTAAGTCTGATTCAGGCTCATCTCCATTAAGTAAGTCTGATTCAGGCGATCATCTCCATTAAGTAAGTCTGATTCCGGTGTCATCTCCATCAAGTAAGTCTGATTCAGGCATCATCTCCATTAAGTAAGTCTGATTCAGGCGTCATTCCATTAAGTAAGTCTGATTCAGGCATCATCTCCATAAGTAAGTCTGATTCAGGCATCATCTCCATTATACAAGTCTGATTCAGGCATCATCTCCATTATGCAAGTCTGATTCCAGGCATCATTCCATAAAGGGAACATTAGGACTTCCATGCGCTTTGATGGCACTTCTCACTAATAGACACAGAAGACCACGATCGATACATACCACTTTTGTGTGTGGGTTGTGGGAGGGAGGGGATGTGCAATTCGGCATTGATCATATTTTCCACCACTTGTTTCAGAAGCAAATACATTGTTTGGGTGTGTTTTGTGCCCAGCACACTATGTCGCAAACCAGAAATAATTTGGTTTCATTGTTATGCGGTGTAATAAATAGATGGATTTCTATCGATGAAAGATGTTGTTGGTATCAACATTACGTTATAAAATGTATTGGAACAACACACCCAATCTGAAATAATCTCTTCAAATCTGGAAAGCAGTTTGTGCTTCATGAAGTTGTCTTACGGTGACATTTCAGAGAACACTGCGCTACCAGCTTTCTTATCATACCATCTTCTTCTTTCCGATGTCACACAAAGCTGTTGAGTGGCATCATTGGCTGAGGGTGTGGCTGTGCCACTGATTCATTGCTGTGTGCTGGTTAGGGTAGGATTATGTCATTTGTTCATGTTGCTGGCAATCGCTCGCCTACTCTTTGCGAAGGACACCTTGGGATCTTTACCGTCCCCCAACTAATACCGGTAGATGGGACACCCAGTTTAACATCCATTTGAGGGACGGCACACACATTGATAAATCACTCTGTCTGTAAAACAGCCGGATGACAGTTTATCGTGGGTCGAGATTCGAACCCGGGGTAGACAGCTAAGAGGCGAGTGTGCTTACGTCTGTGCCATCCTGCCAGCCCTCGTCATACCATGATGAGATGTAAAGGCATGACAATGCTCTTTCTGTTGGAGAATGATTCAAGGACAATGACCAATATAATCAGGAATGGCCATCTCAAAGCCCTCACTTATGTCCAATCAAAGCACTCTTGGATTTTTTGTAATACTGTCTGAGAGCCAGAGTCAACCAACCTAATCCATCATTGAACTGACAGTTGCACTGAAGTCGGAATTACACATTATGTCCAATATGTACCAACGTTCGGTGCAAAGTCAGAGGGACACCATTTTAAACATCAAATAAGTGGTTGTGAATTTACAACCTCCGCATATTTTTTACTGTCCTAATACTTATGGTAATACAGTGAATGCTGCTGTAAAAACGAAATCTGGGATCAATTTGTTCCTTTGCTGATCAAATGGCTGACTGCATTTGCAATTTTTGGGGTTCAAGACAGCAGGGCAGCGGCCAGCCATTGGGTAACCAGCGAGAAGTAGAGCAGGACGTCGAACGTGCAAAAGTCTGCCGAGATGCTAGAGACTGGATTTTCGAGGTTGCAAGTTTTTTTGGGGTTGTGGAAAGATGATTGCAGAGTGCTTCAGCACAAAGTACCGTGGTTGTCCCACTAAGATAGGGTCAGGAGCCTGAGGTAGGTGTGAACTCTCTTGGAGCGTGGCAGGACAGCCTGCAATGCACTAGAATACCCGGCAAAGGCCGCTCGACATACCAAGTCGCACCTGAAGTTTCTCATTTTTATACGCCCGATATATATATATATCGGGGCGTATTATGTGATACCGGTCGTCCATCCGTCTGTCTGTCTGTCTGTCTGTCCGTCCGTCCGTTCCTGTGCGCACTCTAACTCCCAAAGTTTTCAACTTTCACGTTTCGTATTTGGTACATAGGTACAGACTGTGGAGACGGTGTGTCGCGACATACGTTCGTCATCTAAAGTGGTTGCCATGGCAACCAGGATGCTGTTTTCCATGTCGTAGCACAATTCTGTATATACCTTCTTGTTCGGGCGTATATTGTGCTCACTTGAGCTCTTGTTATTTCTTATTTCGATTTTTCTTTCCTTATTTATTATTTTCTTATTCTTTTCTAATTATGATTCTTATTATTTGCAACAACATGTATTATTGTGCAGATTTTTTTGAATATGACTTTTTTTTATTTTAATGAGCGCAAAGTGTGACCCCTGGAATACCGGCGGAAAGTGGACGCAGCGACGCGCTGCTCCGGTGCATGCTCCCATACCTGACCTAACCTGAAGTGTGAGTTTTATTGTATTTGAAGTTTGCGATTTAATAAAATTCTTCTTGTACTCCTTATTTACACCATGTCTTCATGCCAATCACGCTTACCCGAATGACTCGACGTTTATCCTCATCAATGACGTCATTTGCCTAGAAATATTGTCGGATTTTCTCATTGGATGAAATTCTTCAATTCTCCAATAGGTATAGTCATCGTGACACCAAAGAGGATGAGTGGTATCAAATATATTTTCTGTATATCCTCGTCGCCAAATGTCATTATCAGCAGCCAAAAGATCAGAGAACAAGCAGGAGCTTTTGGCGAGGACTTGTATATGTTAAATGTTCAAACAGCAAACACTGCAACCCAACAAAACCCCCTCAAACACGAGGTCTACACATGCAACTTGTCCAAACTTCTGACCAGAAATGACATCAGCGCATTGTTCTCTAAACACATTACAATGGCCATCTCCATTTCCTCAACACTCTGTTCTCTCATCCATGGAACGTTCTCATTGAGTCTGACATATTGTATTCTAACCTCCAGTCCTTCAAAGACTGCCATCTATCACCACCTACTAATCTCTCCCATAACTACACCGACTATGTTCACTGACCCCTGTCTCCTCTTTTGTTTTTTTGTATGCATTGTCGAGGCTCGTATGAGAGCTAACACGCAGAACATATAACAAAGGGAGCAAGAGACAAGAGGGGCAGGAATGGGAAGCACAAAACAGTAGCAAAGAGACATTAGATCTGTGGAAGGGAGAGGGATGGGGCGCGGTACACGGGGTAAACAAGATGGACACTACAGGGACTTTCAGGAAAAAAAGCAGGGAATTTGAAGGAGGTGGGTTTGGGATGGAGGAACGGGTGTAGAAACGATCGAGGTTTTGGATGGGAGAAGATAAGAGATGGTGGTGAACAGCTGTTTTGAAGGACCTGGAGGGTGGAGTGGGATTGAAGAGAGTGTGGGAGTTTGTTCCAGAGGTGGGAAAAAGAGAGGAATGAAAGACTGAAGGTGAGCAGTGATTCTTGATTTTGGTAGTTTTACCAGAAGGGGTTTTTTGGCGGACCTTGGTCGCTCTGTAGAAATATGTGGGGGAGGGGGGATCACAGACAGAGCAGGGGGGCAAGGCCTGAAAGGACATGGTCGGAGAGACTGGAGAGGAGACCGACCTGCCTGCGGTGGCAGAGAGAGAGAGACGGAGACAGAAACCCAATGATTTAGCTTCATCGTGGGAGATACCAATGATCCTGAAAGCCTTGGTTTCCACCGTATGAAGCCTCGCGAGGTGTGAGGCAGGAGCACCAGCGCTGAGGGCACATATATTATTGTCCACCTGTTCCACTCTGCCATTCTGTCAGTCTGTTGCCCCTCTACCCTTTGTCATTCACCTTGTCTGTGAGCCTTGATTCCTCTTTAACAAGTAATATAGTTTGTAATTGTACATTACAGCAACAGATTTATCCCATCTCGAACATCTTCTGTTGTCCTACCCTTCATACACTGAAACTTGTGGTGAGGCAGTTCGGTTTTGATTTTGGTATTCCAAATGTCAACATTGAGAGAGAGAAGGTGTTTTGCAGAGCTTGAGCACCCTTTTCACTATACCTTACACACCAGGTTCCAAGGAACAAGTAGCTTCATAGAGGTATGATTGGCTGACCTTGCACATGTGTAATGTGGAGTGCTAATGATGTTTCCGACTTTCACAAGAAGCATGAATGTCTGGCAGCTGCACAAAGCCTTAGAGCTATTCCAGCCATACATATTTGCAAGCCCAACAAAGGAACTGGATTTGTTATTTTGAACAAGTATGATTATGTGGACAAGATGAATGAGTTCCTGAAGGATTAATCTAAATTGAAACGACTTGGCCCAGTGGTTCAGCATGATTGCACAGTCACACCTGAACATAAGTTACAAAGTGTCTATTACAGCTGTGCAAATGCAATTAATTGCCTTATGATGTGTATGAGAGAATCTGTCCACATGGATGTCAGTGCCTCGTATGTACAGCTTACCAAAAATACACAGCGATGTTCCGCTGCACCCTATCCCAATGAAGATGCATCTGCACAGCATGAATTGGCGAAGTGGTTAAGTATCCCATCTTATCTTCAGTTGCCATACCCTTCCTCCCGCATATGGTACACTGAAGCTGTGGTGAGGCTGTTGTCTTGAATCAACTTTTCTTCGCCTCTTTGAAGGCAAATCCTGCTGAAGGCAATCTCAGTTCCTTCCACAAATCTTGGAACAAGTGTGCATCTACCCTGAGGAAAGCCAGGAAACAACATCTTTGTAATCTCAAGTCTGAGCTCTCAAACCTGTCTCCCTTCTCCAAATCCTGGTGGCATCTAGTTAAGTCTGTTTCTGGTGTGTGTTCCCCCTCCATCCCCTCCCTCACCTCAAATGCTTCACAGCTGACACTGCACATGAAAAGGCTGAATGCCTAAACTCTGTGTTTGCTTCTAAATCCTGTATCCCAAACCCATTACTTTCTGTACCCACCTTACCCATCGCACCCATCGTCCGTCCGTCCATCCTTCTGTCTGTCTGTCTGTCTGTCTGTCTGTCTATCCGTCCGTTTCCTGTCTGCACTCTAAACTCCCAAAGTTTTCCAACTTTCACGTTTCATATTTGGTACATAGGTACAGACTGTAGAGACGGGTTCTGTCGCGACATACGTTCGTCATCTAAAGTGGTTGCCATGGCAACCAGGAAGCTGTTTTCCATGTAGTAGCACAATTCTGTATATACCTTCTTGTTCGGGCGTATATTGTGCTCACTTGCGCTCTTGTTCCTTATAAATTCCCTTGATGTGTTTGTGATGCTCATAGAAATAGGTAACCCCTGGTGTTGGCTTAACGGTAAAGTGGCTGGCTTAAGATCTTAGGGGTATGAGTTTGAGCCCCTGTTGTACAGTTAAATAACACCATGTGGGTTGACTCAGCCTGTCATCCTTCTGAGGTCAGCAAAATGAGTACCATCTCGCTGGTAACGGGGGGCACTGCATCTGGCATAGCTGCGCAACCAGCAGCTCACAGGCTGCATACAAAATAATAATATCGTAGGAATAGGTGATGGATGTACCATTGGTTTTATTATCGTAATAACCTGACAACAATATGTACTTTTTTTCAGTTGAACACAATCCGACACGTCTGACGATTTTTGCATGTACTGTATTTGCAGCTTTGGCCACTGGTGGTCCCGGTGCTGTGGCCTACACAGGCCCCGAAGATCAGCCTTGCATTTCAGACGGAGAACTGCATTCTCCAGGAGATTCGCATCCTCTGACACAGACTTTTTCTCCAGTTGACTTGGCTCAAGGTGTGTTTACAAGATTGCTTCTTTGCTGAAGTTAGGTTGACACATTAATTGTACCCCAGTTAGACTGTGCTGTCCCTGTTTGATGGCAGGTGCAAGAAGCTTTGTGATTTTTAAACCTCCTTCGTTTGAGATGTGCGTACAAATTGTTAGCTTTCTGCATCGAAGTTGTATTCGCATTGCATGTGTATTTTGAATGTGTTGTTCTCGCAGAAAGTAATTTTTTAGACTCCGTATTCCTTCGTTTTATATGAGGAGACATGATATTGAGAGACGACAACAGAGGTTGCAGGTCTGCAAGAACAACTGGGTCAGGAGGATTGCGGGAGTGAAGAGGGTGGAAGTAAGGACGATGGATGGAACTGAGGGATGAGATTGGTGTGCAGATGAATTTGGTGGGGAGATTAATTAATAAGTCCGCTGAAGTGGGCGGGACACTTTGTGCGGATGGAGGAACAGAGAATGGCAAAGAGAGCGGATATGTTGTGAGGCTTTTACTTTGTACACTGGAACAAAAAATGTCCTTCAAAACATAAGCTGCATCTTCACTTGATATGTGCTCAAGTGTTCATATGACGAGGTGTAATGAAGTGCATAGAACCATGAGTATTAATTTCGGTGCTTAATTTACATTGACTAAGCACGTCCTGGTGATTTGGACTTTAGGCTTTCCACTTTTATCATTGTGTGTGACTGATGCACGGTCAACAATGACCGGAGTCAGAGACAGCGCAAAATCAAAAACAAACTTCGCAGCAGGAAGTCCTTTGATATTGTTGCAGCCGCCAGTCATTACGGTTTCCCGGCTCAAATCCGGCAGATTGTGTCAAAGGCACCACGGTAGTCAGGTGAGTCTATGGTCCTAGACTGGATCACGGCCTTTCCACACCCGATACTGTGCTTGTGGGATCACCAAACCACCCAAGTGCTACACCGATAGGCATCATGTGACTGATTTAATCTTAGGCCGAGCAAGCCTGAGTCATGTTATGCAAATTTACCGCAGTGTGGATCGCACAACCAATTGATCCCGTTAACGAGTCCTTTAGAAACCACCAAATGAAGCCTCCACCACGGCAAGAATTCACCCGAGACCAAATGTATGTAATCAGGAACAATGGCGCAGGGAGGGAACAGAAGGAAGCAATCGCAATAATAATCAGTAAGAAAACAATAAAATGAAACCCTTAACCCGCTACCAGCATAAGCGCACACATGCTTAATTATTTATGCCTTAGCTTAGTGCTCATCAGACACACCACATTAGATAGACAATAGAGGCTGACAGGACTGAAACACTACATTCTGCATCCAGTAGGACGTCCATTTGGATGTCCGTAGGGATGCAGCAAATCCACTTGGGTGTCATGGGCAGGCAAGAAACAGTTGTGCTGCCGACAGTTGCTGGGACAAGGGTGGTGTGGGGGGGAGGGGGGAGAGAATGACATGGCTTTCTGTGTAGAGGCATGGGTAGAGGCTGCAACAGAAATGGCTCATTCTGGGAAGCAACCTCGATTCAGCTCGTGCGCAGGCTCTCCCGCAAGCTCTGTGCATGCATGCTCGCATGCCCTCTGCTGGTTCGGGCAGGAATTGAGCATTGCATCACTCCCTTTTATGGTCTTGGCTGTACAGTGCACCCTTCATTGATGACAAGCCACACCACTTCCCTCCTACTCACTCTTGACCCAAAGACCTGTTTGATGGGTGAGGGACCTCCCATCTCCCATTTGTCTACCTGGCAGATCCTCTGTCTATTACATATGCCGCGCATTTCTAATATCACAATTAATTACTTTACTCTTATGCTAAACATTCACTTTAAAGAAATAAATACATTATATTAAGCATCTTTAACCCCGAGAAGTCATTTCCACAACAATATTATCGGTGCACATATCAGCATGGTTGTTTGTAATATTCATTGATAAAACCATTTCAAGAATCTGGCTAATTAATTATTCATTAATTTTATTATTTTGGCGATGACAGATGTTAAAACACGCTGCAAAGTTAACTTTGTTTTTTTATCCTCACTGGTTTGTGACATCGACAAACATTTTGAAGCTGTTTCCTGAATTTTGTGTTAAGGTTCTAACAGGTGTTGAAACACACTATGAGGTTAGCTTTGTTCTTTATCCTCACTGGTTTGTAACACTGACTCACATTTTGAAGCTGTTTCCTGATTGTTTTTTTGTGAAAGTTCTAACCTGAGAATGGTTTGTTTGCCTCTATTCAGATGAAAGAGAATCCCAAGGACTATATTTTATTTGAACATGCACTTTCAGCTAATGTTTTTTGTAAGCCATCTTGTCATATACTAATGTTTATTAACGTTTTCGTCCCTTTTGTAATTTCTATACAAGCTCTTCCATAAGCGAATCATTGCAAAAAAAAACATGAGCCCCCCCCATAAACAAATTACTATAACTACTACAACTACTAATACTACTACTACTACACACCCATACATTGATGAATCACTTTACCTGCAAAACAACAGGATGACAGTTTATTGCTAGGTCGAGATTCTTACCAGGCCAGACATCTTAGAGGTGAGTGTGCATACCTCAAGGCTATTTTTTGAGGGTAGATAAAGGAATGTCAACCATGAAATACAAAAATGTGCTCGCATCACAGCAGATGACTATTGATGAAACTATTGGAGAACCCATCCTTTCGGATCGGTATCTTTCCCCAGAATTACCGAGAGGATAACTCCCCCAGAATTGGCCTCTTTCAGGAATACCCCCTCTGATGGGAGTGGTGCTATAGCATACCTTTCAGAGGGGGGGGGGGCGAGAGAACAGAGACAGATATATATATATAGGTTCTCCCCCACTCTGTAGCCCCAGGACTGAATTTTGTTACCACTTAAAACGTTGCCATGGACACCCAAGTACAACCACCAGTTCAAACTCATTCCATCCAGTCACATAGAAGTGCATAGCATAGAAGTGAAATAAATTTAAAACAAACAAACACACCTAAAAACAGGCATTTCTAAATTATGGTATCAGTTGTTCCTCCGCCACCGAAGGTGAAGGAGTTATGTTTTCACCCTTTCTGTCTGTTGTCTGTTTGTCTGTCTGTTTGTCTGTCTGTCTGTCTGTCTGTTTTACTGTTTGTCACTACTGGTCACAATTTTAAACTGATCTTCACGAACTTCACCACCTGGTAGAGTTTGTCATAAGGAAGAAGCCTATTGTTTTTGAGGTCAATAGTCAACATAGGCCTCAGGTGAACAACTTAGGTGAGATTTCTAAAATCCTCAATTTTCATCCGAATGACTTGAAATTTGAAGAGGATTTATATTTCAGGTCACTGAATTCAACCAGCCAATTATTTTTGAAGTCATCATGGACCTAAAGGTCAACATCGGCCAAGGTCAACAACAACTGAGGTACAGATTTTAAATTCCTCAATTTTCATCCGATTCACTTGAAATTTGAAGAGGAGTTGCGCATTTGGTCATTGAATTCAACCACCAATTATTTTTGAGGTCAAATTTGTTTTGTAGATTTTGCAGGTCTAGTGCTCTGCATGACGTCGTGTTCTTGTTTGTTTGTTTATGTGCAGGATATCTCACTAAGATGTGGACGGATCCAGATGAAATTTGGTGGACAGGTTGGGTGTGTGACAAAGACGAACTGATTAGATTTCGGTGAAGATGCGGATCCAGATCCAACTACTGGAATTTTTAAGTGATTCTTCACCATTGAGAGAAATGGCCAAAAACGATATATAGCACGGTATCTCAAAAAGTTGTGCACCGATTCAGATGAAACTTGGTGGACATGTTGGGTTTGTGACAAGGAAGAAGTTATTATTCAATTTTGGTGAAGATCCGAATCCGGATACAGTTCTGATAATTTTAAAAGTGATTCTTTACCATTGAGAGATAGTGCTAAACTAATATATAGCACGATATCTCAAAAAGTTGTGTTCAGATTCGGATGAAACTTGGTGGACAGGTTGGGTGTGTCGCAAGGACGAATTGATTCGATTTTGGTGAAGATCCGAATCCGGATCTGATAGTTATTTAATTTTTAACTTGATTCTTCACCATTGAGTGAGAGGGCCAAAAAACGATATAGTACTCTATAGCATGATATTTCAAAAATGTATTGGGCCCGATGTGTTCTCATGGATCAGGCATTACGTGGCGGAGGAATGCGCTCTACCGAGTGCCCTTCCAGTTGCGAAATGTTTCAGCAAAGTGCGTTACCCCACCTTTGGTGGCATTCTAGCCTTGAGATATCAAATGGAGAAGTAATTATGACGCTGCCGAACCACACAACTATGCTGGCTGTGGCTGTATATGCACATTTGATGTTTCACCTCCCTCTCAACTAAGTACTAAGGCAGTACGAGGATAATCTTGAGAGACGGTTGTTCGAGGAGTAAAGTCTTGAAAACAGAGAACACGAGTCTAGCTAGTGTGACTGCAGAAGCTTAGGAGGAGTGTGAGGCAGGTTCGACGACCCACAACATTCTTGCAGAGATCCCACCTTGATGGTATGTGTTTTGATTCCTGGTTTTACTCGCACAGCTACTATGGCTTACTTTAGCTTACTTTGGCTTCTGCCCTGATGCTTGTGTTGTCACTTTTCGTCTCGACCAACGTCAATGCCTGAAAGCTTCTTCAGTGGCCTTTCTGCGGCAGCTATACGGAATGAGGCATAATAAAGGAGTATAGAATTGGTGGTAAAGGTAATATGGAGCAGGTATGAAAGTTGTGGATTTCTGAAGCTGTGATTCAAGTCGCAGAATTGCAAGCCTATCCTCTCAAAGTAAGTTTCTTAAAGTTTAACTTTATCTGAAATGGAGGTCTTTCCTTTGCTGGGTTTCACAGAAAGCTTTCAAAGGCCTCATGTGTTGTCTTGATGTGACTGTTTATGCCATCAGCATATTGTTATTGCTAACTTTCATTGGATAATACCTGCGAGTACCTTTTTATGGATATCGATGAAATGTGAACTATCCTTGCCAATTGAACCACGCAATAACCTCAGAAATGACGATTTGTTGAGCAAAACATGGTTTCCTTTTGTGACGCATATGGCCGGCAACACCTCTGCTGAAGGCACGACGTCAATGAAGCTACTCTGTTCAGCACAGATGTCCAGTGTGTGTGACATATTGGGGGGTGGGGGGCTCAAGTCAAACTGTGGAGAGTGAGGGGAGGGCAATGGGCATCTGTGGTGCTTAGTTTGGTCCCCTAAGACTGACAGAGTGGAGAATGCAACCACAGATTGTCTATTCTTCAAAAAAAGATTGATTATATTCTTCTATTCTGAAGATTGTTTATTCCTTGAAAACTGCCATCCTTAAATAGAACAGGATGACACTTTGATTATGCTTGTACTTTCGGTGTGATGTGCGGTTGCCGAGGAGATTGCTCATTCTTATAAGCTTCCAATGTCGGTGTTTTCCACAGCCAACGACTCTCACCTTCAGAAGGAGAACAAAGGTCTATCAGCAGCACCAGATATTCCAGAAGAACAGGTAACACTCATTGCTGATGGCAATGTGATTGGAGCAAAAATATTTATTTATTATTTTGCCTATAACTTCTATCCAACCTCCCCCCCCCCCCCACCACCCTCTTTCAGTCTCCCCCAAAGGGGTTGCAAGATGTTGTTGTTGTTGTTGTTGTTGTTGTTGTGTGTGTGTGTGGTGCTTAAAAATTTTTTCTCTACAACTGCTTGTCCGATGATGCGAAACTTTAACCATTGGAGGACTCCCAAGGAGAATCCTTTATTGATAACTCTGATGTCATCGGTCACATGGTCATGGGTCATATTCATAGGTCATAGGTCATATTCCAGCAGCCATATTGGATTAAAGGAAAAAATTTGGACATCTCCGAAACCGCTCAATGAAAAAAACTGAAACTTGGCATACGTCAACACCCCATGGTGGTAACAATGATGTCATCGCTTAAAGTGGTATTCCAGCCGCAACTGGTTGAATTGAAATCCTTATCTGAAAATCTGAAACTTCATATTTCTGATCGACGTCCGGATGTGAGTGAAGAATTAAATTTATCATGTCATCGGTCACGTGGTCTGGTGGCCATATTGGATTGAAAATTAAAACGCAAAAAAAATCTTCTTCTCCAGAATCACTTAACAGATCGATGCAAAACTTCATACATGTGATCGACTAGCAACGGGGAATATATAGCTTGAATATTTTTTTTCATATTTACCTTCATTGATTTAATTTAGCCTTAATGTGCACAAAAGTAGTCATTAAATATCCTAATGGTCAATCAATAATCAATAAAGCTATGGATAATGGCAATGTATGTGACATATTAATAGGGTGCATGGATGATACAGGTATACGTGCCATAATAGCAGTGGGCCATAATAGTAGCTTGTTCCGTTAACTATGGTCATGGAAGCCGTAATCGCAATGTTTGCTCAGAATGAGCAGGCGAGGCGAGGCGAGGCGAGCCGATGCGCTTTACCGAGTTTCGTTCCAGTTATTGTCGGTATGTACAGTTTGTTCAAGATTATGGTTAAGGGAAGGTGAGCTACAGGTAGTGGATAAGAAAATGGAAACACCAATGTAAAGTCACTTAATGGGGCATTTGGCCATCATGTGCGACCAGTACGGCTTGTATGCGCCGTGGCATAGAGTCCACCAGCATCTGGAATTCTGCAGGAGGGTTGCGGGCAACATTCTTTCACGACAAAGTCAATCAACTCACACCTGTATGATGGAGGTGGAAAACACTATCAGGTATCGTTCCAGAATATCCCACAAATGCTTGAATGGGTTCGTATCTGGTGACCGAGAAGGCCATGACGTATGGATAACAGCAGTGCCATGCTCATCAAACCTTTGGGTGACCACACGTGTTCTGTGGATGGGGCCATTGTGGGGGGGGGGGGGGGGGGTCTCCTCTTGCAGCCATACTAGCCCTAATTATAGGAAACCAGGCTTGTGCAGCATTTTTATACATGACTTTAAGCATGATGGGATGTTATTTGCTTAATTAATACATGCTCTACACCTGTGTGGAAGCCATTGCTTGGTGTCTCTCGTTTACCTTCCAAATTTCTAGTTTTCCCTCCTGAGAGTTTCCTTCTGTATCCATCTTGTCCAACCTATGTGTCCTCTTCTGCTCCTCATTCCGCCCCACACCCATTGTTTCTTCTTCTTGCGTATGGCAGCTTGGCTGCCTGGTAGCTATCACTTTGTTAGGGCACGACTATGCCGCTAACGCTGTGCCCCGATACCAGTACATTGGTACTCATTTCACCAACCTCGGAAGGATGACAGCTGAGTCAACTCCACTTGGTGTAAATTCAGCAGCCAACGGGGCTAATAACTCAGGACCTTAAGATCCCAAGCCAGCTGTTAAGATCACTCATCAATCAATCACTCTTATCTAAAGATCCCAAGATAAGATAACCACTAATCCAACATCAGGCTTCCCATTGTTTGTCGAAGTACCTTAGCCTTCATCTCTGCTGTTGGTGTTTGCCCCTCTCTCTCTCATCTGTTCCTTTTGTTTTGTTGCGTCCTGATCCGTCCAATGTACTAATAAGAGCTCTTTCACGAGCCTCGACTTTGCATACAAAAAGAGAAGAAGAAGAAGAAGAAGAAGAGATTTTCAGCCGAATGGAGAGAGATAGGACCAAGCACCACGGATTTTGAGTTAGGACAGGAATCAGACAGGTGTCTTTCACTCAGAGAGTAGTTAATACATGGAATGGTCACCCTGGAAATGAAGTGGCAGCAGGAACAGTAGATGGGTTTAAACTGGGATTAGATATGGACCGAGTTGTCAGGCAGCTTAGCAAAATAATGTGGACGTTCCGGACAAAAGCAGCAAACATTTTTCACGTGCTGCCCATTGCTAAAGCTTTCAACTTTTTAATAGGAACCACTTCCTCAGTATACAGCATGGTGGCCATCTTGGAAAAACCTCGAAGTACCAATATCTCGGCTTCCAAGCCACTTAGGCTCTCAATCTTGGTGTCTAAACATACATTGAGTAGCATACGTGAGGGCATATGTCAGTGAAGATGCTTTGCTGATAGCATGCACCTCTGCACATGCATGGTGTGTCTCTTGCATACTTTACTTCTCACAGTGACAACTACACAGTTCGGTGCACTTCCAACGGGCCTGTTTGCATGCACATCCAGTGCCACATCCCTTCAGACTCTTGCAACCACATGTAACCAGTTCACCGCAGGCTTTGGAGACCACAGGTATAGTGTTCCAGACTGGAACCCAGGACTCACTG
>CM068956.1:20975190-20994756 GCA_035128595.1 Eptatretus atami | reverse complement strand
ATATGCCCTCACGTATGCTACTCAATGTATGGTTAGACACCAAGATTGAGAGCCTTAAGTGGCTTGGAAGCCGAGATATTGGTACTTATAGGTTTTTACATTTCCAAGATGGCCACCATGCTCTGCACTAAGGAAGTGGTTCTGATTAAAAATTGAAAGCTTTGACAATGGGTAGTACGTAGAAAAAATTTGGTGCTTTTGTCCGGAATGTCCACATCATTGTCAAATCTGGTCCTCAGCTGCCTGCCTATAGAAGTAATAGGGATAGATGGATACATTAACATGGGCAGGACTGGTAGGTAGCTTTGGAAATGGATGGATGAATCATGAATGTGTACGTCTGTTGTGATTATTATGTCTCTGAGAGGATGTCGTAAAAACATGAATGTGCTTTTTCATTACTCTCACTACAGCCACCTTCTTCCCACCGTGCGTGCGTGCGTGCGTACGTATGTACGTATAAGTGTCCATAAAGTCATTGTGCAACTTTCAACTTTATAACTTTTGATGTACACATGACAGGAACAAAATGTAAATGGCAGAATAAAGCATAATTCATCAAGTTTTGTTAACGTTAACGTTGTTATTATTGTTGTTGAATCCACAATTCCACTGGGTTTCTTGATGAGATGATATTTTCTGATGAGGCAACTTCTCCATCAGTGGTAAAGTCCAGTTTTACCACAATTACCGCATTTGGTTCCTGAACTACGATGATTAAATCATTCACATATCACCTTGTACCAGCAAGACTCAGCTCCCTGCCACTATGGTTTGAATATTCCATGGTTCTTGAATGATGTCTTCCCAGAGAAGTGGATCGGGAGACATAGACCAATTGCTTCGCATTTCATTCTCCTGACCTCTCCCCCACTGGATTACATTTTACGGGGCTGTGTAAAACTGTTGTTTATTCATCAAAATCACATTCTTCGAGGGACTTAGGGCCACGATCATGAATGCAATTCATGAAACCAGAGCGAATTTGATGGCGTGCCATCGCAAATCACCATGCTTCCCACCTAAAACACAGTTCAAAAATATCAAAAAGTTCCACCAGGAATAACCCAATGTCAGAGTTAACAATGAAGCTTCTATTTTGACCCCTGTGACCCAAAGTCCCGATCTCCTGGGGCATGAAACCGGGGGGGGGGGGGGTCAAATGTAGAAAATCATGACATATTCGATGCATCCTACAATGTTGATTGCATATTCAAAGTTTCATTAAAAATTATTGTTCAAAATGTGCTCATACTTGCATTTTGGGGGATTTGATCTTTCGACCCTCCCAGGGCCCCAAGGGATGAGGCCAAAAATTGGTACTGCTCTCACACCTTCTTCACTTGTGGTGACCGTAACTACTAAATTTGGTGAATTACTGCGCCAATCGTTTTGGAGGAGATAGCATGGCAGACAGACGGATGGACGGAGCCAATTACAATATACCCCCTCCCACCTCGTTAAAAAAAAATGTGTGGAGATAATGTAGCCAAAGGAAATTTGGAAATTGTAATACATTCTGCCACCACACAAAGGTGGCACGACACTTTACACATTGACATAGAAAATTTATGCCCCACCCACCCCACCCTCCACACCCCCGTGTTGAGCGCCGCTCACATAACCTATGTCCTCCACACAAAGTTGTATTTGTACCCCGAGCGTGGAGTTTGTAACTTAAAAGGTATGGCCATGCATAGAACACAGAGAGAGAAGAGAGAGAAGAGAGAGATAGAGAGAGGAGAGAGAGAGAGAGAGAGAGAGAGAGAGAGAGAGAGAGAGAGAGAGAGAGAGAGAGAGAGAGAGAGAGAGACAGACAGCATGATGATATGTATACATCAAAAACCAAACAGCTCTCACCAAATCTATGATCCCGCCATGGGGCTCGGATTATTATAATTAAACCCATGCTAATCCAGCCAAAAAAATCTGCAGAAAGCAATGAAAAAAATCTACACAAGGTCAGCCCTTTGCTGTTTCAATCCATTGCCGAGTTCCTCTACAGCTGCAGAGTTTTACAAGTAGCATAGACATGAGAATCCCAATGCAACATGCCCCCATCAGCCACTGGAGTGGTTTCATTGTTCACTGTCGAGTCACAGAAACACACACCACCGAGGCTCCCAAACATATACCATGTGCAATGCAGATAGGAGTCATCAAAATAAATATCAACACCTAATCATGTCTCTTACACATTATTGGAGGGAACAACCAATCAGCTCTCAGCAACCAATTATCTCTGGGTGACTTAGATCTTCATAATGAACTCCCCTGCTTTTCTAGTCAAAGAAAGCTGCATAAAGCAACCATGAAAAGCTACACAAGGTAATCCCTTTGCTATTTCAAACTCCCGGGTTCCTCTCAGGCTGCAGACATTCACAATTAGCACATATATGAAAATCTCAATGCTACGTGCCCACCTCAGCCACCAGATCAGTTCAATCGCTTTCTCACGAGTCATCAGCAATCGCGTAGACAGAAACATGCATCACCGAGTCTCCAAAACATGTGATGTGCAATGCCGATAGCTATCGCCGGGACCCTGGCCAATTTCTAAATTCCTACCCTAACCTACAGAGGGTGTTGCATCAGCGGCTCAACCCTGTCCCCAACCAATGATGCTACTCGCAACCTTGTGCTGCATATGGAAGAAGAAGAGAAAAAATGTTTTTTTAAAGTGGGTATAAGACCATTACCTTAATTGTCTATTTTGTCGATTTATATCGAAGTCATTTGAAATATATTCCAAGATTGAGTTTGCCTTTTTGATAAAAGCTATTGTTGCTTTCGGACCAGCCTAGGGTTTTTTCACTGCACTACAACAATGCTTGCATTCCCATCATCATGTAGTTCCACAAAATGTACTCGTTCTTTGAAAAGAGAAATGTTTTATTGTCTTTTTTTTTTTTTTGCTAATTTCATTTTTGTTTCAGCTAAACATTTTGCAAAATCAGCATTATTTTGCTTCTTTCTTTGAACGTGTTTCATTTGATATTTTGCTTTCTTTTTCCACCATTTTCCTTTATTTCAAGACACCGGCCATGACACAAAAGGCAGTGAGACAAAAAGTGGGTCTTACAACTTCTCAAAAGCCCCCATCTCACCCAGGCACAAAGCTTGGCAATTTACCGACGCAACCAACAACCACCAGTTCACGCAATGTGTGTGGAGGCACTCCGCCCGTAGCTAGGATAGCCTCCAGGATACCATCAGCAACACATGGGGCTAGGACATCCAATAGTAGGCCTTCTCCATTGCATGATTTGGCTGGACCTTCAAAACCCAATGGCAGGGTTTCACCTGCTGCAGCCACACTGCCAAAACCCAGAGTTCACCGGGCTGTTTCAGTCCCAAACAAAAGGTTGGAGACATCTGGAGACAGCACTTCTACCAGGCCTCACAGAGAAGTGAGAGGCAAGGTAAGACAGCTTTTCAAACAGAGAGGCACAGGTATGTCAAGGTTAGAGTTCCAGGGTTGTTAGAAAAGGTAAATGACTCGTCAATTACATTCGTGACTGTAATTATGTTGGGAGTTTGGTTAACAGTAATTTTACAAACTACCCGATGTCGTTGTAATTGGCGCAACATTATGTGCAGTGTGATAACAGCAGTTGTATGAGAAAGAGTGAGAAAATCAATTGTAGTTATTGGAGACTTTTGAAAATTGTTCTTATTTGAGGATTATTGAAGACCTAATTTCAAAGTGACATAGTTATTCGATTGGTTCTAAACTGGATAGTAAAAGCACCCATTCATGTAAAGAAGCGCCAATCAACTTTATTAATGTTAATGCTACATAATGAAATAAAATTGCAACATGTCATTTGTAAATCTGTAAATCTTCTGTAAAGGATTATCTATTACATCGTTCTGCGGCAACATTTCATTTCATCTTTATCCCACTGCTTCAGACACTTGAGAGCCAAAGCCCTTCTCATTTACTCATGAGACCATTTGGAGAGACAGCTGCCAAAGCAGATCTTCCGGCATCCACAGAACAGACTTCAACACAGCCGAAGGAGAAGATGGCCGCTGGTAAGCATCCGAGTATTGTCTTACCTGTCGATCCTTATTTGGCAAGTGTTACTGCAAAGATCGTGCTCTTTGTTGCTGTTGGCCCAAAAGTGAACGGCCTATACGCAACTTTTGAAATGACGTATGAATGCTGACATGCTCTGTGTGTGTGTGTGTGTTTTCAGTGACTCGGTTTTGCTCTCCGGGAACTTTTAATCTGTCACTGTCATTGCTAACGTGAAATGTGTCCTTGAAATCGTCTTTTTAACATCATTTTCAGCATATAGATGAAAGAGTGGAAATCTCTAAATGGTTAACCATAATTGCTCTGTTGCTGAATGAAAATCGGATTCATGGAAAAATATGGGAATATGAGAAATATCTGTGGATGAGGGGTGTCAAGTTCCTACCTTTTCCTGTTAATACAGTTATTGAGTGGCAGCAGGGGATATATAACACACATACACATCTGTTGGGACAGACACTTCTCCTTTTACTAATGATGCAAAAATCTCGTAGTATTTCTCCTGTGGCCCTGGGACTTATAACGGCCTTCACAGCCTACACAACTCCCACTCTGGACCCCACCTGCCTCCTCCTCCCAAACATGATTAAGAGTAAACATCATCATTTTAAACTAACCCTGTACAATGTGCATTCACAAGCCCAAGATATGACTTTCCCATCAGTGAGGAGAAGCAACTAAACCAGATATGATGTCTCCCTCTGGGAAGTCTGCCTGAATGTTGGTAATGATTGCATCGGCATTCCAATTGAAGATGTCTATTAAATAAATCACCAAGGCTGCCATGGTTACACTAGGTAATCCCACAAGGTTCAAAGTCGACTCACTGGCAGCGATGAGCGAAGGATTGTGTAGAACGTGCCCGTCTACGAACCTTTGGGCCTTGCACCAGTCCATGTCATCGTGAGTTTGCAGTTTGGGAGAGCTGCAAGCTTTCATATTGTTGGGCGAGTTCAGAAAGTTCAACAACTCTTTGGTTGTGCAGAGGCACACCCCTTTCTCATGGGTATGTTTCCAAGTATTTTCAGCTTCTTTTGTTAGCTTTGTGAGCCATTTCAGGAAACAATCATTATCACACACACACACACACACACACACACACACACACACACTCAGTATATTTTATGTTGCCCCAAACACCGTCGTTTCTTGGGGTTTCTGTGCATGTGTCATTTAGAAAGTTGCGTATTGAGCTGTGAATGCCAAACTTGGTGAATGATTGATGCTTCATGTATGATAAAAGTTACAATTAGCGTCTGTGAGTCGGCACATCATCAGATGATTTGGATAAAGAGTGTGGGTGTGCATGTGTTTTGGTGTGGGGAAAAATGACCCATGAGAGGATTCCAAAAACATAAAAGATCAATAAAAAAAAATGGTGAGAATCATTTTAAATGAATTAAAGGTCACAGGAAATACTCATGTTTAGTGTTTAAATTATTTATTTGCATATTCAATATTGCAGCAAGTTGCCCATGCCTGCATGGGATTCTAAACAGAGTAGGGATGGAGGTGGCAAAAATGCAAATGGCATCTTCTGTCATCGAGCTGGCAAGCTGGGAGCAACAATTCCCATTTATTGCCACATCTGATGCAATTTTAATGCTCTAATGGCGGTGAGGTTCTCCATTTGAAACTGTTTGTTCGACATATGCAGCTTTTTGTTGCCCGGGGTCCGTAATAAAATGTATTGCTGTCAAAGCCATTGGCCAATTGGAAATTATTCGTAGGATTTAAATTGAATAAAGAAATTAACTTAAATTCTAACACTTCAAAACCTCCAAGTACCTTTGATGCCTTGGGTTAGAGTACAGAATAGCACAAAATGAAATGCTTGCAATAAACGCAGCACCAATTAATGGCTCGATAAGTTATAAAAGGAAAACGTATTGCATTCATCCAAAGCGTGGCAAACCCTTGCAAGACAGCAAACTGCAAAAAGGCTCGAGGCGAAAGAAATCATACCTATAAAAATATTTGTTTGTCAGCAAGCCATTTATTTACGTGGAACATTTCTGGGTGGCTTTTATCATGCCTATAGAAAGTGTACACCCCATTTCAAAATTTTCACCTTTTGTTGCCTTATAGCCTGGAATTAAATTGCATTCAATAAGATTTTTTTCCACCTTTCATTTACACATCGTAACCAACAACTTCCAAGTGAAAAACAAATTCTACAAATTTCAGAAAATTAATTAAAAATACAAAACTAGAATATCTTGGTTGGATAAGTGTCCACATCCCTGAGTTACAACTTGGTGGAAGTGCTTTTGACAGTAATTGCAGCTGTGAGTCTGTTGGGATAGTTGTCTACCAACTTTGCACACCATGATTGGGTTGATTGGGCAATATTTGCCCATTCTTCTGTGCAAAACTGTTCAAACTCAATCAAGTTGTGTGGGGAGCGTTGATGGACAGCAATCTTCAAGTCATGCCACAGGTTTTTGATTGGATTTAGGTCGGGGCTCTGACTGGGCCACTCAAGGACATTTATCTTTTTGTTCCTTAGCCACTCCAGTGTAACTTTGGCTGTGTACTTCAGGTTGTTGTCATGCTGAAAGGTGAACTTCCATCCAAATTTCATCTTTCTTGCAGAGGGAAGCAGATTTTCCTCTGGGATTTTTCTGTATTTTGCTCCATCCATTTACCCTTCCATCCTGACAACTGCCCCAGTCCCTGCTGATGAGAAACATCCCCATTACATGATGCTGCCACCACCATGCTTCACAGTTGGGACGGTGTTCTTTGGGTGATGCACTGTGCTGGATTTTTTGTTAGGCACTGTATAATTAATGTGAGTTTGAGGAATTTCTGAAGAAAGTACTCTTTGTGTGGAAAGGAAAAGAAAAAGGAAATTATCTGTTAAGATATACACTTCCCAGTCAATATAATGGAAACATGATTGTATTGATAATGCAACAAACAACCCTTGGTGTGGGGTCATTCGATATCCCTTGTCGGGTCTATTTCTATGCCCCAGTAACAGCTTTCACCATTACTCTAACATCCACTTAGTAGTGTTTGATAGGTTTGAAGTGGGATTCGCTGTTATTACCTCCACCACCGAAGTGGATGGAGGTTATGTTTTCACCCCTGTTTGTCTGTCTGTTTGTCTTTCTGTGAGCAGGGTATCTCAAAAAGTTGAGGACGGATTCAGATGACACTTGGTGGACAGGTTGGATGTGTGACAATGACGAATTTATTCGATTTTGGTTGAAATCCAAATCTGGATGCGATCAAGTTTTAATTTTTAATTGAGTCTTCGTAATAAAACGATATGATGGCATGATATTTCAAAACGTTGTGGATGGATTATGACAAAACTTGGTGGATGAGTTGGTGTGTGACAAGAACGAGCCGATTAGATTTTGGTTTCGGTCCGGATGCAGATCTAGCCTATCATTGGGATACAAAACGTAAACTGTTCAGCCTGGTAGAGGTATGCGCTCTGCCGAGTGCCGGGAAATCCGGTTTTGCAATCACTTCTGTGTGTGCGTCTGTGCGTCTGTCTGTTCAGGCTGTAACTTTTGTTACAGCTTCATCTGGGATGTGATGCTCTCACAATGAACAAAGAGACTCTGTCCTGGCTACTTATACTGGGTTTGTTTATGGTATTGATAGTTGTGCAAATCAGATGAATGTGGTTTCAACTCTCCCACTGGCAAGGTGTGTATACCCTTGCTTGTGGTGGGAAAGTTATGTATATAATTCATAAACATGTTTAGGGTAACAGAAGCTACATCTCACGTCATTGGGTGGAAAGATTTCTTACACTTTTGATGTCACAAGTGATTTATTTGACTTGCAAATCGTCAAATTGCAAATGCAAATAATTTATTGGCCGTGTATGCAAGGAAATGCCAACAGGTGTTTTTAACTACTGTCTGTGCAACTCTCCAGGTCCGACACATGCAGAATCCAAACTGGTTGAGCCCAAAAAAATCGATGCAGTTCCGCAGAGAAAACCCATCTCAGCAGGTAATCACAACCACAATGACTTTCAATAATAAGTGTGAGACAAACTCAAAACCAAAACTTATTGGGGGGGGGGGGGGGGTAGCCTTTCTAAGTCGAGAGCTTCCTGATCTATTCACGGCCTGATTACAGATTGTTGGGTTGCTACTTCATCGGTCAGGTATTCAATGACGAGGTATGCCATCCCTCGGATGGACAGTAAGCAAGGTGTCCCGTTTGCTGGTAC
This sequence comes from Eptatretus atami, assembly GCA_035128595.1. Lineage (NCBI taxonomy): Eukaryota > Metazoa > Chordata > Myxini > Myxiniformes > Myxinidae > Eptatretus > Eptatretus atami. The sequence continues at coordinate 20,986,513 of CM068956.1, read as the reverse complement.
TAGCTGGTGGACGTCCTGTACTTCTTGTGTAAATTAGAAAATAACTAATAGCGACGGTTCTGATGCAGTGTGGGTAGAGGGGGCGCTGCATCTCGGAGCACACCGTCTTCTATTTGGGGATGTTTTGTGTTCTATTTGGTTGAACCAAACGAATTGAGACACCGAATGCATTAATGCTATGAAATGAATGCCGTTTGATTCATCAAATTTGTTTCAAATATAGCCGAGGGCCCTCTCACAAAGTCCGTTCTTCCCAAGTCTGGTTTTAAAGATACCTAACTAAACTTAAGGAAGCCATTTCATTACATTATTTAAAGCTCTATGGCTGCTGTTTTTCTGTTCTTCCAAAACGTTTTGCACATCTATTTGCATAGATGAGGAGTAGATGAAGGTGAAAAATTGTAAACATGCTTCTGGATATTTAGAATAAAGTGCCGAGCAAGCAAAGATCCAAAGCAACTCACCGCATGCGCACCCAAGAAACGAATAGCTATTTCATTGTGGTTGCTTCACGTTGTCTTAAAATGTGAATAAAGAAATCGATCAATGAGAGAAGTGCAGACAGGAAAAGAAGAACCATTTTGAGAAATATGTACGAAGAGTCGTGTGAATCCGTGTTCAGGAGGAAAACTATTGAAACATTGTTATGTTGGAGGGGTTACGAATAGGTAGCATGTTAAGTCAGTGCGGTCCGTGTGTTCGCTTGGGCAGAATTATTTTTTGTAAGCAGGGACCTGTTAGTGAAGTTTTCCTGTTCTTATGTGTGCCTGGAGGGAGCACTGTAGTTGACGTAGGCATTAGATAGGAAAGTGTAATTAATAGTGTCCTCTCTGTAAAGCTAGACAAGGTAAAGGCCCTGTCACACCTTGACGATTTAGCCAGCGTATGCCTGACGGATGCAAAATTTGGCTAAAATGCTGGCACACGTCGAATACATTATGGGTAAGTTTGTATACTTTAAGAGCACGCTGGCATACGTCGTAGTATGCTGGTTTTTTTTCGTAGTACGCTGGCATACGTCGTAGTACGCTGTTTTTTTTCGTAGTACGCTGGCATACGTCATAGTACGCTGGCATACGTCATAGTACGCTGGCATACGTCGTAGTACGCCGAGGTGTTAGACAAATTTTCCATGCTTGAAATTTTCGACGTATGCCAGCGTATGACTCACACGTTCCGCATAACGCTGGCCATAAGTTGTAGGCACGTTACGCGATCGTTGACACACGTCGACACACGTTACTTGTAAGTTACTCATAAGTCGAAACACGTCGAGGTAATGTTTAGCGTACCCAAAACTTATTTCTAACCTATGAGTAACGTGTTGTAGGCACGTTACGCGATCGTTGACACACGTCGACACACGTTACTTGTAAGGTACTCATAAGTCGAAACACGTCAAGGTAATGGTTAGCTTACCCGAAACTTATTTAACCTATGAGTAACGTGTTGTAGGCACGTTACGCGATCGTTGACACACGTCGACACACGTTACTTGTAAGTTACTCATAAGTCGAAACACGTCGAGGTAATGTTTAGCTTACCCGAAACTTATTTCTAACCTATGAGTAACGTGTTGTAGGCACGTTACGCGATCGTTGACACACGTCGACACACGTTACTTGTACGTTACTCATAAGTCGAAACACGTCAAGGTAATGGTTAGCGTCAGTGTTCCAGCCTCCTGGTTTTTTTTTTTTCTTCGGCATGACGTGATGTTGACACTTCGATTTCTAGTGCGGTTATAATATAATATAATTAATAGGCTGCCGCTCAACGATTTAAATCATAACCGCACTAGAAATCGAAGTGTCAACATCACCGTCATGCCGAAAGAAAAACAAAACCAGGGAGTCTGGAACACTGACGCTAACCATTACCTTGACGTGTTTCGCTTATGAGTAACGTACAAGTAACGTGTGTCGACGTGTGTGAACGATCGCGTAGCGTGCCTACAACTTATGCCAGCGTATGCGGAATGTGTGTCATACGTCGAGTACGTTGAGAAATTTTCAACATGCTGAAAATTTCTCGACGTACTCGGCGTATGACGATGTATGCCAGCGTACTATGATGTCTGCCAGCATACTACGATGTATGCCAGCGTGCTCTTAACGTATACAAAACTTACCCATAACGTATTCGACGTGTGCCAGCTTGGTTCGGCAAATTTTTCATACGTCGGCATACGCTGGCTAAAACGTCAAGGTGTGACAGCGGCTTGACACTTCGATGTCTAATGCGGTTAAGATTTGAATCGTCGAGCCGCAGCTTATGAATAGCCTACGCCACGTGATCGTCAGCGATACGCTGCCGCGCTATGCATAAGTTCGACTATCGTTGGGCATAGGTTGTGAACGCCGACAACACGCTCAGCATTCGTTGGTATAAGTTATCTATATGTGATTGAAACGTTCTGTGTACGTTACTAATACGTTATGCATACGTCCAACACGTTATTATATGCCCAAAACTTAAAAAAACATCAATAGTTCAGCGTACGCCAGCGTTTTACATACATTTTGATACGTTGCCATACGCTGGCTAAAACGTCAAGGTGTGACAGGGCCCTAAGAGAGGGGTGCGTTTGGATGTCTTGGTTTGCATTTGGGCCGATAAACCCTCCTCACGGCCCACGCGCTGTGGGTGCAAGGTGTCCAGTGCAGCACTGGCCATTACAAGGACCCCCGAGGACATGCTGCCATTGGCGTGCTGCAAGGTTTTGCGTCATTGGTTCAGGCGGCGCTGGTGGCAGTTCTCCGTCGACATGAAGTTGCTACAGTGACAGCCATGTGCCATCTCATTGGGCGGTGCTGGGGCGTGAGCAAACATGTGAAAGCACAGTGCATAGCAACAAGGGAGGTGTTATAAAGGCCATAGACAGACTCGTTCTCCTCGCTCCTTTCTCCTGCACTTCGCTGCTCTCTTCTCGCTCTCTTGGAAGCTGTGTGACTCTCCTTGGGGGTGAAAAGGGGTGAATCTAGTTGGTCTGAGCTGGGGATGCTTACACTCTCTACGGGGTCGGTGGCGTCAGTGTGGAGCAAGCCTGCATTCGCGTATGTCGGAGTGCTGACTTGTGCCACCCTGCACTCCTTCCCCCATGCTTCGTTTTGGATACCTTCCCAACCGTATCCTTCAAGGCCTTGCCTGGTTTCTCCCCTTTGTGCGTGAGTGGAGGAGTGCACGTGACACCCTAGGTTCATAATTTAAATGCATTTCGGATTATTAAGTGTGTATTTATCTATTTATCTATTTGTATTCATTGTTTCAGTCTGCCTTTCATCTCGGGATTCTCTTTTTTCATCATCCTGTTTCTCCTTTCAATAAACTGTTATTACTTACGTGCACATGTTGCTTGATAACCCACCATTATCTCACGCGCATAAACCTGATTTAGTTAATCCCTGGGGGAAACAGAATTAGTTAAACGTTCGCTTTAAGAGACCGCGAGGAGATTTGGATTCTAACCGAGGGAAACGACGTTACCCACTCTAGTGTGATTCCCTTTAATTCGGTCATTCTCGAAGCACATTGCTTCGGCGCGGCAGGTCCTCGTTAGCAGCCCCGTCGACACAATAATATATTGTGTGCCACCACACCATTTGGAGTGGAACAGTCAGCCAAGTGGGATAACGTATCCTTCAGCCAAGGTGAAGTTGAAAATCTGAATTACTCCTTTGCAATATCACTGAAGTGAATATTAAAGTTGAACCAAAGTCACTAACATCATGAAGTATGATCCGGGATAAAAAAAAAATCAAATCATAAGCCAACAACACGACTTTGGTGTATTTGGACAAAGCCAGTCATTTTCCAAAGTACTGCCGATGCGTGGCCAGCCAACATGGCTCCCGCAGTCGACAACATGACCGACATTCCATGGGGTGGTTGGGACAGTGACAACTGTTTCATACAGGTAATAATGTCTTGATCACATTTTCATCCACATAGCCTTTTAATCGAACAGATACATTCCGCTCACTCGCATTTCATATCTTGAATAATGAATTTAAGACCGGGTTTGTGTGGCCAGATTGGTGTCAGGTGAGACTGGTGTCAGGTCAGGCCAGATTAGATCTGTGATTTGCTACAGATATCATGTAAACCTGTACTAACCTGTTCCATGGTCGGGTTGGTCGCGGTGACTAAACCGTCTCCCCACCAGGATTTTGTGAGGAGGGTGTTTGGATTGGACACCCAGCAGGATTAAAACAAAACTGTCAAAGGGCGAGGAGCTCCTTGTGAGCCAACGGCCATCCATATCTAGTGCCAACTGTGTCTGTGATGTCCTGCTGAGTTGGTTACTTCTATAGAGGTTGGTGGCAGGATTTGCATCCGGCCACCGTAAAACCCTTCATTCCGCAAAACACAAAAACGCAAAGAAATCTGAAAACCCACTCCGTGGGAGTACCTCCTGTGCAGCTTCCTTCCAGGGCAGCTCACCGATGAGGATTGGGGAAACCTTCGGACCCCCAATCTTTGATGATAGGAGGAAACCACGGGTAACATTCCCGGGTCAGATTGCGGAGAGTGTGTCGGAGTGGTGCTGAGGTGTCGTCACCAGATTGTGGTCTCCTTGGTTAACCTGAGGCGATCCCTTCGGGTGGGTGCCTGGAATGTCCTATCCCTAAGAGAGGATGATCACCTGTCTCTGTTATTATCTGAGCTCAAGCGTTTGGACATCGGTATTGCAGCACACTCTGAGGTTCGGAGACCGAATTGCGGTGAGATCATGGTGGGTGGTTCCACCAACTATTGGTTGGTCGCTCTGATGGTTACATTCCCAAGGAGTTGCTGTAGCTGTGTCTAATAAGCTGACTCCAATGATAATTGAGGTAACACCCGTCAACGAGCGTATGAGACTAAGGATTCGTCACTCCTTAGGTGTCATTTCCCTGGTCTTGTTTATGCTCCGAATGAGGTGAGTGATCTCACCGTGAAGGACACATTCTACGCCACGCTCGAGTCTGTGGTTGATCAGTGCCCAGACGAGATACACTTTTAGTCTTGGGGGATTTCAATGCATCGACTGGAACTGAAAGGGATGGTTAAGAGACGTGTGTTGGTCCCCATCGGTCAGGAACTATGAACCAGAATACCACTAAGTTCCTTGACTTTGCAAGAAGTCATGGACTTAGGGTGGCCGGTTCATGGTTTCAGCGCCCACAAGCTCATCGCTGGACTTGGTATTCCAACGATGGCGGTGTGGCAAAGGAGATTGACCATGTCCTCGTTGATGGTCGCTGGAGAATGATCCAGAACTGCAGGGTCTACCAGAGTGCTCAGTTCCTCAATATTGATCACCGCTTGTTGTAGCAACTCTGAAGTTGCACCTTAAATCCAGGAGAATGGTACCATTCCAGCTAGGCTGGATGTTGGCAAGTCAAGGATGAGAGGGTAGCTGGGAGTTTGCGAACAGGCTGAGTGGAGATTGAGGAGTCTGGGTGCTTGGGGGTCCTGAAGAGTTGTGGAGTGCCTTCAAGACCACCGTCTTGATGTTGCGGTGGATGTCTTGGAACTCACCGAAGGCAAAGAAGACATTTGTCTCTCAAGGGACACTGATACCATTGACAAGTCGCAGGCCAGGCTGAATGGCAGAGCTGAGCTGTTCAGGGAGCTGAGGCGTAAAACTGTACGTGCGCAAGGGTGGACAAGGAGCCATGTGCGAGGAATCTGTGAGGGGGTAGAGCATCACCTGTGGTCAAGGGATTCTCGTCCTGCTTACAGGGAATTCGTGCATTGCGTTCATCCAAACCCATCCTCGGTGTACTACAGTTACAGCAGAGGGTGTAGGCTCTTGACAGAGGAGTCAGAAGTGAAGGCCCGCTGGGCCGTTACGTTGAGTGGTTGTACCAGGCTGATCCACCAGCTCTCGAGTTGGATCAGGGGTGTTGCAATCCTGTTCTGACCTCCAATCAACTGTGGTCCACCTTCGCTTGTGGAAACAGGGCTGCGGTGAACGGTTGAAATGGGGTAAAGCTCCAGGATCTGTGGCATCCATGTTGAACTTCTCAAGGCTGGTGGAATGCTGCACTCGTGTCTTGCATGCATTTCTGTGCTGCCTGGAACACAGGCATCATCCCAACTGACTGGAAGAGGCCTTGTTGTCCCTTTCTGGAAAGGAAGGTGATCACCAAGACTGCAACAACTACCGAGGAGTGACACTGCTCTCAGTGCGGCAAGGTCTTTGCTCGGATAATTCTTGATAGGTTCGCCACATCTGCTTGAGCACCAGCGTCCAGAGCAGTCAGGCTTTACACCAAAGAGTCAACGATTGACCGTATCCTTGCTCTTCGGTCCTCACGAACGCAGACAAGAGTTCGGCAGGGCTGCTTGCAGCCTATGTTGATCTCTGTAAAGCATTCGATTCAGTGAATCGGGATGCCCTCTGGAGGATTTCTTGGTCTTCGTGGGTGCCACCAAAACTGATCGATCTGATGTCTGAACTCTACTCTGGTACTGAGAGTGCTGTGAAGTGTGGTGGTACCATCTCTGACTTATTTCCAGTTGTTACTGGAGTTGTCAGGGGTGTGTCTGGCTCCCGCACTTTTCACACTTGTATGACTGGATTCTAGGGAGGATGTCGAAAGATCAAAGCTGGGCATCGTTGGGAATGTCAAGATCTTGACCTTGATTTCGCAGATGATGCAGTCATCTTGCGGAGACTTTAGATATCCTTTTGGGCCCCCGAGGTGCTGAATGAGAATCGGAGCCGCTGGATTATGGGTTTCCTGGGTCAAAACTAAATCCAGGCTTTCATTGACATCTTGGATGCTGCTGTCCTGTCTGTGCCTGTTTGTGGTGAGGATGTTGAGGTCGTGGAGAGATTCACTTACCTTGGCAGTGATATTCATGTCTCTGCTGGCTGTGAGTCAGAGGTCAATAGAAGTTGGGTCGGCCTGGGAGTCATGGATTCACTGGATAATGGGGTGTGGTGCCCGTACCTGTGCGGAGGACGAAAGTCCGAGTCTCAGGTCCTTGTGCTTCCAGTCTTGCTCTATGGATCGAAGACTTGGACATGACCAAGGATCTGAGACGGAGACTTAATTCCTTTGTACCAAGGTCTCTTCGGAGAATCCTTGGCTATCACTGGTCAGACTTTGTGTCCAACGAGCGTTGCTGAGAGAGACTCAAATGAGATTTTTACCTGTAGTCCGTGAGCGTCAGCTGCGCTGGATGGACATGTGGCTCGTTTCCTGACGCTTATCCTGCTCACCAGATTCTCTCATGAGGGAGTCTGGTGAGTGGAGGAGCCAATGGGCCGACCAGGCGACCACGTGCCTCGTGGTTGCAGCAGGTGATCGCATCTCGAGGAGATGGGGATGGCCAGGCATCTGCCTGGGGATGGCCAGACGGAGCCCTGGAGTACCGGTGGAAAGTGACGCAGCGACGCGCTGCACTGGCGCATGCTCCCATACCTGACTGACCTTGTGTGGCATTTATACAGGCCATTGGACTTGTGAAAAGACAGCAATTATCCTATCTGTGCACATCACGTGACATGATGCAGGCAGTGACTTTTACATTCCCATAGAATAGCTTTTGGTGCACTCTCTCCTCCTCATGCTATTTCTCTCAACTGAACACATTGAGTTGAGGTCAGTGCCTCATAGATTGAGTGTGCTTCACCCAAGTCTTTCATGGATGAAATTAACAGAAGCCAAGATAGGAAACGTTAATCAGATATCTGATAACCGCCAGGAAATAAGAGAATCGACATTTCTGGTGCAAACTTCTTGAGAGTAAAAACGTTTATTATTATTTTTTTAATCCTTTATTTTGTGTTTGGCATCTACTCAATGCTACTCTCTTCACAGGAATGGCAGCAACAAGGGAAGTCGCGTGGACATCAGTAGAAAACGCAGTGGAGGACTACTCCACAACCTCCAAGCACACAAAGGTGGTGGAACTCCAGGACACCTGGTACACCAAACAACCGTGGCAGGGCTCTGCTATGTCTGAGAAGCACAGAGTAGCTTTGATACGCAGCCACCCAAGTCACCTGGAGCAACCAAGCTCATCCGACCCGTGAACCACTTCCAGCAGTAGACTTCAAAAATGTCAAGCCAAAAGATTGATCTACGGAGAACATTAAGCACCACCTAAGGTGCAAGGTGTTTCCATTGTTAGACAAAATATTTTACCCACGATGTATTTACTCCACAAAATATTTACTTTTTATGTAATTATCTCTGAAACCAAGGCAAAATTGTGTACATATTATAATGACTTCAATGAGGAAGTTGACTGGCAGATGGCTCAGAGTTAGCACACTCACCTGAGTGCCCAGAAGCCATCTCGCCTGGTTGGAATCCTACCCAGCTATAAACTGTCATCCCCGGTCTCACAGCATGTGAGGCATCAATGGTGTTCGTCCCTCAGGATGGACGTAAACGGCCCGTCCCGTCTGCCAGAATTAGTAGTTGGAAGTGAAAATCCCACTGGTGTCCATCCTGAAGAGTAGGCGAGCTTTATAGCCGGCAATCTGGAAAAAATCAGAAATCCTTGCTCTACAGACATTTATACAATGCTAAAACAACCATGGATCACAAGTACACCGACGTACACGGACTGATGATCAGACGTGGTGAAAATGGAGTGCCAGGAGAGACGCATGGGCGACAAGATAGATAAAGAACTCTCATGAGGAAAGTGAAATTTGGATGGAGGAAGGCTTGGTGTGGAGTTAGGTAGGATTAAACGAGGGTGGAAAACACCATGATTTTTGATTGGGACGATCTGAGATGATGTGAACAGCTGTCTTAATAATGGATGGCAGATGAGATTGAAGAGGAAGTGAAAGTTGTTCCATCGTGGGAAAACAGAGGACGAATGAGTGGAGGAGCAGTATCCGGATTTAGGATTTCACCAGAAGGGTTTACGGACCGTGCATGTCTCGACTCAACCTGGGAGGTGGGACAAAGCAGGAAAGAGCAGAGGGTGCAAGAGCAGAAAGCAGAAGAGCTCAGAAGACGCATAGACCACCTACCTCAACCTGTCTACCGATGAATGAAGTATAAGACCATAGACTCAGCTTCATCGCAGGAGATTCCAATTCTGTTTCCATGGCGTCAAGCGAGCAAGATGTGAAGTAGGAACCAACCCAGAGGGAAGAGCCATACTCCGTAAAGCCTGCATTTGAAGGCCTTGCAGGTGATAGGAGTCAGGTTGCCAAGAAGGACTTTGTATGACGACGATGCCCAGTCGACGCTGGCTTTGGAGCCAACTTTGACATTGTTGTTTTCCCAAGAAAGATCCGTCCGAATTTCCTCAAGATGATGTCTTTTCGAGGGAGAAATTGAAGTGGGTTAGATTTGCAGGATTGAAAACATGCGTCAAGTGTTTGACCATCTTTGATTTTGTTCATGTCTGAAGAGAGGGAAGAGGCCTCAGCGTGCCTGTCTGAAGGATGAGGATGTCACGCAAGCGTGGAGTCATCAGCAACAGAATAAGAAGATTTTCCACGGGGCGCTCAGTCTTTACAGGAGAAGAGACGAAAGATTCTGTTGAAGACCACATTTGCACATATTTAATTTCACATCTTTAAACTCGTACCGTTAAAATGCAAAATTTCAACAGCAAAATTACCTCCATAAAGGTCCTGTAATTCCCCCAGAGGCAGCTACTTCTTGCTTTTGTCACACACACACACCACACACACACACCACACATACACAACACAACACACATCACACACACACTCACTCTTGCTTTAATTGCAGTTGTTTTATTATGTGTTTTACTTTGGGCTACGAGTTTAATAAATGAAGACAAAAAGTCAAACTTGAGAGAAGATTGCAATACATCAGTGATTACCAATTATTGTGATTACAACAGTGAAGATCGGAGATAAACCTCTAGACCGAGTTCGTCAAGGCGAAATGTGCTCCATGAACATATGTGAAACATACACCACAGGTGGTCAGTAAGTCACGTCTGGTAAATCAGGGCATTGCCACAATCCCCTCAAGAAGGACGTATGAACCACAGCATTGAAATATGATTGTTTATTTAATATAAAGTATCGCTACTTGAAATATATCGTGTACTTGTTATGATAAAACCTCTGCCATCACTCTGCAGCTCTGGGATGTTGTGTCATTGTGCCCCGTCCAATCAGACCTCGGAACTCAATGCGCACTAATCCATTAGGAATTCCCATGCAGTAATGGGACTTGACGACTGAATGTTTTACAAACTTTAGCAACACTGTTTGTTGTGTGAGATGAAGGGAAACAGCATGAACAACTACACTGTAACTTTTTGAAATTTAACAAATGCAAACATACATATGTAAAAGTCAAATCATGAAAACAGTGAGCATAAGAAACTCCAACGCACTCTCGTTTTATGTGAAAGTGAACGCACAGAAATATTACCTCCGACTGTCTTCAAAACCCATACTCACAATCTACAACCACTTTGCAGGAAATATTGAATGCCTCTTCGTGGTGGTTATACCCCCCAATGCAAGTGGAGGCGAAATGATGCCCACTTTTCCCTGTTGCCCAGATTTGTCAGGTAGCACGGCCATGCTCAAGATGCCGATGCGTCCACATCCTCTCGTCCCTCTCTGCTCTCTCTTCTCTCTCTCTCTCTCTCTCTCTCTCTCTCTCTCTCTCTCTCTCTCTCTCTCTCTTCTCTCTTTCTGGTGCCCTTGCTTACAAAGGCAGGTGTACACCAATCTTGGATGTGGGGCATCTCTGGGTCGCTTGCTGGGAGATCGATGCAGCTGTCTCTCAGCTGCGGCCTTTTGGAGGAACTTGTCCAGGGATATACACAACAACCACACACACACAACAACAACAACCACTTGGAATTAAGCATGAAAGCCCATATAGAAAAATGTTCATCATCCGAATTCACAGTTTGCAACAAACCCCCTGACAGCACTTGACGACAAACTCGAATACACAATACAAGAAAACAACTAGCAGCTTGATGAAAATGAGGGTTTAGTTCATAATTGTGTTCCCATGAGAACTAGGCATTCATGTAAATCAAAAGGCAAGAACCTGAATGTACCATACGTGAAGCTTACTGGATGAAGAAATTTATCTTCAATTTAATGGGAAACTCTAATACATGGAGATGCCACTGAATCTGCGATCATTGCCATTGCCATTCCTCCATGGAATGCCAAGATCATGGTGTACAGATTTCTGTCACCTTCCTTGTCTCGCTCTCCTTGCCCTCACAGCTCTTTCTGCACCTAAGCCTTAAACAGGTGCATTTGCTGAACTCATCCCATTCCTTCTTTCCTCCCAAGTTTTAATTATATGCTCCTCTCCATTCCTCATGTGCCTTTGGTTTGTGGAATGCC
>CM068956.1:20957759-20972481 GCA_035128595.1 Eptatretus atami | reverse complement strand
TAGTCCGTGAGCGTCAGCTGCGGCTGGATGGACATGTGGCTCGTTTTCCTGACGCTTATCCTGCTCACCAGATTCTCTCAGTGAGGGAGTCTGGTGAGTGGAGGAGGCCAATGGGCCGACCAGGCGACCACGTGCCTCGTGGTTGCAGCAGGTTGATCGGCATCTCGAGGAGATGGGGATGGGCCAGGCATCTGCCTGGGGGATGGCCAGACGGAGGCCCCTGGAGTACCGGTGGAAAGTGGACGCAGCGACGCGCTGCACTGGCGCATGCTCCCATACCTGACCTGACCTTGTGTGGCAGTTATACAGGCCCATTGGACTTTGTGAAAAGACAGCAATTTATCCTATCTGTGCACATCACGTGACATGATGCAGGGCAGTGACTTTTACATTCCCATAGAATAGCTTTGGGTGGCACTCTCTCCTCCTCATGCTATTTCTCTCAACTGAACACATTGAGTTGAGGTCAGTGCCTCATAGAGTGAGTGTGCTTCACCCAAGTCTTTCATGGATGAAATTAACAGAAGCCAAGATATAGGGAAACGTTAATCAGATATCTGATAACCGCCATGGGAAATAAGGAGAATCGAACATTTCTGGTGCTAAACTTTCTTGAGAGTAAAAACGTTTATTTTATTTTTTTTAATCCTTTATTTTGTGTTTGGGCATCTACTCAAATGCTACCTCTCTTCACAGGAATGGCAGCAACAAGGCCGAAGTCGCGTGGGACATCAGTAGAAAAACGCAGTGGAGGGACTACTCCCACAACTCCAAGCACACCAAAAGGTGGTGGAACTCCAGGGACACCTGGTACACCAAACAACCGTGGCCAGGGCTCTGCTATGTCTGAGAAGCACAGAGTAGCTTTGATACGCACGCCACCCAAGTCACCTGGAGCAACCAAGCTCATCCGACCCGTGACCACTCCAGCAGTAGACTTCAAAAATGTCAAGCCAAAGATTGGATCTACGGAGAACATTAAGCACCAGCCTAAGGGTGGCAAGGTAGTTTCCATTGTTAGACAAAATATTTACTCCACGATGTATTTACTCCACAAAATATTTACTTTTTATGTAATTATCTCTGAAACCAAGGCAAAATTTGGTGTATATTGATAATGACTTCAATGAGGAAGTTGGACTGGCAGGATGGCTCAGAGTTACGCACACTCACCTGAGTTGCCCAGAAGCCATCTCGCCTGGGTTGGAATCCTGTCCCAGCTATAAACTGTCATCCCCGTGTCTCACAGGCATGGTGAGGCATCAATGTGTGTGCCGTCCCTCGGATGGACGTTAAACTGGCCGTCCCGTCTGCCAGAATTAGTAGTTGGAAGTGAAAGATCCCACGGTGTCCATCCTGAAGAGTAGGCGAGCTTATAGCCGGCAATCTGGAAAAAAATCAGAAATCCTGCTCTACAGACATTTATACAATGTAAAACAACCATGTGATCACAAGTACACCGACGTACACTGAATGGATCAGGACGTGGTGAGAAATGAGTGCCAGGAGAGGACGCATGGGGCGGACAAGATACATAAAGGAACTCTCATGAGGGAAAAGTGGAAATTTGGATGGAGGAAGGCTTGGTGTGGAGTTAGGTAGGAGTTAACGAGGGTGGAAAACACCATGATTTTTGATTGGGGACGATCTGAGATGATGGTGAACAGCTGTCTTAAATACATGGATGGCAGGATGAGATTGAAGAGGAAGTGAAAGTTGGTTCCATCGGTGGGGAAAACAGAGGAACGAATGAGTGGAGGTGAGCAGTGATCCTGGATTTAGGTAGTTTCACCAGAAGGGGGTTTACGGTGGACCGTGCATGTCTTGACTCAACCTGGGAGGTGGGGGACAAAGCACGGAAAGAGCAGAGGGTGCAAGAGCAGAAAGCAGAAGGAAGGCGTCAGAAGACGCATAGACCACCTACCTCAACCTGTCTACGATGATGAAGTGATAAGACCATAGACTCAGCTTCATCGCAGGAGATTCCAATTCTTGGTTTCCATGGCGTCAAGCTGAGCAAGATGTGAAGTAGGGGAACCAACCCAGAGGGAAGAGCCATACTCCGTAAAGCTGCATTTGAAGGCCTTGCAGGTGGATAGGAGTTCAGGTGTGCCAAGGAAGGACTTTGTATGACGGACGATGCCCAGTCGACGGCTGGCTTTGGAGGCCAACTTTGACATGTGGTTTTCCCAAGAAAGATCCCGTCCGAATTTCCTCAAGATGATGTCTTTTCGGAGGGAGAAATTGAGAGTGGGTGAGATTTGTCAGGATTGAAAGACATGCGTCAAGTGTTTGACCATCTTGTGATTTTGTTCATGTCTGAAGAGAGGGAAGAGGCTGCAGCGTGCCTGTCTGAAGGATGAGGGATGTCACGGCAGACGGTGGAGTCATCAGCAAACAGATAAAGAAGATTTTCCACGGGGCGCTCCAGTCTTTACAGGGAGAAGAGACGAAAGGATTCTGTTGAGAGCCACATGTTGGCACATATTTAATTTCACATCTTTAACTCGTACCGTAAAATGCAAAATTTCAACAGCAAATTACCTCCAGTAAAGGTCCTGGTAATTCCCCCAGAGGCAGCTACTTCTTGCTTTTGTCACACACACACACACACACACACACACACACACAACCACACAACTCACTCTGCTTTAGATTGTCAGTTGTTTTATTTGATGTTGGTTTCACTTTGGGCTACGGAGTTTAATAAATGAAGACAAAAAGTCAAACTTGAGAGGAAGATTGCATGACATCAGTGATTACCAATTATTGTGATTACAACAGGTGAAGATCGAGGATAAACCTCTAGACCTGAGTTCTGTCAAGGCGAAATGTGGCTCCATGGACAATGTGAAACATACACCTACAGGTGGTCAGGTAAGTCACGTTCTGGTAAATCAGGGCATTGCCCAATCCCCTCAAGAAGGACGTATGAACCACAGCATTGAAATATGATTGTTTTATTTAATATAAAGTATGCTGTACTTGAAATATATCGTGTACCTTGTTAATGGATAGAACCTCTGCCATCACTCTGCAGCTCTGGGATGTTGTGTCATGTGCCCCGGTCCAATCAGACCTCGGAACTCAATGCGACTAATCCATTAGGAATTCCCATGCAGTAATGGACTTGACAGCTGAACTTGTTTTACAAACTTTAGCAACACTGTTTGTTTGTGGTGAGATGAAGGGAAACAGCATGACAACTACACTGTAACTTTTTGAAATTTACAAATGCAAACATACATATGTAAAAGTTTCAAATCATGGAAAACAAGTGAGCATTAAGAAACTCCAACGCACTCTTCGTTTATGTGAAAGTGAACGCACAGAAATATTACCTCCGACTGTCTTCAAAACCCATACTCAGCAATCTACAACCACTTTGCAGGAACTATTGGGAATGCCTCTTCGTGGTGGTTATACCCCCCAATGCAAGTTGGAGGCGAAATGATGCCCACTTTTCCCTGTTGCCCAGATTTGTCAGGGTAGCACGGCCATGCTCAGAGTGCCGATCGGTCCACATCCCTCTCTGTCCCTCTCTCTCTGGCTCTCTCTCTCTCTCTCTCTGTCTCTTCTCTCTCTCTCTCTCTCTCTCTCTCTCTCTCTCTCTCTCTCTCTCTCTCTCTCTCTCTCTTCTGGTGGCCCTTGCTTTACAAAGGCAGGTGTACACCATCTTGGATGTGGGGCATCTCTGGGTCGCTGCTGGGAGATCGAGCAGCTGTCTCCATGCTGCGGGCCTTTTGGAGGGAACTGTCCAGGGATATACACAACAACAACACCACCAACAACAACAACCACTTGGAATTAAGCATGAAAGCCATATAAGAAAAAGTGTTCATCATCCGAATTCACAGTTGGCACTAAAACCCCCTGACAGCACTTGACGACAAATCGAATACACAATACAAAGAAAACAACTAGCAGCTTGATGAAAATGAGGGGTTTAGTTCATAATTGTGGTTCCCATGAGAACTAGGCAGTTCATGTAAATCAAAAGGCAAGAACCTGAATGTGACCATACGTGAAAGCTTACTGGAGTGAAGAAATTTTATCTCATATTTTTAATGGGAAAACCTGATACTTGGAGATGCCACTGAATCTGACGATCATTGCCATTGCCATTTCCTCCATGGAATGCCAAGATCATGGTGTACAGATTTCTGTCACCTTTCCTTTGGTCTCGCTCTCCTTGCCCTCACAGCTCTTTCCTGCACCTAAGCCTTAAACAGGTGCATTTGCATGAAATATCCCATTCCTTCTTTGCCTCCCTCAGTTTTTAATTATATGCTCTCTTCCATTCCTTCATGTGCCTTCTGGTTTGTGGAATGCCCTGCTTGAGTCGGCACTTTACATCCATTTGATAAGAAAGCAGTCTAAATCTGCTCTCAATTCTCAATGAGAGAGGGAGAGAGAGAGAGAGAGAGAGAGAGAGAGAGAGAGAGAGAGAGAGAAGAGAGAGAAGAGAGAGAGAGAAGAAGAGAGAGAGAGAGAGAGAGAGAGACAGAGACAGAGACAGAGAGAGAGAGAGAGAGAGAGAAAAAGAGAGAGAGAGAGAGAGAGAGAGAGAGAAGAGAGAGACAGAGACAGAGACAGAGACAGGAGAGACAGAGAGAGAGAGAGAGAGAGAGAGAGAGAGAGAGAGAGAGAGAGAGAGAGAGAGAGAGAGAGAGACAGAGACAGAGAGTGTCTTTTCATTGTCTGTCTGTTTATCTCCTTGTGGTGCTTTGTTAACCTGCTACCATCCATCATTCAGTTTTCAATGCCCCTTGTCCCTGCATTAAAAAAAAAACACCTAAGGCTGCTCCCATCACAACAAAATAGGCTGGGGGTAATGCAACAGCACTATTCTGGGGATAGAAAGGCCATTGTTCTGGCAGGTGAAAGCAGAGTTCGTGGCCCTGGTGTTGTCATGGAAGTGTCAAGCATTACCAGCACAAGTGCTCAACATGCAATAGCAGGATTTGCACTTGGTTTTCTTGAACACGACTCCGAAATGGAACCTGCTGTGGGGGTTGCAGATTTAAGGCTTGAGACACTGCGACCGCCGGGCTCAGAAGTTTCCAGGATAATGAGAAGAAACAATGGGATGTGGAAACAAATTTATCTGACTGAACCTTTCATCCTCTCCTCATAGGTCAAACCCTCACGGTCAATAATATTTGGTCCTAACAATGTCCGATGTTGCTTACTTGCCTTGCTTTTGGTCAGAGTTCAGCAACAAGTCCTGGTGGGAACGACATTGAATGACGTCGACTCCTGTGACATGTGATCAGACAACATGGGATATCAGTGCAGCTATGAGGTCAGGTCAGGAATGTGAACATGTGCCGAAATGGCGCGTCATCACGTCCACTTTCCACCGGTTCTCCAGGGGCTTCCATCTGGCCATCCCCCAGGCATATGCCTGGCCCATCCCCATTTCCTTGAGATGCTGATTAGCCTTCTGCAACCAGGAGGCACGTGGTTGGCCTCTTGGCCACCTCCGCTCATGAGGTGCGCTCGCTGAGAGAATCTATTGAGCAGGATCAGCGTCAGGAAAATAAGCCACGTGACCATGACCATACAGCCGCAGCTGATGCTCACAGACTATACAGGTAAACAAATGTTATCTCAGTCTCTCTCAGCAAATGCTCGTTAGACACAACATCTGACCAGTGATAGCCAAGGATTCTCCAGAGACCTGGTACTGAAGGAGTAAAGTCTTTGTCTCAGATCCTTGGTCAGAGTCCAGGTCTCACATCCGTAGAGCAAGACTGGAAGCACCAAGGACTTAAAGACTTGGACTTTCATCCTCCTGCACAGGTACCAATAGCGCCACACCCCATGATCCAGTGAATCCATGACTCCCCAAGCCTGACGCAGATGTCTATCGACCTCTGGAAAACAACATGTGGAGACATGAATATCACTGCCTAGGGAAGTGAATCTCTTCGTGACCTCAACATCCTCACTACAAACAGGTACAGACAAGATAACAGCATCAAATATGTCATTGAAAGCCTGGATCTTAGTTTTGACCCAGGAACCCCATAATCCCAGTGACTTCAACTCCTCATTAACAACCCCAATCAGGATCTCCAGAGTCTCTGCAAAGATGACTGAATCATCGATGACATCAAGGTCAGAGATCGTGACATTCCCAAAGATGCTCTGCAGCTTGATCTCTCCGACATTCTCCCCAAAATCCAGTCCATACAAGTGTTGAAAAGTGAGGGGGCCGGTATACACCCCTGACAAACTCCATTAACAACTGGAAATAAGTTAGATATGAAACCACCACACCTCACCACACTCTCAGTTCCAGAGTATAGTTCAGAAATCAAATTGATCAGTTTTGGTGGCACCCCACGAAGACCGAAAATCCTCCAGAGGGCATCCCGATTCACTGAATTGACTACCTTGTGGAGATCAACATAGGCTGCAAGCAGCCACTGCCAAAACTCTCATCTGCGTTCGGTGAGGACCCGAAGAGCAAGGATACGGTCAATCGTTGACCTCTTTGGTGTAAAGCCTGACTGCTCTGAGCGCTGGTATTCAAGCAGATGGTGGTGAACCCTATCAATAAATATCTGAGCAAAGACCTTGCCCAGCACTGAAAGCAGCATCACCCCTCGGTAGTTTTTGCAGTCCTGGCGATCACCCTTCCCTTTCCAGAGAGGAACAAAAAGGCCCCTCTTCTAGTTAGTTGGGATGATGCCTGTGTTCCAGGAAGAGCAGAAAACTGCATGCAATGACACGAGTACAGCATTTCCACCAGCCTGGCGAAGTTCAGCATGGATGCCAAAGATCCCTGGAGCTTTACCCCCTTTCAACCAGTTCACTGCAGCCTGTGTTTCCACAAACCAAGGTGGACCACAGTTGATTGGCTGGTCAGCAATTGGGATAGTTACACCTCTGACATGCAACTCAACAGCAGGTGAGTTAGCCTGGTGCAGCCACTGAAAGTAACCAGCCCAGTGGGCCTTCTCTTCAGACCCCTCTGTGATGAGGTCACCATCCTCCGCTCTAACTGCAGTACACCGAGGGATAGACTTGAAGGAACGCAATGCATATATTCCTCTTTAAGCAGGACAAGAATCAATTGTCCACAGGCGATGCTCTAACCCTTCACAGATTCCTCGCACATAGGCCTCCTTGTCCGCTCTCAGCGAACATACAGTTTTACACCTTAGCTTCATGAACAGCTCAAGTCCAAGACAACCACTGGCAACATCAAGGATGGTGGTCTTGAAGGCACTCCACAACTCTTCATGATTCCCCTAAACACCCAGACCCTCCCAAATCCCCACTCAGCCTGTTCGCAAACTCCTCAGTTACCCTCTCATCCTTGAGCTTGCTAACATCTACATTAGGCTGGGATGGTACCATTCTTCCAGATTTAAGCTGCAACTTCAGAGTTGCTACAATATGCTTGTGGTTAATATTGAGGGACTCAGCACTCCGGTGGACCCTGCCGTTCTGGAGCATCCTCGAGAACATGGTCAATCGCCTTTGCCACAACACCAGAATACCAAATCCAGTGATGAGGCTGTGGGTACCGAAACCATGAACACAAGCCACCCTAAGTCCACGACATCTTGTGAAGTCAAGGAACTTAGTGCTATTCTGGTTCACTGTTCCAGACCCATGGGGACCAACACATGCCTCATAACCATCCCTATCAGTTCCAGTCGATACATTGAAATCCCCCAATCGTAGAAGAGTACCTTGCCTGGGGCACTGATCAACCACAGACTCAAGCGTGGCATAGAATGCATCCTTCATCACTCGCCTCATTCGGAGCTATAGAGAGACCAGGGAAACGACACCCAAGGAGTGACGAATCCTTCGTCTCATAATAAGCTCATTGACAGAAGTTAGCTCGATTTATCATTGGAGTCAGCTTATTGGACACACCTACAGCGACTCCTTGGGCATGGTAACCATCAGAATGAGCAGACCAATAGTAGGTGTAACCACCCGCCATGATTTCACCACTATTTGGTCTCCGAACCTCAGAGTGTGCTGCAATACCGACGCTCAAACGTTGGAGCTCAGATGATAGCAGAGACAGGTGATCATCCTCTCTTCGGGAATTATTCAGGCAGCCTCCCAAATGGACCACTTCAATATAGCCCGAGGACACCACCTTCTGGTGGACGACACCTCAGCACCACCCCAACACACAACACCACAACCCAACCCAGCAAGTTTTCCCCATGGTTTTTCTCCTATCATCAAAGAATCGGGATCCCAAAGGCTTTTCCTCAGTCTGGTGAGCTCCCCTACAAAGGGCAGTTACATAGGAGGTACTCCGACAGAGTGAGTTTTTCTTAGTTTTATTTGTGTTTTTTGTGTGTTTTGTGGAATAAAGTGTTTTATGGTTGCCGGGGTACAAAGCCTGCGACCATCTTCCTAGAAAGAGGTAACCCAACAGCAGGAGGACGTCCACAGACACAGTTGGGCACCAGATATGGATGGCCGTTTGTTCACAAGGAGCTCCTCCACCCTTTGACAGGTTTTGTATTTAATCCTGCTGGGTGTCCATATCCACACACCCTCTTCACCAGAAAACCTGGTGGGGGAGACAGTTTAGTCACCGAGTACCCGACCATGAAACAGGTTAGTACAGGTTTACATGGTACCTGTAGCAAGTCACAGATTTGATCTGGCCTGACCTGACAATCGAGGGACCCAGTATAAAAGCTGAAATTACACCAAAGAAAGATTGCAAGTCGATTTTATATTGCTACTTCAACAATGACTTTATGGAGTCAAGGGAATGGGAATGTTTGTAAACACTGGGATGACTCATAAACAAAAGTGACTCAGACTTTTATACAACACTCAACTAAAAGGGTTGCTTTCCCATAAATACAAAATGCATTTCCTAATCCTTGTGTCCATATACAATAACTAAGTGCTGCTTTCATGTAATAGGATAATAAAGCCAATATCAAAATAAAAAATGCCACATGATGTCACCTATATGCTTCTTTTTACAGGTTTTGTATATACCATACGTAGAAATCATGAATGATGCAGGTTTTTCATTCATCATTATGCAAAGGTGCAATGTGTTTGCATGCATAATCTCACCTGTAATTGTTGATCCTTTCAGGTACAAATTGTTTCCAAGAAGCTGGACCTAAGTCACATCCATTCGAAATGTGGGTCCAAAGGAAACCTCCATCACAGGCCAGGTGAGTCTGCGTTTGCACGCAGGCATCATATTGCTTCTTAAGGCACAAGGGAACATTGCTCTGATCCTGACCAAAATCGAATCGGCTTGTTCTTGTCACCGAACAAACTCATCCACCTAGTTTTGGCATAACTCCTCCAAATTTTTGATATATCATGTTATATATATATATATATATATATATATATATATATATATATATATATATATATAGGTTTGGGCTCCATCTCTCAATGGTGAAGAATCACTTTTTAAAAAAATTAATGAATTCTCATATCCTGATTCGGATTTGGATCTTCACAAAAATCGATTCAATTTGTTGTCCTTGTCATACACCCAAACTCTCCACCAAATTCCATCCAAATTTGTCCACAACTTTTTGAGATATCCTGTTTACAGACAGACGGACAGACGGACAGGGGTGAAAACATAACCTCGGCCCACCTTCGGTGGCGCAGGTAAAAATTCTGAGAATTATTTTGTCCATTACCTGTGTTTATTGCACCGTGAACAATTACAAATTCCTTCCATAACCAGCAGGGGGCACAGCATCAGCGGCACAGCCGCATTCTCAGCCAATTTATGCTCCCCTGCAGCCTTGTGCTGCATACAAACGAATAAGGTCGGGTCGTCTTCTCGTATGCAGCATCTAGCTGGTGGTTGTGTCATTGCGAGGAAATATGGATATTCCACTTATGCAGTGCCTTCTGTGGGTTAAGGCTCAATTATTAATATTTTTATTTTTATGATATCAATAACTAATAACCAGAATGCTATCAATAACTTGCTGTCTCTTCGTCAAATGACACGTGGGAACCTGAACGTCCACCAACTGACATCAGCAGATGGGTCCCAGCTTAATGTCCATCGGAGGGATAGTCCACTCTGTGTTTCAATGCCCTGCTTCCAAAGCACCATTTTTGAAAGGTTATAGTCAGACTGAGGATCAAACCCAGATAAGACAGCTCAAAGATAAGTGTGCTACCTCTCCACTAGCCAATCAAGACTCATGTAGGGTAACATAACATAAATGGTAATACTAAATTGATTGCAATGTCTTCTGTTGTTTTCATCTAACTGTCATCTAACTTCTGGTGGCAGGAGGTGGAAGAGTGAAGATTGAGAACCACAAGGTGGCATTCAAGGACACAGCACAATCAAAGATCGGCTCCTTGGCAAATATTGAACATGCTCCTGGTGGAGGAAATGTGAAGGTAGGTGAACTTTCGATACAAATAAACAGCTTTAAAAAAATAAAATATATATTCCAGCTACAGCAATGTGCTCAAACCTGCTGTTTCCTTTCCTTTCAACTGAAAAATCCTGGAATGCCGTGTCCTGGAATTCAAACAAATGAAACACAATGAAATGCTTCATTCTCCTCTTCTTTTTACTCCTTTTTCCGCTTCTGTATTGCATTAAAATGCTGAGAGCTTCATTACCATTCATTACAATCTGCCAAGTCAGCACTATGAGAACTGTTCCTCCATTATTTGATGGGTAATTTTAAAAGATGCTTCATGCTACAGTCGTGCACGGCTACCACTAACACGTCATGGATTGGGTTTTTAAATACAAGGTCATTATTTCTCTGCATTTCTCACACTCCGTTCCTGCATTTGATCTTCCTTCAAAATGCTGATGAATCAATGAATTAAAGGGATTACTTCGACACAGACTTACTTTTAAAATTTTAATGCCATAAAAAAAAATAATAATTGTATTTATGGAGAGACTTTTGCCAATGGATACATTAGGTTGATCGTAAATATTGTTACGGTCCGGTCATGCCAGATTAGATCGGTGAATTGCTCCAGGTACCATGTAAACCTGTACCAACCTGTTTCATGGTCAGGTTGTCCGCAACGAAACTGTCTCCCCCACCATGTTTCCTTGTGAGGAGGGTGTATGACAAGTTTTGTTTTTCATCCTGCTGGATGTCCATATCAAAGGGCGGAGGAGCTCCTTGTGACCCAACGGCCATCCATATCTAGTGCCCAACTGTGTCCGTGGACATCCTCCTGCAGTTGGGTTACTTATTTAGGAGGTTGGTGGCAGGATTTGCACTCCGGCCACCGTAAAACCCTTCACTCTGCAAAACACAAGAAAAACGCAAAGGAAATTGAAAACCCGCTCCGTGGCAGTACCTGCTGTGCAGCTGCTCTCCGGAGGGCAGCTCTACGGATGATGGGATTGGGGCAAAGCCTTCGGGACCTGCACTCTTTGATGAGAGGAGGAAAACCACGGGGTAACCTTCCCGGGTCAGATTGCGGTGGTGTGTGTTGGGGTGGTGCTGAGGTGTCACCCACCAGAGGGTGGTCTCTTTGGGTTAACCTGACACGGTCCCTTCTAGTGCGTGCTTGGAATGTCTCATCCCAAAGAGAGGATAACCACCTGTCTCTGTTATCATCTGAGCTCGTGTGTTTGAACTTCGGTATTGCAGCACTCTCTGAGGTTTGGAGACTGGATAGTGGCGGGGTCATGGCGGGTGGTGACACCTACGATTGGTCTCGTCGCTCTGAAGGTTACCATCGCTCTGAAGAAGGAGAATGGTACCATCCCAGCCTAGGCTAGATGCTGGCAGGCTCAAGGATGAGAGGGTAACTGAGGAGTTTGCGAACAGGTTGAGTGGGGATTTGGGGGGGTCTGGGTGTTTCGGGGAATCATGAAGAGTTGTGGAGTGCCTTCAAGACCACCAGCCTTGATGTTGCCAGTGGTTGCCTTGGAATTGAGCTGTTCAGGAGTTGAGGTGTAAAACTGTATGTGCGCTGAGTGTGGACAAGGAGGCAAATGTGCGATTAATCTGTGAAGGGGGTATAGCATCACCTGTGGTCAAGTGATTCTCGTCCTGCTTACACGGGAGTTCGCGCATTGTGTTCCTCGAAGCCGGTCTCTTGGTGTACTGCAGTTACAGCGGAGGATGGTGGACTCTTGACAGAGGAGTCCAAAGAGAAGGCCCGCTGGGCCGGTTACTTTGAGCGGTTCTACCAGGCTGATCCACCAGCTGTTTTGTTTGATGTCAGGGATGTTACTATCCTGATTGCTGACTCTCCAATCAACTGAGATCCACTTTCGTTTGTTGAAACACAGGCTGCGGTGAAACGGTTGAAATGGGGTAAAGCTCTTGAGATCTGTGGCATCCATGCTGAACTTCTCAAGGCTGGTGGAAATGCTCTACTCATGTCATTGCATGCAGTTCTGTGCTCTGCCTGGAACACAGGCATCATTCCAACTGACTGGAAGAGGGGCCTTGTTGTCCCTCTCTGGAAAGGGAAGGGTGATCGCCAAGACTGCAACAACTACCTAGGGGTGTCGCTGCTCTCAGTGCCGGGCAAGGTCTTTGCTCAGATAATTCTTGATAGGTTTTGCCAGCATCTGCTTGAGCATCAGCACCCAGAGCAGTCAGGCTTTACACCAAAGAGGTCAGTGATTGACTATATCCTTGCCATTCGGGTCCTCACCGAACACAGATGAGAGTTCGGGCATGGGCTGCTTGCAGCCATTGTTAATCGCTGTAAAGCATTTTGATACAGTGAATGAGGATGCCCTCTGGAGGATTCTTCGTGTTCGTGGGGTGCCACCAAAACGGATCAATCTGATGTCTGAACTCTACTCTGGTACTGAGAATGCTGTGAGATGTGGTGATACCATCTCCGACTTATTTCCAGTTATTACTGGAGTTCCTCATGGGTGTGCATTTGCCCCAACTCTCTTCATTGCTTGTTTGGACTGGATTCTGGGGAAGATGTCGGAGAGATCAAGCTGCGGTGCATCGTTTGAGAATGTTGAGATCTCTGACCTTGATTTCGCAGATGATGTAGTCATCTTTGCGGAGACTAGATATCCTTTTGGGGGCCCTCGAGATGCTGAATGAGGAGTCGGAGCCGCTGGGATTACGGGTTTCCTGGGTCAAAATGAAGATCCAAGCTTTCAATGACATCTTGGATGCTGCGATCCTGTCTGTGCCTGTTTGTGGTGAGGATGTTGAGGTCGTGGAGAGATTCACTTACCTTGGCAGTGATATTCATGTCTCTGCTGGCTGTGAGGCAGAGGTCAATAGACGTCTGGGTCGGGCCTGGGGAGTCATGGATTCACTGGATAATGGGGTGTTGCGCTGTTGGTACCTATGAAGGAGAACGAAAGTCCGAGTCTTTAAGTGCTTGGTGCTTCCAGTCTTGCACTATGGATGTGAGACTTGGTCTCTGACTAAGGATCTGAGATGGAGACTTAATTCCTCTGGTACCAGGTCTCTTCGGAGAATCTTTGGCTATCTGGTCGGAATTTGTGTCCAAAGAGCGGTTGCTGAAAGAGACTCAAATGAGATTTGTTACCTACATAGTCCGTGAGCGTCAACTGCGGCTGTATGGACATGTGGTTCGTATTCCTGACGCTGATCCTGCTCATCAGATTTCTCAGCGAGGGAGCCTCGTGAGTGGAGGAGGCCAATGGGCCGACCACGTGCCTCCTGGTTGTTGCAGGTTGATCGGCATCTCAAGGAGATGGGGATGGGCTAGGCATCTGCCTGGGGGATGGCCAGACGAAGAAGGCACCTAGAGTACCGGCGTAAAGTGGACGCGGCGACATGCTGCTCCGGCACATGCTCCCATACCCGACCTGGCCTGTTACGGTCATCGCCGTGCGTAACTCTAGACTCTAGAGGGACGGCAAATTTTTAAAGACCATGATCGCTTTTCGTGCCTTTAACCTTGAGCCGGCTTCAGGTCCAAAGCCGTGTTGATGTGACCAATGAGGTTATTGTTGTGAATGAGTATCACGCCGACAGTCACGTGACAGATCTTAATTGATTGGCTGAGCAGAACCAAGTCACGTGCTGTGTTCTTATCTATTGCCCAATCTCTTTTTAAACCAATCACCAGTTGCCATACGCCACCATTGGGATAGACAGGATGAGTCAGAACACGAATGAGTTTTGTATTCAAACTTTACACATATTTACAAGAGCAGGCATGCATTTACAGTGATCATCAGACATGTACTGGTGCATCAACAATGACCAACTCCAGAATATTCTCATCATGAGTGGGTTTGGTGACCAACTGCACCAATCATTTGGCTCGATGGAGGTCATGGCAAGAAACACCAGCTTGGTCTGGGAGTAACCAGCTACACATCCACTCTTTCTGATGAACATTAAAGTAACCAAGCAGGATTACATTTTCAGCATTTGTAGATTGAACCAGTGGATCAAGGTTCTCAAACAAGTTGGAAATATGACAGTCAAAGCTAATTGTAGATGACAACAACTCCTACGATGATGGTTCGTATGGTATACCACATGACTTCCAGATTAGGTGGCTCAAGATCATTCTCAGAGATGCTGGATGTGGATATTCACCAAACCATGTGACAAATCCACCCAATCATCACTGTGGTCACATCTCAGAGGAGCTTTGTCATGGTATCCAGTGATTAACACACTTGAGTGTGAAACATCAGCATTGAGTGCAGTCTCTGTGGCAACAACGTCAGCTTTCAAACTCCAGACTCTGTGTGTAAGGGTCCTGTTGTCACTCCCTA
>CM068956.1:20945981-20957749 GCA_035128595.1 Eptatretus atami | reverse complement strand
ACTTCTCAGACAAGATGAGCAAGGTAAGTGCACAACACTGACATGGCACGTATACGATCACCACGAAACTTTGTCACGCTACCCCAGCCTACCTCTTCACCACTCAATTTTTTTTTTCCAACCTTACGTTTAATATTCACTGTGTTGATGGATTGCCCCACTTAAAATTATTATGGAGGCCTGTGTCTGGTCAGTGTTTCTTCTGAAGCTCCATGATAACAAACGGTAAGTATTTTTGAATTTGTGATGTTAACTCATATATGAGTTTTAGAACAACATTTTGTTGCGAAAAATGAGTCATGTTATGTCTGCTATGTTAATTTCCATTGGGACGTAGCCTTTTAAAAGAACTGAAAAGAGGACATTGAACGTGTGTGGGTTGCATGCTCTGCCTGAAAGAAGGGATCAGTTGTGGGGGGGTCCTAGAGAGTACGAATCGAGCAATGTAGAAACAGGAGAATTATTGGGAGAGTTCAGTTTATTATGTTTATTGCACATTAATTTGTACAACTTTACAACTGCTACCATTTTATATGGAAACATTTCCATGTAAACTCCCTGCTGCCACATCGAGCGACCCGGTGTAGACATTTAATATGTCTGATGTTCGTCCTTATGTATTGTGGGGGAAGTTCGATAACTTGGCCACTACATGGGCATGCCGACTCCACATGGCCGCATCGTGTTTCCACATTACATCTCCCCCACGCCTGTGTGCCATATCACGTGCCAAGCCATGATTGGACCCCGACTCCACGCCACCGTGTGCCATGCTTCGCGAGATCAAAAAGGAGAGGTGCAGCTCTAAACACTGAACAGCCATCAAGAAGTCAGGGAGAAGTCCTGCAGAGAGTTGAGAAATGAGTTGAGAGGAGATTGATGGTGTGTATCGAGTAACCCGGAGAGAACTCAACTTGTGTACGAAGCACACTGGCGGGAGCTTGAAGTGTGTACCGAGCAATCCGCAGGCCACAGAGATTGACAAGGGTGCACAGTGAACTATCTTTGGCTACCAATGTCTTTCTGGGAGAGGAAGCATCTCCACATGTAGATAATGGCTCAGTGGGCCATCGAGACCAACGTCATCCTAGACGAAGCTGTATTCTCCAGGGAAGTGTTTGGTCCTTCTTTTGTGTCTGTCCTTTTATGTTCTCATTCTGGTTGCTGCCTAGTCCTTTAGTCTTGAAGAGAATCATACATATGTGTGGCATGTACCTCAATGGTTAGGGTTTCTGTTTTGTTGGCTGCTGCTGATTGCTATTAAAGCCCAGGTTGTGGAACAGTTTGTAACAGAGCTTCGATTCCCTTAGACTCTCATACGCACACAGATCGTGGGATGATAGAAGGGTTCTTTAAGGAAAGCAAGCAGTTGCTGTGCCATCCATTTGGCCGCCGTTCATGCAACGTAGTTGTTGCAGTGCCTCTTGGTGAGCTATCCATTCCAAGAATAGCCAAGTGGGCCTCACGAACGGTTGGTGACAGAGAGGTGCGTCTTCCTTTTGCAATTGCATGTCGCAAATGTGTTCCAAAATAGATTCACATTACAATGTTGATTCTTGCCTTGTAATAAGGCTTTCTCTTTATTTTTCTGTAATTTCTCATGTGCTGAATATTTGTCGACCTGCAAGCACAATTCCTTATGAATGGAGTATTGTTTATATATTATTCTTTGGTCATTCACCTTCATCTGTTCCTGCACACCTTTTCGATGAGCTAATGAAACGTTGCGTCTCCTCTGGAGGTCAATGTTTTGATGTGTAACACATTTTCACTACTCCACACAATCGGTGTTATTCCATAGGATACATTTTCAAGTGTTTGCTATTTTCCAACAAATAACCAAACATATATATATATATATGTTTGTGTGTGTGTGGAAAATTATGTTGACAGCTCTCCCTCTCATTGACATGTTTGCCATTGTGATGCAGATTGAAAGCCACAAACTCACATTCCGGGATCAAGCTCAGGCACGAACAGACCACGGCGCAGAGATCATCACAGTAACTCCAGATAACCTGGATGAAACCTCACCTAATCATCGCCACAGCAATGTTTCATCCACTGGCAGCATCAACATGGTGGAGCCCAAACTGGAAACGTTGGCAGATGATGTGGCTGCAGCACTTGCAAAGCAAGGCCTGTGAGGCAGAGGCCTGTGTCAAGCACTAAGAAAGTTGTGGGAAAGGGTCAGGAGATGGCATGAGTGGCCACAGGCATATTGGCATGGTCACGGTGTGCACAAAGCCTAGGTATACAGTGTACACAGCACCTGCTGACGTTACTTCCTGCACATGTGCTTTGGAGAAGATCATGGCGGCAGTTTCCTGCTGCAGGGCTCTCCATCCTTTTGTTGGAAACCACATTTTTTTAATTTCCCCCATTTTATTTATCATTCATAATGATGCTGGGCATCACCACCGTAGATTTATGGCCACTTCATTGAAACATTTTTTTTGTTATTGATGCAGACCCACAACATAATGCTTATAAAAGTTAAGAACCCTCCAATAACTCTATCTGTAGAACAATCACAGATACAACTACAATAACACACACACATACACACACACAAACACACAACATATTATATATATATACACACATATATGGTGTCTTTGTTATTTGACATCATTTTCTCATTGAAATCATTTTTTGTTGTTGTTGTTTAGTGAATATATTATTAAATTAAAGTAAGATCAAGTTTGTAATGTAACAGTGAACCTTTGTGTCAAAAAATGTGGACGGCCATAAAATATCAATTAATATGGATTGCAAATTCTGATTTTCCTTTCGACTTTTTTTTTTCCGTGATACAAATAGTGGAAAAAACAAGAAGAAGATGCAAGTTTGTGAGTAATCGTTCTTGACCTCTTAATGGAAGCCAATGAATATGATTTATTCCTATTTAGCAACAATTCTTTGAATGAAACCCTTGCTCATGCGATGAAATCCTCATGGAACCTCATGAATTGCTCATGAAACATGCGATGAGATCCTCACGAATTGCTCATGAAACATGCGATGAGATCCTCACGAATTGCTCATGAAACATGCGATGAGATCCTCAATTGAATTGCTCATGAAACATGCGATGAGATCCTCAGAATTGCTATGAAACATGCATGAGATAGATCCTCAGAATTGCTCATGAAACATGCAATGAGATCCTCATGAATTGCTCATGAAACATGCATGAGATAATCCTCATGAATTGCTCATGAAACATGCGATGAAATCCTCATGAATTGCTCATGAAACATGCGATGAAATCCTCATGAATTGCTCATGAAACATGCGATGAATCCTCATGAATTGTCATGAACATACGATGAAATCCTTGCTCGTTCGCCGACGACAGCCAAAGCCGACGTGTTTTATTAAAGAAATTCACACTGAAATTCTTGCATTTCGCCAGACCGTTCATGAATCCACCATTTGCACATGGAAATTTTCGTTCTCTTCTCAATAAGATGCCCAATGATTACAGATGGGTTTTGTGTTCGAGCTCTTAAACTCTTTTAAGTCACGTGAACACCTTTCAAGAAAAGCGGCTAAGCCGACATGCAAAAGAGGCACTAAGATGAAATTTTCTAGCGATGTAATCTTCTGTTTGAATGGTTTTCGTTTCATTCCTGTATTATTCACAAGCCTTCAGTGGGAAATCAATTCGGGTGTTGTCGTTTCGTACAAGTCACACTGACGTTGCGCCCATGAATGGGACGTGGGGAACGTGAAAGGACGGTTTCCGGTGATAAATCTTGGCGGCACCATGAATCTTTTTGCATGCTATGCCAATTTACTGCTAACATGTTTTTATCATTATTATTTTTCCCTTTTTAATTCGTTAACACCTTTGTCACTGGCAAGTTTTAAGTTGTAAGTTTGCATTAGCACTATGCTGCTAGGTGGAGTGTGGGAGCTCTAATTTGTTGTTTATATTTAAAAATTTGAATAATATTGAGCTTCCATGAAACTTAAAATATATTAATGTCAAGCTGAAATAATGTAGACATGGCTGTTTACCTAAAACCCTGCTCCGGAAGCATTAAAAAGGATGTTATGATGAGGATTTGAGAGAGAGAGAGAGAGGAGTTAGAGAAAGTAATTACAAAATAAGTTTGACTGGTTTTACATTTAAAAAAAATAAAAATTAAAACACAGCATCCTGTGTCATCGCAATGTATGAATGTTGATTCATAAAAACTGATGAACAGAGCAGTCAGGAGTATTGGATGATCTGAAACGTCGGCGTCCTTTTGGGACTCTGGTTAAGAACCAGTGTGCAGCTCACTGCAAGGTGCATTCATTGGTTACTGCACAATGCAATCTAATATGATGTAGCTGACTACTGTGACGGTTATTGATCAAAACGATGGAACGCAGTCAACTCTGCACTGAACGCTCTTCGGAATTCGCTGCAAACCATTAATGAAAATAATTTCCCATTTAATCCTCAGAAAGAGTAAGTATGCTGTAACATTTAAGTAATAATAATAAAAAAAGAAGCTAAATGTCATATGATGTCGATAACCAAAATGCAGTGAAAATTCAACGATTTCACAAAACAATAATATAATCTGAGCACATTCCACGCTGCATTAAATAGGATGATTATGAGTTGTAATACGGACAAAGAACTTGTGCACAAGTTAATAGGGAAGTACACTAGCCAGAAGTGAGCACGAGTTAAGATTTCTCATTTGTCGAAACGATAAAGCAAATCTTGAGTTGGGGAGTTAATTACTTGGAACTACCTAACCATTTAAAATGACAAAAACTGGATTAACCCTTTGAACCCTGAGCTCCTTGGACTTTCGGCTCCACACTCTGGGCCCTCTGGAGAAAAATCCGGCTGCGAGGATGTATGGAGGTTTGAATAGCGGCTGGAAAACTGGCCGCTTGGGTAGATGGATGTTTGAATAGCAGATGGTATACCGGCCACTTGGGTAGATGGATGTTTGAATAGCAGATGGTATACCGGCCACTTGGGTGGATGGAGGTTTGATTAACGATGGTAAAACGGCCGCCCGGGTTTATGGAGGTTTGAATAGCAGATGGTAAACCGGCCACTTGGGTAGATGGAGGTTCGATTAACGATGGTAAACCGGCCGCTCGGGTTTATGGAGGTTTGAATAGCGGATGGTAAACTAGCCGCTGGGATATATGGAGGTTTGATTACTGGCTAGTAAAATGGCCGCTAGGGTTCAAAGGGTTAACTAAATACCTGTGCACTTCTGAGCTTGGATGCAGTAACTCTTTGTATCCAATATCTGATAATGAATCTGGTACTTCAGCCAGGTGACCAGGGATGAAACTTGCCAGAATAGTGTCGCAATCATCTCCGAGGTCATTATTAAACCATGTTTTTTTTCGAGTTTTGAAAGGGTGAAAAATTTATCTCTATCTGGGGTCCAGAATACTTTGAAGCGATGACCATGTGGTTCATGAAAATTATGTTCACGTCGGATCGTGTGGAAGGAGATGCGTAAAACTTGCAATCAGTGATGATGTAACAGGGTGAAACTGTGTCGTGTTGAACAAATATTTGTTCTTGCTTTTGAACTTTCTAGGCTGTTATAAATATTTTGATATCATGCTTGTACACCTATACAACCATGCTTTGCTATACTAACGATGTACATTGGTTAATTGATATGTGCTAGAGCATGGAAATGGATTAACGATGGATGTGGTTCATACGAGGCGTAATTTATGCCCGAGGTTATCCATATAATTTTTAGATTACGTAATTGTTAAAGGGATAGTTTCATGTTGGCGACGTGGCAGTATGTGCATGTGATGATGCTGTGTGTGTAACGATGTCATTTCTGCTATTATAATGGGATGGATGTGAATGTTGTCAGGTTCCTGAGTGTTATGCCTGTGTTTGTTTTCATTGTCATCATAAATCATGTATTCACATTATGCTATAGGCACTAAAGAAAATGCTATGAAATAAGAAAAATGCATATTCCTCGAGCATGAAGTTGTTACAAGTCAACGCGTATGTCTTGCACCTGTAATGCTTTTTCTGGTTTACAGTAGAGTGCATTTTAAAGTATTCCACAATGTGTGTTTGAATAAAGTTGCCATAAACCCGTTCAGGTTTTGTTTGTTGTATGTGATGATTCTGCTTTGTTTGGTTCATCTTTAATCAAATTGGGACTTTATTTCACTGAATCAGGCTGAAATCCATTCCACTCTTTAATCTGCTGTGATAGTACATAAAGGTAATCAGAGGCTTCGAGAGAAAATCCGAGGCTCTTGCAGTTCGATCACAAACGAGGCTTCTGTGGATTTAAGGTAGTTGAATAATTGAACTCCGATATATGAATGTGTCGAATGAATGAATGAGTATGACAAAGTGGCTTGAGACCCAGAGCAGTGTTAGCTGATTGACGCTTCATCTTTCTATATGATAAAAGGAGCTGTGCGTGCGTCCGTCCGTGCGAGTTCCACCCAATGGTTGGACAGTTCACCTGACTCCACCCACAATTTCTACACTTTGACTGCCAATTTAAGAACCCTTTACAATGTACCCTTTAGAACCTTTTAGTTTAGAATTACCCTTGAAACCTTTTGGAACTTAAGAATTTACCCTTTAAAACACTTTAGTAGAATTACCCTTTAGAAGTTTAGAATTGGAACCCTTCATGACCAACATGAGTCTTGATGAATGTCCAGCTGAACATGGAAAAGATCTATACGTAAAAGGAGCCAAGCATGCGAGTTCCACCCATTGGTTGGACAGTTCGCTCGAATCCACCCACAATCTCTATACTACGGTTGCCATGATGGTGCATGCTCACCGTACCTGCGATGTGACGTCAAAGACATCTTTGAAGCTGTCAAATTCACAGTCGCCATGCCATCCCTATAAGTTTTCCCTTCAGTGTAAAATGACCAAATCGACACTTCAAAGGATTTTCAGCTGACAGGTATCGAGGGCTTTGTGAAGATAGGCCTCAGCGGTCGAGGCAGCGTTTTGTTGTTTAAACACCGCCCAAATAATTATGCGGCATTCTCTCAAGCAGCGCTTTTACTGTGAATGGTATGCAGGTCCTTGCCATTATTTCCAACTATCTTTGCTTAAAATAGTGAGTTAAACAGGCAACCGTGATGGGTTTCTGTGAAGTCAGTGATGGTATGATAGGGGAGCAGAAAGTGTTAAATATTCTGCCGTTTTGACGTGAGAATGACTGTTTGCTTTTATGAGTGGGAGTAGGGTGAGAGTAAAGAAGGGACAACTTTGGAAGTTGGAGGTTGAGGGGTAGTTTTTTTTGGAGGAGGGGCATTGAGGACTTTGAGGGGGGGTAGTGTTGAAAAGCTTGAGTGTGGGGAAGGATTGTTGCCTTAGGGCTGGGAGGGAAAGTGTGAGGACATGTGATTAGGGGTGGTGGGGGATGGGGGGGAGCAAAGATGGGAGAGAGTTGGGAGGGGGATGCTGAGGCTTTTTTGTTTGAGGAGTTGTCAGAATTGCATGTGTGAGTTTACTCACAGTAGAAATGTAATTGGGTCACAGGTGTGTGTGTGTATTGTGTCACTCGGCTGACGCAATCGCTCTACGGGTAATGTGCTCGTATATATCTACTTGTAAATCGCATTTCTCCTTTGGGGGAGACTTTTGAGAACTGTACTCCATCAAGAATGACATCCGGTGCATCTCACATCACTGAGCTGCAAGAAGCGTCCTGTAAGCACAGATTGACACAATGAGGCAAGCATTGCACTGAAAGAGCTGCTGTTTCTTCCTTTCCAACCTGAGTAGCCTCTCCATTTGTTATTCCTAGCATGTCAGCAGATCCATCATATTCCTGACTGTAATGTGTGTGTGTGTGTGTGTGTGTGTGTTTGTGTGTTGGTGTGTGTGTGTGTGTGTGTGTGTGTGTGTGTGTGTGTGTGTAGTGAAACATACATGGAAGGTGTGGTATCTCCCCGTATGTGTTTGTGCTTATTCAAGTACTGTCTTGTCTGTGTATGGACTTGTGGATGTGTATGTGTGGGTCAGTTTTTAACGGATGTGGAGTAGATGTCACCCATTCTAACGCTTTTCTTATCTATCTAAATTCCAGCAATGTGTGTTGTTGTGTGTGTGGTTGTGTGTGTGTGTGGTGTGTGGTGTGTTTGGTGTGGTGTGTGTGTGTGTGTGTGTGTGTTGTGGTGTGTGTGTGTCCACTGTTTCTCGACAACCACTGGTCCGATCTAATTGAAACTTGCCAGATATATTGCTGGGGACCTGAGGATGTGCCTTTTCAAGGTTTGATATTAATCGGACAAGTGCTTCCCAAGTTATGGCCATTTATTTACCAAAACAATGACAAGACACGTTGTTGCGTGGGCGTGGCCGATGGGGAAGGGAAGCTCAGCCGCGTTCCCCATTACAGGTTACAACTACGGGCTTCCGGAGAGTGATGACTTCGTGTATTCAATAATTTCTCGATTTCTTATGCGCATTTATAGATAAACACAATGCCCCAAGTTATGATCGTTTTCATATTAGACGGTGCATAAATTTCGGTAACATCAGAGTGAGCTGGTATGCTCCGAAGCAGGAAGTAATTTTTTTTTTTTGCACGAACGTTTTTTTTTTTTTCTTCTCTTCTCTTTGTTTTTCCTTGCGAAAAGGCAAAATACGTTGGCGCTAATTGAATAATTGCCATTAAAACTAATAATTTATCAAAACGTTGGCAGATCCAGCAGCCTCCGCATTCTTGCCCTGGTCCTGGACGAGGAAAACAAAGAAGAAGCGCCGTTTCCTCAGCGATGTTGTTTATGAAGAGTGCTAACGAGATAAAGGTGTGTACATGGAGACAATTTTATTATTATTTATTTATTGAAGAAAAATTGTTCCGAAAATAATTTATCACAAAAAAGTGCACAACTTTTTTTTGTTTCCAATTGTCAAAACCTGTGGCCTTTGGAAGTGTTAAGGAATTCAGCTCCACTCAACATGCTTGCCAACTAATACATCTCAATTTGGTGGTAAAAACGATTCACAACGACGGGTTCCTGACTCATTGCTCTGCAGTCTGCATTCAACCCCTTCATTTGTCATCTCATTGACCTCATTTCATCTATCTATAATTCCAGCAATGTGTGTGTGTGTGTGTCGTCTATCTATAATTCCACAATTGTGTTGTGTGTGTGTGTTGTTGTGTGTGTGTGGTGTGTTGTGTGTGTTCGTCTATCTATAATTCCAGCAATGTGTGTGTGTGTGTGTGTTGTGTGTGTGTGTGTCGTCATCTATAATTCCAGCAATGTGTGTGGTTGTGGTGTGGTGTGTGTCGTCTATCATAATTCCAGCAATGTTGTGGTGTGTGTGTGTGTGTGTGTGTGTGTTCGTCTATCTATAATTCCAGCAATGTGTGTGTGTGTATGTGTGTCGTCTATTATAATTCCAGCAATCTGTGTGTGTGTGTGTGTGTAGTGTGTCGTCTATCTATAATCCAGCAATCTGTGTGTGTGTGTGTGTGTGTCGTCTATCTATAATTCCAGCAATCTGTGTGTGTGTGTGTGCGTGTGTGGTATGTTGTGTCGTCTATAATTCCAGCAATGTGTGTGTGTGTGCGTGTGTATGTGTGTCGTCTATGTATAATTCCAGCAATGTGTGTGTGTGTGGCGTTGTGTATGTGTGTCGTCTATCTATAATTCCAGCAATGTGTGTGTGTGTGTGCGGTGTGTGTATGTGTCGTCTATCTATAATTCCAGCAATGTGTGTTGTGCGTGGTGTAGTGTGTCGTCTATCTATAATTCCAGCAATGTGTGTGTGTGTGTGTGTCGTCTATCTTTAATTCCAGCAATGTGTGTGTGTGTGGTGTGTCGTCTATCTATAAATTCCAGCAATGTGTGTGTGTGTGGTGTGTGTGTGTGTGTCTCATCTATAATTCCAGCAGTGTGTGTGTGGTGTGTCGTCTATCTTTAATTCCAGCAATGTGTGTGTGGTGTCGTTCTATCTATAATTCCAGCAGTGTGTGTGTTGTGATGTGTGTGTGCGTCTATCTTAATTCCAGCATGTGTGTGTGTGTGTCGTCTATCTATAATTCCAGCAATGTGTGTGTGTGTTGTCGTTCTATCTATAATTCCAGCATGTGTGTGTGGTGTGTGTGTGTGTGTGTGTGGTGGGTGTGTGTGTGTCGTCTATCTATAATTCCAGCAATGTGTGTGTGTGTGTGTCGTTTACGAGAGCGAAGAACGGCCCGTGTGTTGTTGTTCTGGCACGCGTTTGAAAGTTTTTTTTTGTTGTTTTGTTTTGCACTACGGGCATGCACTAGTCTATCTATAATTCAAGCAATCTCTGTGTGTTGTGTCTGTCTGTGTGTCTGCGACCGCTGTTCTTCGACAACCACTGGTCGGATCTCATTGAAACTTGCCAGGAATATTGCTGGGGCCCTGGTATGTGCCTTTTCAAGGTTTGATATTAATCGGACAAGTTGTTCCCAAGTTATGGCCATTTATTTACCAACCAATGAAAGGACACAGTGCTATGACATCACAATGACGTCTCAATTTTTAAAAAATTTTTGCACGTTGCACGCACGTAGGGCAGCGAGAGCAAAGGAACGGCCTGTGTGGTTGTGTTTCTGGCACGCGGATTGAAAGTTTTTTTAATTTAATTTTATTTTTTTCACGTACGGCACGCACGTACGCACGCACTAGTTTAATTACACTGGTAGTAGGCGTCCACAAACATGTTGTGGAACGTCGGCCGGGCCCTCAGTCTTTTTTTTTCTTTTTACACAAAATTACATGATGATTGGATGGGAAATGTGCCCGGCGTTCCAAAAGGTTCGTTTTCTTCAGGCACGGGTGCGCGGGCTTCACATATCAGAAATAAACGGACTCGAACTCGCTTCCCTCAGTTTCCGGCGATTTAAGAGAACTAGCATGAAAGACCCATCGCTTTACTGACAGGTTTAATCAAAAGACAACATGTTTCCACTTCACAAATATATTGCTTGTCTGTCTGTGAGTCTCAAAGAGATTGTAAAATGAAGTGAAACATGGGGGAAAAAAAAGGATCTTTTATAAAACGTTGTTGTTGTTGTTTTGTTGATGATGATGATGTAATGATTGTGGTTGGTCTTTGTGTGCACCTTCCGTGTTCGCCATGCTTTATTCTAAAATCTAACTTTCAACTCAAAATTCATCCAAGTCCAGGTGAGTACAGCACGCGAGTCGAAATATATCTGCCTTGAGTGGGTGGGCCTCCCAAGATGGCGATGGTGGCAACAAATTCGCACCGCTCATAACCGGCCCATCCTTGTATATACAGTTCAATGAATGAGGCACCGTTTCTGAATCACTTGCTCCAATCGCAGGGTGGCTTGCAAAGCGGTTGATACGGAACGACTGGCTTAAAAAAAGCGATAGCAAGCGGCTTGCTAATGGAACACACCTGCGGCGACCATTAAAATAATGTGACGCACGCACGCACGATGTCTTCAGGACAAACACCAGGTCCTCGGGACATCCGGAGTGACCGACGGGGGAAGGTTTTGTTTGTTCAGACGTGCATGCTTTTGACCTGCCCTGCTCGTGTTAAGAGCGGGAGCAGGCGGACGGACAACTGACGAGGAAGATGAGCTCGGAGTCGGAAGGAATCACCTCGCCCCAGCCGGAGCACCTGTGGTACGTACGGCGCAACAACAATCACCCGACTGCTAAACCAGCCCCACCGAGCGGGCATGGACCCACGCGGACAGAGCGCACCATTCTGTTTGGGCACAGTGTTTCTTATCTTTTCCCCATCAGCATCTCTTCTTTTT
>CM068956.1:20932063-20945170 GCA_035128595.1 Eptatretus atami | reverse complement strand
ATCATCCGTTATGATCCGCATAGTGATTTGGCATAGGTTTTACGCCGGATGCCCTTCCTGCCGCAACCCTGGTCACCTCTTATGACACAGGGATATGGTACACCTATTCTAAAGCCTAAGTCACATTTGCTCTACGGCTAGGATACGGCGGCCGTACCCCCCCCCTGAATGACAGAAACGTTGCGGCGGCCGCAGAGTTTCTGAGGTCCTCAGGTGTGGCCACGCGGTATGGCTATCTTTACAGCGCGTAGGGGTCGCGATGGAATTATAGCGCGCGAGTCTACTAACTTTTTCATTTCGTACGTTAGCCGTAGCAATTCGACAAGCAGCTGTGACGTCCGATGTGTTCCACGTCGACCGTACTACGGTAGGCTTGCGTTATTCGTGCGGCTGCCGTAGGCTCTTATCAATGAAAAATGAATTTTGCCAACCCCCAAAAAAAATTACGGCGGCCGCACACTATTTCCACGGGCGCCGATAGCGGTATCCTAAGGCGTCCCTGTTTCAACGCTACAGTGGCCTTGCAGTCGGTGTGACTACCTGAGCGGGCAACCGCAGGGTCGATGCATGGTTCCCCTACGCCCGCCGTTGCATCCTACGTCACGGCCTCCGTGGCGATTCTGCGTCAACCGTGAGCGGATCCACCGTGGCTACCGCTAGAGATCGGAGTATAGGTGTTTTGCCGGATACGGGACTCTCGGAGCTGGTATATTCAGTTATATATATATATAGTTATAGTATATTCAGTTATATATACTGGAGTAATATCACGAAACTGTATAGTATATTTTTATTTCAGTAAAAAAAGAACTGGTATATATACCCACTTGTTACTGTCCGTCTGGCCGCACGTTCGCCTTCGGGCACCTTGCGTCTGCCTTGAAAATTCTATGGCTGCTGCAGGGACGCCCTAAGGTCACCGTGCGACATCAAATCAAAGACCGTACGGCACCCCCACGTTTTCGGTCTCCACAATTTATAAATACGCCGTGCGGCTCCCCGAAAAATAAAAACATATGTGACTGCTACATTGTGTGACCGTGGAAATACTGCGGCCGCCGTATAATTGCTAATGGCCGTAGATTTTGGAGACCCCACGGCCGCCGTGCCAAATGTGACTTAGGCCTAACCGAGGCATACACTTTACAATTTCAGCTTTTACAATTTCCAATTATTTTTTCATTACAATTTGAAACATCTGAATTTACCATCAAATCTAAACTTTTCTAATCTAAACTCCAAGCGTCCCCATCATGAACTTGCCTGCTCAAGTCGTCCACCTGCTCTTTGCATCCCCACTGGGCCATGGGGATTCCCTTCGGCTACCCAGTAGCCGTTGTGTCCTCCATACCATTTGTGCCATGTGCACTGCACGAACTGTGCACTCCGAACCAGGTATGCTCGACGCCCGAGAACTGCCTGTTGCCACCTCCACTCTGGATTCCCAGGGGGCCCCTCCACTTGCATCCCAGTGCACCCACTTCTACACCAATGTGTGTGAGGAACACTGCACCCATTTTCCTTTCGTCCACCCCCTCCTTTCCTGAAAGGCTTGTGGAGGATCCTTCTTGCAGCTGTACCGGATAAAATAATTATTTAGGCTGTTTTAATGCCCTGTCGGGTTGCAATGAACCTGGATGAGGCTGCAGTGGGGCTTTGGATAAACAACTTTTCAGGTAAGAAAACCACACAGCAGCTGCATTGACTTTGCAAATAATAAACAACTCTTAATCAACGAACACAAAAGACTTGCTGACAGTTTGAATAAGATATAAAATACTGTTACTTTGTGTCAGGAGAGAGGGAACAATGTAGGAGAAGGACCAGCTGCTGTCCACTGATTTTCATGTGGTGAAATTCCTTTTTTAAACCGGCTCAACCAGTAAAGGTGGAATCGGGAGCATTCTGTATGTGAACCTGAAATGGTTCAGTGACTCTATTCCCTGACAAAGGAACCAACTTCACACCGCTGTACATTGGTCGCTTCAATCTACTGGTCGGTCGACTCATCTAATCTGATGCCCTGCCGTTATCTCGGAAACAACTTCAAAGCAGGCATCTCCTTGCTGGCTGCATCGAGACAACAGCCTGCTTGGTCCTTCCCTCTCTCCTCACCTGCTTCCAGTACGCATTGTCCTTCACACAACTTAACCTGTGGGCTCGGGTTCATCTGCATATTTTGGTGATGCAAGGCTTCACCCTCTGAGGACGTTTGGGATGTGATTGGCCAATCGGATTCATCCTGAGTGCACCCACTGGACAAGATCCTTTTGAATGTGCTTACAACCGACCCTTCAACCATTTATAACTTGCTGGTGTTTATTTTACAAGCTGGTTACTTGAGATAAGTTGACACCTCAAAAGTTCTCAGTTCCATTGACATCTGTGACATTTGTACTTTGTTAATTTGGGGATTCTTAGGATTAAGTCATTTCAGGGTTGCTTTTAATTAGTATTATTGCTTTTAAAGGGAGACAGTGGGGATTAATAAATATTACTTGTAAAATATCCATCCTTCTATCTCTTGCCATATGCTGGTTTCATTTGGAAAGCAGGCTTGGTGTTGGTTTCACAACCACGAAGCACATGTTCAGCCCATTGGTCTTCTCCACTCACGAGGCTCCCTCGCTGAGAGAATCTGGTGAGCAGAATCAGCATCAGGAAAACGAGCCACATGTCCTTACATCCACAAGCCGACGCTCACGGACTATGCAGTTAACAAATCTCATTTCAGTCTCTCTCAGCAACCGCTCGTTGGACACAAAGTCCGACCAGCGATAGCCAAGGATTCTCCGAAGAGACCTGGTACCAAAGGAATTAAGATCAGATCCCTGCTCAGAGTCCAAGTCTCATATCCATAGAGCAAAACTGGAAGCACCAAGGACCTGAAGACTCGGACTTTCTTCCTCCTGCACAGGTACCGGCAGCACCACACCCCGTGATCCAGTGAATCCATGACTCCCCAGGCCCGACCCAGACGTCTATTGACCTCTGGCTCACAGCCAGCAGAGACATGAATAGAAGGGTGGTTGGTGTATAAGACTTCTTCAGTAGTGCTAAACTTCCGCATTTCCAAAAGCCTATTTTCCCCATTACCACCGAAGTTTGCGGATTTGTGGTTTGCAGTGATTTTCAAGAACATAACTCCTGCTAACGGCAAGCCCCTCCTGTATATACCTGAACACTGCATGGAGTATCGTGTTCTATGAACTCTCTAGTTGTTCTTGCTGCTGTCGTCATGGGTATGGTTGTTGTTGTTTGTGTTCTTCCATGCAAGAGTAGGTGACCTGTTGCAAGCACCATGGCCAAATTCCAAATTCCTGCCCTAACCAGCAGAGGGCATTGCATCAGTGACGTAGCCACACTCCTCGCCATGTTGCAACTCGCAACCACAAGCTGCACACAAAATAATAACAATGCTCCGGGTATCGTGTTCTATGAACTCTCTAGTTTATTTATTGTTCATTAAATCATTGTTTATAACCCCAGTTAAGCCCACTTGTGCTATCATCTGTGATCCCGTGTGTGTGTGTGTGTGCTGCTGTTTGGCAGATTGACAAAACGCCTCAAAGATCGATCAGTATCCGCGAAGGTTTGACCGTAGGCTCAGCGCTGGTGTCCCTGGTGCATTGGCCTGACCCTTGCAGGGTCTAATCACGCATCCACGAGCACCGACCTGCAAAACACAGCGGTTGCTTCACAGACCGCAGGAACGTTCTGCTTCGCCCCCTCTAAACCCTCTAATTGCCTCATCTCGGGGATGGTCTGTTTTCTCTGGGGAAGGGTGACAGCCACACGAGCACGATGTCGGTCCAGTCCATTTTCACACTCCTGAAGATTCTCATTCTTCTCTCCACTTCCACTTTTCTCTCCAGTGCTCCTGGTTCCAACCTCTCTCTCAATTCCCCCGTCATAACTGTTAAATTTCATTTACCAATGGCACCCCAAAAAATTCATTGTTCTTCTCCCCCCCAATATCTCTCATTTGTTGTCCGAATACCCCAATTTTAGTTTCCATTTTTAGATTATTTTCTTTCATTTTACTCATTTTTTTGCACCTAGATCTTCATTAATTTGATCATTCCATTGTTGAAGTTGTTCCATCAGTTTCTACAACATGGCTTGGATGAATATTCTTCCCACCTCCTGGCGAGAACATTCAGAACACATAGGGGAGGGGCTCAGAGTGACGTCAGGAGTAGGAGAGGGTCCTACCCTGTCCTCGTCGCTTAGCCCAGCCCCCAGCTTTCCACGGATCACATATTTGCCACAATCTGCCATTTCATGGACATCTGCCATTTTGTCCATGTTCCTGCGCACACCCAAATTTAAAATAATTTCTGTTTTAATTTTTAACAACCCCCTTCGGGAATGATCCTAAATTTGAGCTTGCACCCGTACTCCTGACTACAGTTGTCGCATTGACAGGTCTGACAAGCATCACCCATAGTGCCAGGGGTTTGTACCCATCAGGATCGTCAACCTTACTGAATTTGCACTGCGCTCATTAAATGATATTCTTTCACCCCAAGGATCGCTCAAATACAAATACCGAAACTGGTGGCTGTGTGCGAGCGCTCGCGAAGGCAGAAGGCAGGAATAAGTTGCTTTTAATGAGATGGTTCATTAAAGAATATGGGAGATGTCGACTAGATGCAAATAATAGCTCAATAGAATAGACCTGAGGGTCAAAAGGCAAATTAATGAGTATGGACAAGCTGGTCTTCGGATATACCGCAATGGCACCATGTAGGGCTTGTGCAACCAAGGGAGCGAAGAGACAACAGACAGAACAGTCATACAAATTCTTCCTTGACACACCTAAACTCTGATCCACATAAAGGGCTTCATCCGCAGATTTATGGAGTACTGCCCTCCACTTTGGGCTGGCTCGCCTGCCTCACATCTTGCTTAGCTTGATGCCTGTGGAATATAAAACCAAGGCTTTTAAGATTATCTCCCACAATGAAGCTGTCTGAGTCTATGGGCCCATCATTTCGCCATTTGCAGACAAGTTGGTGGTCTCTCTGTCTTCTCCCTTCCTTTCTGGTTTTGCACCTCTGCTCTTTCCATGCTTTGCCCCCCCCCCATGTTTTTGTAGGACCACATGGTCCATTGGTCCACATGAACCCCCCTATGGTGAAACTATCAAATCCAGGATCACCGCTCGCCTCCACTCATTTCTTCTCTTTTTTTCTCCCACCTGTGGAATCAACTTCCACATCCTTTTCAATTTCATTCTGCCTCACAGGTCTTCAAGACCTGTTGTTCACACGCTGTTCACCACCATTTCAGATCACACCCAATTCAAAACATTATATTTTCTACTCTTGTTACCCACCCACAAATCCCTCCTCCTTCCAATCTTCAAGTTTTCCTCCTTGGAGTTTCCTTCTGCATCCATTTTGTCCACCCCATGATCTGTGTGTTTGCGTCCTGTTTTTGTCTGTTACGTCCTCATCTGTTAGTGCAACTAGCTCTTCCACGAGCCTCGACTATGTATACAACCCCCCCAAAAACTTTTAGAGATATCCTGTGCACAGGCAGACAGGCAAACAGTGGTGAAAACATAACCGCCATCCACCTTGGGTAGCGAAGGTAAAAATTAAAAAGACTCGTATCTGGATCCGGATCTTCACCAAAATCGAATCGGTTCGTCCTTGGCGTATACCCAACCTGTCCACTAAGTTTCATCCGAAGTCATCCATATCTTGGGCATGGGTGTCCATAACGTAAGCATTCTACTGGGCATCCTCCGTCATACAAAGTCTTTCCTCGGCACTCCTGAACTCCTATCCCCCTGCAAGGCTTTCATACACAGCTTGATGGAGTACTGCTTTCCCCTCTCCACATCTTGCTCAGCTTGACGCCATGGAACTCAAGGCCTTCAAGAAATATTGGAATCTCCTGCAAGGAAGCTGAGTCTACGAGTCCATCATTTCACAATCGTAAACATTTTGGTGGTTTATCTGTCTTCTACCACCTCGTTCCTGGTCTTGCAACCTCTGCTC
Source organism: Eptatretus atami (assembly GCA_035128595.1). Classification (NCBI taxonomy): domain Eukaryota; kingdom Metazoa; phylum Chordata; class Myxini; order Myxiniformes; family Myxinidae; genus Eptatretus; species Eptatretus atami. The sequence continues at coordinate 20,939,159 of CM068956.1, read as the reverse complement.
TGTCCAGGCTCTTCCCCCGTGTTCTGCAGTCACACGTGTCCACAATCAACCCCTTCTGGTTAAACTCCGAACTCTCACTCCGCTCATTGTTCCTCTTTTTTTTTTCCTCACCTGCGAACCAACTGCCACATCTCTTCAATTGCAGGCTTCCTCCAGGTCTTCATACAGCTGTTCACCATGACTCACATAATCTCCAATCCAAATCTATGATCTTTTTCTGCCCGTTAACCCCCCCCCCCCCAATCCTCACCCCAATCACTCCCCCTTCCAAATTTACACTTTCCCTCCTGAGAGTTTCTGTTTGTACTTGTTCACCCCATGCATCCTGTCTTTCCCCATTCCTCCCATACCCCATTTCAACCTTGTGTGGTGGTTTTTACGAACTTGCTGTTTGGCAGAGAATGTGGCAGGAATTTGGAGTTTGTTCACGCTGCCAGCGATAACTCCTCCACTCTTTGCAAAAAGACACCATGGCATCTTCAACGTTCACCGATGACCATAGCTCGAAGGGCAGGTCATCTAGTTTCACTGATTTATCATCCTACCTTGAAAACACCAGCGTGAGAGTTTATAGATCGGTCTGGATTCAAACCCAGGCTCGACAGCTCAAGCCGAGTATATACCTCTGAGCTATCCTTCCAGCCCATTCATGATAGAGCAGACCTGTTTGCTATTTTCACTTCGTGTCTTGTGAGCACTGGATGCAAAGAAACCCCTCTTCGCACTGAGGGTACAGGAGATGAAGATGTGCCTGGATCGGCTCCAGAGGATGGGGGTTCTGGGGCTGCGTTATCCTGGAAGAAATGAGGTCATCATGAACCACTCGCCGTTCCATAGTTGCAGTTTAAAGTTTCAGCTTTTATTGTGTTAGTCGTCAGGCAACGGGTCTTCTTTATATATCCTTTCACATTCCAGACGGTATTGATCATTTTTTTTTTAATGCATTGTAGACTGTATGAAGCTGTAGCATTGCAGCTATGGATCTCTTCATATGCCTCGGACTTTACAGTCACTTTGTATTCACATGTGATGTATAAAGCAGTATGGAGGTTCTTGTGGTTGTAGCCCAACAGTTTGGGGGGATTCTCTTACTTATTATTTCTCCTTTTACCTTTTAGCAACCTCTTGTCCTTTTATTCCGTCGACGGCAGCAAGAGCAGCATCAACAAGAGGAGCCTCAACAAGAGGAGCATCGACAAGAGGAGCATCAACAAGAGGAGCCTCAACAAGAGGAGCATCAACAAGAGGAGCCTCAACAAGAGCAGCATCAACAAGAGGAGCATCGACAAGAGGATCATCGACAACAGCAGCAGCAGCCGAGTATATACCTCTGAGCTATCCTTCCAGCCTTGCAACACCAAAAGAGTATAATCCATTCCATTGGTGGTAGATTTACACCGCAAAGTCTGGTTGAACCACAACCAGCCTTGGTGGTGTAATGGTTCGAGCATCCGCTTTGAGTTCTGGGAGATCTGCGGTTTGAACACTAGAAGAGTCTTACCAACGACTTTAAAAATGGTCGGCTACGTGCTGCTTCCTTGTTTGATGCTCAGATAGAACACGGACGAAACGATCACAAGTTGTCAATAGTAGCGTCGGCTTTGATGAGCCTCAGCCTCCTTCCGCGTCGAAGTTCCTTGCAAAGGAATTGTTCCTCATTGTTCGTTCGTCTTTTCTTGCCATTGTTCCGGTGTCGGACCACGCCCGTTCGGCGTTACCTGCGTTGCCAGCGATAGACTGCGGCTCACAGGTATCGCTGGATGGGTGTGGTTTGGAGGGTTCCGAGGTCAGCAAGTCGGAGTCGTGATCAAAGTGCGATCGTCCGTTCATCCCTGGATCATGGCATGCTGGTTGGGACCGAGGGTTTCCGAGGAGGAGGCTGAGAGGAGGCTGGAATGTGGCCTGAAGAAACTTAAGGAAATGGGTACGTACATGCTCGGCGTCTGCCCGGCGTTCCACGTACGTTTACAACTTTTAAAATATGACTATCCTGACACGGCTTCCTGAGTATATCTGCTTGTCTAACCGAGTGCACAATTTTGGCTGCAATGTCCCCGTAATCAAAATGAGAGCATGTTTTGGTAAATCTTTTGGTAAACTGGTTTATGAAGGAACAGACTTGAGTAAACTTTACAAACAGTTTAAGTTTGTTTACAAGCAGTTGTTCGAAGCAACGGAATGGATTATATACTCTTTTGGTGCGGCAAGGACAAGTTGCATCGGTTTGCTGTTTTGAAATTCTCTACCTTGATAACAAAATGTTCCAGGTGGTTACAAAGATACTGAGCTGTGATGTGGGGCTTACCTGGGCCGGTTTAAGCGTTTTCGTCACCTCGGAGTAGCCTGGTGTTGGCTTAGTGGTTAGGGTGGTGGCTTGGGGTCCTAGGGTCCTGAGTTCAAGCCCCGTTGCCGCTGAATTAAAATACACCAGGAGGTTGACTCAGCCTGTCATCCTTCCAAGGTCGGAAAAATGAGTACTAGTGTACTGGTAAGGGGGACACTGCGTCAGCGGCATAGCCGCGTCCCAACCAATGATGCAACCAGCGGCCAGAAGGCTGCACTAGAGAGAGAGACAGACAGACAGAGAGACAGACACAGACACCTCGGAGATCCTGTATTTCTGTTTTCTTTGGCTTCTGAAAAGGGCAATGCTTCATTGTAATGTTTTGTTTGTTATTTGTGATGCTATCTTTTTGTTACAAGTAATAATGATAATGATAATGCTGAACTTAGATTCAACTTTTTGACAACACTTCAATCCTTGAGATTATATTTCGCTGATTCCAGTGAACAAGGTTTTCTTGGAGCTTGGTGACAAACAAGATGTTTTTTTTTTCTTTTTTTACCCAGTCCCTTGATTCCCCCAAGGGGTTGTTAGGATATGAAAAGGAATGCAAACTCGTTTGGTGAAAATCTCTGAAATCTCCAACTGTCCCAAAATGCATTGCCCAGTGTGTTTTGTATCGGCTCCTGCCTTGTAGGACTGATGACACAGGTTGTGATTATTTTTTGGATCAATCAACTGACACCTAATCATAAATGATGTTCATAATTCGGTCTGCTCTGTTCATGGCTATGCTCTTCCCAGCGACCGTGGGCACTGCAAGCAGCATTCTGTCACTGGCACGAGGTAGACGGTACACTTGGGTGGTTTGCCATTTTGTTTCTCAGCAGAAGTCAGGGCAGCAATATGGAATTTGACCAGACAGCCATGGTTTGATGGCCTACTCTTCGCAAGGCTCCAGCTCGTAAATGGAACACCCGGCTCAATGCCGCTCCAAAGGTTGCACACACACACACACACCCATTGAGGTAACGCCAGCTGCCTGCGACGACGCATCAGAGTTATAGTTTATCTTTGGGTTCGGAATCGAACCCAAATTAGACAGACAAAAGGCAAGCACTTTATCTTTCAGCGACTCTGCCAATGTCTTGATCGCAAGGTGTGTGTATACATATGGTGTATGCGAAGAAGATGGTTTTGGGGGGTTGGTAGTTGAAATCAGGACCACGAACCACCACCAAAAAGGGGGACATGGGGATTTTCACATGTTTATTTTAACATGAGAAGATAAGTAAAGAATTAATGAAGTTGGGTAGGGATAGTCATGGGATTAGAGAGAAGCGATTTGACATTTGAAGAGGTTGGAGGTTAATAATGCAGTCATTTGCATGACTTATGTAAATATAATAATATTGTTACGAATTTGGAAGCCCTTTGCCCACAGACAGTGAGCAGTCCCATAGTTCAGTTATCTCGTTAAGTATATGTGGATAGTTAGAATCCCTCCCCTATGTCGAATGGCTTAATTCATGTGTGTGCTGCGGGTTTCTTTCTAGTTAGTTTTCTACATCAATCCCTCCACTCCTTCAGCTACATTACGCACGTTTTCAAGGCCACAAACGTAGACGGAGTTTCCATCGCTTCAGAGCCGACTCCGCCCCAGCAGATGGAATGTTCCTCTCGTCCAATCGGGGGTGAGATCGCTTCAGCTCCAACTCCGCTCCATCAAAGAAGAATGTCTCCCTGCCGACACTGGGGAAGGCAAAATAGCCTCTCTTGGGGGAGGAGCACCGAGACGCCGACACGCCCTCCTCCAATCGCGGCTTGCACCAAGACACCCGAAAACGCCCCGTCCAATCCGGAGGCGAGTTACCCGAGAGCGGATCCCTCCACCCCGCACGGGGGAGGGATAAGAAGAATCGTGAGTCGTTCAGATGGGTCTTCGAGAGTGGGGGTTCCTTGGTTCCTTGGAGGTCGTTCCTTGCTTCTGGTCTGCTGGGCTCTCCTGGTTTAAAATACACCAGGGGTTGAGACTCAGGCCCTGTCATCCCCAAAAGGTCGGAAAAATGAGTACTAGTGTACTGGTAGAGGGGACCTGCGTCAGCACGCGATAAGCCGCGTCCCAACCCAATGAATGCAACCAGCGGCCAGAAGGCTGCACGTTAATGAGAGAGATGACACGACTAGACAACAGACAACAGACACCACGAGAATCCTGTTATTTCTGTTTTCTTTGGCTTCTGAAAAGGGCAAATGTGCTTTCATTGTAATGTTTTGTTTGTTCAATTTGTGATGCTCATCTTTTTGTTACAAGTAAAATGTATAATGAGTTAATATGCTGAACATTTCGATTCAACTTTTGAGCAACACTTCGAATCCTGAGATTATATTTCGCTGATTCCAGTGATACAGGTTTCTTGGAGTTGGTGATCAAACCAAGTTGTTTTTTTTTTTTCCTCTTTTCTTTACCCAGTTCCCTGATTCCCCCAAGGGGTTGCTTAGGATATGAAAGGAATGCAAACTCGTTTGGTAAAGTTCTCTGAAATCTTCCAACTGTCCAAAATGCATTGCCCAGTGTGTTATTTGTATGCGGCTCCTGCCTTATGGACCTGATGAACACTGGTTGTGATTATTCTTTTCGGATCTAATTCAACTAAGGACACACCTAATCATTTAAATTGACTGGTTACAATAATTCGGTCTGCTCTGTTCATGCTATGTCTCTTCACCAGCGACGTGGGTGCACTAGCAAGCAGCATTCTGTCACCTGAGCAACGAGGTAACGGTACACTGGCTGGTTTGGCCATTATTGGTTTCTCTCAGCAGAAGTCAGCGCAAGCAACTATGGGAACTTTGACCAGACAGCCATTGGGTTTGATGGCCTACTCTTCGCAAGGCTCCAGTCGTAAACTGGATACAACCGGCTCCAATGCCGCCTCCAAAGGTTGCACACACACACACACACGCCATTGAGGTAACGCAGCTGCCTGCGACGAAAGCATCAGAGTTGATAGTTTATCTTGGGTTCGGAATCGAACCCAAATTAGACAGACAAAGGCAAGACACTTCTAATCTTTCACCGGGACTCCTGTCCAATGTCTTTGATCGGCAAGGTGTGTGTATACATATGTGTGATGCGAAAGAAGATGGTTATTTGGGGGGTTAGGTTAGTTATCGGGATAGTTGACATCAGGATACCGACGCACAACTCAAAACGACAGACACAGGGACCATAAAAGGAGCACATCCGGGATTTCACATGTTTTAATTGTCTACATCGCAGCAGCTAAGTGTAAGAATACATAGAAGTTATGATGGCCATAGTCGATTAAGCAAATATCGTCATGTTGAAATAAACATGTCTGACAACCGATGTCATTTTGTGTGTTCGTGTCCTATTTCAGGTGAGACAGTCGGTATTCAACCAGCACTCTTCTGGGACACATGCGTCATTTGCTGACTTACGTAATATAATATAGATAATATTGTACGAATTTAGCAAGCCCTTTGCCCACAGACAGTGAGCAGTCCCATAGTTCAGCTTATCTCGTTAAGTATATGTGGATAGTTATGAATCCCTCCCCTATGTCGAATGGCTTAATTTCAAGTGTGTACTGCGGGTTTCTTTCTAGTTTAGGTTTTCTATCATTCAATCCCTCCACTCCTTACAGCACATTACGCACGTGTTCAAAGGCCACAAAAACGTAGACGGATTTCCATCGCTTCAGAGAGCCGACTTCGCCCCAGCAAGATGGAATGTTCCTCGTCGTCAATCGGGGGTGAGATCGCTTACAGCTCCAACTCCGCTCCATCAAAGAAGAATGGTGCTCCCCTGCCGACACTGGGGAAGGCAAAAAGAGCCTCTCTTGGGGAGGAAGCACCGAGACACGCCGACACGCCGCTCCTCCAATCGCGGCTTGCCACCAAGACACGCCGAAAACGCCCCGTCCAATCCGGAGGCGAGTTACCCGAGAGCGGAATCCCTCCACCCCGGCGACGGGTGGAGGATTATAGAAGAATCGTGAGTCGTTCAGATGGGTCTTCGAGAGTGGGGGTTCCTTGGTTCCTTGGAGGGTCGTTCTTGCTTCTGAGTCTGCTGGGGCTTCTCCTGCGTCATCGGTCATTGTTCGTGGCTGGGCCGGGTCGTTCGTAGGATCCTGGCTGCGCTCGTTGGATTCTGGTTCGTGGGTTCGAGTCCCCACCGTGGTGGATTGTGTTGGAGCGCTCGAGCTGGGGATCCCCGTTCCCTTCCACGGACTCCGAGCTCCACAAGTGCGAGTAAAAACCGCACGAGGCGGCCAGGTACCCGAGCCAAAACTCTAACCCCAGCTTGCCTATCCTCCGTGCTGGAGGGTCCGAATAAAGGCCAGTTGGTGCCATATCCTTTTTGGGTGTGTGTGTCCATCGTGGCCAGTCTTGTAAGTAAAACTGTTAAAGTGATTGCCATTGTACATTTTCTGCATTTATATTCGTGATTAAGTCTGCTCTGTTTCACTCCCTATTACCGTTATTGTAATAAATAACTGTTAAATGTCCAGTTCGTTGTCTGTGTTTTCTTCCATTGACCCAGTATGGTTCGGGCTTTGAAAAATTAGGGAGGGCGATTGGTGCCGTAAATTGTTTATTTGGGCCGGCGCGGCTTTGGTAATTCCTGCTCGGTTACGCCGGATCCGAGTCAGTAAAGCGACTCGGTTCGGACAAAGCCGGCCGAGGGTGTTGGCTTCCCCTGGTAGCCTAGACCGCGTGGCTAATTAGGTAAATTGGAATCAGACAAAAAGACCCTAACCGCGCGGTCGAAAATATTGGCGTCCA
>CM068956.1:20915719-20932038 GCA_035128595.1 Eptatretus atami | reverse complement strand
CACGGTCCATTAAGCGACCCGTCGACTTCGGAGTTATCCGGAGTGACGACCTGCAATTCCGGGTGTTCGGGGGAGACAGCCCAACTGCTCCATCTAGCGGTCGTTCCCCGCCCCCGAACCCGGCACCACAACAATATACCCTTAAATGGTCGGACCACAATTACCTGATTCATTCACGTAAGAGCTATATTTGGTAATTAATTGTTTTTTCTCTGCACTGGGAGGAATCAGGAGATTGAATGGCGACACTGCAGTGATTGTAAATAATTGGACACGTCGTTTGGCTCGCTGTGAGGTTTTGAACTGAACATTAATTCCAGTAGAACACGGAAATGCTGCACTAACGTCCATCTCGAACATTGGCAGATAGCGAGTTGTATCATTTTTGAAATGTCAAAAAGATTGTGAAGGAGCCTGTTTGTGATATTAAATCAGATGAACTGGTGTACTCGGCCATGAGAGCACATTCAAAGAATAAATTATATCCCATTATAATGTTGCAGCCGTCGAGTTTGTCCAATTGCCCGCTCCGAATCCCGACGAACAGCGTGAAAGCGGTCACAATGGCAAACTGATTTATTGTTCCGAGTCGGATCACAGGCCTGTTCGCCACGATACCGTGTTCCGATGGAACCACCGAGCCAGTTGATGCGTCACGCTAATCGGTGCAGTACACCCGTTACTTAAATGGCGACTGAGCGAAATTGCTGGACCCATGCACGGTCTTGTCCTGGTGCTGTCTGCTGAACCCGATCTGTCCTTTAATGGATGTATACAACTCACGAGTGATCACGACACTCGAATTCACCCAAAGACCAAGTGATTTTATAAAGAGTATTGAAAGCACACGGGGTGGGAATACAAAATGGAAGCAAAACCGCAACCACAATTGTGGTTACTTCGAGTCATCTGGATGTATACGTGTATATATGTATACACCTGGATGTATACGTGCCTTCGAGTCATCAAACGAACAGGAACCTAAAATAATCTAAGCCTTAAGGCCTCAGACACTCCTCGGTAATCAGAAGATAGATAGTCAGGCAAGACTGAATACCGGGGAGCTGCCTGCATCCGGTAGGACACAGTGAGTTCTAAGTGGGGAGATGGCTTTGCACAAACATTCTCAGGCCATGGACCGGAGCTTGGATGGAGGAGGAGGGGGGGGGGGGGAGTGGGGCACGGCTTGCTTGGGTGGGGGCGTAGCTGTAAGTGGTGGTAGCAACTGCTTGCTCTGTGTGGGAACCCTGCTACAAATCATACACAGGCTCTACATCTAGGTCCCTCGGTAACTCGCTCCCTGTGGAGCCGGAAACAACTTTTATACACTCGGCTCTCACCGGAGTTTGTGACGCACTTAGCCCCTCCCCGCTCGGCCACTCTTGGTCCATCACACGGTGGTCCGTGGGCAGGGCAAACCCTTGACTCTTTACCGTGATGGTGGGGGTGGCTTCTCCCGCCCAAACTTTTGCCGACGGCTTGTCAGACGATTTAACGACAGATTACAAAGGTAAGAATATTAAAAAAAGGGAATGAAGGGAAAGCGGTTTTCAACAAACACATGTGGGGAAGGTCGACTGCAGTTTTCAACAAGTAAAACGACGCACATTCTAGATCACAATTAAATTAACTCACACTTATTCTCAGACATGCAGTATGGGAAATAACTATCACTATAATATGCAAAGTTACCCCATATAAGGCATTCCCACAGAAGTATTGTTACTGTTGACATATTGTACGTGTTCGGAAGAATGATGCCCTCTTTTTTTTTTTTAAAGTTTGGCATCGGCAAACATTTGACTCCCCCTCATAACTACATTTGTCAAAATTGTCTATTTCAAACAATGGCAAATGACTCATTTAATTGTGTGTTTGTGTGTGTGTACCAACTCAACGATGCAGTTCCAAGAGAAACGTCACAGTAAAATTGATCTTTGTGTAATTATGATGTCACAAGGTCAGACAATCTGTTTTTGCTTGATCAGAGTAGAGGTCGTTATAAATGTTCCTAATGCTGATATGTAACTCATATATAAAGGTATGTGCCTAATGGCTTTGGATAAACATTATTAGCTGTTTATAATTTATTAGTTGTGGATTTTATTCTTAAGCATGGAAATTATCACACGGGCAAATTGTCTGAGCTCCACTCTTTGTCTGGTTGATTGACGTGGGAATGTTCTACCATGCCCTCTATACAAAGGTATAAAAGTACAATAAAGAGGAGGGGCTGCAAAATATTTCAGTTGGGAGAGTGGTTAATCTCTTTGCTGACTTGTTACCTCCGCCCACCGAAGGTGAAGGAGGTTGTTTTCACCCCCTTTCTGTCTGTTTGTTTTGTCTGTCTGTTTGTTTGTTGTTTGTTACTTGCAAAATCGACAATTTTTCAAGTATATTGGTTCGTCAATTTTGTTATTCTGTCTTCGTCACCTATCCAGTCACAATTTTAAACTGATCTTCACGAAACATCACCACATGGTAGAGTTTGTCATAAGGAAGAAGCCTATTGTTTTTGAGGTCAAAATAGGCCAAAGGTCACAAACTTAGGTGAGATTTCTAAAATCCTATGCCTGGTGTTGGCTAATGGTTAGGTGTGGTAGGCTTTGATCCTAGGGTCCTGAGTTCAAATCCCGCTCAGCTGTTGAATTAATACCAGGTGGGGTTAACTCGGCCTGTCATCCTTCCGAGGTCGGCAAAATGAGTGCCTGCTTGCTGGTACTGTGTCGGAGTGGTGACCCATCCAGGATTGTGCCCAATAGCCAAGGAGACTGCTTAGGCAGCACCAACGCTCTGCACAGAGTATGGTCCCAATCTCCTCCCCTCCTCTAATCCTCAATTTTCATCCGATTGACTGAAATTAAGACATTTATATTGCGATCACTGAATTCAACTAGCAAATTATTTTTGAAGGTCAACATAGGCCAAGGTCAAACTTAGGTGAGATTTCTAAAATCCTCAATTTTCACCGATTGACTTGAAATTTGAAGAGGATTTACATATCAGGTCATTGAATTCAACACCAATTATTTTTGAGTCAACATAGAACAGATTCTCTAAATTTTCAATTTTCATCGATTCACTTGAAATTGAAGAGATTTGCATATCAGGTCATTGCATTCAACCACCAATTATTTTTGAGGTCAACATGGACCAGATTTCTAAATTGTCAATTTTCATCCGATTCACTTGAAATTGAAGAGGATTTGCAATATCAGGTCATTGAATTCAACCACCAATTATTTTTGAGGTCAACAATGACAAATTTCTAAAATTGTAATTTTCATCCGATTTCATTGAAATTTGAAGAGGATTGCACATTTTGTCATTGAATTCACCAGCAATTACATTTGAGGTCAAATTTGTTTTATGGAATTTGCGGAAGTATCGTGGGTACCGGCGTCGTCGTCTTGTTTATTTGTTTGTCTGTTTGTGAACAAAATATCTCAAAAAGTTCGAGGACGATGGATTCGGACGAAATTTTGTGGAGAGCTTGGGTATTTGACATGGACAGAATTGTTCGATTTTGGTGCAGCTCTGAATCCGGATCTGGATCTGAGAATTTTTAAAAAGTGATTCTTCACCATTGAGTGATACGGCCAAAAATGACATACAGCAGGATATCTCAAAAATTTGTCAACAGATACGGACGAAACTCGGTGGATGAGTTGGTTAGGTGACAGTAACAAGCCGATTAATTTTTAGTTAAGGTCCGAATCCAGATCCGGCCTATCAGTGGGATACAAAACGTAAACTAATCAGCTTGGCGGAGGTATGTACTCCACTAAATGCCCTTCTATTTCAAGTTTGCTTTCAGAGGGACTTGTAACAATAAGGTGCTGAACATAAGAGTAGACCTTTGGAAACTCTGAACCAAAGATTTTGCTTCATGTTTTTTTGTATCCAGAGTTGAGGCTCATGGAAGAGATAGGACACAACAGAACAAGAGGAACAATAGAGAAGGGGTGGGGTGTGTTGGGGAGGAGGGACACCAACAGTGGAGTTGAAGGACAAAATAGAGGGAGACTTGGACAAACAATGTTGAAGTTGGTTCCCCTGGCGGGAAAAAAACAGCAATGAATGAGTGGAGGTGAGCAGTGATCCTGGATTTACGTAGTTTCACCAGAAGGGGGTTGATGAAAAAGGCAGTTTCACTCTGCAGAAACCTGGAGGTAGGGGGGGAGGAGGGATAAAGCACTGAAAGAGTAGAGGGTGCAAGACCAGAAAAGAGGCAGGACAAGACAGAGAGACTACTGACCTTTCTGCAATGGGAAAGTGATAGGTCCATTGACTCAGCTTCATCACGGAAGATTCGAATGATCTTAAAGGTCTTGGTTTCCACGGCGTCAAGCTGAGCAAGGTGTGAAGTAGGGGAGCCAGCCCAGAGGAGAGAGCAGTACTCTATCAAGCTGTGGATGAAGGCCTTGTTGGTAGATAGGAGTACAGGTGTGCCAAGGAATTACTTTGTATGAAGGAGGATGCCCATTTTGTTTTTGTAGCTGGCTTTGGAGGCCAACTTTCAAAGGTGGTTTGTCCAAATAAGATCAAGGCTGATGGTAAGACCCAGGAGTTTGAAAGACTGAACTTCCTCAAAACGATTGTTTAGAAAGTACATGAAGGAGTTTGCAGACTGTCCTTTCAGAGGGAGAAATTGAGAGTTTGAGAATTCAGGATTGAAATACATATTCTAAACTGTTTGACCAGATTGTGATTGTCATGATGAAGAGAGGGAAGAGGTTGCAGCCTGCCTGTCAGAAGGATGAGGGATGTCACGTCAGAGGGTAGAGTCATCAGTAAATTTCCCAGAGAGTCAGAGAGCTAATTGAGGACGATCAAGAATGGCCCTGGGCCCAGAACACTGCATTGCGAGGGCACTCCCTCTAGCATTGACAGGTGGAGGAGATGAAACGATTCTGTTGAGAGATGATTCATCAGTGTATATTGTTGCTGTTTAATCAACTCTTAATAAGGTTCAAGCAGAGTGTAACAATTAAAATGGTTGTGTTTTATGCCATTTGTATTGAACTTGAAAAGAGAACAAGAAGAAAAAAAAAACCACAGTAATTTACAGGGACCCAACAGTCATTTTACTCTCCCTTCACATTTCCATGTCCAGCTATTAACTGTCGTTTCACAGGCAGGGTGATTAATCAATGCGCGTGCCGTCCCTTGGATGGACGTTAAACTGGGTGACCCGTGTGCCGACGTTAGTTCGTGGACGTTAAAGATCCCACGGTGTCTTTCCCGAAGGGTGGACATGCAATCACCGGCACAATGGCCAAGAAATTGCAAACTTCCTGCCATAACCTCACGATCCCCTCCCCCCTTCCAGTCCCAAGGGAACGAAATGCAAAAGGGTCAACCCCTAATGCAGTCGCTACGCCCCTAGCTGGGCATGCAGATTTGTTGTAGTAGTAGTAATAGTTCACATTTCCACCTGAAAATGCTTTTCTTTTCTTTTTTTTTTTCTTTCCACCCATCATTGGATATGCTCTCATTAATGCGTTGCACCACCCTTTCCCTTCTAGTTGTCAAGCCGGTTCTTTGACTCATACAAAATGGCAACACAATGACAGTCATGCCACGGTTGGACACAACAGGCATGGGAATGAACAAATGGGGGAGAAGGAGAGAGAATATGAAAGTAAAAATTGTGAGGTTCAAGAGGGATGGGTTAGGTAGGGTTAATGGGGGGTAGAAAAGGTAATGGGTAGAGATGTGATATTAAATGACATTGGTGAACAGCCTGTGTGAAAGCCGAGAGGAATTGCTACCGGAAACATGTAACCCAGTGGTACCTGTTGCATGGTCGGGTCGTCGGCGACTGACCAGACTCCCTGCACTGGCTTGCCAGTGAGCAGGGTGACTGTGATACCCTACTAGCACTAAAAAAACAACACATGACAAAGGGTAGATGAGCTCCTGTTTGTGAGTCAACGGCAATCCTGTAAGGAAATGGTGTCTCCGAAGAAAACACCCATTCAGGTGGACCGGTTCTTGGCAACTCAGCTGAGAGGAGTAGTGGAACCCTTGATTGAGCAAATGCCATCAAAAGGTGGATGAGCTAGTATTGGCCAACAGCAACTAGAAACTACACCCGTGGGGACGACGTGTCGCTGAAGCCATGTTCCTCGTCCGGCGGATGATACTGTAGTCTGATTCTGCCCCAACTTTAATGGTAAAGTTGGGCATATCTACCTCCACCACCGAAAATGAAGGAGGTTATGTTTTCACCCCTTTCTCTCTGTCTCTTTGTTACTTGCAAAATCGAATATTGTTCAAGTATATTGATTGGTTCGTCGATTTTGTTATTCTGTCTGTTTGTCACCTCGAGGTCACAATTTAAAACCGATCTTCACGAAACTCACCACATGGTAGAGTTTGTGATTAGGAATAATCCAATGGTTTTGAGGTCAAAAGGTAACGTAGGCCAAAGTCAACAACTTAGGTGAGATTTCTAAAATCCTCAATTTTCATCCGATTGACTTGAAATTTGAAGACGATTTGCACATTAGGTCACCTAATTCAAGCACCAATTATTTTTGAGATCATCACAGGCCAAAAGTCCAAATTGGGCCAAATTTTCTAAAATCCTCAATTTTCATCGCATTGACTTGAAATTTGAAGAGAATCTATATTTCAGGTCACTGAATTCAACTTGCTGATTATTTTTGAGGTCAAAATTGGCCAAAGGGTCAACATCGGCCCTAGGTCAACAACGGAGGTGGTATTTTGAAAATCCTCAATTTTCATCCCATTGACTTGAAATTTGAAGAGGAGTTGCATATTTGGTCATTGAATTTAACCACCAATTTTTTTTTTTAGGTCAAATTTCTTTTATGGATTTTGCAAGTATCATGCTCTGCACAACGTCTTTTTCTTGTTTTTCTGTTTGTGTACAGGACATCTCAAGTTGTAGTCGGATCCGAATGAAATTTTGTGGACCGGTTGGGTGTGTGACGTGGACGAACTGATTAGATTTTGGTGAAGATCCAGATCCGGATCTGAGTACTAGAATTTTATAAGCGATTCTTCACCATTGAGAGATCGGGCTAAACTAATATACAGCACAATATCTCAAAAAGTTGTGTTCGGATTCGAATGAAACTTGGTGGACAGTTGGCTGAAATTTTGTGGACCGGTTGGGTGTGTGACGTGGACGAATTGATTCGATTTTGGTGAAGACCCGAATCCGGATCTGGATACGAGAATTATTTAATTTTTAAAGTGAATCTTCACCATTGAGAGATCAGGCCAAAAACGATGTAGTACTGTGTAGCATGATATTTCAAAAATGTAATGGGCCCGATATGTTCTCGTGGACGAGGCATTACATGGCGGAGGTATGCGCTCTACTGAGTGCTCTTCTAGTTATTCCTGTTTTTCAGTGCTTATTCACAAACTAAAATGGGGAAAAATGGACGAGTTGATTTCACAGTCTCTGGAAGGTGGTTTTACAAACGGAATAAGAGATTTACAAAAAGAGTGGAAATGGGCATTTTTTGTGGATTTTCCAAGGTTACTGCAAAAGGTTACTGGAAGATGCTTCAGAGGGGTATAGTGCTGAGAGAACAGAGGGAGCTGGACCAGAATCGGGGCAGTAAAAAAAAAATAAAGTAAATAATAGAGGCTACTGCATGTCTGCAGTGCAAAAGCAACAGGCCTTATGCTTCGGCCTCATCGCTGAGGTGCCAATAATGTTGAGCTCTAAATTTGACCAAATCTAGGAGAGAGACAGACAGACAGACAGACAGACAGAGACATTTGTTGCTGGTGTGATAAAACCCAGGGAGTAAGAAGTACTCCATTGAGCTACAAACAAAGGCTTTATAGACTGAGTCATTCGGATTTTTCAAAGAATGACTGATGCCCAGTCTGTGGCTGGTTTAGAGGCTTTCTTTGCTATATTGTCAGCCCTGGAGTGGTCATGCGAGATTGTCAGGTCAAGCCAGATTAGATCTGTAACCTGCAACAGGTACCATGGCAACCTGTAATAACGTGTTTCATGGTCGGCTTGTCGGCGACTAAACTGTCTCCCCCACCAGGTTTTCTGGTGAAGAGGGTGTGTGGATATGGGCACCCAGCAGGATTAAATACAAAACCTGTCAAAGGGCAGAGGAGCACCTTGTGAGCCAAAAGCCATCCATTTATTTGCCCAACTGTCTGTGGATGTCCTCCTGCAGTTGGATTACTTTTTTTTTTTAGGAGGTTGGTGGCAGGATTTGAACTCCGGCCATCGCAAAACCCTTCACTCTGCAAAACCCACAAATGTAAGGAGATCTGAAAACCTACTCCCTGGAATTACCTCCTGTGCTGCTGCCCTTCGCAGGGCAGCTCACCGGATGACGGGATTAGGGCAAAGCCTTTGGGACCCTAATTCCTTGATGATAGGAGAAATACCACGGGGTAAACCTCCAGGGTCAGATTGCGGTGGTGTGTGGTGGAGTGGTGCTGAGGTGTTATCCACCAGAGGCGGTCCCTTCGGTTGGTTGCCTCGAATGTCTTTTCTTAAAGAGAGGGTGATCACCTGTCTCTCTTTTCATCTGAGGTCAAGCGTTTGAACATGGTTTGGAGAGCGGATAGTGGTGAGATCATGGCAGGTGGTTTCACCTACTATTGGTCTGGTCGCTCTGATGGTTACCATGCCCAAAGAGTTGCTGTAGCTGTGTCCAATAAGCTGACTCCAATGATAATTGAGGTAACACTGGTCAACGAATGTTTTATGAGACTAAGGATTCATCACTCCTTGGGTGTCTTTTCCCTGGTCTCTGTATATGCTCCGACTCAGGCGAGTGATCTCACTGTGAAGGACGCATTCTATGCCACGCTCGAGTCTGTGGTTGATCAGTGCCCCTGACGAAACACTGTTCTAGTCTTGGGGGATTTCACTGCATTGACTGGAACTGATAGGGATGGTTGCGAGACATGCGTTGGTCCCCATGACTCTGGAACTGTGAACCAGAATCGCACTTAGTTCCTTGATTTTGCAAGATGTCATGGACTGAGGGTGGCTGGTTCATGGTTTCAGCGCCCACAGGCTCATCGCTGGACTTGGTATTCCAATGCTGATGGTGTGGCCATGTGCTCCTTGATGGTCACTGGAGGATGATCCATAACTGCAGGGTCTACCGGAATGCTCAGTTCCTAAATATCAACCACAGGGTTGTTGTAGTAATTTTGAAGTTGCAGCTTAAATTCGGGAGAATGGTACCATCCCAGCCTTGGCTAGTTGTTGGCAAGCTGAAGGATGAGAGGGTAGCTGAGGAGTTTGTGAACAGGCTGAGTGGAGATTTGGGGAATCCTGAAGAGTTGTGGAGTGCCTTCAAGACCTCCAACCTTGATGTTGCCGGTGGATGTCTTGGAACTCACCGGAGGGTGAAGAAGTCTTTTGTCTCTAAAGGGACACTGCATACCATTGGCCAGAGTCACAGGACCAGGCTTTATGGCAGAGTTGAACTGTTCAGGGAGCTGAGGTGTAAAACTGTACGTGCGTTTAGCGTGGACAAGGAGGTCTATGTGCGAGGAATCTGTGAAGAGGTAGAGCATCACCTGTGGTCCAGTGATTCTCACCCTGCTTACAGGGGAATTTGCGCATTGCGTTCCTCCAAGCCCATCCCTCAGTGTACTGCAGTTAGAGCAAAGGGTGGTGGGATCTTGACAGAGGAGTCCGAAGTGAAGGCCGGCTGGGCCGGTTACTTTGAGTGGCTGTATCAGGCTGATCCACCAGCTGGCGAGGTGGATATCATGGTTGTTACTGTCCCAATTGCTGACCTTCCAATCAACTGTGGTCCGCCTTCGTTTGTGGAAGCACAGGCTGCGGTGAACCGGTTGCAATGGGGTAAAGGTCCTTGGATCTGTGGCATCCATGCTGAACTTCTCAAGGCTGGTGGAAATGCTGTACTCGTGTTGTTGCATGCAGTTCTGTGCTCTGCCCGGAACACAGGCATCATCCCAACTGATTGGAAGAGGGGCCTTGTTGTCCCTCTCTGGAAAGGGAAGGGTGATCGCCAAGACTGCAACAACTACCGAGGGGTGACGCTGCTCTCAGTGCCGGGCAAGGTCTTTGCTCGGATAATTATTGGTAAGGTTTGTCACCATCTGCTTGAGCACCAGCGTCCAGAGTAGTCATGCTTTACACCAAAGAGGACAACGATTGACTGTATTCCTGCTCTTCGGGTCCTCAACGAACGCAGGCAAGAGTTTCGGCAGGGGCTGCTTGCAGCCGATGTTGATCTCTGCAAAGCGTTCGATTCAGTGAATCGGGATGCCCTCTGGAGGATTCTTGATCTTCGTGGGGTGCCACCAAAACTGTTCAATCTGATGTCTGAAATATACTCTGTTGCTGAGAGTGCTGTGAGATGTGGTGACATCATCTCTGACTTCCAGTTGTTACTGGAGTTCATCAGAGATGTGTATTGGCCCCACACTTTTCAGCACTTGTATAGACTGGTTTCTTGGGAGGATATCGGAGCGATCAAGCTGCGAAGCATTGTTTGGGAATGTCAAAATCTCTGACTTTGATTTCGCAGATGATGCCATCATCTTTGCAGAGACTCTGGATATCATTTTGGGGGCCCTCGGGGTGCTGAATGAGGAGTCGGTGCCTCTGGGATTACGGGTTTCCTGGGTCAAAACTAAGATCCAGGCTTTTAATGACATCTTGGATGCTGCTATCCTGTCTGTTCCTGTTTGTGTTGAGGATGTTACGGAGAGATTCATTTACCTTGGCAGTGATATTCATGTCTCTGCTGGCAGTGAGCCAGAGGTCAATAGATGTCTGGGTCAGGCCTGAGGATTCCAGGATTCACTGGATCATGGGGTGTGCCGCTGCCGGTACCTGTGCAGGAGGACAAAGGTCCAAGTCTTCAGGTCCTTGGTGCTTCCAGTCTTGATGTATGGATGTGAGACTTGGACTCTGACCAGGTATCTGAGATGGAGATTTCATTCCTTTGGTACCAGATCTCTTCGTAGAAGCCTTGGTACCACCAGTCGGACTTTGTGTCCAATGAGCGGTTGCTTCGAGAGACTCAAATGAGATTGGTTACCTGCATCTTCCGTGAGCGTCAGCTGCGGCTGTATGGACATGTGGCTCGTTTTCCTGTTGCTGATCCTGCTCACCAGATTCGCTCAGCAAGGGAGTCTCGTGAGTGGAGGAGGCCAATGAGCCGACCACATAGCTCGTGGTTACAGCAGGTTGATCAGCATCTCAAGAAGATGGGGATGGGCCAGGCATCTGCCTGGGGGATGGCCAGACGGTGGCCCCTGGAGTACCGGTGGAAAGTGGATGCAGCAACACGCTGCACCGGCGCATGCTCCCAAACCTGACCTACCTACCTGACCTGGAGAGGTTGTGGTTGATGATCAGGCCTTGTTATTCAAGTGACTGAGCGAAAGAGATACTTCCAGAGATACTTCCAGAGCATTGGATGGGCAATTTGTAAAAATGGGTTGAAGGTACTGCAATGGAGCGTCCTGGCCTCCGCTGGGAGATTAGGAGAGTGAGGAAAGGGTGGGTTCCATTGATGGAAACATTTTGGCTGTGTGATTGGAGGAAGTCAGCCAGGTTTGAAATTGGCCTTGTATGCTGCAGGCAGTGAGTGTAGCAAGCAGGGCAGGATCCCAGATTGTGAAATTAGTCTGGGATCTTGCTCGGATGGAGAAAGAGACTGGGTGAACAGTCCAGCGTTGTGATTAGCAAAGTGACAGGAGCCTACAGTTGAGATAGCCTTTCGCGTTGAGAAGCTACTTCACCACAATAACCTCACCACATGATTTGCTGTACAGGGCGGATAGGATAGTGAGGATAGCCAGTCAGGATGGGATAAACTGGTGCAAGAAAGACAAGGGAGAGCATATCCACAGACAGGATGGGATAAACTGGTGAATGAAAGACAAAGGAGAGGATAGCCACAGACAGATGGGATAAACTGGTGCAAGAAAGACAAGGAAGTGGATAGCCACAGACATGATGGGATAAACTGGTGCAAGAAAGACAAGGGAGAGGACAGCCACAGACAGGATGGGATAAACTGGTGAATGAAGGACAAGGGAGAGGATAGCCACAGACAGGATGGGATAAACTGGTGAATGAAAGACAAGGAGAGGATAGCCACAGACAGGATGGGATAAACTGGTGCAAGAAAGACAAGGAAGGGATAGCCACAGACAGATGGGATAAACTGGTGCAAGAAAGACAAGGGAGAGACAGCCACAGACAGGATGGGATAAACTGGTGAATGAAGGACAAGGGAGAGGATAGCCACAGACAGGATGGATAAACTGGTGCAAGAAAGACAAGGGAGGGATAGCCACAGACAGGATGGGATAAACTGGTGAATGAGGACAAGGGAGAGGATAGCCACAGACAGGATGGGATAAACTGGTGCAAGAAAGACAAGGGAGGGATAGCCACAGACAGATGGGATAAACTGGTGCAAGAAAGACAAGGGAGAGGATAGCCACAGACAGATGGGATAAACTGGTGCAAGAAAGACAAGGAGAGGATAGCCACAGACAGGATGGGATAAACTGGTGCAAGAAAGACAAGGGAGAGGATAGCCACAGACAGGATGGGATAAACTGGTGCAATGAAGAGACAAGGGAGAGATAGCCACAGACAGGATGGGATAAACTGGTGCAAGAAAGACAAAGGAGAGGATAGCCACAGACAGGATGGGATAAACTGGTGCAAAAGACAAGGGAGAGGATAGCCACAGACAAGATGGGATAAACTGGTGCAAGAAAGACAAGGAGAAGGAGTCCCACAGACAGGATGGGATAAACTGGTGAATGAGGAACAAGGGAGAGGATAGCCACAGACAGGATGGGAATAATAAAATCTGTGCAATATTGAAAACATTAATTTAGAAATAGATCAGAAATGTGGAATATAAATTATTTTTAAATAAATTAATTTAAATGATAATAATACATCATTTTTATTTTATTTAAAAAATTTTTGTTTATTAATAATAACAATAATAATAATAATTTATTATAATAAAAAAAAAAATCTAAAATAAAAAATTTTTTTAATATTATATCAAAAAAAATCAAGTAATTAATTTAGTTTTAATTATATAAAATAAAGATTACATAATGAATTTAAAAAATAATATTTTTAAAATAATAAAAAAATATAAATTTATATAAAAATATTTTTTATATTAATGTTTTATAATATTAAATTGAAAAAAATTTATTATCTTGTTAATTAGAAAATTTTTTTAATTAATTATATAATATATTAAAAGTTAATTTATGACAGTATTTGATAAATTATTTAATAAAAATATAAATATATAATTATATAAATTGATAAATAATTTAGTATATAAAAGAAAAAAATAAAAAATTAAAATTAAAAAGTATAATTTAAAATATTTTTAAAAATAAAATAAATTTAAAAAGAAAAAAAATATAAAAGAAATAAAAATTAATAAAATAAATTGAAAAAATTAAAAATTTGATAAATTAAATTAATAATTATTAATGAAAAATTAAAATAAAATAAAAAATAAAATTTTAATTTTAAAAAAAAAAAATAGAAATAAACAATATATTTATATTAATTTTTAAAATTAATTTAAAAAATAATTAAAAATAAAATAAATAAGAATTTATTATTAAAAAAATTAATAATTAAATAAAAAAAAAATTATATTAAAAATTATTAAAATGTATTTTTATTTAAAAAGTTATTTTATAATGAAAATATTATAAAATAAAAAATTAAAAAATAATTATAATAAATGAATATAAATAAAAATTAGTAAAAAAATTAATTTAAATAAATAGAATAAAATATTTAAAATAAAATAAAAAAAAAATATAATACGTTTTTAATATAAAGTAAATATATAATATTTAAATATAATTTAATTTTTTATAAAATTTTCGATATTTTTCCAATTATATATTAAAAAATATAAACATTAATTTTATTTTAAATATTCTAAAGATAATTTTAAATAGAATTAAATTTAATAAAAAATTAAAATGAATAAATATTTATAAATTAATATTTTTTAATAATAAATAAATATAATTATTTAATGGTTTAAAATAAAAAATTAAAAAATGTATTTAAATGATATTAAAATTTTTATATTTAAATATTTAAATAGTATTAAAAAAAATGTATTTTGTACATTTTGTTAAAAAGTAAAGAGATTATATTAAAAAAAATTAAAATTTTATATTTTTAAAAGAAAAATTGTAAAATATTATTAAAAATAAATTTAAATTTGGATATTAAATTAAAAAAAAAAAATTATTAAAATTTAAAAAAAAAAATAAAAAACTGGTGCAAGAACAAAGGAGAGGTATAGCCACAACAATGGGATAAAATGTGTGATGAAAAACAATGGGGAGGATAGCCACAGACAGATGGGATAAACTGGTTGACAGGAAGACAAAGAAGAGGATAGCCACAGACCAGGATGGGATAACTGGTGAATGAGACAAAGGAGAGATAGCCAGACGGATGTGATAAACTGGTGCAAGAAAGACAAGGAGAGGATAGCCACGACTAGGTGGAGAATACCTGGTGAATGAAAGGACAAGGGAGAGATGCCACAGACAGGATGGGTTAAGGTGGCAGAAAGACAGGAGAGTCTCGGCCAGACAGGGATAATGAGTATTAAAGACTGGGTAGCCGACGGATTATAAATGTATAAGACAAGGAGAGGGATACGCACAAGACAGTGATGGGATAAATGTGCAATGAAAAAGGGAGAGAGAGCCACAGAACAGGATGGATAAACTGGATGACGAGGATACAAGAAGGTCAATGGCGAAGACAGGGATCAGCCACAACAGGATGGAGTAAACTGGTGAAGAAGGACAAGGAGGGATAGCAAGGCAGATGGGTAAACTGGATGCAAGACAAGCAGGAGTAGGATTAGCACAGACAGATGGGAATAAACTGGTGAATGAAAGACAAGGGAGAGGATAGCCACAGACAGGATGGGTTGAATAACTCGGTGAATGAAAAGACAAGGGATAGGATAGCCACAGACAGGATGGGATAAACTGGTGCATGAAAGACAAAGTAGGCTTTAATGGAAATGTTCTTTGGCAGAATCAAGATCAGATATTGTGGAGATGATGGCACAATGATTTTGAGAGAGTGAAGATTGCAGTTCCATCGAGTTGGCTTGTTTGAAAACCAGATTCTGTGGTGTTGAGATCGCTCTCTAACAATGGGAAGAGGGGATATGAGCTTTGACAAGAGGGGCAGAGGAAGAAATGAGAGTTTGAATGGAAAGTTAGGCATTACTCGGTCCATGAGGAATGATGTACTAGTTGCAAAGATTACAGATTGGGTAAGTTATAGATGGTTTAACCCGTTTGTCGATACCAAAACAAGCCTTCTCATAGAGATTATCATTCCATTCCTGCAAGTCCACCTTGTGCAAGTTTTGCATTCCTTGTGTAAAGATTTTTTTCTTCCAAACTGGTGAGGGAACATTTTTATATGTTTATTCTGTGTTGTCTTTGGATCTTCTTTCATATGCAGCACAAGTCTGAAGGGTAGCATCATTTGGCTGAGGGTGTGGCTGTACCTCTGTTGCAACAGCCTCTGCCGGTTCAGAAAGGAAATTGGAATTCATTCATGGTGCCAACGGTAGCTTGCCTACTCTTGGTGAAGGACACCGTGCGATCTTTGACGTCCATCAAACAATGCCAGCAGATGGGACGCCCAGTTCAACTCCGAGAGACGGCACACACATTGATGGACCACCATGCCTCTGAAACACCGGGATGACAGTTTATAGCTGGTTTGGGATTCAAACTCAGGATAGACAGCTTAGAGGCGAGTATGCACACATCTAGGCCATAACTTTGGCTGAACAGGTCATATAATGTGTCAGCCAAGTTCCAAACTCCTTTCCTGTTTCATGGGGCACTGTACGTGTGGCATTACTGCACCAAAAATGATGAGGATATAACTTGCAGACAAAATGTAATCAAAGCAGTGAGATATACACTGAGTTCCTCCATCTCAGATATGCACTTGATTCACCGCCATATACCATCCTCATCTTCCTGACCATCACAATGTATCAATGCTTTTGCTCTCAAAAAAACATTTTCTCTTCGTTTTAGGATCGTCGATAAACATCTGAAACTGGAAGGGCACTCGGTGGAGCGCATGCCTCCGCCACGTAATACCTGATCCACGAGAACGTATCGGGCCCAATACATTTGTGCGATATCATGTTACATCGGGCCCAATACATATCATGCTACACAGTACTATAAATACCATTTTTGGTCCCATCTCTCAATGGTGAAGAATCACTTTAAAAATTAAA
>CM068956.1:20891798-20915709 GCA_035128595.1 Eptatretus atami | reverse complement strand
ATCCAGATCCGGATTCGGATCTTCACCAAAATCGAATTAGTTCGTCATTGTCACACACCGAACCTGTCCACAAAATTTCATCCGGATCCGTGCACAACTTTTTTGAGACATCCGGTAGACAAACAGACAGAAAAGGGTGAAAACATGACCTCTTTCACCTTTGGTGGCGGAGGTAAAAATATGTGTGGTGCATGAAAGACAAAGGAAAGGACAGCAGTTATTTCCGAAAGCAGCTCCATCAAGGTTTTAAAGCTCTAAAAATAGGAACTGCTCTTGTGGTTTCTTGTGGAGCAATGTTTCTGTCATATTGCGATACTTTAGAACCTCGTCTTCTGGCACAAGCCGCAGGGAACGTTACCATTTTGGATCATCCAAATTTCAGGCGGGTCAAGTTCACACATTTGCTATTATACGTACCACAATAACTATCACAAAAACATCGGATGATCTAGAAGTGTGTGTGTGCTTGCATGGTCATCATCATTTTGTAGGCAGCCTGTGGCAGTTGGTTGCATCATTGCTGGGAGCATGGCTGTGCTGCTGATGAAGTGCACCCATGTTATCAGTAAGTTGGTACTCATTTTGCAGACCTCAGAAGGATGACAGGGCTGAGTCAACCCACCTGGTGTTATTTAATGGGTTGACAGAGGCTCAAACTCAATATCTTAAGATCTGAAGCGAGCCACTTTAATCGTTAAGCCAACACCAGGCTTGTTTGTGTGGTCACCATGATGAAAAATCTGCAATTTATTTCAAAAGTATCAAGTAAACGATTTTGAATCAGAACTGACTTATCGCAAAGGTCACTCCTGTGTTGTGTGTACCCGAGTACTATATGTCTTTTCTGGAGAGCACTTCAATCAATTATGGCGGAGAGGTCATGATATTATACAATAGATCAGGATTTGAAATGGGTATATTATGTTGAAAGACAGTTTTTTTGTTTGTTTGTTTGTTTTAACTCCGTGGAATCGCATGATGATAGCATTGATTTGAATTGAGTGTTTACAAGGGTTACATGCAATCGATGAAATTTTTCTGACTTTATTTTGCTGCTCGCTTTTACAAGTTTCAAAATGCAAATCTACTTTTTCTGTTTAAAATACTGTTGTCAAAGATGATCTACAATATAAATATGATCACGTTATCTGAAACCGAACCAGAGAATTATAATTTGGTAATTGCAGGAATTATTTTACGACTTTTTGTTTTCGTTCTTTCTGGTGTACAAAAGTTGGGAAGGATTAGCGGAAATCCGGAACCACTGCAGCTGCTTGATAAGCAAATAAAGCATTTTCACTCAATCAGATCTCACAATATATTCTTTCTTGGTGGAAATCTCATGGTATCGTGTTTTTCATACCCACAGAAAACAAACGAGAGCATTTGCATTTGGGTCTTCAGATGAAACACGATCAGTGATGTATATATAAATGTTTATATAGTTGTTCTTCCTGCACTCCCAACACTCCCGATTTCCGAGCTGTATAAATTTCCGAGCAGTATCTCGGAGCTGGCAAGGATTTTCAGAAAGTTCGCATCAATAATGTGAATAGAAGTTATGCAGGGTTGACATATTTTTGATCTTGACCTAATTTTATGGTCATGACATAATTTTAGATGTCAACATTTTTCACCATAACTCGACGAAAGTTTGTCCGATCGGAACGAAATTGTCCTATCTCGATAGCCCAGAGCAAGGCACATTTACGCTTCTTTTACGTCATACCCCGATGGGTTGAAAGTCAAGGTCTTACACTCCTTGAAAGTCAAGGAGTATTAAACCACCATTTAGGTTCTCTCGCTTTTTTTCTGCCAATATCCGAGGACTTTCAGAATGAAATTTTGCCTCGATAATGGGAATACAAAGTATGCGAGGTTGACAATTTTTTTCCTGATCCTGACCCAATTTTTACGGTCGTGACCCAATTATAGCCATTTTAACATTTTTCACCCAAAACTCGACTAAGGTTTCATCGATCAGAACAAAAATTGCCCTCCCTATATAGATCAAAGCAAAGTGCATTTAAGCTTAATTTACATCATACCCCTCTGGGTCAAGGTGAAATAGCAGTTTTTAAAATAATAATTTTTTTTGTCATTGCTCAATTTTGCTAATGAGGTAGCTGAAAGACCGCTTGGCCTTCCAAGATGTTCTTGCATCATAATGGTGCACCTGTATTGAAGTTGTGTACCTGAATTGAAGTTGTGCACCTGATATTTGATTCATGTCCTTGACCTACTTTTTTTTAGATTGTGACCTAATTAACAAAAAACACCTTGTTGATCATAACTTGAATAGTTTTCCTCCGATTTTTCATGATGTTGGGTTTTATTGACAGATTGTAGATGCATGCGGACACATTTTATTAATTTACACTCTATCCCTAAATGTTGAAGTTCAAGATCATATGGTGATCTGAGAAAAATATGGCCTTCATTGGATTGCGGGCCAAGGGTAAGTCACAGGCTATTGCCAAGGGTAAGCCTCTCTAGTCATGGGAGGCTTGCCCTTGTCAATGAACAGGTATCTAGCACTTATTTTTTTTGTTATTATTTAATAATAACTAGTGCGATGCCGTACGTGCGTGGCCTACGTGCGTGGCCGTACGTGCAAAAAAAAACAAAAACTTTCAACCACGTGCCAGAAACAACAACCACACAGGCCGTTCTTCGCTCTCGGCGTGCCCGTACGTGCGTGGCCGTACGTGCAAAAAAAAACAAAAAAAACTTTCAAACCAACGTGGCCAGAAACAACAACCACACAGGCCGTTCCTTCGCTCTCTCGCGTGCCCGTACGTGCGTGGCCGTACGTGCATAGCCATACGTGCAAAAAAAAAAAAAACTTTCAAACCGCGTGCCAGAAGCAACAACCACACAGGCCGTTCCTTCGCTCCTCGCATGCCCGTACGTGCGTGGCCGTAAGTGTGTGGCCGTACGTGCAAAAAAAAATAAAATTCAAACCGCGTGCCAGAAACAACAACCACACAGGCCGTTCCTTTGCTCTCACGTGCCCGTACGTGCGTGGCAGTATGTGCAAAAAAAAAAACTTTCAAACAACCACACAGGCCGTTCCTTCGCTCTCGTAAACGACGACTGGATTGGGGCATTGTGTTTATCTATAAATGCGCATAAGAAATCGAGAAATTATTAGAAATACAGTAAGTCATCACTATCCGGAAGTGGTGCGTGCCCGTACGAATGTTCACCTGCAATTCCACGAATTATCGCTTGCATTGAAGCAACAACTGCTGTGATACTTACACACACAGAGTTAATTAAAATCTAAATTAAAATCAAGTTTACCTCCCTGTCTTTGCTAGCCATGACATTCGCTGCCATTGACCATTGGCACTCCTACGCCCGGTAACTAAGGCGCCCTTTCCCAATCGCCACGCCTACGCAGCAACGTGTCCTGTCATTGGTTTGGTAAATAAATGGCCACAGCGACGTGTCCTGTCATTGGTAACTAAATGGCGCCCTTTCCCCATCGGCCACACCTACGCAGCAACGTGTCCTGTCATTGGTTTGTGTAAATAAATGGCCATAACTTGGAACCACTTGTCCGATTATATCAAACCTTGAAAAGGCACATACTCAGGTCCCAGCAATATACCTGGCAAGTTTCAATTAGATCGGACAGTGGTTGTCGAGAAACAGCGGTCACAGACAGACAGACACAAACACACACACAGACACACACACACAGATTGCTGGAATTATAGATAGATGATATAATAATAATAATAATAAATAATACTAGTAATAGCAAATACCCACCCTACGGGCAGAATATTTCCTTGTTCTCGCCCAACAGATAAATCTCTTTTTCTGTGAGCAGCTTGAAACCTCTCTCTTGCACCTGACAAAGTGAATTCAATCTTTTTCTTCATCCGTCCGTTGGGACCATACTCTGTGCAGAGCGTTGGTGCTGCCTAAGCAGTCTCCTTGGCTATTGGGCACAATCCTGGACGGGTCGCCACTCGACACAGAATCTTTTTCTTGCTGTGATTATTTTGACATTTTCTTGGCATTGTGATGCACTTGTTTGTCGCAAAAATGAAATTTCAATTTCAACAGTATATTTCCACAAAATAAAAATTTTCTCTTCATTTTTTTCCCAGGAATTTTCCAGGAATTTTTTTCCAGAAAAGTATTCAATATTTTCAAGATCATAATAGCTCACCTACATTAAATCGACCATCTCTTGCATTTTTTTTATTTTTTTGACATTTTCTCAAATTAAGCATCCTTATCAGACTTTTTGAAAAATTGGAGCCCCAAAGGAATAAATGCCAAAACAAGAAAAAGAGCAATCAGAGATTGCAGACCCTGGCATGACTTGTCTTGTGTGCTGTTTGTGTTGTTTTGTGTGGCGTTTGTGTACTGGTGTATTACAGAATTAATAATAGACATAACTAGAACTGCAACTTTATAACTGCTGGCAGGGACGACCGGTTACCAAGACGTCCCGCTTTGATGCAACCCCACTTTGATTGGACAACTGACCCTGACCTGTGATGTTTTTTATTATTATTATTACAATTGATTTTAGAATGGATTAAAATAAATTCAATTCACAATCAAATGGAAGACCAATACGGTAACAGTCCTGCAATTGAGTAATCAGAAGGAACCAAACAAGAAAAGCAAGATGAAGTCATCAGGAGGAACCTGGACAGGATTCGCATTTCAGCTGGAGGATTCCCTCCATTATATATATGATATTTATTATTTGGTAATAATGTTAATATTATTATTGTGCCGTTATCATTGACAAATTTACTGATTCATTTATGATTATCATAATATTTACTTCTGTTAGGTGTGCGAACCAGCAACTCTTAGCTATACCCTGTCCATGTGTAGGTATTGAGCCGACTTGTACACTTCAAATTCTACTGCTAATTGATCCTGACTCCAAAGTTCTGTCCAACATTCCTGTAGGTCTCATGTGGCACTGCTTGGAGGTAGTCCGACCCTCCCTGATTCAGATCATCCAGTGTGGCAAGGTGGTTGGCATAGACAGAGCCCTTGGCAGCCCCCCAGAACAAGTAGCTCAAAGGTTCAAGTCTGGGCTATTGGGTGCCAGTCATAAGCGTACCAGGCAATGAGGCGGTTTCTGAAGAGCTGCCACAGGAAAGTGATGTGTCACCAGCTGTGTGCGGGGGGTGCACGATCCTGCATAAACCCAGTCATGCTGAGATGGTTTGGGGTGACTTTTTGGGCTAGATCATTATGGAACTCTTGGAGCACGGCCGGTAGCATTCACCGTTTATTGTCACGGTCCTGCTGTGTTCGTTCTGAAACCAGTAAGGCCCTAGCATTCCCAATCTGGAATTGAAGGCTCAGCCAATGTGACCTTACACCCTTTCTGGTACCTGTCAGTGATCTCAGGTGGTTCTGCCCCAGAAAATGTTGTTTGGTTTTGATGGCACCGTTCAAGTGGAATGGGCTTCATTCACTGAACCAGATCAGGTCGATACAGTTTGAGTACGCGCTCCATCCTGTCACTGAGCCAATTGCACATGTCTAGTGTCTTCTTCATGTCTCTTGACTCTGTTTATGCCTAATAGAGATGATGTATGGGAAAAGCTTCAGTTCTTGAGTGAGGATACCACCGGACTGATGTTGGTTTGATGCCTAACTCCTAGGAGCGTCAGTGTGGAACTTCTTGGGACTGTCCACTGCAGAAGCCCGCACAGCATTGATGTTGGCTTGGCTCTTAGTTACTGATGCTGGCTTGCCACTGTTGCCCTTGCTCTGGTTGTGCACTATACCCTTGTGCTCAAAATGTTTCACAAACGTTGAATAGCACAATTTGTGGTCCATCACGTGTTCTGAGGTCGTATTCCTGGCAGAACCTCCGGCGGGTGTCACATATGATTTTGTCTCATGCCACAGAGCCACCACTTTTGTCTTCTGCTTCACTTCAATGGCATAGTTGAGCTACGAGCTTGAAATCCAGGGAACAAATATTACGATAACACCACCAAACCTGAAAAGGAAAACGGTAAGGTCAAAAAATGACAGGAAGTCAAGTTGTATCAACCTTTTGAAAACAATATATATATATATATGTATATATATATATATATATATGTATATATATATATATATTCTCCATCGAGAGCGAAAGAAGAACTAATGTTTGACAACTTTAAAAGAGGCTCAAACAAAAGAGCTTCAACATAACTGACACTCAGTATATTCATTTCATTTTGTATATGTGACTTCCTCTTGTTATAAATTGCTAGTTTCCTCGGCAAAAATTCTCCAGTTACCGATAGTATATGAGAGTGGTATCTCTCATATACTGTCGTTGGTAATGAGGTTGACTGCAATGGTCTGCAGAGAATTACTGCAGGAAAAGAATGGGTTATCCTGCCTGGGTTATCCTGGGAAATAAGAAAGTTCACCAAACTTGATGTTTGGAGGTTAGGAGGGTCACTAAGACCATGTTGGCGTGGCCGCGGCGGTTCGGTTAATTCCCCCGACCAAATTGTCGTGAATGGGCGGTGAACAATGACCATGCTGGATCGCCGAGCGGTTTTCCTTCGAGGCGAACACGTGATCCTCGGAGATTATGGCGCGTGCGGGAGGGAAAGTGTGGCAAAGATGGAGCAGACAGAAGCACAGCACAAGGGGTTTATACTCGAACTCACGACAGATACACGGACACCAGCAACTTAAAATAAACATGGAGATTGAATGAAAATAGATGAAATATTTACTTCGTCCTGCATGGGAAGATGAGCCCAAAATGGTGCTGAGCCGCTCTCTGGGGCGGGAAATGTGCGTGAGGTAATTTGTGAGGCAGTAGTCAACACCAGGGCTCACCAACCGACATGCAGCTTCTTCTCATGAACAAATATGCCGAATATTCCTCTCTTACACGAGGTCTGCTCACAATGATCGCCCACCTTCCTCCTTGACCATACGACGAGACGATCTCTGAGGCCCTATGATAAGGCCACGAGACACGCTCTTCGTCCCTTCTCAGAAACGTACACACTTCATGGCTCAGCCAGTCAATGACCAGTGTCTTGCCCAGAACGCGGGCAAATTTACAGCACGACACGAGAATTGTGTAGCCATTTCGTCATGCCGAGAGGAGAGCAAAAACGAGATCGTCCGTCTCAGCCACGGTCTTCTCACAACTGTCCTCCCTGATCTCTTGCTCCGAACCTCACTTTCATTCTACCGGCTCTCTGACGACACGCCCATTCATCATCCACTCCGGGGGCACGGCCTCGCTCGCCGTCACCGCTGGAGGCGGGGCTTTCTTGCCTGCTTGGACGTGCAGCTCAGTTGGCATTGTTTTAAGGACGTGATCCCCCTTTATCGCCGGTCTTGAAATACAAAAACATAGGGAAAAGGTCACGGGGCAATTTAAATACATAGGGAAAATTAAGCTGTAATCCCTATGTAATTAACACTGCACCACCCCTGTGGAGTAAACAAGTAACACTTCAGCTCACAGTTTCCCCACTTCATTTACATCGAGATGTCTCCTACACGTCCACAGACCAAGCAACTCTATTCAATACTAACTTTGCTATGAAATTCCTCCATCTACCCCCATAACCATAACAATATATAAAAATTGGCCGTAATCCCTATGTAATTAACACTGCACACCCTGTGGAGTAACAAGTAACACTTCAGCTCACAGTTTCCCCACTTCATTTACATCGAGATGTCTCCTACACGTCCACAGACCAAGCAACTCTATTCAATACTAACTTTGCTATGAAATTCCTCCATCTACCCCACAACCGTAACAATATATAAAAATTGGGAAACGAAACACTTAGGGAAGTGTACAAACAAAATTTTCAATAAAAGAAAAAGGGATTAAACGTTTACATTAAATCGTATTTGTTCGTATGCAGCACAAGGCTGTGGGGGTAGCATCACTGGCTGAGGGTGTGGCTGTGCCGCTGATGTTTACATTCAACATAAGCATTTGACAAATTTTCAGTCTGTCTGCACAAAAGACACTACACTCCAAACTGGGGGAAAACATTGAAGAAGAGAATTTACCGGCAATGCCCAGTGTGCGATTCGACATTGTAGATCACTGAGACGTCTGAGTACAGGCGTTCCAACATGGCATATCCAATTTGGGCAAATAGGGGGGATTGTAGCAAAACTTTTTACCACTTACAACGTGCAGAGGTCAATAAAGAAGGAAAAGTTGCTTTCAAACATCGTAAATATATGATGTTGTGGGTTTTTTTTGCCAGAGACGGAAAGAGAACAGCTAAATTTCGAAGTTTCTAAACCATTAGAACTGGATATAGTTGAAGATTTGGGAAAGCAGTAGGGCTGGAGAGCAACTGTGACTCAGAAGGAGGCTTTGAAGGATTTCACTTTATTTTGTACATATGGTAAATATGAAGAACTGATTACAAAAACAGATCAATTATCAGGCAAGGTTTCCCACAAATAGTTAAAGCAAGAACAGAAATACTTACCCACATGGTGCGATGGGGCTCGTACAAGAAACGCCAGACGGTTTGCAAACAGAAGGCCGTAATACAGCATTTAACATTCACAAGTCCTTAGCTACCTTCAGATATCGAAACATTGTCATTCTGGTCACAGCCAATGTTTTCTAGACGAGAAAAAAGCGAGTAACACACTTTTGAATTTGATCTACTCTTGCAATTGATGGTTGCAAAGCAAGACCTTCATGCCATAGGATAGAGGTAACCAGGTTGATTATTACAACTACCCTGCCTTGATAAGGATACTTGTTTGAAATAGACCTTTCCATCTCTTCAAATACAATTTAATCTGTTCAAGCAAGCCATCCCGATTGAACAAAACAAGGCTACTGGGACCAAGGAATTGAAAGTCAGAATTTCAGGTTTTCCTTCAAATTTTTCAGAAATGGATATTTTCCATGAACTGTATTTATTGCTTGAATGTATGATTGCTTGGTTAGGCCTAAGTCACATTTGCTCTACGGCGAGGATACGGTGGCCGTACGCCCTCTGAATTGACAGAAACGTGCGGCGGCCGCAGAGTTTCTGCGGTGGCCTCAGGGTGGCCCTACGCCGTTTGGCTATATTTTACAGGTCGTAAGGTCGCCATGGAATTATAACGCGGAGATATAACTTTTTTCATTTATACGTTCGCCGTAGCAATTCGACAAGCCGAAACAAAAGAACTGGCAAAAAATAAATAAATAATTAAATTAACCCATTCGTTACCGTCCGTCTGGCCGCACGTTCGGCTTAGGGTCCCCCTGCGGTCGCCTTGCGGGCACCTTGCGTCTGCCTTGAAAATTCTATGGCCGCCGCAGGAACGCCCTAAGGTCACTGTGCGACATCAAATCAAAGACCGTACGGCACCCCCACGTTTTCGGTCTCCACAATTTATAAATACGCCGTGCGGCTACCCGAAAAACAAAAACATATGTGACTGCTACATTGTGTGACCATGGAAATACTGCGGCCGCCGTATAATTGCTAGTGGCCATAGATTTTGGAGACCCCACGGCCGTCGTGGCAAATGTGACTTAGGCCTTAACGAGAGCGGCACTCGATGAGCGCATAATCTTGCCTCGTGCGTTCATTCTGAACAAAAATACCATCGTTAACTGAACACGCTACCATTATGGTCCACTGCTATTATGGCCCATATACCATACAATGCATGCACCGTGTTATGTCTCAATTTCTTGGCATGGGTTATGAATGTCATAAATTTAATTCTTCACTCACATCCGGTCATAGATCAGATATATGAAGTTTCAGATTTTTTAGATAAGAAATTTCTTTTCAATTCAACCAATTATGGCTGGAACAGCACTTCTCTGATGATGTCATCGTTATCAACCTATATACTGCATTGGGAGTTGATGACGTATAGCAAGTTATAAAAAAAAAATTTGTTGAGCGGTTGTGAAGAAAATTGTCAATTTTTTTTCATTTAATCTAATATGACTTCCATACCATTTGACCGATCACATCAGAGTTAGAAACATTAGAAACCAAATGTTCTCCATGGGGAGTCCCTCCTATTTTTAAAGTTTCACATCGATCGGACAAGCGGTTGCAGAGAAAACCATTTTTAAAGTGAAACTATGTAGATACGGACAGACACACAGAGAATATGTAGATGCGGACAGACACACCGAGACACATACATATAGACAGACACAATGTCAGGAATTGCAATAGTCTCGCTTCCCCCTTCAGATTTGATTGTACTTTTAGAAGGCAGGTTTATCAGATTGCATTGATCCTTGATACAACTTGAATGCACATCTTTGGTGGCTGTCACTGGCCAAAGTCCCTTCCATGCAGAGCATTCACTTGTCAAACAGGTTTTCTTACATTGCTGATTGGTTGCTTGTGTTTTCACACCCATTGAAGAAAACTACTATTGTGTCTCTGTAGTCAGCAGTTAAAATGTTTGAATAACTTTATAATCTGTGCCTCTACTAGCTTTATACAGTATTATCTTTTGAATGCATTTTCGGATCATTAGTATCTCATTTGTGTTTGGAAGTTACAAATAAACCTAATTGCAGGATGCAGTAACAACGATTATTATTATTATCAAACGAAGTCCGACACTCATTTCAGGAATATTAGGGTGCCCAAGAGAAATCATGAACGTTCACCTTGTGAGAACATCCCTGGGCAGGTTGGTAGTGTGCTGCACTAGATTGGGGCAGGAATTTGGACTTTGGCCAGAGTACCAGCAAACAATGGCCTCCTCTTCTTCAAAAAAAAGCACCATTTCACATCTAGAAGTGAATTTGATGACACGAGACATTCAGTTTAATGCTCCTCAGAAGTAAAGCTTACATTTTCTTGCAACACAATACCTGCAAGGCACCAAGTTGACAGTTTATAGTCAGGTCGGGATTCAAACCCACAATGGATAGATCAAAGGTAACTGCGCTTTTTACAGAGCTATACCCTGTCAGATAAGAATGCAAGTCTTCATCAAGGACGCAGCCCTCAACCACACCTTAAAATGGGACATGTAGGTTTTAGTAACGAAATAAATTAATTAATAAAAGTTGTAGAAGAGTAAAAGGTATGGGGATAAATAAATAATTCAAGGTGGTATATGTATGTCACCAGTGGTGATGGTAAAGTTTATATAAATAAATAACTCGTGTGTGTGTGTGTGTGTGTGTACAGGGTGTGGCAAAAAGGTGGGACAGCTTTCAGGGTGGGGTAATTCTGTGATGATGGAACGTCATCGTTTTCTGATTTTCAGGTTGTATCAGACAAACTGGAGATGAAAAAAAACAGAAAAAGAGCAATCAGGGATTGCAGACCCTCACCAGGACTTCTTTTGAGTGATGTATTTTTATAGGTTTTAGGGTAAATCCAATATGGCTGCCAACCATGTGACCGTATGAATATCATGTGTGAACCTTTTGTTCCTCATGGGCAGGTGGTCGTACGTGTAAAGTTTCACCTCAATCTGTTCAGCCACTTCAGAGAAGAAAGATTTTTGAAGGTTTTTATTTTTTTTTTTAAACAATATGGCTGCCGAATCACGTGACCGATGACGTAATGAAAAAATTTTCTCTGAACCATTTTATCCCTCGATGACCCTCAAAAATTTTCATATTGATCGGATGTAGCGTTCTACATATGCAATTATGACGTCATAAAATATCAAACTCATTCCCCATGAGGAGTACTTGCCATGTGCTAAGTTTCAAGTTTTTTTCCTTGGTGCGGTTTCAGAAACAGAGGCCCAATGTTTTCCCGTTTTTCCAATAGGGCTGCTACACCACGTGACCGATGACGTCATAATTATCATTGAAACATTTTACATGAGTAGTCGCTCCTGTGGTTCTGTGCGGACAAACAGACCGACAGACAAACAGAGAAACAAACAAACGGACATAAATGCAATACCCTCTCCTTTGGCGAGGGTAATTTATCATTGGGGATGGCATATTGGACATGTGAACAACTAGCATTTGTGGATGAGCAGTATTTCTTCCATAGATATTCTACAATTTTGGCACAAAGATAATTAAGAAGACATTTCCAAATTTCTGATGAGCGAGAGAGAGAGAGAGAGAGAGACTGAGAAGAGAGAGGAGAGGAAGAGAGAGAGATAGAGAGATAGATTATAGATTGGGACCATTACTCTGTGAAGAGCCGGTTTGGTGCTGCTTAAGCAGTCTCCTTGGCTGCCATCAAGAAAGGTAAGAAACCATCAAGAAAGGTAACAAACAGTTGTTTGGCAAGCTTCTGTGAAACAAGAAGACGGGGCTACATGCCGCACCTCAAGACAATGCATGGCACTGTTGCGAGAGCATTTTCCAGGAAAGCGGATCTCCAGATTTGGAGGTGTGAATTGGCCTCCTCTCAGCCCTCTTGATTATTTCCTGTGTGGGTACTTCAAAGACAGACTGGACAGGAACAGGCCACCACACACTCAATGAAATGAAAAAGAACGTAACAATTGAAATTCAGGCCATTCCAACAGACTTTCTTGTGAAGGTCGTGAGGGGTATGAGTATAAGAAAAGCAGAATGTATTACCTGCCAAAAGGTAACCGATGACATCACGAATGTGTGTGTGTGTGTGTGTCTGTCTGTGTGTTTCTGCGTCATTTAACTGATATTTTCAAAACCTCGTTTATTCTGAAAAAATTTCATTGTCCATGCTTTGCAAATGTTAATACAGTTGAATAAATAACTTCGACAATTACCATTGCCAGAGGAGAGGGTATTGCATTTGGGTCTGTTTGTTTCTGTTTGTTTGTGACTTTGCGAAAGAATTTCACCAGGTATGTATGCCTTCAATCCTCCTCTTTCTATAGGACAGAGAGGATAACATAATATATCTATACTATCACAGTGCCTATAGAAAGTGTACACCCCTTTCAAAATTTTCACCTTTTGTTGCCTTATAGCCTGGAATTAAATTCATTAAATCAGACTTTTTCCACCTTATTTACACATCGTAACCACAACTTCCAAGTGAAAAACAATTCTACAAATTTCAGAAAATTATTAAAAATATAAAACTAGAATGTCTTGGTTGGATAAGTGTCCACCCCTGTTATAATAGCAATTGTAAATTAGCTCAGGTGTAACCAATCACCTTCAAATCACACAAGTTAAATGGCCTCCACCTGTGTTAAAGTGTAGTGATTCTGATTATTTCTGAATAAAATCGGCTGTTCCTGTAAATTTCGTCTGCTGGTAAGTGCATTTCACAGCAAAGACTCAACCATGAGACAAGGAGCTTTCAAATGACCTCTGGGATAAAGTTGTGGAAATGCACAGATCAGGGGATGGATATAAAAATATTACAAAAGCCTGAATATCTCCTTGGAGCACAGTCAAGACACTCATTAAGAAGTGGAAGGCGTATGATATCAGGCTGTTCCTCCAAACTGGATGAGCAAGCAAGGAGGAGCCTGATCAGAGAGGCCACCAAAAGGCCAATGGCAACGTTTAAAGAGCTACATGCCTTTCTGGCAAAGACTGGTCCTCTGTGCATTTGATAACAATATCCCAACCACTCCACAAGTCTGGCCTGTACGGTATGGTGGAAAGAAGGAAGTCATTGCTGAAAAATAGTCCCCATGAGTCTCGTTTGAGGAATGCAAAAAAACCACTCCATAGATTCAGAAGCCATGTGGAAAAAAGTTTTGTGGTCTGGCGAAACCAAGATGGAACATTTTGGCTAAAATGCAAAACATTATGTTTGGTGCAAACCCAGCAGAGCACATCACCCAAAGAACACCGTCCCCACTGTGAAGCATGGTGGTGTCAGCATAATGTTATGGGGATGTTTCTCATCAGCAGGGACTGGGGCACTTGTCAGGATAGAAGGGAAAATACATGGAGCAAAATGCAGTAAAATTCAACAGGAAAACCTGCTGCCCTCTGCAAGAAAGATGACATTTGGATGGAAGTTCACCTTTCAGCATGACAATGACCTGAAGCACACAGCCAAAGCTACACTGGAGTGGCTAAGGAACAAAAATATAAATGTCCTTGAGTGGCCCAATCAGAGCCCCGACCTAAATCCAATCAAAAACCTGTGGCATGACTTGAAGATTGCTGTTCATCAATGCTCCCCACGCAACTTGACTGGGATTGAACAGTTTTGTGCAGAAAAATGGGCAAATGTTGCCCAATCAATGTGTGCAAAGTTGGTAAAGACCTATCCCAACAGACTCACAGCTGCAATGACTGTCAAAATACTTCCACCAGGTATTAACTCAGGGGTGTGGACACTTATCCAACTAAGATATTCTAGTTTTGTATTTTTAATTTATTTTCTGAAATTTTGAGAATTTGGTTTTCACTTGGAAGTTGTGGGTTACGAAGTGTAAATGAAAGGTGGGAAAAGTCTGATTTAATGCAATTTATTTCCAGGTTATAAGGTAACAAAGGGTGAAAATTTTGAAAGGGGGTGTACACTTTCTCTAGGTGTTGTACATATACGAGTACAGTAGATTTCAAAGTTGTGCGTTGGTTGGGGTAGATGGTAAAGTGGATATAAATAAATAATGGTTCCCAAAAGCATACATGTACAATCTTGCACTCTTCTCTCCCATAATTAAAAATAATCATAAAAAAAATTAAGATTTTTTTTCAACATCCGAGATTCCTCCAAAACATAGTTATTCATCAGCTCCCATAATCACCAGCAAAACAAATAGCAAAATATAATTAATCGTCCATTGCCATGTACTAGCAATATTAATGTATTTTGTAAATTATACCTGTCCAAAGGGTGTTGAATTTACACAGATCGAAACTTATAAATACACTTATAAAAAAAAACCAATTCACTCTATTATGAGTAAGTGGAAGAATCAAGGTAAATTGCAATTCAGATATCCTTCAAGAAAATGACCAAACTGGTGAAAGGTCCCATCAAAGTAATCTGATTGGTCAGTCTGCAATGGAATAACCTTGGGGATATGTTCGACTATTCCTTCAGGTCAAATATTTTCACATAGTTGCGGTCACAATCTGTTTTAAGAGATCCTTATAAACTCTGCATTTGCTTTGAATAGTAGTTTTTGGCTTTTTGGCTTTTTGGCTTTTTTGGCTTTTTGGCTTTTTTGGACTCCTTGGCTTTTTTCACAAGAACTTGGCTATTCGTTGTTCACCTTGGCGTCTTGGTTTTCTATAGGTTTTCTTGGCGTATAGGTTTTCTATGATCATCGCTTTTCCCAAACCTTGTGAATTATTGGCTTTTTCATTGGCTCACCTTGGCATTTATGAAAATGAGGAGTGGTCACACTGGTTTCTGTATATCATTGGCAACTTCACCTGCATATAAAGATTAATTATTATCAAGTATTTAAACAAGTCTGTCTGAAGTAGTCATAAATACACCCCTTCAACTGCATAACCTGTTTTCTCTGTCTCCATACCTTCCTTCCAAACAGCACTCTCACATTTTATTATTTCTTCCGTCCAACCTCCCTAACTTCACCTGCTGCACTGCTCTTCAGTTGGACTCGGGTGTAAACTCTTCTGGCCATTCTATTTATTGCCCTCACTTTTCAAGAGTGAAGATCGCCGTCGGTGGACTCCCATAAATATACACAGATTTGGAACACTGATCAACCTTATTGAATATTCATATTCAGCTTAATAGGTTTTGCTCATTATTGGGTTCTTATTGAATATTCAGCTAAGAAAAGGCCCCTTTTTGTCTAGGATTCCATTATTTGGAAGATACCATCAATTCAGAGTCAGAGATGCTCTTTTTGTTTAATTTATCCTTCCTGCCTGCAAACCTCCTAACTGGTGGCTGGTGTTGTGGAATTTTCTGATTTGTTCTATTAACCGACCTGGTGTAAATCCTGTTACTCAATTTGTAAGAAACAATTAATTCACTGTCCACAACGAAAAGTACATTTGATCAGAGAACATTTATTTCGTGGTGCCACGGAGTCCAAAGCACTGAGATGTAAACATCTCAATGATTTGCACTAAGCTAAGTTTTTCATTTTCTGACATTTATATGCTTTCGTGGGAGTGGAGAGGGCTGGGAGATTCAAAGGGAGAGAGAACATGGTGACTTTCAGCTGGCCTTGGTGAGACTCAGACAAAATACTAAAAAACAGACAACTAAAAGGAGTACAGGATAAGACCGTAAGTTATAGGTCTTTCAAAGAGATGAATATAAGGAATTGTGTATATAAAAGGCAGTGAGTACATGGGTCTGATAAGCATTATGCAAAAGAACTCAAATTGCAATACGTGTCCACTGGGTGAAAGAGAATGACATAATCATGGCAAAAGTTGCAGTGCCATCAACCAGGCCACCCTGTCTCATAGTAAGACATTCCCCCCATCAACACCCAGACAAAAGGGAAACACAATTGACAGCCAATTCGACTATAGCATAAATATTGAATTTATAAAGCACCAGCAACAATTATAATTGAGAGAACATGAATATAATTATTTTTTCTTCCACACTGGCAAGGCAGAGACAATGCATTTGTATGGCAGATGACGCTTATTGCTAACAGGTCGTGAGGTTAGGGGATTCAATTTTTATTTATCCAACTTAGCATGGTCACAAATAAGTGATTTGTCAGTATGCCCTCCTGATGAGCCCATAAGAAGGGTGAAACCCAGATCTGTGGCTCTGCATTAATTTACTTGTGAACATAAATCTCGGTCTTTGAAGACATGAGTGCCACATGGAGGTCATCCTAGTTCGGAGGCGATGTGTTGGATTAGATTACAATCTTTGTGCATGACATCGGCGTCATGTCGCATACCGGGTCAGAGATACTTTTTTGTTGGATGTATATCTACTAACAAGTTGCCCTTGCCCTACATATACTGTATATATATATATACATATATATACATATACATATACATATATATACATACACACTGATGATCCAAAGCATTATGACCACCTGCCGAATATACTGCTAGTCCTCCGTGTGCCGCCAAAACAGCGCCGACCCACCAAGGCATGGACCCCACAAGACCCCTGAAGGTGTCCTGTGGTATCTGGCACCAAAACATAAGCAGCAGATCCTTCAAGTTCTGTAAGTTGCGAGGTGGAGCCGCCGTGGATCGGACTTGTCAGTCCAGCATATCCCACAGATGCTCAATCGGATTGAGATCTGGAGAATTTGGAGGCCAGGGCAACACCGTGAATACTTCATCATGTTCCTCAAACCATTCCCAAACAATGCGTGCAGTGTGGCAGGGCGCATTATCCTGCTGAAAGAGGCCACTGCCATCAGGGAATACCATTGCCATGAAGGGGTGTACCTTGTCTGCAACGATGTTTAGGGAGGTGACACGTGTCAAATTGATGTCCACTTAAATGGCCGGACCCAGGGTTTCCCAGCAGAACATTGCCCAGAGCATCACACTCCCTCCACCGGCTTGTCGTCTTCCCACAGTGCATCCTGGTGCCATCACTTCCCCAGGTAAACGGTGCACACGTACATGGCCATCCATGTGATCTAAAAGAAAATGGGACTCAACGGACCAGGCGACCTTCTTCCACTGCTCCAAGGTCCAGTTACGATGCTCGCTTGCCCATTGTAGGTGCTTTCGACGGTGAACAGGGGTCATCATGGGCACTCTGACCGGTCTGCGGCTACGCAGCCCGTACGCAGCAGGGTGCGATGCACTGTGGATTGTGACACATTCCTCCCATGACCACCATTAAAATTTTCTGTAACTTGTGCCACAGTAGACCTTCTGTCGGTTCAGACCAGACGGGATAGCCTTCGTTACCCTCGGGCATCGATGAGCCTCGGGCGCACAACACCCTGTCGCCGGTTTGTGGTTTGTCCCTCCTCGGACCACTGTCGGTATGTACTCACCACTGCTGACCAGGAGCACCCCACAAGCCTTGCCGTTTCAGAGATGCTCTGACCCAGTCGTCTGGCCCTAACAATTTGGCCCTTGTCAAAGTCGCTCAGGTCTTTACTCCTGCCAAGTTCTCCTGCATCCAATACATCACCTTCAAGAACTGACTGTTCACTTGCTGCTGAATATATCCCACCCCTTGACAGGTGCCATTGTAACAAGATAATCAATGTTATTCACTTCACCTGTCAGTGGTCAAAATGTTTTGGCTCATCAGTGTATATATATATATATATTTTTTTTTTTTTAATATATATATTTTTTTATATATATCTAACAAAATCAATGACTGGGACGAAAGTTTTATAAGATCTAACCTTTCATGCTCTCAATTAAAAAAAAAACACACATATGGTGCCATTTATACACAAAGTTGAGAGATTAATGATCCTGATTGATGGCACCTGGATTAACTTCAAAAGTGACTTCAATTTGGTATTCAACTTGTATCAAGTTCCACATTTACTTATAAACCTTAGAGTACAAGCTATCAAGGAATTAAGACACAGGGTTTCATTTCTTGCAATGTTTGTTTGGAAAAGCTTTTTAACTCTTTATTTGTAAACTTCATACATTGGACATTTTTTGCTTTGTTGCGAGCAAAAATACATTCATGTTAAATTTACTTCTCATAACTAGTGTACGTACTTGAGCATATGTACATTAGACAAGTCAGAAACCTCAGCTTATTTTTAA
The DNA here is from genome assembly GCA_035128595.1 of Eptatretus atami. Lineage (NCBI taxonomy): Eukaryota > Metazoa > Chordata > Myxini > Myxiniformes > Myxinidae > Eptatretus > Eptatretus atami. The sequence continues at coordinate 20,897,132 of CM068956.1, read as the reverse complement.
ATGGTTTACGCGTCAAACAAAAGCATTCAATGTGGAACGGAAAAGGAGATTTTAATAATTTACTTGTATATTTATTATGTACGTTAAAATGAAACGTATAACGTATTAATTCAATTGTCTTTTAAGAAACTGTAATTTTTTTAACGTTTTCCTTTTAATAAAAAGACAAATGAGATAATTTATAATTATCGATGAAGTTTTTAAATAATCAAAGTCAACTGATATATTTCAATAATCACAAAAATATTTTTTTATCGGGTTGGGACGTGTATGCGGTTACTGATCAGGGGCCAAGTTTCCCCCGGAACAAATGTTAATGATTTGAATAAAGTTTTCACGTCGCTACTTTAGTAAGATTGGTGCTTGCCAATTGGATGTGGTGTGCTATCTGAAGAGTGGACACTCACTTTAACCTTCATTAAAGCCTGCCATCTCAACTATCTTAATGTATTCCTTGTCTTTGCCCACCTCTTCATCCTTTCCCTCCTCTCCTCATGGCATTTATCTATAGTTTGATTTGCTTCACGATATCTACATATATGGACAACAGAATATCTGGGTGTTAAGGTCAAAACATGGTACCATCACCAGGAATACCAAATAAAAGAGAGCCCTAAGTGCAAACACAAGCCACAATTTCAGATGTGCCGAAGATTTCCTCTTTGTGCATTTTTAATTGGTGTTGTCAGCCCAAAGTGTGAATGAATAAAGACATTGTTCCTCACTCATAAAATATTATTTGAATTTCAGTAGAATGCTGCAGTTGAGAGTATTCCATTGTAAACATGATTATCCATCTATTCAGTTGCATTTGCTTTCTGTAAAACATACATCTGCCTTCAGTTGATATTGATTTGTCATTTTTGATTCAAACTATGGAACAACCTGGAAATGTTGCACAAGTTCCAGGAAGACTTAAGTTTATCAATCAGTACATTATTAAATACAACTTTAGATATTTCTTATTTAGTTCACATATTTAATGAATATCATGCATGGCTTTTTGTGAAGACGCATTGTGGGAGCTGCCGAGGTTCCGTGAGCAGCGCCAGTCAATGTAATGTTGTTCTTTATCAACGCTGAGAACGTGTCCCTTGATATGTGTAACTGTCTGTCCCTCTAAACCTTGAGGGGCTGTTGTGCTCTTTTCTGATTGCCTGTACTTGGGCCTTGCCTACTGGAACCAATATTGTTTAGACTCTGTTCCAACCCTTTCCCAGTCGCAGAAAGCGGTTATTTTGATTTAGAACTGTAGGAATAGTTACTCTTTCGCAGATGAAAAGCTATTTCTCTTTTATCCTGCTTGTTCAATCATTTCCCCCACTGGTCCCGCACTCGATACCTTGAGATAGAGTTTCGGTGATGGATTCTTTTTTCTCTCCCGTATGTGCGCACGTACGTAATTAAACATTCTCCTTTGTATGCTGAACCTGAGTGGAAATTGAGTTAATTTCTTCCACAATTGCTAAATGGCTCAAACCAAGGTAAGGAGATACAATGCCAAACATATCAGAGACAGATGAACAATTTTAACATTTCTTGCTCTGTGTTGCATGATTTAGGGATGGACAATGTCAATGCTGATGTGAAAATGCTGCTGCATGGTGCAACCTTTGAGAAGGTGCGCCTTAATGGATGGACCAAGGAGCGAAATATATTCTTATCCGAGGATTGTTGCAATATTTGCTGCAGCTCCAGAAAGCTATTTGGGCCCGAGTTCACAGCCTGTAAGTATTATTTCGTATGCCTATCAGTTTGCCAATGGTGACTCAGAATGAAAAGATAAGGATTGCTCATAAATGGCATTCAGGGAGAAGGTAGTCTACTTGTCTCACCCGGTCTTGCCTACACATGGCACTAGTCCACAATTCATGGCTCTTAAATTCCCATTCAAATTTCACAGCCACCCAGGGCAACTTTAATGGGTTGCTTCTTACAAAGCAGTGCTGTCCACATCCAATAAACAAATAAAAGGAACTGATTGTTCCTGACTACACAATTACATACAACTATGATTTGTACTGTTTAAGCATTATGAGCTCATTGATGGAATTTCACTTCTTGGGAGGGGGTGGTGGGGGGAAGGGGGTTACAGGGTTAGTTGCACAGTCTTGGTGGGGGGGGGGGGGGGGGGGGGGGGGGGGGGGGGGGGGGGGGGGGGGGGGGGGGGGGGAATGAAGTTTTTGCAAAAAAGTATGTTCAGGTTGTTCTCCTTTATTCGTACATAGCATCATTGGGTGAGGGCATGACTGCGCTGCTGATGCAATGCCCTCTGCTGGTTACAGCAGGAATTTGGAATTTAGCTACGGTGCCAGCAATAGATCACCTACTCTTCACAAAAGACACCATGGGATCTTTAGTGTCCACCAACTAATGTCAGCAGACAAGATTCCCGTTTAGCGTCCTTCCAAGGGACAGAACACACATTGATGAATGACCCTGCCTGTGAAAACCAGGATGACAGTTTATAGCTTGGTCAGGATTCAAACCCAGGATAAACAGCTTAGAGGCAAGTGTGCATACCTTTCAGCGATCCTGTCAACCCTTACATTCAGGTAAGATTTTTTTCTTTTAGATCCATTTGACTGTCATGCCAAGGAAATCACAGTATTATAGCAATTGCACCCATAACCTATAGCAATCGGGAGATTATGTCGAGTAACATATGATCCAAAGGTCCTTGTCATTGACAATTTTCAGGTTGCGGGAAGTTCGCGTCACCGGTTGTTCTCAATTGAGCATTCTCTAGGAAAATCAAGGAATATTTCTTTGGAAGTTCTGTTACTTGAACCTTCTTTTAATTAAATTTGTGATTTGTGCTTTACTTGATACACCTTACTCACACAATAAACACGATAGCACAATGACTTTACTCGTCACGTTTAGTACACCGCAGGACAAGAGCCTCCCTCAACATACTCCATTCTTTTCTGTTCTCTACAATTCTTCACTAACCTACTCAATTTAATTTTTCAATTTCACTTCTCCATCTCGTCTTTGATGTACCTCTGTTTCTTCAAGGTAATCGTCTAGGCTTCCAGTTTGTAATTCTTGTCATCCATCAGTTGTCCAGTCTCATTGATAGGTGGCCAGGCCAGTTCCATTTCGGTTTTCTTGAACATGACCAATACATCATGATATGTAGTTTTGTCTGATCCATTGCCTTTGCTTCTTTTATATCTATCTATCTATCTATCTATCTATCTCTCTATCTCTCTATCTCTCTATCTCTCTATCTCTCTATCTCTCTATCTCTCTATCTCTCTATCTCTCTATCTCTCTATCTCTCTATCTCTCTCTCTCTCTCTCTCTCTCTTTTTTTCCCTGCTAGAGTTGGGTTAGCCTTGTGAGTCCCATGACAATCTTCTATCATGGTTCCCTTTTTGAGGCAATGTGTGTTTTTTTAATGGCCAGATGCCCTTCCTGACGCCAACCCTTTAGTCGCCTCTTACGACACGCAGGTATACGGTGTACCTATTCTAAACCGGGGCACACACCAGGAGCTTTGCTTCTTATCCTTGTTTTGAATTCATTTTTTCATGGCTCTGTGACATTAATTTTTTTTCTCTCCAATTTCTGATCCATCTCCTTCTAAGAAGCCATGTTTCACTCCTTTGTATCATTGCTGGTATTACGCATTGATCGTAAACTTGAATCTTCAGATACGAGGGCAATTTGATTTTGATGACTTTTTTTTTTAATTTCCCAGAGGGTTCCCATCCTGCTCTGGTATATCTCTTCACATCTTCAAAATAATCCATAAATTCATTTTTATGAGTTGGCAGAAGTAGAATCTTGCTTTCCTGCATAATTGGTTGTAGTTGTAATAATTGTTATTTTCATCTTATTCATTTTCAGTCAGATCTTCTCACTCTCTGAATTAACCCCTTCTATGACCATTTTCAATCATTCAATGCTGTTTGAAATTTCAACCGTTTGCAAATACGCGACTTTCGAAATGACGTATGAATGCTGAATGAGGCCTTTTGCGCATGCGCTGTGTGTGTCTTTACTCTGACTCGGTTCTGCTCGGCGAGCACTTTTAACCTGCTGTTGCTAATGCAAAATGTGTCATTCAAATCGTCTTTTCAACATAATTTGGCAATTTTAAGATGGTTAACCATAATTTTATCTTGCTGAATGCAAATCGGACTCCGAGAATATAGGAATACGAGAAAGATCCGTGGAGAGAGAGTTGGGTTCATACCATTTCTGTTAATACAATTAGCTAGCGGTGGCAGTGGATATAACACACACACACAACACACACACACACCCATACACCACACACACACACACACACACACACACACACACACACAGACGTTTCTTCTTTCACAAATATATGAAAAATGTAGTACAATTTCTCATGTTGTCCCAGAACCAAACAAAAAATATGTTGTTGCGGCCATGGGTACCGAGACACAGCTTGTCACTCGGGGGTTAATCCCGCGGTTGTCCTCGGTAGAGCCGGACCTGGGCACCGCTCACAATTAACGTTGGTACGGTGGGTTGTTTAAAACCACGAACGCCACCAGGTCAACCACGAGTTCCAGTGTCCACCGTCGAATTAATCCGTTTAACTAGAGGTCACGTGGTTACCTGAGCGGGGAGCAGCCCTCGGCAAAGCACCAATGTTATCTCGATTAGATTTTAATTCGGGCGGCCGAGCGTTTTAACCGCTGTGCGTGCCGACGATTTTTTTTCAAATCTGTGGTAATTACTTCCCAGTCTATCTCGGTTCAGACAATACTAGACAATGGAAGAAAGGACAAACACGGACAGGTTGGAAATCGACAAATAATTTATATAATAATAAAATAATATGGAAGAACTTTTATTTTCTGAGGTAAATGAAAAGATAAATTTCAAAGCAAAATCAATCAAAATGCAGGAAAGACAGATGCTTATCGGGGTTGACTTACTTAAGCTAAACACAGACATGGGTACCCAACGGATCATTCAGGGGAGGGGGGGGGGGGAAGAATCGTCTCGCTCACCAGAAAGTCGTCCGTGAAGTGAAAACATCCGTTGCGAGCACCCAGCTTTGTCGTGCACCCTCCTCGCGGGCAGCCTTGAACGCCAGTCGAAGTCTGGAGGGCACCGGGATCGTCTGTCGCGGGTTTAGACCCTGGTGTGTTTGGTGACCAACCTGTGCCTCACTTGTTGGCGGCATGCTCACACCCACACGCGCACCACACGCTCGCTTGCCGAAGCACTGGGAAGGACGAATTGTCTCGTTGTTGGCACTGGTCAGACACTCACATGCGCACCACACACTCGCTTGCCCAAGCACTGGGAAGGACGAATTGTCTCGTTGTTGGCACTGGTCAG
>CM068956.1:20868790-20891602 GCA_035128595.1 Eptatretus atami | reverse complement strand
ACGGTTACCATGACGACCCGTGCGCTCTCAAAAAAGGCGGGCGTCTGAGCTCGCGAAAAATTGTTGCAGAGGAAGAATTGGGGCAGGCTTCAGAGCTCGTGAAAGAAATGTTTGTAAACGTGTCTGTCGTAAAGAAAAAAGCTTCCCATAAGAGAGTGGATCTATCCTTTACCCTTCTCAACACATCACATGTAAGATCCCATTAGACATGGGGATGGGGCTAATCTGAACATGCATTTAAGGAAATAACTGTCTGAGGACCTGGATGTGTGGATGCATTCATCAGACCGGATTCTGAAATCCGTAACAATATATTTATAATGGCACTCACAGGCCAAACAATTCCCCCCCCCCCCATGCCCCCACCCCACCCCTCCTCCCACCCACCCACCATCCCCCCCCTCCCTCCCAAACATGATTAACAGTAAATATCATCATTTTAAACTTACCTGTGCCTCGACAAGCTCCAGATATGACCTTCCACTCGGTGTTAAAAAGCACGAAGGTTTGATTAGAACACACTATCTTAGCCTTTCATGGGCCCACATCGCTCGGAGTTTATGCAATACGAACTGCAACAGATTACCTTTTTATACGAGTTGATCAGAAAGTTCTCCAACTGTTCCGTTGTTCAGAGGCACACCCCTTCTCACATGCTTACAAGTACTTTTGGCTTCTTTTAAAGTTTTTTTTTGTTTTTTTTTAGTCATTTCATTCTTCAATCCTTATCTGGGAGGCATGAAAGATGTCCAGACCGCATCAATCTATTATTTTGTTACAAGGGGTTTCTGGACATGTGTGCTGAGCAAATCGGGGCGGATTACGTCATTTCGAAAGTTGCGTGGTGTCGGTGGTTTAACCTTTTGCAACCGACGCATGGATTTATCCCTTATGTTAATGCAATTTCGTTCTTGGAACACTTCTTTGGGTGTGCATTGAACAATTTTGGGAAGATTGTGTCATCTTGCCTGATGCATGTCTTGCTCTTGATCTTGCCACCATTTCAAGGTGGCTGTTCTAGCATTGTAGACTTTTTAATTTTTAAGCTAATTTTAAGTACATTGGGTCTGATACATTATGGTGTTTTCTTGTTGGGGGTGGGGAAAGCATGGATTTTGTTGGTTTTTTTTGTTAAAAGAAAGGTACAAATTGGTTCTTTGGAATTGTTTGCATTTATGTTCAGACTTCTGGTACATTGAATAATGTCATGTTCAAACCTCGAGCTGTTCCTTGGATGTATCAGACAGGATTCAGGACTTGATTGATGTGCAGGATGGGTGCCAGACAGATTCATTGCGCCAGCTTGTTGAGAAAAACACAACAGATGCTGGGAAAGGGAAGGAACCATCACTGGATGACAGGGCCTTTTCATTGATCTTTAGTGGGAACCAGAAAACGCTCAGCGTGATTGCCTCTTCGAAGGAAGATGCCCAACACTGGATAAACGGCCTGCGTTGCCTTTCTGGAACAATCCAGCAAAATTCTGCTCTGGCAGAATCGTATCCACACCTTAACCTCTGTTAGAAAATGTTGGAATGTGTAGAAGATGGATTTGAAAGGTGTTTTTAAAATTGGTTAAATGATGTCATGCTATATCAAACCAGTGATGTCAAATCAATTTGAAAAAGCATTTGTGAAATTGTGCATACAATTAATTATTATAGACAAACAAACTCTTAGCATTGTCAGCTGCCGTATTGGATGTATGGTGCTATAAGAGTCCATAAGATAATTGTAACGTGACTGAGTCTGATCCTAAAGGACCTGGGCCTTGTTATGCCAGAGTTAAACTTCACCGATTAGACTTGAGAATGGAGGCAAATTTGGTGGGGACAAACTAATGTTAACGTCAACGTCAACGTCACCATCACCAATAATTTGGTGTGCTTATTTATCCCCAATGACTTCATCGTGATGGAGGCACGTCCATAAATTAACTTGAAATGGGGGGCACGGGCACAATCAACTTGATCCATTTCATATGCACGCACGCACGCACGCACGCACACACACCTCGTTTGTTCATTTCTGTTCCTCATAAATCTATCACACGCACAGATACGCACACGACACTTTTAATTAATTGTACAGTACCGGGGCTATTCCTAAAATATAATATAATATAATATTAGGGATTGCTGTAAATGATGTTAATTTCACACCATCCTATATTCAACTGAATTGCCCTCGCCGAAGGAGAGGGTCTTGCGTTTGGGTCCGTTTGTTTGTCTGTTTGTCCGTACAGAACTGTCATGTTTTTCTCTGCAACCGCTTGTCGGATTGAGACAAAATTTTCACCAAAGGTGCGACGACTTATGTAGAATGTTTTAATAATTATGACGTCATAGGTCACATTGTGTGGCAGACATGTCGGAAAAACGGAAAAACTTTGGACCTCTGTATCTCCGAAACCGCACCAAGGAAAAAATTGAAACTTGGCACACGGGAAGTACTCCTCGTGGGGAATGAGTGTGATGTTTTTTTAATGATGTCATAGGTGCCCTCGTTATGACGTCATAACTGCATATGTAAAACGCTACATCCGATCAGTATGAACAATTTTGAGGGTCATCTTGGGATGATGAAATGGTCCAGAAAATTTTTTGATGACGTCATCAGTCACATGATTCAGCAGCTATATTGTCTTTTTGTTGTTGTTTTTTTTTAAACCTTCAAAAAAATTTTTTCTCTGAAATGGCTGAAAAGATCGAGGTGAAACTTTACACATATGACCGCCTATCCATGAGGAACAAAAGAGTCACTCACATATTTGATATCATAGGTCACATGGTTTGGCAGCCATATTGGATATACCTGAAAACCTATAAAAATACACCACTCAAAAGAAATCCTGGCAAGGGTTTGCAATCTCTGATCGCTCTTTTTCTTGTTAGTTTTCAATCACTTTTTCAAAAGGAGATAATTCTTCAGTACAAAACCAAAATAAATTTTGCCATGTGTTTTCTGAACCATGGCTGCCCATTTCGATTTAATTTACTGGGATTTTTCATAATCAGAAAAATAACCTCGTTATTTATTTTCATTATTCAAATCATCAAAATAATGTCGCGTATAATAAGATCCGGTCGGTGTCTGTGTGTAATTTTTGCATCTCCTCCCAAACCACGGGTTGCACAAAGGTAAAAATGGCATCATATTAATCGCCGAGGACCCGGGCAGTGCGGGTCAAGCAAAAATGGATTTGGACAGAAACATTTTCATTATTAACATCGATAAATGTTCAGACAAAGCAAGTTTGAACTATGCTTTGCATGGGTAGGTGACGAGTCTTGATTCTGCTGATTGGCAGCAGTCTTCACCATTGAGAGATGGGGCCAAAAACGATATGTCGCATGATATTTCAAAAAGTTGTGGACAGATTATGACAAAACTTGGTGGATGTGTTGGGTAAGTGACAACAACAAGCCAATTAGATTGTATTTAAGGTCTGGATCCAAATCCGGCCTATCATTGTGATACAAAACATAAACTGTTCAGCCTGGTGGAAGTATGCACTCTACCGAGTGCCTTTCTAGTTCAAAATCAAAAAGTTAGGCCGACAAACAATGCAACAAAATGTGGAGTTATAGTCACGTGGTTGCTCGTATAAAAGGATGCTTTGTCTGTTTGTTTGACGCGTTAATATTTCATTGTTTTCTTTGACCTTTTATTCATGTCTCCAAATATTGGAGATACAGAGGAAATGAGCTTTGAGGATGTTCAGAAAGCTTTGACATTTCTGAATGCCGACAAGGAGCAAACATGGAATCTATTCCAGGTGAGACTCTTCTTGTCTTGGAGTATCGTGATGGGTTAGACTTATTTGATGAATCACTTTTGCATTTTCTTCTTCAAAAAAGATGTATCGTTTAGATTTTGAGAATATTGTACAGTGAAACCGGTCTCATCCCGAGGTTCCACATAATTGTTTTTACCTGAAGGAATTTTCGTAATTGGAAACTTTCTGTTTTGTCGTAATATTTGTTTTGACATTAACAAATGTCACTTGAAATTGTGTTGATGTTTCCTGTCTAACGGCAAACTTTCAAATCTGTCCTTCCCCTCACTTCCCTGAGAAATTGGATGAGACAAAAAGGGGGACGCTCAAGAAAAAACAGTTTAAGCAGCTGTTCGAAGAGTTGAAAAGGCGAGAAGACCTAGAAGAGCTGTTTGATGGCTTTATTAAAAAGACCAGTGTGGAACAAAGCAATCTGAGCTATGAAGAGTTTTCAAGTTTCCTGAGCGAGGAGCAGGGAGAGGAATCTGGAGGCACCGACTTGGTAGCAAGAATATTGGAAAAGTACGAGTCCGTTGAGAACGGTGAGCTTTATGTGGATACTGGGCACCATTAAGCTTTCCTAATTTACTGAATATATCAAGAAAAACTAAAAATGCTGATACGGTCAGTCATCTGCTTCCCTTTGCATGCCTTCATTCATTACTGTACAGGCACAGCTTTAAACATTCTTGGCACCCACACCAAATTTAAGCAGTTTTGATGATATTTCAACAAATGCAACGACCGCAGTTCTACAAATGTAACTGATGCACATCTACAAATGTAACTGATGCACATCTACAAATGTAACTGATGCACATCTACAAATGTAACTGATGCACATCTACAAAGGTAACTGCCACACTTCTACAAATGTAACTGCCACAGTTCTACAAACGTAACTGCCACAGTTCTATATAGAAGGGGTTTCTTAAATGAATGGTTTAAATGCGTTTTTATTAGTCTTATCACTTGCAAGCACAAATACCTGTCCCTAGTGACACGGAAAGTTTATGTTAATCTATCAATTTAAATTATTTAATGGACTTAAATTTTTTTTAATTGTGTTTCACTCTTGGTTTCACTCATTGGCCATGAGCTCGACCCGGTAATTTTTAGCCACCGGTACCATCCGAAGGGAATAATGCTCATCGTAGTTTTTGGCAGGGTATACATCTCGATAGTCAGAAACTATGTGATAGCATTGCATTGGTGGTAGCCTTTTGTGTGTTATTCGCCGTTTGGTAACCCCATCCCAAAAGAAACTGTTCTGAAACCGTGTGTTTTTCTACCAAAATTTGTGTTTGTCAAACGGACTGAAATGCACTGATACTATGTGCAGATTGCCAGACTGTGAGAACCAGGCATCCATCTTTGAGTCAGACGATGGGGAAAGTTTAGATGAGGATATTGAAGAACTAGATAATGATAATGATTTTTAAATTCATCTTTAACATTTTATATCACTTACAATCAGTGCATATGATCAGAGATGTCTTAGAAATTATAAAGGACCCGTCTTTGGTTCATAAGACAATGTGTTTATCAGCAACACATTGGGCCGAGGTAATGTCCTTGTTAGTGTGGAACACCACATTTTTTGTTTCTATTCTGTAATTTTATGCCCTACAACAGAAGATTGTTTGACTCATTCATTTCACATTTGACTCATTCATCAGATTGCACATGATTAACCATCTTGCTCCTGTCTTATTGGTTTTTCTTGTGTCATTCGGGTGTTTGATACCTTCACATGTGCATTATGAGTCTCTAATCCCTGAAATTCTGTATTTTTTGAGAAATTACAGGGAAAAAAACAGTCATCTTGTTCATGAACATGCTATCATTTACCTTTGTTTGATTCTTGGAAAGTATCTTTCAATAACAACAGTTGAAAATATCATGACATTGACCAAACTACATAAATCCGTCCAAATTAGGTATTTTTTCATTTGGGTGGTGGGGTAACATTGTTTGCTCTCCTGATCTGAACATACAACATACAAATAAGGAATTTAGATTTTTGGATTTCTTAATAAATTTGCTAAACACCCATGTAATTATATTGTTCCAGAACTTTTATTTACTTTCCACAGGAAATGATAGACAAATAATTTTCTAAAGCGGTATGATTTATCACACAGGAAATAGACACCGATATATGTGTCACAATGACATACCTTTCAACCCTGGCATGTTTAGCACTTTTTGTTGAGAAGAAATGATCCTCGCAAAAGGTGAGACAAATTTCAATGTTAATGTTTGACTGATAAAAAAAATGTTGTTAAGTTGAAGTAGGATGTCTTACCTTGTACTGGCCATTTTGCACAAAAGCTTATTTAAGGGTAGGCACATAAACAGGGTGATAATACACAAAAAGCTACCACCAATGCAATACCATCACATATTTTATAACTCTAGGGTTGTATACCTTTGCCAAAAATCACTGAGAATTATTCCCCCCAGATGGTACCGACCAACCCTACTGGCTCATGGACTATCAGAGCCAAAGCTCTGAGTTACTTTTCCCATCCACTGTTGTTGTGCAACAACAACAACAACAACAACAGCACAATATATGTGCAACAACTGAGGGCTCATTTTGTCTCATATGAGTTTAGAATATCCTTCTTGCAAAATTAAGTTTGGCATCAACATTATTCATGCCTGTTCTCCTGTCATTTCAAAAGTGAATGTTGAGCTTTGCGCACGTGCTTTGCGAGCTTTCCATGAACGGGAGACAGACGACACACGGACAGACACCACAGTTCGCAATATATAGAAGATCACAAGTGGGTATTTTATAGATTTTTGCTAAACCTCCACACTTTTTTCTTTTGTTTTTACTTTTGCTTCTTTCTGTCTTTACCAGTAGAAGTTTTTGTGGTTTAAACACCTTTGCACAGGTGTTAATGTGAAATAGTCCAAAATCCATGCAAAATTTACACCTGCCCCTTTTGAGTGATGGTCCACACACATGATGTGTGTGGAAAGCTCTTCAATGGTGATGGTTAAATGAATGTGATGCTCATTCTCAATTTGTATCAGCCTTTGGTCAACAAGTGTGTCTGCTTATTAGGTTCACTTATGATCGATCTCTTACTCTATTTCTATTACATGAGGCTATAATGACGGTCATTTGTGGGTTGTTTTGTTTGTGTGGGCTGTTGTGGGTTGTTTTGCTCCGACCAGGTTAACTTTTAAGCGTTTTCTTTGAAGTTGTAAATTCATTTTCTTTTTATTATTTTTTGTCATTATTTACTTTTCTGCACAAGCATGATGCATAACTATTTCCTTTGTCCACCTTTTTCTGAAACCCAACTGGCATGTCTAATTCTTGGAACACATTGTGTGTCTTATTCTGTGCGATGTAAGATTCATAACTCTGATGGGGCTTTCTGACTTTATTCAAACTCTATAATGAGTTATAAACTTTGTTTTCATGTTATGGAGGATCATGCTACAGTCTTCCTGGCTATTGCTTTCGTTTTCTTTTTTTTTATTTTTCGACACTAGTTTCTTTGCTGAACTTCTTCACACTCCACTGAAATTATGTTTTTGTAATATAGGTTGTTTGCATTTCCCATTTCAAACCGGTGTGCTGTGATGGTGATCCAATATTCATGAGCTCCCTTTGTGCTGATGTTTTATTCGCACAAGTGCCATTTTTCAATCGTAAAGCAAGTTAAATAACTAATACCTGAAAAGTACGGGTTGCACTGTGGGGGAGAGTGGGGAAGGGGAAACTTCATTACTTCGTGCACACGAAGCAAAAAGTAGGGTTAGGAAATTAGTCCATGTCTGTCTATCCGTCTGTCTGTAAGTGGCAGTATATGATCGAGGAACAACTTATTTAAATGGAATGTTTGAAATTGAATGTTATGTTTTGAACACGAATCAGAACATAAGGTGGAAAATAAACCTGTGACTTAGCAGTACTTTGGCTGTGAATTCGTCCCGGTTGTGCATGTCCAGAGAGGAGTGAGATAATTTTTTTTTCTCTGTCTACCTGTCTACCAGTCAAACAAAATTGAAAAGTAGAACGGCATTTGTAGAGCGCATAGTCTCACCTTGTGTGCTCATTCTGAACAAAAATACCATCGTTAACTGAACATGCTACTCTTATGGCCCACTGCTATTATGACCCATATACTCATATCATCCATGCATCATATTATGTCACATGTATTCGCATCATCCATGCACCCTATTATGTCACTTACATTGCCATTATCCATAGCTTTATTGTTTACTCATTGCTTATTAGGATAGTTAACGACCACTTTTGTGCACCTTCAGGCTAAATTGTTTCAATGAAAATGAATATTAAAAAAAAATATTCAAAATGTATTCCCCATGGCTAGTCGATCATATGTATGAAGTTTCACAGCAATCTGGTAAGCTGTTCTGGAGAAGAAGATTTTTACATTTTTATATTCAATTCAATATGGCCACCAGACCACGTGACTGATGCCGTCATAAATTTAATTCTTCACTCACATCGGCTCATGGGTCAGATATTTGAAGTTTCAGGGTTTTTTGGATAAGGATTTTGATTCAACGAATTGTGGCTGGAATACCGCTTCACCGATTATGTCATCGTGATCACCCTATACACCCCCATGGTGAGTTGATGACAAATGCCAAATTTCAATTATTTTTTTTTTCTTGAGCGGTTTCAGGAAGATGTCCAAATTTTTCCCTTCAATCCAATATGACTGCCATACCATGTGCCGTATGAGTCAGTGTTATCAATAAAATATTATTCATCCTCTTATGTTTAAAGCTTTGCATCGATCAGACAAGCGGTTAAAGAGAAAAGCATTTTAAAAGCGAAAACATATCGACATGGACACACACACACATGTTGCAACAGTCTTGCATCCCCTTTGGAGAGAGACTAATCATTCCAAACAGGAAACTTTCTGTTTTTATCGACTTCAGAAAGGACACATACAACGGGCACGAATTACTCATGTAACTTCTTGTATGGGATGGTGTAATCGACACTGCATCATCGGCGGCAAACTTTCGGACTCAATTTATTCATACTACTTTTACAATCTTTATTTTATTTAAATTAAAATCTATACTTGTACACTGTAGAACACAAATCACCTTTTTGTTACTTCCAAAACCCTTCCGTTTAGCAGTATTGGACATGTTAAATTGGGTGGTTTATAAGACTGCTTCACTTGTGCTAAACTTCCTGAATTTTTTTTTTTTAAAACAACGATCTTTAAAATCATTATTTCATTTAAATTGAAGTACGTACTTCAACACTGTGTTTTACAAACTCTCTAGTTGAATCCCTTTTTTTTTGACATTTTAAATGAGTAAAACTTGATTACAACAATAACTTATTTTGCACTACTCTGTAATGTCAGGAATGTGTAAAATATAAATCATGATTGCACTCTCTTAATGTGTGACAGCAAAGCAAAACCGTATTCTTACACGGGATGCATTTATTGGATACCTCCTCTCTCCCGATGGGTCGGTCTTCAACGTGGACCATGCCAATGTCTACCAGGACATGAGCCAACCTCTAAATCACTACTTCATCTTCTCATCTCATAACACTTACCTGATGGAAGGCCAGCTCATGGGGAGCAGTCGCACCGATGCCTACTTGAAGTTTGTATAATTCTTGCATTTATTTATTTATTTATTTATTTAATGATTTCTGTTTTGTGATTGTTTTAATCCATTATAATGATCTATCCCCATATTTATTGCATTTATTTATCGTATTAATTTATTTTCACATTCATTTATTTAACTATTCTGTCATGCTGTGTATGTAGAAACTAACCGTTGACCGGTGGCTTTCAACACGGGGCTCAATAATTTAATGTCTTATGATGAGGAAATTTAGGTTTCTTAATGGCCAGGGTGGTGGACTTGGGATCCTAGGGTCCTGAGTTCAAATCCTGTTCAGCTGTTGAATTAATACCGGTGGGGTTAACTCGACCTGTCATCCTTCTGAGGTCAGCAAAATTAGTGCCAGCTTGCTGGTAACTGTGCGGAGTGGCGACCCGTCCAGGATTGTGCCCAATAGCCAAGGAGACTGCTTTGGGCAGCACCAACGCTCTGCACATAGTATGGTCCCAATGGATGGATGGATATGGAAATTCTGACTAATTAACTTGATTTTTAACCTGAGAGTAATCTTTTACATGTTTTTAAACCCTTACAGCAAATTTATGCTTTTTGATTCTTCATGGACCTCAATATGAAACTTTCTGAAGTACGAGGATTCCTGACCTCTCTCAATAAAATATAAACTTGCCATTTGCGACACTTCTGCAGAATTTTGTCGGTCAATACGTAACTTTCATAATGATGTGTTAATGCTAAATGAGGCCTTTTGTTTGCGCATATACTCTTCATGTTTTCAGTGACTCGGGTCTGCTTGATGGGCACTTTTAACCTGCCATTGCTCATGAGAAATCTTTCATTCAAATGGTCTTTTTGACATAATTTTGAGCATTTTGACGAAAGAGTGGCAATTTCAAAATGGTTTACCAGAGCTGTTCTGGTCCTGAATGAAAATCTCTCATGGAAATATAGGAATTACGAGAAATATCTGTGGATGGGAGGTGTCGGGTTCCTAACATTTATTGTTGGCACAAGTGAACAACTGCAGTGGATGCAACACACACACACACACGATGGCAAAACCCCATTTTTCAGCTGTACGGTGGATGACAAAGACATTGCATGCCATGTCGTGAAGCAGACCTCACAATCGTGGGCCTGAATCTGTGTCCCTTCTTGCACTTATTGATATTGTGATATTATACACTATGTATAGATGGAGGAGCAGAATTACCAAGTTGATGCAACTTGTGCATATTCAGCAACAACATTCTGAGATTGAGTTTCTTTGAGTTCAGATCTGAATTTGCTGATATTATTCTCCAATCTGATGTTGAGGGAGCTTTTCCATAGAATTATGATGAGGTGCTGCCAAATCACCAACATAAACAAAAAACTTGTCATTTTCTGAAAAGCGATTACCTGCTGCGATGCATTATCATATGAGTAGAGTGCTGCCTGCAACAACAGACACATGCAGAACTACAACGGCACTCGGTAGAGCACATACCTCCACCAAGGCTGAACAGTTTACGTTTTGTATCCCACTGATAGGCTGGACCTGCATCCGGATCTGAACCAAAAATCTAATCGGCTTGTCCTTGTCACACACCCGACTCATCCACCACGTTTCATCCGAATCCGTCCGTAACGTTTTAAGATATCGTGCTATGCATCATTTTTTGGCCCTATCTCTCAATGGTGAAGAATCACTTTTTAAAAATTCCAGTATTCGGATCTGGATCGCCACCAAAATCGAAACGATTCGTCCTTGTCACACACCCAACCTGTCCACCAAATTTCTTCCAAATCCATGCATAACTTTTTTGAGATATCGTGCTCTGAAAACATAACCTCCGTCGACCTTCGGTGGCGGAGGTAATCATGGCGTCTGCTATTTTCGTGCTGAAAGTGAATTGTAAGAATGCGTCAAAATGGCACAAACAGGATCAATTTGGCAATGCTGCTTTCAGTCTTAGCAGCTTGAAGGTTTCCGGCAGAAATGATGTGTTACGGGAAATAATCTCATGTCTATTGATGACCCTGTTGACCCTGTTGATGCTCTTCGAGAGGTTTGTTGAAATAAATTTTGACTTCAAAAGTGTTTTTTTTTTTTTAAATCAGTGATATCATGAACTTCCACACGTTTGGAGAAATGAACTTCTCTTTCACCTCTGCCAAACAGGGCATTCCATGCAGGCTGCCGCTGTGTGGAGCTCGATTGTCAGGATGGCAAGGATGGTGAGCCTGTGATTTATCATGGCTGCTCGTTCACTTCGGAAGTGCCTTTCAAGGCCGTTTTGGAAATCATCATGCAGGAGGCTTTCAGGGTGAATCATTTTTTTTTCTCTGTTTTTACAATACTCAAAGTGACTATAACTTGATGAAGAACATTTATTCACACAAGAATAATTAATAAAATGCTCCGAACTTTCTTTTCTGCCAATGCCTATAACGGTAGTCAAAGCATACATAGTCCAACTTTCGTTACTTCTGATTGGCCAATTAATTGTGTATGACATACATTTGTAGATGTGAACATTGGGTATCACACCGACAAACTAAAACTTGCAAATAGTTTATTTGGACAAACAAAATGCTGTACTGTATACATTTCATTTTGTCGATCCAATTGACGTTGTTGTTTTTTTTTTCTCAATTAAGGTTGTTGCTCAGAATTTCCTCCAAATCTCGTGTACCCAACCCATCCCGTTCTGTCCCCCCCCCATCCAACCCCCTCGTACCCACTGTTGACTGTACTTTGCATCCTTCTCACCTGAGAAGGTAGAGAAAGTTCTGTTCAGCCTTGACCTTGCTTCGGTCCAGATCCAGGTCCAGACGGCACCAGTGCCCATGTTTTGGAATCCTGCTCTGACATTGTTGCTTCCCCTTCGTCTGCCCTATTTGGCCTCTCCTCCTTTGGCGGCCTCCCATCGGCATGGAAGTCAGGAAACGTCACTCCCATCCACAAAAATGGAGCAAAAACAGAACTATCACTCCCTTCCCACAAAAGAGTGCAACAGCAGTTCCTATGAACCACATACCATCGAGATTACTTCTAATTACAAGCAACGTACAGCCTGTACTCTGACCATCAAGTTTGCATTCTGTCCCGGTCACGAAGAGAATGTAAACCGTCCATGCGGAGGTAGTGTGTAATTTCTCTTCCTGTGTTGGTGGTGAATGCTCTTGTGCTTGCTTTCCAGAAATGTGACTACCCGGTGATCCTATCCATTGAGAATCACTGTGGGATGCAACAGCAGAAGGTCATGGCTACTCAAATACGCCAAATTCTGGGAGAAAAACTTCTTATTCCTCCTGAGAAGATTACTTGCCTCCCTTCACCAAAAGTGAGTGACGGCGTTTGACTTGATAAAGTGCTTCACCAATAAATGTGATTTATAATACGTGCATTTGTTTTGGTATCGTTTCTGATTATGCAAGTGATCTTTACGATTGCAGGCATCACTCTTTCGTTGATATCACCCAGACAATTATAGCCTCGATGTATTCTGTTGCCTATCAATTCCTTTTTGCTCTTGATTGCCAATTCGGCAAGTACCCGTGTGAGAGAATTCTTGAAGGTCAAAGGGAATTGAGTGCGGTAGATTTAAATTTGAGCCGAGTCAAATCTGCTCCATTATCGATCAGAGGCGACCATTTGATTTGTCATAACTTCCATATTTCTCATGACAAATTAAAGTATGTTTTTTAAGTCGTTTCCAATTTTATGACAACAGGTAAATTTTAAACATGGTTACAGTGAGTAGGATAGGTGACAGATGGTGAAAGGTCATGGTCCTGATGATAGAGCAGAAGATTACAGGTGGACAAATCAAGATGATTGGTAAAGTCGAAAGCTGTGAATGGACAAAGTGTCCGAAACTGGTCTGGCGGTTGAGAGGGTGTGTAGCATTGGGATTCTCATGTATGTACTGCATGTGAATGTCTGCAACTGTAGAAGAACCCAAGTAGGGTTTGAAACGGTAAAGGGCTTACCTTGTGTAGCTTATCATGATTGCTTTATGCAGCTTTCATTGACTGGAAGAGCATGGGAGTTAATTTATTTGATAATCCTAGCCACCTGGGGTAATTGATTCGGTGAGAGCTGATTGGTTATTCCCTCCAATTATGACTGAGACGCAAAGTTCCTGACGACATTGTATACTATTGCCCAGCACACTGAACGGGGCATGAAGACCTGGAGAAGCAAAGTTAACGTTCTTAGCGATGAGGATGCCGAGGACGACGGCGATGGGAAAAATCGGAGAGTGGTTTGCTCTATGCGACTGGTGGGGAGGGGGTCAGCGGGGAGTGGGTGCTATTGGGGAAAAACCTTTAGCTCCATAAGGATGGAGCTTGCCCTTCAGACCGTAGTTTGCTGCTCTGGTCTTTCTTCCATTTTTGCCTTTAAACCCTCATTCACACTGCTCTTCCATGAGCCTCCACCTTTCATAAAATACTGGCACATTACCCGCAGGGTGATTTAATCACCCCCCCTTACACTGAACACACACACACACACAACACACACACACACACACACCTGTGACCAATTACATTTTTACTGTGAGTAAACTTGCACATGCAATTCTGACAACTCCTCCAACCCCCCCCCCCACCCCGATATAGAAAGTCTTCTCTCTCAAAGTCTCAACCCCCCTCCCACCTCTGTCCCATCTTTGCTTCCCCCCCCCCCCATTCAAACCTAAGTCATCACCCTTCCCCTCCAAACCCTGAGTCATCAATCCTCTCTCCACTTCAAGCCTTCAAACCTCTCCCACCCCTCCCCCAACCACAAATCCTCAACCCCCTCCCCCGTCCAAATCTGTCCATCTTTACTCCTTCTTTCCCCCTTCCCTCCTCATCACCCTCCTTCCACTAATAAAAGCAAACGGGCATTCCCAACAGCAGAATATTTAACACTGTCCGCTCTCCTATCATGCTATCACCGACGTCACAGAAACCCATCAGTCGCCTGTCCAACTCACAATTTTAAAAGAAAATAGTTAGAGAAAATAGCAAGGACGTGCATAACCTCCAAAGTAAAAGTGCTGCTTTAGAGAATGCCACATCGTTATTTGGGTGGTGTATAAGCAACAGAACGCTGCCTCGAT
Organism: Eptatretus atami; assembly: GCA_035128595.1. NCBI lineage: Eukaryota > Metazoa > Chordata > Myxini > Myxiniformes > Myxinidae > Eptatretus > Eptatretus atami. The sequence goes on along the minus strand of CM068956.1, from coordinate 20,877,106 downwards.
TGCTGAGGCCGTTCTTCACAAGACCCATGACACCAATCGGCTCAAAATCCTTTAAACTGTCACATTTGTCATTTTACACTGAAGGGAAAACTTATAGGGAGGGCATTGCGGTTGTGAATACGACGGCTTCGAAGATGTCTGACTTCGCATCGGAGTAAGCACCAAAACGGTGGCCAGAGTATAGAAATTGCGGGTAAAGTCAGGTGAGTTGTGCAACCAATGGGTGGAACTCGGAAGGACGGACGCACGCATGCACGGCTCCTTTTGTAGTATGGATACAAGGATGAAAAAACGAACTTTTAACTGTTGTATAGCTCAACGTTTTATCTCTTGCTAAGACTAGTCTTCATCTGTTTCGTCTTAAAATTATTAAACAGTACATCATGTTGCATCATCATTTTAGCAATTTTCTAAAAGTTACACTATCTTCTTCACAGGAGGCAAAAGGCAAGTTTTTACTGAAAGTAAAAAAGACCAAAACTAATGTCCCGACTGAAAGCAGTGTGGGTGACGCTGTGACTGATAGCAATGATGATGATGATGATGATGAACCACCAAGTGATACGAAGTTGCCAAAGAAGGTGAAATACTCAGCCATGCTTGATTCTGATTTGTTTTCATTTTTTTTATTATTAATCCTTATTATATTTCTCGTACCAAACACATATTTGTTTTTTTTTCAACAAAGTGTGGACTAATTTGCATGACAGCATCTCTCTGGTTACTGTGCTTGGGTTGGTTGAAATAGGTTGAAAGCTATTGAAAGAAAGAAATTTCTATTGAAATAATAGGTTGAAAGCGTCCATAAAAAATGATGGAAGATATTAATGAATGAATAGGTTGCGATGCCGATTGATTTTTGTGATTCGAATACTGGACAAATGTACAAATACCGTGGGAGTACAAATGGTTGCATCTCAAGATGAAATAAGGCAACTTGTTTTTACATTGAACAAGGTGTTTGTGTTTGTTTTTTTGTTTTGTTTTGGACACGAAATAGAGAACGGTGCCAGAACTGCTGGAAATTGCATACCTGAAGAGCGTGAAGTTTGAGAGCTTCAAACATTCTAAAGACTGTCAGAAGCCAGAAGAGATGATCTCGTATTCTGAATCCAAAGTGAAACATCTTGCCGGGGAAAGTGGTAAAATAATCGTTCCCAATTGTCTTTTGAATTGTTTCTTAAAAGGTAAATTTAATTTCTGAAAAAAAAAGGATTAAGGACTAATTAACAGTTGCATCTTTGTCGCAAATTAAGTCCTATTTAACTATATAATTATGAGATCATAAAGGCACAGCTAAAGCTTTATTATGTGAAAAAATATATATTTGCAAACACGATTTTTAGGTTATTTTTTCCAAAATGAGCTCATGGAGTGGGTCTGGCTGTCCGTCCGTACGCGCGGCTGGCCGTCCGTTAACATTTGACTAAAAAATCTCCTCTTCACAAACTACCTGACCGATTATGGATCAAATTTTGGACGATGCATCAAGAGAGCAAGATCTCATGGGGTTGTGCTCCCCATCCAGATCCGCCCATCCATCGGGTGTGAAAAGGGGGTTTGCCCCAAATATTGGTATGTCATTCATAAATCTTCTCAGAAACCGACGACCGGATCCAGGCCAAACTGGCTATGCGGCATCGTGACAATGCCCTAACCATTGTGCTTCTCGTGGCTGTATCTCCCCTGGAAAGGGGACCACCGCTTACCTCCCCTAATCCTCGTATTCACTAAAACATATTTCCTCACAAACTCCATGACCGATATGGAACAAATTTGGCACGACACATCAGAACAGTGAGGTCTCATGGGATTGTGCTCCACTATAAGAGGCTGAAAAGGGGGATTTCGCCTCAAATTCAGGTAATTTATTCACAAGCTCAAATGAGCTAAGATCCTCGTCCTCTTAATGATGACGTCATAAAAACGAATATGACGTCATTGTGATGTATCAGGTTTACGATAAATTATCTGTGCTAATGCCCGGCTTGATTCCCGCAAACAAAATTCAAACAGCTTGCCTAGTTTTGGAGATAATGGTATAGGCGATTTCCATTAGCGGCGATATTATGACGTCAACTTTTTTCTCGAAGAATTTCCAAAATCGGAGATGGTTACTTCCTGCGCGTGGGCTTTCTGCATATACATGGCAAGTTTCACGAAGATACGATGAAAACTCTGGTTGTGAAACAAAAAATGTCAAAAAATAGGAATGACGTCATAAAAATTGATATGACGTCATAGTGATGTATCATATGTGCGGTAATTCATCTCTGCTAATGCCCTGTTCGATTCCCACAAACATAATTCAAAAAGCTTGCCTAGTTTCGGAGATAATTTTTTAGGCGATTTCCATTAGCGGAGATATTTTGACGTCATAATTTTTTCTAGGAGGAATTTTCAAAATCGGAGATGGTTACTGTCTGCGAGGATATTTTTACATATATACGCCAAGTTTCAGGAAGTTTCGATGAAAACTGTAGGTGTGAACAAAAAAGTCCACAAGAACAACAACGTGAGTAAGACTTGGAGATCCTCCACGAGGATCTAAAAATCTTCTCAGAAACCGGCAACCAGATGTCCACCAAACTCTTCATCAAACATAAGGACCACGGGCCATTAACTTAAGTTGTGCTCCCCATGAAAGTACCACTTCAGGAACAGGGCTACGGCCCCTTCCCCCTAATCCCTCATTTTCACCCCGCCCCGCATTGAGGAAACAACCGTCAGTCCCCCATGGGGGCTAAAAGCAAAATGAGCAGCAAAGAGAGCGGGACGCATGAAGCTTCATGTGAGCAGGCAATGTAAACGATCTTCCCATCGGTCAATGTTTGGGGCTGACAGGATGGCTTAGACTCTTAGAGGTATGCACACTCGCCTCTAAGCGGTCTTGCCTGGGCTTGAATCCCAACACAGCTATATAAACTGTCATCCTGGCAGGGTGATTCATCAATATGTCTGCTGTCTATCAAATGGATGGTAAACTGGGTGTCCTGTCTGTCGGCATTCGTTGGTGGACATTAAAAATCCCATGTTGTCCTTTGTGAAGAGTAGTTGAGCTATTGCTGGCACCCTGAGCAAATTTCAAGTTCCTGTGCTAACCAGCAGAGGGCATTGCATCAGTGGCACAGCCACAGCCACAGCCACAGCCACAGCCAATGATGCTGCCCTGCAGCCTTGTTCTGCATATGAATGAAATATAAGTAAATGTTTTTGTCACTTCCACAGCCCCACCTTTGATTGGCCTGAAGGCCCGATGGTGGGTGAACTCCCCACAACAACATACTGCAAAACGTTTCAATGGTAAAGTGGTAAGAGGGATCCTTGTATGTAAGCAAGGAACCTTGCAGTACGGAACACATTTAATGAAGGAAGATGCAGCCACATGCCAGACATCTATCACCACTTCTGCCTGGAAGTGATGAAAATATCAAGGGTCTGCTCCGACGAAGGGTTAACACCTGAAACTTTTGCTTTCCTTGCCTCGGTTAGCGTACCTCTACCAACGCTCTTGATTTCATCCATAATGTGACATAGCTTCGTCGAGCTAAGGAAAGAAGGGGTTAAGTAAGGGTATGGCATGTCTTTACCATAGGCCACCTCATAATAAAGCCCTACCTGGTGTACTCAACATAATCTATACCATTTTCCATCATTCTTTACATTATCTTGCCAATTATTTAATTACTTACCGTAACTTTCCGAGTGGAACACGCATTTTTTTCACTTTCAGTGATTAATTTATTTATGCGACTTTTACAATCTTTATTTTATTTCAATTTAACTGCACACATGAACAGCGCAGAACACAAATAACCTTCTTATTACCTCCAAGAACCTCCAGTGTTGCGGTTCTGGGACATGTTAAATAAGGAAATGAATATCAGGTTAGAGGGGAAGGAGATCAGGCAGGGAAATAGGTTTGAGTATCTGGGAGGAACAGTGACCGGGGATGGAAAGGTCCGAGGCAGAGGTGTGAAGGAGGATTCAGGTGGGTGTGAATGCGTGGAGGAGGGTGGAGGGAGTAATGGCAGATGGAAATGTATCAAGAAAATTGAAAGGGAAGGTTCTGATGTCATGTGTAAGGCCGGCCTACCTTTACGGTCTGGAGACGGTGGCACTGACAGAGAGGCAACAACAGAGGCTGCAGGTTTGTGAGAACGACTGGGTCAGGAAGGGTTGCGGGAGTGAAGAAGGTGGATATAAGGAGGATGGATGAACTGAGGGAGGATATTGGTGTGCAGATGAGTTTGACGGGGAGATTGTTGAAATGGTGCGGATGGGGGGAAGAGAGAATGGCAAAGAGAGTGGGTAGGTTGAGAGAGCAAGGTAGGAAGAAAAGAGGTACACCGTGGTTGAGATGAGAAGATTGAGTGAGAAGGGATATCTGTAAGGTCGGGGTGGTTGGAGAGTGGAGGGAGTTTTGCTCAGGAGTATTGTGGTCAAGGCAAGGCAGAAGCTCGGTGCCATCGGATGTCACCCCTTATAAAGGGAAGAGGAGGAAAAGAAGAAGTTGTGTATAAGAATGATTCAATAGCACTAAACATGTGGAATCTTTTTTTTTAACCATCTTTACCATCGTTATTATTTGATTTGAATTGAACTATAGGTTTGAATACGGTGTGGGGTAATGTGTTCTATGAACTGTCTCGTTGTGATTGGCCTTGATGTCATGGTGTTAATTCATCACGGTATTTTGCCAAGTCCTGTTTTTGGATGTCCTGTCGATGCCTATTTCCTCTGTGATGTGTGTTACGCAACATGTGTTACATCATTTTGCTCCCATGATCTAGTGATGTTCCCAGTTACTACATCGTTATCTTGTATCGCAATTTTCATTTAGAAGCAAAATATCAAAGCGCTTATTTTCAACCGTTCTGATTTACTGCTCCTATTTTCCTTTTTTTAATTTCTTTTGCAGGTGTTGATTTTGTGCAGCACAATGCTGCACACTTGAGTCGTACCTATCCTTATGGTGGGCGAGTCTTATCAAGCAACTACAATCCGCAAGGGATGTGGAATGTGGGTTGCCAGATTGGTAGGTGACGCCTCACTGACTTTGTGCTAAAATATGGTGATGTCATATTCATTCGAGGACAACAAAGTTTAAGTGACTTGATAACATTTGCTGTGCCATGACTTCTCCTCATGTCACCGCAGTGGCCTTAAACCTGCAGACGGTTGGTGAAGAGATGGAGTTGTACCAAGGACGATTCAGACAGAATGGAGGCTGTGGATTCGTACTCAAGCCAGAATTCTTGAGAAACCCTTCAAGCACATTTTCGCCAAATGATCCTCAAACCAAATCCTCCCCAGTCAAACTCACATTGAAAGTAAATGTACCCCCACACTACAGTTTCTATTGATTATGGGATGTTTTGGATAGGGACTGACTTCTGGTTGGTGGGAGCTGACATGTAGGGGTGAACATTGGACTGGTATCCAATAGGTTCTGCATTCCCAACTGATGGAATGAGGGTGGTTCCAGGATTTAAGAAAGGGGAGGTGGTGAGCTGTGTGGAGGGGGAGTGGAGTGCACTCATTGTGTACGTGTGTCGCGGCTCGCTCCATAGGTAAAGTAAGGGACTTGCAACTTCTCCCGATAGCATTGCGTTGACCAGCAAGTTGCAACGTTCTGATTGGTTTGTGTGCAACTGTCAATCTGTAGAACGTTTGTACTGCATCCGCCTGTGATATATTCATTGGTGTGCAGCACAGCAATACTGAATGAATAAAACTGCCATTGTCACGCGTAACATCCATTGATGATATTGTGCGAGTGGACAGTGTCCTTCAAAATCTTCCTGTGATGAAACCCACAATGATACTATAATTCACTAGTCTTGGTCAATGTATCTCTGTCTTGGTATTCAAATTGTCTTTCATAGCAATGACACGTTGTTGCAGACAATATAGGGGTATAAATGAACTTGAACATCGACTGGTTCAGCAGCACAAATAAGTTCAGTTAAACAGTTTTTGGATTTTTAAAAACTTTTTTGTTTTATTTTTGATATCCTGGTTTATCCTGAAATCCAAAGGGGGCTTTGAACTGAACGGGAAGGGTCATCAGACCCATTGAACTCCACCTGGAACCATTCCAGCTGAAGACTGCAGTGTCAAGAATTTTTATTTTACGTTTAAATTTTTCAAACGCTGTGCATTATTAGGTAGGTTTACCGACCTCATTATAAATTTAATCTTTACAATGGAAATTGTTAGAAAAATTCACCGCACGAGACAGTTTCCTTTCCCACATTCCGAGACCGCATCTTAGGTTAAATACACCTCATTACATGCGACATCACAAACTCATTGCTGCCAAACCAGGTGACCTACGACATCACAGGTGGAGAACTTTTTGTTCCTCTTCAGCCGTTTCGGAGAAGATTTTTGAAGGTTTTTATGTAAAAAAAAAAAAATGGATTCCGACCACGTGACTGATGACGTCATCGTCTCCCCCCCCCTCCCACCCCCATTCAATTTAGCCCGAGATGACCTTCAAAAATTTTCATACTGATCGGATAAAGTGTTGCACATATGCAATTATGATGTCATATCCGAGCTGTTAGGGAAGCACCTATGACCTATGACATATGACATAACCACCTATGACATCATCAAAATATGAAACTTATTTCCCATGGCAACCACTTGGCATGTGCCAAGTTTCAATTTTTTTCCGTTAAGTGATTTCTGAGATACAGAGATCCAAAGTTTTTTTTAAAAATCTTTTTTCCAACATGGCTGCCACACCACGTGACCTATGACGTCATAATTATCATTAAAACATTCCACATGAGTAGTCGCAGCGATGATGTAAATTTTGTGTCAATTGGTTTAAGTGGTTGCAGAGAAAACAGAGAAAATTAGCACAGACGTACGTACGTACGTACGTACGGTCTCAACGTATCCGTGTGTGTGTGTGTGTGTGTGTGTGTGTGTGTGTGTGTGTGTGTGTGTGTGTGTGTGTGTGTGTGTGTGTGTGTGTGTGTGTGTGTTGGCCATAATTTTGGGATTTATTTGCATATTGGGATCCATTTGCAGTGCTGTGATAATGTGTTTTCTTTGTGGGTTTTGTCAGGTTATCAGTGGCTCCAAGCTCCCCAAGGTTGAGGGAGGTCGGAGAGGGTCCATTGTCGATCCATGTGTGTCAATTGAAATTCATGGTGTACCTGGAGATAACAGCAAAGTACAGACACAACCAAAGGAAAACAACGGTGGGTGATACACAACCTCTCAAGGACCAGCCAGGGATTCTCCACCACATATAGCGCGAGGCCATTCATACATGAATGTGTTTTTCTACCAAATTTGTCATCTATAATAATAAATGTCAGTGTCAGTCAGTGTGTGTGTGTCTCCTCGATAACTCCAAAACCATGAAACCTCACAGTCTGAAACTTTGCATGCATATTAAGGGAACGCCAAAGGAGTACAGGAATCAAAATTGGGTGTTTGGGTTAATTAAAAAAACCCCTTTTGAAGATAATTAACGGCATTATTTAATAATCCTTTATCGAGGCTCATCCTTAGTCACCTCACTGTCCCTCGCTGGGATCTTAATTCATCATCTTTTTTTTTTGGCCTGCTCAACAACGCCTTGACTTGGAACAGGCCGCAAAATGTTTCATCATGATGAAGTTCTTTTTTGTTTTTTTTTTCACTTTCCTCACTCATATCATCAAATGCCTGATCAACAAACCTATGAATCGCTGGATACATTGCATGCTTATAAATGCCTGGAGACGACAGCGTTCGTGGCTTTATTCGTTTCCGCGCATGCCATCCATCCATTGGGACCATACTCTGTGCAGAGCGTTGGTGCCGCCTAAGCAGTCTCCCTGGCTAATGGGCACAATCCTGGAGGGATGGCCACTCTGACACAGGACACCAGCAAGCTGGCACTCATTTTGCCGACCTCGGAAGGATGACAGGCAGAGTCAACCACACCTGGTATTAATTCAACAGCCGAGCAGGATAAATTATCATGGGGCTTGCGCGTAGGTCTTGCCATTTGTGCATGTGGTTATCTTTCACAGTGGTGATCTTCACAGGCGGTGGTGTGCGTGGTGCCGGCCCTGATCTGTGTCCTGGATTGGAGGAAAGGATTGGATATAATTATTAGATGCAGAAATGGGTTGAAAAGAACACGCCTCCTGCGTCCTGTACAACATTGGCGTTTAGTGTTTGGTTCTCCTATCGTCCTTGACGCCGTATTCTCGAAGCGGAGCTGTCGTGTAGGTTATGCATCTTCTGGCCTCCGCGAGAACACATTCTTATCATGGAGGATGTTGCTGTGGTTTTCAGAAGCGC